>OY728143.1:458066451-458691451 GCA_963277665.1 Viscum album | reverse complement strand
ACGCAAAAGATCTTTGAGTAGCTCGAAATTCCACCAGTGCGGAGGGTCAAAATGGAAACATACATGTTGCGAGAACCGGAAATGTACTAGTGGGATGTGCAGGTTCAGGCTAGCAGGCATGAGGGACTAGCCTGGAATGACTTTGAGGAAAGTTTTTTCGAGCACTTTTACCAAGAGACACTAAGGGAAGAGAGAGATCATGAGTTCTTTAGCCTTCAGTAGGGAGACATATCTGCCATGGTCTATGCAAATACTTTCACTGAGTTGTCTCGTTTTGAACCTAGTATGTTATGTGACGACACAACAAGGGTGAGGAAATTCGGGGATGGCTTACGACACACCATTCAGATACATGTGAATATTTTTAGGATAGGTTCATTCTTAGAGGTGGTGAATTAGTCACTCATAATAGAGGGTAACCAGAGGTATAAGCCCCAGGTTGGATAGACGATAGCTTCAAGTGATGGTTTGAATAGTAAGAATCGAGGAAATGATGAGTTTCAGTAGATCAGTCATGCCAAGAACTCAAATATACCACCTCATAGTAGTTCATTAGTGATGTTATTTCAGTGTGGACAACCAAGACATTTTTGGATGCTGTGCGATAGGCCTTCAAAGGAGTGTCAAGCATGTTGACAGGTTAAGAAAATTTAGTGGTTATATTGGTAGCCTTCTCAGGCAGCCGGTAGGAAGGGACCATGACAGACGATGGAATCCAGAGTTGGTACATGATCAGTACCAGGAGGTGGTATTTGAGTTTCAACTACACGTGGAGGATGTGAAAACAAAAGCGGGACCCAGCTGAAGGGTCAGTGGTTGGTGACTGGAGAATAAATGAAGGGAGGTTATGAATCAGGAAGTTATACATCAGACCATGTGCACACCGTGGACCAGCCCGAGGTCGAGCATGCTGGTGAGATGATGACTGTTATAGGTACACCTTTTATGTGTCCATGTCATTCTTCTTTTATTTTGGCATGCCCTATTGAGGCATGTCCGTTTTGAGTGCATGAGGTGCACATGAGTTATGTGGACTGACTAGATGTTTGTCATTGTTATTGGCACCATATTAGGTGCGTGATATATATTTATATATATTTAAGATATTTGTGGCATTGGGACATCGAGGAAGTAAGTTACATGAGATTTCATGTGCATCGGGGCATCAAGGATGCAGGTTACTTAAGATATCCTGGAATCAAGGAATTGAGGATGAATGTTACATGATGTTCAAGGAACCAGGTTCATTTTGAGCATCCATGGGATGTAAGACCTCATGGAGTCAGAAAATGATGTGGTACAAGAAATGTTGGGTGTCGGAAATGACACAAGAGCACCAATGAGGCATAGGGGCAACGATGCATCACGAGAGGACCATGAGTCTGTAAACATGTTAGTGAACCATTTCTTGTTTTGAGTTTTGTCAATATTAGATTGAGTTAGTCAGTTCCTATGATGGGTAGCTCCTTGATAAATTTATCCGGAACCTTCGAGACTAGGGTGGTCAGGGTTATTTTAATCAGGTTGGTATGTTTATTTCCATCTATGAGTTTCATTTGATACATTGGGTATGAGATATGTTATGGTGGGGAGAATGTAAAAACCTAGGTTTTTATAATGGGTCAAAATAATGACCATGTTTGAATTTTTGACTTATTTCTGAGAAAATTTGAAAAATCTGGGAAGTTATGGAAATTTCCAAACTACACGCTATGTACTATAAAGTACACATCGTGTATGGGTTAGGCTGGTACTATCCATGTGCTCGCTGAGTAAATGACGTGTGATGTACATGTAGGAATTTCCTACTACAGTGTGTGTAGTGTTTCTCGACATGCCATGTATCCCCCTTTCTATGTACCGGATGAGTACAAGTCATGTGTCTACCCATGTGGCTTGTCCAAGCCATGTTACTACCTCCAATTAAGTCGGGGTATGGACAAGGCAAATACACTGCATTTAGTCTTTTATACACACCATTTAATTTTATTTTTATTCTCTTAAATGAAAGTGCATCCTGTATAATTTCAGGAAACATCTTCTTCTTCCCCAAATTTGGGACCACTCCATCCTAAAAACCTAAAGAACATATCTTTCCCTAGAATCTTCATCTGGAGTACATTATTCAATCTGTTGGTTGCTATGGGGTCACAACAGTGAGGCTAAACCCACTCACCACATTATGTTCTTGATTCCATGCCTCACACATCGCTATTTACATCCATGTGGAGTTGTTGGTATTTGACAGAAATGTACATCTATGAAGATAGACTTAGAAATGGAGCTTGATATAGGATGTGACTATGTTTACGAGTCTCAGGAAGGTAGTGTATACCTTCTTTTTTATTTTCGCAGAACGTTGGGTGGTTCAGTTTAAAGTGCATATTCAGGTATTTTGAGAGAGTCCTTTTTTAATCTCATATTGTATATTCAATTGCTTATTAGACCTATGGCATGCCTTGGGTACTTACCTTGTCCTTTTTTAATTGTGCGGGGCCAGGAGAGGAGTTATTTCTAATTTGGGGAATTTTGACCAAGGAATCCATAATGGAACAACTTGATTTATTTGGTTAAATTGTTGAGTTATTGGTTAGGTCATGATGTGATTTTTTAGAGGCTTCCAAGACCTTGGTACGGGTTTGGGATAACACATAGTAAGTGAAATTCGACTGTTAAGTTTTTTTCCCAGATTAATGTTTTTCTTTTTATTATATATATATGTGTGTGTGTGTGTGTGTTTGATGTGTGATATTACATATGATTGAACCTTCGGGTGGTGATGGGAATGGACTGGGTATTGTTTAGTGATGTGGATCATAGGTAGGGTTTGGCCCGGGTTAAATTGGGTTGTTCTGACCACTAGATTGGGCGTCATGGACGTCGACTTGTGGCAGGGTGACTGTCAGGTTGGGCATGGAATAGTTTACATGGATGGAGAGACCTTCGTACATGAGAAACATTGTCTTAAGGAAATGAGGGGTCATAGGTGTTGTGGATTGGGTACTATATTGCTGATTACCGCTTTCCGAGAACATTGAGTACTGTGCACACAGAGAGACTCCGTGATGAGGTAGTTTTGACCACTCGTGTGGGTAGAGACCCTGGGTTTTTGTGGTTTTGGTACTATATGATTGGGGGTTCATGTAGTTGAAAGCCATGTGGAATGTGAGGAGCCTTTATGGGATAGCATTGAGGATATCAGGCATGGGTAGAGGCACGATGTTAATTGAGAGGAGACATCGTTGTCCCTCTAGTTACATTATTTGAGGGAAGACATCGATGTCCCTCCAGTTACATTATTTGAGGTAAAAAATCCTTGTCTCTCCAGTTACATTATTTGGGGGCTGACATAGCTATTCCTCTGGTTATTTATTTCAGGATAGGAATCACTTTTCCACCTAGCTATTATTTCATGGGTGTGCCTTTGGGAGGTCATTACAAGAGACACGCAGTGTCAAGTGGCACATGGTGTTGGGTTACATGATAATGATCCAGGCATTGTCCGAAGTAGGTGACACTCCATGGTGGCTGCTGAGAAGCTATAGAGTTTATGTTTATTTGTGTGCATTGTAGTGTTTACAGCTTTCTTTATAACTCAATGCTTTCATAAACACTTATATTAAGTATACACCATTGGGAGGTATCCTAGTGATATTCTCCTCATGCATTGCACTGGCCATTCAGGACACATGTATACTTTATGGATTTACGTGTAGGAAAGTGGCTAGATTCAAGTGCTGGACTACATTAGCTATTGAATGAAAATGTTATGGACCATGATGTCTTGCCTAGATAGATATTATTTTATTTGGAATCCTTTCCTGTATCAGCAAGCTTAAATGTAATGTAACTATAGTTGGTTATCCATTAGTTACCTTTATATATATATATATATATGGATACGTAGCAGATTTTTTAGGCGCATGTGTTGTTGTTCAGTATTAGTTAAAAGTGATAAGCATGTTGTACCATTTACTTTCCCCAATTGTTGTTTATATTTACTACTTCTGTTGTTTATCGATATTAAATGTGCTTCCAAACTGCGGGTCTGGTTTGAGTCTGCTAAGTCATTTATTCCACTGAATATTTATTATTATCCACATTCTAGTACCATTTTTATCCTTATATACGGTATATCCTCCCAACTATACATATAATAACCTCACTGCTAGTTGGCAGCCTTTCGAGTTCGGGGAAGAGCACCTAAAGTTGTAAAAGCCGACTTGATTTGCACTGTTCATGTAGTTGTTCAGGTCCGGGTCGTTTAAAAAATGTAGTTGAAAATATGAATAAATATTATAGATATTTTTCATTTTATTTTTATGTATCAATGTATTGGATTGATGTTTGGAAATCACGAATATCAAAAATAGAAAGGTGTGGCTAAAAATATTGTGACTACATAATTATACGTGGAACCAAAAAATGATGTAATTTCCACTTTCTGGAGAATATTATACTTCAATAATTTATCTTAGGAGTAGATACCACCATTAGATGGTGACAATGAAATATATTAAACATAAACCATTTCTGAAAACACATGGGAATTGTTATTTTTTATTTATTTTATCTGGGTTGTCTAATTAACCAACTGTATTCATGGGTATTTTGAAAAGAATTTTTGTTGAATTTTTAGATATGTTTTCATGTGTTATTATTGATGATGTATTGGTATATTATAATATTCATGGGGATCATTATGTTCACCAAATCATTTTTTTTCAAACTATAAAGTAAATTAATAAAAATTAAAATTTTAATAAATACGACCCTTGGTTGTGAGATATTTCCTTCTTCGGATATATTATTTAGAATTAATTCATTTCCATTTTCCTTTCTAAAAATAATTTTGTTTAAAAATTGAAATTACACATAAAATTTACATAGATTCATATTTTTCATTAACTGGTGGTTTACTTCTAGCAGTTTTTTGAAAATAATTCTCAGGTATATTGGACTCTGATAAGTTAAACTTGGAAATGGGTTAAACTAATCTAGGAAAAAAGATTCTGATATGTGTCTCTTAGTAACTGAAAATAATATTGGGGAATAATAATATTTTCTAATAACAAATTTAAAGTTCTTAATTCTAATTTGATGGATTACTGATGGAACATAATTCATTCAAATGAAAAAGTAATAGAAACTTTTTTATGTTTGATATCTACTAAAACCTCATTAGTTAAAATTTCATAAAAATGAACTGGAATTGGCTACAATAGTTTTTGTTTAAAAAATTTGGTGGAATTATTTATATACATGATTGTGTTAAATATATACTGATCACTATATTTTTGTGTACAAATTCCCATATAAATAATTGACCATGAGGACTAGTTGATGGATGAAACTGATTAATGATTTTGAATGTGTCATTCATTACTAACATAGAAATGAAAACTGAGTATTATTATATTTTTGTAAACAAAATAAACCTACATTGAAAAGATTATTTTTAGAGCCTAACACATTGGATACAAATTATATTATTTTTACCCATGAAATTTTTTATTTAAGAACATTCATTATTTTCTTAGGTGTTAAAATTTTTTATCTATGAAGAATTATGTATTATTCAAAGGGGTATATTAATTTATTAAAAAAGATATAATTGATTATGAAGGGAATTTTCCTAAAGTTTAATGTTGATATATATGAAATTATTATATTGGTTAAATGATTATAAGATTCATGTGATCTGTAGTTGATGAAATAATTATGTAGAAAACCAAATAGTTCACTGTTTTGTATACATGCTGGATGATATAACAAATATGGATTCCTTCAAGAGTATTAAAATTTTCATTTCATTGAATATGATATTATTCAATTCAATAAAAAATGTTTTATCTTCTTGACAGGTTCATCTATAGTGACAAATATCGAAGAGGTTTCTTTATCCTTTGGTAGATCTAGGATATAAAAGGGATAATATATACATTTATTTTACAGTGGGTTTTTGAAATACATCTTTTGGAAATGAAGTGTTTTGGGTTATTATTGATCATATAATTAAATATAAAATTTACCTTAACATTAAACATACAATATATTTATATCATATTTCTCAAATATTCCTCATACAGATATTTAATTTTTAAATATTTTCTACCTCACCATTTTGTCTAACCATGATCATTAGATTACTTATAAATTTTTAAAGGCTTTTAGAAGTCATTAGGTGCTAAATTTAATATCATTTTAGACATTAATTTTCAATCCATTTGATAGTCCCAACACATTTTTATAACCTTGAAATAATTTTTTAAAAACTTTAAAATGGACTACCAACAACATTGGAAACATAATTAGTTATTATATTAATTTTCTTATAATAATGGCATTTTTCTGTAAGATGATGGAAAAATTTGAGGCATTATATAGAAAAAAAGTTTATTACTCCATATTTTTTAGATTAAGTGAGAGAAGGGATTTTATTTAGGACAATAGATGGTACAATAAATGTTTTATAATATGAATATGATTCAAAAACATTGAAGGATGGATTATAGAATGAATTCAAGATACAAGGATCACTGGATGAGTGATATATATTTTGAGGTTAGCGATAAAAATTTTCTTAAAGTTTATCCATTGAAAAGGGCCATACATTTTGGAAAATAAGAGAAACCATATATATAGATTATTGGACCATAAGAAATATTGGAGAAAATTGGATTGGTTTCTATTAGTGTGTCCTTTCTTGTGAGTGTATCTCATGTACATTAAATATTTTTTTATGTTAATAAAATATTTTTTATAGGTATATCAAGTTTTAAACCTTGAAATAGTCCAGTTGGATGAAATCCTTTCATGTGAGTAACATCATATTAAATTTATAGACACTAGTGAAAAAATATTATATAATTAAGTTAATAAAAAGGATAATTATTAAAAAAACATATGGTTGATGTGGAAACATTAGAATCATAATATTTCATGATGGTAAAATATCTCCACTTTAATAAGTAATAAATAAATAAAGATAATATCATTTCCAAAATAGTGGAAGAGTGTAACAACCCACATAAATATAATTTTAATAAATTTATTATTTTATTACCATAAATTATTTAGATATTAGATATTTATATTCATTATAATAATATTTTTTAATTTCTTAGTCAAAAGGAAAAATATTTATTTTTAATCAAATTATGTCTTCATGCACTATATGATAATACTAAAATTATAAATCCAAAATTTCTAGGGATTTATTTTTATAAATTATAAATAATTTTTGAATTAATTCTATATAACATTATCTAATGGTGTTTTTTATGCTTTTTTGAAGTCTTTAGTTTTTCAATGAAAATTGATAGATATTTAATTTTATTAAAAATTGTTTTATATTTCCACAGATTTAGAAGGAAAATTCTATATTTCAATTAGTTTTAAATTTTTCATAGATTATTATAGTAAATAAAAATAGAATTATGATATTTCAAATAAATTTATGAATTAATTTCATATAAGAAATTTTACAATAAAAATAATTATTTGAGAAACTGGTTTCCATCACATTTTCTAGGATTAATTTAAAATTTATATATATCACATTTTTTTATTTTCATTTGTTAAAATAGAATCTTTATTTGGAATCATCATAAATATTATTTGGAAACATGGTTAATTTATATTTAGGTTATAAAGAATCCTAAAACTAATAAAATGGTGTAACAACTATATGGTTAACGAAAGATTAATTAGGAGATAAAAATAAGAGATAACAATTAAAATAACATATAAAACTCTCTAAATAATATTTGGTGTATATATATCTACCATGTCTCCCATAATATTCTTAAATTTTCCATTTTGGGTCCATTTATCTGCTGTATTTCATTATTAATGTTTATTCTTTTTAATAATTCAATTAGTGTACTCTATCCCACTTAAAAGTAGAAACTACATATCTACTCCTCTCAACAAATAACAAACCCTTTAGAATATATGGTTAATTTCAAAATAACATCCTTAAATCTTCCCCCACATTCTAGTTTCCCTATATTGATCTTAAAACAATCCTATGATGGATTTAGTTATAAACCGATAGATATTTTCTGAAAAAGAGGTTTAACACCTAAACAAACGTTCTAAATTTATTACTTATACTAACACCTTAAAATAATATTTAACCGTGAAGAAATATAATTATATTTATCATTTTTAAAATTTTATATTCTTATGTTAACATGATAAACTATATCATTATCCTCTTCCATTAAATAGATATGAAACTGGTACTCATGTATTTGGTGTAAAATCACCACCCGAACAGATTTAATATATTAGCATTCACCACATAACAAGGATGGTTATTGTAATTGATTTAATGATTTTATCTAATATACCAGAAATAAAAGAAAAATTTTACATATAACCTATCCTCAAATTTGTTAACACTACTTCCATTTAAAATTAATAATGTCATTCATGTGTACTCGTCGATTATCACCTCCATGAAGAATTGTGATTTCTTCTTCGTGGCCACATCTCATGGATGATATATATAAGTGTATTTTATAAAATAAAATTATATTTATAATATATTTATAACTATGGAATGAATAAAAAATAATTACCTTCTTCGTCTAATGTTGATTGAAAATAGACACCGAACTCCTGAAGACGTACGTCCGACATTCTCCTAGATTGTAATGTATATAATTTTTAAAACCCATATTTTATGGTTCGTATTAGAGTAAAATAAAATTATAAATATTATAAATTTCATGTGATTATTATTCAAGTGATGTTGATATAATGACCTATTTTACTTTTCTCAAACTACCTAAATTGTTTTGGAAATATGAGAGGAATATGATCAAAACATACGATATGAAGCTTATTGATTAAGTAATTAATCATGTCAGGGTAAAAAATAAAAAAATGAATAATAGACATTAAAATGGTTCCTAATAAATTTAATAATTAATGAAATTTTATTATTTTGGATGATAATTTCTATATGTGATGAGTTAGTCTTTAGGTATGCGAGATATTAATTAAAAAATTTAAATCATTAAATGATTTATTTTGTAAAATTATCATCCATATCTTTGTTCATAAAAAAATATGAATATATTTATATGTATGTAACAAGCTTATAAATTAAATTATATATAAATTGTTGAATTCTTAAAAAATATTTCAAATGAGATCATTTTATTGAATATTAAAATTTTCCTTTCAAAAGGATTTATGATTGTACTAATTTAACACATACATCATTAATATATTTTCCTACCACTAAAAATATTATTTTATATTAAATCTTAGTTAATAATATTCTATATTTTCTATGACTATTTATATGAAAATTTTATTTATTATATTTTTCTAAATAAAAAGTATATATCAACATTAAAAATGTTATACAAAAGTGTTAAACACAAGAATTACGATGTAAATTCTATATTTTATATATTACATGTACATTATAGTCCATGTAAATTTTTTTCAATGATGATTTAGTCTGATACAACTGATTATCATGGGTGATCATGATATAGCTCATGATGATGGATGACCCCAATATTGAACTATAAGGAATTAGTTTATTATTGTGTCTTCAAGTCATTTATGTAGGATTTAGACCTTAACATCTATTTCAATTTTCATGGTTATTATGATAATTATATGTATATTATTTCATAAGGAACATACATGACATTTCTCTACTTCCTTATGAGTTTTTAGGTGAATTTACTCAATTTAATGATAATAATAATGATACTTTGTTTAAAAGGATGTATTGTGCCTTTTTATGAAAACATTTATGTTTTTATGAAAATATTTTTCAAGGATTATTATATTGATAAAAAAATCATGATTTGGATAATTTCTATCTTATTTCTAATAATGTGTTTAGTGTAGATAATTAGTCAATAAAACTTATTTCCAATATAAGTAATTTAACATTATAAGAACAATTTAGATTATGTTAAAGGGAAATTGCCTTCTATGATCAAATTTTTTTAAAATGATCTAATGGTTGTCTTTATTTTTCATTTTCCAAAATCTGATTTTTTAGAATCCCACATATAAGATTGATTTTAATAGGTTTTAATATTGAGTAAAAAAAACAATAAGTTTTTTTAAATATAAAAACAATTTGACTTAGAAATATATAGATATTATATTTAACAAATTTATTGTATGAAATAATTATACTACGGGAATGTGTTTAAATTTTAATGTATGGGTTTTTTAAGTATGACTTGTGACCTAGTTATCTAGAATTATTTATTTTATATATAATTTATAATCATACTTGAATGGTTAATCATGGAAAATGAATCTCATCGCGTTCGTGGAGACTGTAGTCCATACGTACGCATGAGCGATGATATCATTCCCATGATCTTGGAATTGTATTGATGTGTATGTATAATATTTAAGAATCAATATCACTTTACAATAATCATATATAGTTATTTATTTACAACATTATACCCATCCAAGTAAGGTGGTGGTGGAAAACAGTTTACATCACGGCGTGGAGACGGTATTCTGTGCGTACGCAGGCGCGGTGATTTCATTTCCATAGGATAGATAGAAGATAAAATTGAATTGTTTCATATTTATAATAACATATCATTATATGAGAGATAATTATCTTATTAATTTATGATGAAACAAATAAATAAGAATAAGTAGAATAATAAATAAATTGGAAAGAATCGATAAATGATATTACCTCTTTTTTGACGCGCCTCTTCTTAACCTCCTCTTAAAGAACTAGGGTTGGTCTTTTGAGGAGACCAGAACCTATATAATGTTTCTAGGGAAGATGATAATGTAAATGGGCTGGGATTGGCTGAGCTTCAGGGCTCAAAAGGGTATTAAGAGAAGAGGGAAGTGGTGCCCTTTTTATAAGGGAGGAGAGGGGTAATTTAGGAAAAACGTAAAATATTTTTTTATAATAAAGCCATATTTGGTTTATAATAGCTCAAAATTGATTTATTTCTAAGATAATTTGGGGATGGGTCGAAATAATCTCAACCAATAGGTTTTAGACCAGTTTAGGTTACTATTTTGACCTTATCATTTAGATTTAACTCTAAGTTAAATAATTTATCTTTTACCGTGTCTTCTCATTTTCTTACAGTATATGGTTATTAAACAAACTATAACAAGAAAATCGAACCCCAAGTGGTTCATTATTAACATATATAACTGTATTTATGTCATTTGGATGAACCTTATATTTTTAGAAATATATTAACAATTAATAATATAATATTTGTTTTAAGAACTATTTTATGTCAATTTTGACACTATTTGGTAATTGATTTTTGTGAAAAACATAACAGAATGATTAGTTAAAAAGAAGTTAATTAAATCAATAATAACATCTCATATAAACATTTAAAATTATTGGAATTCATAAAAAGTCTCAAATTACATTTATTTGGGTATTTATAATATCAATTATTTTAATATTTCATTATTTATGTAATTACTGCATCACCATTGTGTCATAAATAAATTAAATTATTTAATGTCTAAATATTATAAATAAACTACCATTAGGTAGTAAATATTTTTATCTTTCTAATTAATATTTATAGTCGAATATATCTTATGTATAACCCTATATTAAAAATGATTTATTTATTAAACTTTGATTTTAACTATTTTAACTCTTCTTTAAATAAAATAATAATAAATGTACTAATCCAATCCAAGTAGACCTAAAGGGTGATATTTTATTCCAAAGGTTTATTTGGTCGAATTACACTTATCTAATCGAATTAGTACATCTGTTAGGGTAATAGTAAAATCATCTTTAACCTTAATTACCCTATTTAATTTTAACCATGGTAAATAAAATTAAAAAGATAATATTCACAAAAAATTATTTTTATCTTATTGAACCACATTTTACTCCATGATATTAACCGTGTCTCTAAGATTTTCGAAATTCCCCTCATAGATGTGGAAAAATTTTGTTTTATGTAAATTTTCAAATTCTCCTAGGAGGTGGGTAAAAGATGGTGAAAAGTTCAATAAAATTTTTATATATCTAAAATTAATATAAAATGACTCTAATGAATTACATTTTACTTATATAGGTATTATGTATCAATTTTTAACTAAAATAAATTTAAATAAAATATTTAAATATTTAAATAAAAAGTCAGTTTTTTAATAGTAACCTAGTGTTTTCACTATTCATCAAAAATTGAAAGTTTTCAGAAAAAATACCAAGAATTCACCCTAGGATAATTTCAATATTCCAAATCCAAAAATGAATTCCATTTTGAAAGATAAAATTTCTAGAATTCCAAAATGTGGGTACTACTATTCATCACGGCTAGTTTATATAACATATCGTTGTTTAGAAAAATTCGGTATTGCGTACAACACGCGCTATCGTGGAAGGTCGCGATTGGATGTAATGCAAGCAAATTAAGGGATGTGTGTAGTGCAAGCTTCTTTTGGGGTAGCGTACCACACAAGACATAAATAAAATTAAAAATAATAATTTTCATAAAATCTAGGGGTGTTACAGAAACTATATTTATATATGATATATAATATAATCATAATAAATTTATTTTTCTGTAATTTTCATTTAGAATATACTTTATTCTTTCCATCTTATATAGATAAATAATTTTTTAGAGGAAATGTGGACTACGAACCCTTCAATGTGATGTGACTAATTTATTCCATTTATGGTATATATAAAGGATCATATTAATAAAAAATTGTAAAATATATGACATATATATTATAAAAGAATTATAATATACATATTTATCATTTAATTTACTGTCTTTTAATGTGATAATGAATTGGTACTAGGGTTCATTTGTAAGTATTACCTTCCATCTCCATGAATGGTGCACTTCATTTCTTATCTCCAAACAGTATTGAAAAATCTTTATACATATATACTAGATATTAATTATAATCACATAATGGTTCAAATTCATGATATGAAAGAACCATGGTCTAATTAAAAATAACAACAAATATCAATTCAAAACATTCTTGAAATATCTATGTAATTAATACCCGAAATAATAAAAATAATGAACGATTGTTAACAAATGAGTAATAAGATATTATAAGAGACTAAATTGTGATATTATAAACACAATTATGGTTATTATATTAGTTAATAAAATATTTAAAACAATTTTAAATGTATATAGATTCAACACAATAAGAGCAATGTTATGGTGTGTGATTTTCATCTAACTTTTTTAAATCGGTGAGATTATTATCCTATTCACTACATAATTATTTTCTGTGGTACACCTACTTCCCATTTTGTTATATTATATCATGATATCTATTTATTTAATGATATTAAACATATAAATTTATTTTACTCTATAATGAAACCCTTGAATCCAAACCAACTCAATTAGTAAGGGAATTTCATCTCAATTTACATTTCCATAAAACTTAGTAGTTATTATGCATCAATTCACTTTTATTTGTTATATATACTAAATATTTCATGTTATATATAAACCCACTTATTATCATTATATTATATGTTTAATTTAATGTCATTCTATTATGGTGATTATTATTTAAATGTTTTAATGTGGTATTGGACAGTTATTAATATTTCAAAATTATTATCCTCAAGATTGTTCTTAATGATAATATTTACAATCTCATTTAATGTATATTATTGTTTCCTAAACTATATACAATTTTTCATATTGTATTTACATATACAATTATTTGATTAATTGGGGAATTATTAATAATGTATTTCTCATTCAATGTGTTTATTTGATAATTACTATTACTAATTTTGATTATATAATATCAGTAATTTTTTGGACTTGAAATTACAGGTGGATCCCAGACATTTTATAGCACCTCAATGGATCGTTAGGTTCTCATGAGGCAAATTAGTTTTCCAAAATAAATGTCATTATATAGATAGTTTTAAACGATCTTGTGAATGGTATTGATGGTTATAGGATTTTATGTATTTTATACAAGACATCTATAATGAAATCATTTCTCTCATTTATATTCAGTAATAATTCATCAATGTGATTTTGCATAGACATATGCATGGATAAATTTCATTCTTAGATTAATTATCTATTTCGAATAAGTTTCAGTTTCTTATTTTTCTGTATTAATATTGTGTTATAAAGTTATTGAATGGAACATGTTTTCAGTTAATCACATTTACATGAAAATTTATTCTCGCTAAATCATTACTTCTTCCATTTTACATACTCATACTGAGGATTTGAGATCACCTTTTTTCCATAGGTTATGAAGAATTAATCTTTGAATAAGCATCCAGTGACATAGTATTTTTCATTTTATTATGTATCATGTTTTTATATTCTATTTCCCAATTTTTAATGGGAATCTTGTATGTAATATGTATTTACAAGACTTCTAAACTCAATATTACAATAGTATTTAATTCATTTTAATAATGCTAATGTAATCAAATAATTCCCCAGCTCTATGCTTCTACGGTCGGATCGTTACATGTACCCATAGAAAATTGTTGTATAATAAAGAGATGTGACCTAACATATGGGTATTTATTTTCAATTCCAAAAATAAATATATGAGGATGGTTTAGGTATGGTTATGATTAATTTTGAGATATCTATACATATCTTTCAGTCTATTCTATGTTATAAAAATTATAATGACAAATTTAAAGGAATTAAAAAAACTGTGTATGGCCGGAAGAACATTTCTAAATTGTTTCTTCCTTCTGCTGATATTAAACAATTCATGAACCAAAATATCAACCCATTAACCTTCATTAATGTATTTTTTCATTATTTTTTTAGTTTATCATGGGTCATTAATCCTAGTAATATGAATATGTATTATTACATGACACAAAATTCATAGTAGATACGTATGAAGGGTGAAATAGATGATTATATATCTCAATGTTATATATATCTATAAATAATGGTAGACAACTTTAAGCCTTCTAGTCTACACCAACAACCTCTAATGCAGGCTTTCAAATGGGATTAAGTATGCATGGTAATCATTGTTGGATTACCAATGTCTCTCTAAGGAAGGAATTCTAAAAGGGTGGTTATCAATTACTTGAGAGTATAATAATAATTTTATTCTAATCAAGTTCACCAGAATAGGTAAAGATCATGGTTTTTTTTACGTGTATTGTGTTATGTGGTTTAATGGGGTATGATATGCCTTATTTGATAGGTATCAGGATTAACTTATTGATTTTATAAGAGTATCTATGAGTGGATGTGGAATCAAGTAAAAAATTTATATTTCTTTTAATCAACAAAAAGATAGTTAGAAATAGATTAGTATATATATTCTATAGTATATAATACATGAATGTGAAATTGATTTTGTTGGATCACAGGAAAACAATTTAGGAATGTTTGAGTTTTCTAATGATAATAGTTATTAATTTTAGATTATAATAGATCCCCTTAATGCATTATATAGTCTCCAGTGGTTGTCACCTATTTAGTTTTAAAAGTTCTCTAAAGCCTATATTGGTGGGATGAGTCTTGTTCCAAATATGTTCGAGAGTAATTTGGATATACATCAAGGATTTTTTATAGATAATAATTGGTATATATTATTTGATGGTCATGAAAATCATACATTTCAGTTTTTTTGATAGTGTAAAAATATCTCTGAATTTTTTACCTTGGGTGTGCCCTCTTTGGTTTTAGAAATAACAGTAGTTTGATATAATATATTTTGGACCATTAAAGATCACTATGTTGTTGAAATTATATCTTATAAGTAGAAACTGACATCTCTTTTTATTATTATTTATTATTTTTTCAACATAAATCAAAAAAAGAAGAAAAATATACATCCTTCCATGTTATGATTTGGGAAGAGATTGATTTAGAGATAAAATTTTCTATTATAGAGAATCCCTTGAATATTTTTGATTCTCACATGAAATTCATGCTTCAGGGTTTTATTCCACTGGTAAATTTCATGTTGAATCATCCACCAAATACTAAGGAGAAGTGTGAGTGTGATTTTTTTTATAAGGAAAAGTGGTGCCATATATTTTATGACCATCATTATTATGTAGAGAATTATTGTATATTAATATATTATAGTTTGAATTATGTAATATCACATTGTGATATATGTTCCTTTTGGAACATTGAATTTATTCATTTCATGTTTGTTATGTTTTTATTTCAATGGATTAAATATTTGATACATGGGTATTTTTAGGATCATTAGATGAATCATGTCCATAGAGGAGGTAATGGTATACACATGTGTGTATGATTCCTCACCAGAATAACCACCATATTAAATAAAGGGAATTATATTTCTAATGTAAATTTTTGGTTAACCTATATGACAATACGAATATAGACCACCATAGGCTAGGTGGTGTTACTTTCCAAGGGAAACCGGCAAGGATCTATAACCAGAGCATGGTGATCTATATATAATGTGGGTCTTGGGGAGGTACTACAAAGTTCACCATGGGAATATTGATATCCAAGACCTTGTGGTCATTTTTTTGGATTATCTTATTTCCGAATTTTATGCCCTTCTTTAAAAGAGTGTTATAGTCAGTGATGGATGATTTTTGGATCTTTATGAGTAAGATTTTAATAATAATTGAATTTTATTTCTCCATTAATAATAACTTATTATTGATTTAAACATAAATGGATTTTAGTGTTTTATTTTATGTTGATTTTTTTAATTCTATTGGATGACCATTCATCATTTACTGGTCTAATTTATTATTTTTTCCAACTATATTTTTTATCATCAATTCATGGGGATTTCTCTCATTGAGGCCTAATATTGTTGTTTTGGGTTTTCATAATGTGTTTCAATGATGAATGTTTTGTATTTATTCTCAAATAAAAACTTCTATTTATAAAAGTGATTCTTATGTGATGAAAATAAATGTTTAGTTTCTCCTCCCAATTGTTCTAAAAATCCCCATCCACCTTGTGTGTGTTGATATAGTGGTTTTTATTATATTACCATTATTTGAGGTAGGTTATTCTATCTATAGATTATGATCTGTGAATAAAAAATTTTCCTTAATTTATTAATATCCTTGAATTTTAATATGTGTGTGTAAAAAATGTTTTGAAAATTTATAGGTCATCATCATGTTTTGGTAAATGAATGGAGTTTTCAATGTATGATGAACTAGATTTAAAAATGCATTTTCAAATACAGATATGGAATAAAAGTGTTTTTTTAAATGGTTTTCGAAATATGATAAACCCTAGGAGAGTGAATAGAATTATTCCAAATGAGGGAGACATAGGTACCCAACTTGAGGATATAGTAGTAAGCCCTACCCATTGTAACTATAAAGGGATTCACAATATATGGTTTTTTCTATTCCAATATCATAGATATATTTTCTTTTGGGAGATTCATTTTCATAATGTATGGAATTCTTGTTCTGGGGTGTTCCTAGAATCATAGATTATGGATTTGTTGATTATAGGTACATGAGTGTGAACTTTGTTATAGTTCATGTAGCCAGGATATCCTGGAAATTATAATCCATGGTTCGTTTACCATTGAGGATTGGTTTTATACTATTTGAATTTCATATGACTAGACACATGTTTTATTAAATGTGAATAGATTAGTGATATTTTCATTTGTTATTGAATTTCATAGGTTTTTTAAAAGATATTTGAAAAGTTTAAATTATTTACCCTTGATTGAAATAAAAATGTATAACTATATATCATACCATGTTTCCACAATTTTAGAATATTGTTATTATTCTATAGATACTTGATGTGGAAAAACTAGATGGGATTCTACTGAGAAAATTTAGATCACACACTACACCTTCCCTTGGGTGTGTGTAGATCATGTTTCATATATTGTAAGAAATGGATTGGAACTGTATTGAGGCGATAGAGATTATGTTAGCTTCGTTCTGGAATCTGGTTTTGACAAGGTGGGATGTTTCCCCCAAGTCAAATAGAGTGGTAACTTAAAATGTTTGTTGTTTCGTCCATTTTTTAATTTTTAGAATTTTTCCATGGTTTTTATTTTACACTCTTATATTATTTCACTGTTGTTATATCTCTTTGGTTATGTATGTTTTTTGTTTTATTCTTATATATATTCCTTAGATGTAATATTTGACTTCATAATCATTCCCAATGGCTTCCATTGATTTCTCAGTTACTAGAAACCAGTCTATGGGGATCAGGAATTCCTTTCGATTCATGCCTTAGTCTGATTCAGATCCATGTTAAATGGGTTATCCAAGATGGTATGTGACACCAAAACATTGATGTCATATAGGTTTTAAATAATTTATATTTGTTTAAAATATTATAATTTATAAACTACTCACACTAACATCTAATAATAATTATGATGTAATTGGGTAATATAACCATGCAGACACTGAGATTATTTTTGGGAAAAATATTTTAATATTATAAATAATAAAAAATCAAAAATATTAACTTATTAAAACACAAAAATCATAGTGAACACAAAGTCATGTACTTTTGAAGTGAAGATAATGATTAATTTGGAATTTTTTTTAGAGTTGTGTCTTTTAAAATCAGAAGTCATAAAATTCTCTATGTAGCTAAAAATTTTCATTTTATAATCATCAGGTATAATAGTTCGGTCACAAAATAGATGAAAGAAAACAAACATAAGGGTTGTAATTAAATAATGTATTAAGAGATATTATTTTTCTACAATTATTATTTTTTATCTTTTGTTTCAAAAAAAATTACACATTATTATATATTGGTTCAAAAATAAATGAACATAGTAAAAAAATTATTGAATTGTATTGGGAAAATTCAACGATGTTATATGAAACCAGGCATCGTACGAAATGGATAATTTAACCAAATGGATAATTAAACCCCTAAAATAGCAAAAGTTTAAATGAAAAAATAAAAATTAAAAAATATATATCATTAGAAATGAAACTCTCCAACACTACTATCACCCTTATGAATCACCATTATTATAAAAAACGTACAATGATAAAAACAAAAGGACCATCAAATGGGAAAGCATGTTGTTTGATATAAAATGATTAAAATGTAAATGGGAAGTGAAAATGGAATACATTCAGTGATATTATATATATAGGAATGAAATATTGTAATTACAAATACGATTATTGGGAATATGGTCAATGCATATATAGTCATTAAACACATATCCAACTTGTATAATAATGTATTGTTCTGTTTTTTTTTGTAAATTTAATTTATAAAAACTCACAATGAAATTGAAATATGATATAAAATTATTATATATATGTATGTTTGTAGAATATATATATTTTCATTATTATTTTTATTATTAAAATAATAATAAGAACACATTATGTTTTAAACCCATCATTTTTAAAAAAAAATATTTATTCATATGTATTATATATTAATTAGAAACCCAAATAATAAATTT
Organism: Viscum album; assembly: GCA_963277665.1. Lineage (NCBI taxonomy): Eukaryota > Viridiplantae > Streptophyta > Magnoliopsida > Santalales > Viscaceae > Viscum > Viscum album. Next base: position 458,672,026 of record OY728143.1, on the reverse strand, counting down.
TAGGATATAAATTATATTAAACTAACTTCATTTTGGAATTTTGAATTCCAAAATATTCTCCATGTAAATTTTTGAGTTTCTTCTTAAATAGATGGATATCAGTTGAAACATACATCCTTTGAAAAAAACAATATTGTTTATGAATATGTAAGTGTATCCAAGAATATGAGATACGATTCAAATTAATAAAATATATTCTTATTTAAGACCTTTATGAATTTTAAAAGATTCATTTAACTTTTAAATCCTATATCATAGCTTTTATAATAAGATTATTTTTCATTATTCTCTTGTAATTAAATATTTTTAATGGTGAAATGTATTTCATATTTAATTAAATCCCCCTAATTTTGGTATTTTTTATGAATAACTAATTCATGTAAAAAACCATTTCTATGATAAGATTATCTTGTTTATAAATATTTAAACTAAATGATAGAGTTTTGAAAAAAAAATTGTTTTTATGTTTTATAAGTCTTTATTTTAAAATTTTCATTTCAACCCATAAAAATAATACTTGTTAAAATTATTTAAAAATATTATATTAGGATGTTCTAATTTGGAAATGTTTCAATATTATTTTTTACCATTAATATTAATGACAAATTTTTAAAATTAATTTCCATGGTAAACGAAAAATTAAGGTTGAATTATAAAAGATAAATGAAAATGGAAAAAAACACTCTAAGATGTTTTTAAAATGAGTAGATAACAGGAATGTAAACCCATAACACATCCCCCTAAAATTTTCATATTTTTATTCCATTGATTATTTAATAATATCATTATATAGATCAAAATGTATTGGTTTCATAAAAAAATACTATTCCATTAACTATTAAAACAGGAACACTTCCACCAATTCAAGTCACACCTATACATTAAATTTATTCTTTATAATATTCTCAAATAATCCTCAATGAAAATTATGAAATTTTAATTATTTTATTGAAACCATTAGTTTTTATATGTCCTAAATTTAAAAAGAGAATTAAAAATGAAAATTAATGTTACTAACGATATTGTTATCAATTACATAGTTTTTGTTCTTACTCGTGTTCATTAAAATATAATATAGTTAAACTAATATAAAGATATTAGAATAATATATTTTCATTAGTCTTGTTATATTATTGTTATTATAATCATTTATTAATCTATCCTATCAATTAAGAATAAATGAAATTTTCATTCTTGTGTACGTGCTGACTAATGTCTGCACAGTTAACAAAATTCATTTTTATCACCACGAATCAATGATATATAATATAATATATTTAATTGGGACATATGAATTTAATGATATAATTAAGGTTTTATATGAATTATTTTATATCCTATTAAGGATTTGATCAACAAACATCAATAACAAATTTTATCATTTAAAACAACAGTAACGCGAGGAAAATCATTAATTTAAGTTATGTATTATTTTCATACCCACTATTATTGATTTAATGACATTATTATTATGATATATATAGCTAGTAAACACTAAATTATATGATTATTATGCTCGTGTAATTATATTTAGACTAAATCACCATGTAAATATCAATAATATTGTATGTTCAGGTTGTATCGGTATAACCACCTAGATGAAAAACGATGTGAAATTAAATCAATGATGATTATGAATACACATTCATTGTTATAATATAATATTAATATATAAATAATGAATTTTCTTGGTTGTGGTATTGATACATCAATTTTTATCTCCTTCATTATTAAAACACACTTCATTACTGATAACTTGTAATGCCCCAAACCTAGTTACCCAAAGTCGATGCATTATTACATAACATTGGCATGATCACAAGAAATATCAAGTCTCGAAAGACCGATTAGTTTAGTAGCCCTGGAATAACTAGATACATTCATAAAGTTTACATTACATCATAAAGTGAAAACTACTACAACAAAATCTTGTCTTCATATCCCCTCATACTATCCCTACAGGTCATTCATAAATTACTTCTTCACATCCTGGGAAAAATAAGAAATTGAAAGGGGTGAGCTCAGATGCTCAGTAAGGATAACAATATAGCGGAAACTTTCATAAATAAGTATAAACATTTAAGGCAATTTATAACGTTAACAAAAGTCTGTTAAACTTGAACTTCAACATAATATATAAAAGATTAAATGAAATAATTCCATTTACTTATTAACATGGATATTCTACTAGTCTAATAACCAGATGCAATATCAATAACCACTTTCATAATGATGGAATGCATAATACCAGACTATCATAACCACGTATCCAAGGCCTTGTGACGAGACTACAAATAAGATTTTGTCAAGGCCTCGTGCCAAGACACTTGTTTGTCTCATGAGACCTACCGATGCATCGAGGAGCTATAGCAGGCTCCACCCATCACTTACTAAGTCCAATGTATTCCTCTCATGAATAGTTTGAAACATAACATAAACATTCGTATTAAAACTAGCATACGAAATGTCAATACTTTATTCTCATTCCTTGAATGGTATAAAAATAGCACATCTACAGTCAAACATAACTCATTTAATACAATATGAAATATTTTATTGTATCAGATTAACCTCAATCGACAATAATGAAGTATATTGACATAGATTAAAATTATCATCAAACTGTTGAGAGAAATATCCCACTTTTTCTTGAAAACATTTAAAAATCACACTATTTGTCAAGAAGAAATTTAAAATAGATTTTTGAATCAAAGTGTCCCATACCACTTTGAAAATTTTAAAAGGAATTTTGATTAGAAAAAATTAATGTCCATATAAATAAATCCTTAATACCATTTTTAAAACAAGGACAATATTGAGAAAGATTTAGAATAATAAATCATTAAAACATTTTTAAATGATATTTTAGTTAGAGTTCCTAACCAAAATAGAGAAACATGATTAAAAATAATTGAGGTAAAGAAAACATTGTAATATCATGAGAATAAAGGTATTCATTATATACCATGTCAAAGTACATTATATACTCCATATAAAAGTGATTTGGTGTATAACAACAAAAGCGTCTCAATGGAATGTAAATTGAGATGAAATCTCTCATAAAGGCTATATCCTTAGGATAAGGAAAAATCAACGACATAATAATGTGTGACAAATATAAATACACTCAATTTGATTTTATATTTTGTTTAAAACAATCAATGTACATTCAAACATATTCATTTAAAAGCAACACCAATGAATTAAATGTTTAACTCAATAAATGGAGATTGAGTTAAAATTACTCTTATCAAGTTCATATCGATGACTTGAAAATTTATAAATGGAGTGATTATGTGTATCAAAAGTATATCCACAGAAATGGGAGTGGATATTATGATATAATAAAATAAATAGTGATTCCACACATAATCTTGGCGTAAAATAATCAATGAAGTATTCGTAAAGCCGAATGAGTGGAAATTGAAATTTCAAATTCTCTTATCGATTTGGTAACTTATGAAACATACACACATGAAAGAAGGATCAAACACTGATGATGTAAATATCCATAAATTAAAGTATATTACAAAATGAATACAATCATTGGCAGTACACACACCACATGAAATAAATAAGTGGTGAACAATGGAAATCTCAAGGAATTAAAAGTTAGATAATAAACCCCATACATTGTACTTATTCCTTGGTCGAGGGTAGGTTATCCTCATGTATAATGGTAAAATAATTGTTATTTAATTATACAAGGATCATATACATTAATATGATTTCATATATGATCTTTAAAAATTTTATTGTTAATGATATCTTAGTATTATCGTTATTTCGGGTGTTAACTTACTCGTTTTATTTTATATGTTTTGTTACATAAGTAGTGTTTGTTATGGGAAGGTTGTATATTATTCATATACAGAATGATTTCAAGTCCTTATACATTATTTTTAATCATCAAATGAGAATTATACTTTAATGGATACGACGGGGAATGAATCCCATCGCATTTGTGGAGACGGCTATCCGTACGTACGCACGAGCGACAATATCATTCTTTTGATATTAAAATAAAATATAATTGGATGGTATATCATGTATATAGAATAATTATAATGTTATATTTATTATTTAGATGAATTAAACATCATTATTATACCCATACAAATAATAATGTTTTGAATAACAATGACACCACGACGTGGAGACAGTAAGCCGTACGTACGCACATATGCTGACATGTCATTCAAAAGATGGATAGAATACTGAATATTGTTGTACCATATTTATAATAACATCACCGTATATATAATATACTGGATTTTTTTTATAATGTGAATAACAAAGAAAGAAGAATATGAAGATGAAAGGAACTTGAAAGAGGGTGGTGAAAAACATTACCTCTTCTTCAGGTTCTTCCTTTCGATTTGATCAAACGGGCTCCTTAGGTCGGCTTTTTGAACAAACTAAGGCCTCTAGGATTAGGTGAGGTAAGTTGAGAGAGTATTTAGGTAGGGTTTGGCCGAACCAAAAGGCTTTTAATGTGTGAATTAATGAAAAGGGGGAGTGCCTTTTTATAATAGGGGTGAGGGGCACCTTTGGAAAAGCTAGAAATATTATTTTATAATAAGTTAATATTCGGTTTCTAATGACTCAAAAGAGTATTATTTAAAGGTTAAGGTGGGTCTAGATTAACAACCACTCAACCAATAGGTTTTAGATAGGTTTGGGTCACTAAATCAACCTTATCGTTTAGTTTTAACTCTTAGTTAATTAGTTTAACATTTACCATGTCACTTTGTATTTTTATATTATATAGTTAATAAATATAAAATATACATCCAAGAGACCCCCAAGTGGTCCATTAATTATAAAAATATCATGATATATGTATATTGGCCAAACAATAGATTTTTAGGAATTTAATATCAATTAATAATATAATATTTGTTTTAAAAACTCTTTTATGACTATTTTGACACTATTCAATAATTGATTTTTGTTAGAGTCTTAACAACATTATTAATTCTAACCAAATTCATTTAAGCAATCCCATAATGTCATATTAAGCAATAAAATTCATATAAGTCATCAATACTTTCAAATTATATTAATTTTAATATTTATAATACCAATTATTTGATTCTTTCATTAATAAGGAAAATACTGCATCATTATTGTGTCATAAATAATATTAATTGTTAAATTTATAAAAATTATAAATAAAATACCATTATTTAGGAAATAGTTTTAGATTTATAATTAATATTTATAGAGGAAAATACAACATATATTACCCTATGTAAAAATTGTTTTTCTAAAAGTTATATGCTTATGTCATATTTGTTTTTATTTTAACATAATTAATATAAAGTGTATTTATCACTTATAAGTGGATCCATGGGGTCACAAAATCAACCCAAAGATTCCCATGGTCAGAAATGTATCAACCAATAAGGTTAAGACACGTTTTAGGGTAATTTATTATTATTATAATATTATTTATTTACCCTTATTTACCAGATTTACCCTTTAACCATGATACATAAAATATTTACTGAAGTAATTATTCAAAATGTCTAAAAATAAAATTTACCTATTTAAAAATTTATAAATCCAGATTCCAAATATGGAATCCATTTTTCTAAATTCAAAACACAGAAGTGGCGGAAATTAATTTAAAATTAATTCTCATTGTTAAAACAAAAAGCGTGTTTTTAATAGATAATAACTATCAAAAGATTGGCACTTGTTTATTTCCGATTTAATTGTGAAATTATGTCCAATGAACAAAATTGTATTAAATGTTAAAAATATATTCTATATATACTTTAAAACCACTCAAATTCATAATTTATCAATTTTAATTATTTTGATTAAAAAATTTGTTTTTAATTAAAATTTAGTAATTTTCACAATTCATCAAAATATAAAAGTTATCCGAAAAGTACCAAAATTTCACCCCAGGATAATTTCAATATTCAGAATCCAAAAATGATGTCCATTTTGAGAGATAAAATTTATAAAATATTAAAAAATGGGTATTACTATTCATAATGGCTACTTTGATTGGTCGAGGTGTGTTAGAACTCGAAGTTGCGTACAACACACGCTGTTGTTTTAATGAAAGAGAAGCATACCGTGGAAGCTTGGGGTGTTAAATTCTCCCCTCCTTCAATAAATTTTTTCCTCTAAATTTTTAAAATTGGGCTTTGGAGTATAATGGAAAGTCCCACATCAGAAAAAGATTCAATAAAACAATCACTTCAAAAGGAAGAAAGAGAAGTACAAAGGTCGCCTGAGATAACCTATACTATGATTCCTTGTAGAAATACATGGATATGGATGATGAAATAAGTGTCATGTTCTGATGGATAGGGATATAAAACATGATCAAGAGAAAGTTAAAAACAAGAAAACCACAAAATTGTGATGGGACAAACGGTCATTAGTTTTCCTATAGGAAAAGTAAACAGACAATATTTTTTTGTTTTAAGTTACATTAAATAAAGATGAGGAATTCATTTTGGATATTGACTAAGAAAATAAAGAGATATACTTAATTTTTATGTAGAGTTTCATTCTTTAATAAATTTCCACCACTAACACATTTTTTTAAATGATGAGTATTCAAGAAGACTTGGTTACACTGGAAGAGCTAGAAAAAAACTTCTATAGAATCACATGATCCATGAAGGATAAACTATATATTTACATTTTCTTTAGAGATTAATCAAAACAAAAATGGTTAGTACAAGATCTGATGATCCCAAAAAGGGATATTCCTTTAGAGAAATAAACACTAATCTTAATTTCTAAAATCAATACCCCAAAGTTAAATAAATACCTTTCAATAAACAATTGTTCTTAAAATATTTCAATATAATCCAAACTAATATTGAAACCCAAAATGTAGAAGAATTTTGTTATGTAGTCTTCCATGTTAAATTATATCTCCAAATGACATCAACTACTCTTAAAGTCACATACTTAAAATTAATTAACCTAATCACATATTCTCTATTATAGGTTAATCATTTCCATAAATAACCCAAATCACTATAAATCCTCAATAAAAATGTTGATAAAAATCCAACATTACTCCTCAAATGAAACCCCATAGTATTCTATTTCCCTTGGGCATATAGTGTTCCCAACAAAGCGAACATCTTCCAAAACAACATTTATCACTTAATCACCAAATCATTATCCTATACTAAGGGTATTCATTTGATAAGACATAAGAACCCAAATCAACTTATTATTGATCAATAATATAATTTAACTTAAAATAATTAGTCACACTAACCAGGGACTTCATGTAGTCTAGTGGTAGGCGATAAATCCTAATCACACTTTGGTTGTGGGTTCGATACCCACAGCTTTGTCCGACGTGATGGGATGTCACACAGTCTGCGTAATGTCCTTTTTCAAAAACTATATTTTATAACATTACCAAAATGAGATAAATTCCTCAAAATAACTACAACATAATTTTAACCAGAAATGTTATCTCATACCTTTCATTTTCATCCCAAAATATAATAACTTGCAATTGCATCAAACCCAATGATCATATAAAACCAAATGGTTATTTATAATTATATCCACAAGGGAGAAGATAAGACTTCCTCAAATATCATTCTCACATGGAAAACTACAGGGTTACCAATATAAGAGAAAATTATTCCAAAGTAATCCCATCAACAAGGATCACTAATACATTTAAACATTTCTCAAACCATTTATTTCCACATAGCTTCTTCTTTGACCAAGAAAATATCCTATAGAATAGGGCATTCACTCGGGTAATGGCCAGGTCCCCTACATTTACGACAAATGAGTGTAAATGGATTCTTGGGACCATTTTTATTTTCTTCCATAGTACTCTTCATTTTTTCTCAGCAATTCTTTACTTTATGTCCTTCTTTCCCACACGTAAAGCATTTCTTTATTCCGTTGAGACACTTTCTTGGGTGTATCCTTACACATTTCATTCATGATGGAAATTTAGGATTCTTTTCTCTATGTTCTCCACTACTAGAGATCTTATCATTCATCACCTTTCTCTTCTTTGTTGAGTCTGGAAGTTGGTTAATATATGTGTTGTTGATCATATTTTTTGAAAACTGATTTGGCATGAACATGATATCTTTTACGCCTATCAATATTCCATTTTGTTTCTCATTTCCACCACCGTTCCCACCTTGTACATCATTCTCAATATTACTAAGAATTCCTTGGACTCCATCCATTTACTAAAACCAGAAAGCATTGTGTGAGTAATAGTAGACATAGAATCATTTAAAGAATATCATGACACCATATTCTCAATTTGAAACACCTTAGGATTAACCAAGGTCATTTATTCTCATCTTATATAAAAACACCTCCAATTGGTTTGTAAATAAAATTTTAATTATCCTAAGAATATCCCCCAGGAGTGTCGTAATGAAGAGTGCAGCAAGGCCCGTTGTCGTCCACTAGTTCCCATTTGAGTCTAGCTCAAAGCAGTGTTTTCAGGTTTTACACCTAGGTACATCTGTGCCAGAGCCACCTCTACCTCCTCGTATCTAGACAGGGATATAATGCTTGGAAAACTAAAAAAATCTATACAATACCAAAATTCTAGGAAGTTTTCTATACTAATCTTCAAAGTCTATCTTAGGGCTATGGGCTCTAATCAGAGTTTATCTAAATCTAGTTTCCAAGTTTTGTACTAAACAACCTCTGATACCAAATTTAATTCCTTGACCATAGTTACCCAGATTCGGTGCGTTATTACATAACATTGGCATGATCACAAGAAAGTTCAAGTCTTGAAAGACCGATTAGTTTAGTAACCTTGGAATAACTAGAAACATTCATAAAGTTTATATTACATCATAAAGTGAAAACTACTACAACAACATCTTCTCTTCATATCCCCTCATACTATCCCTACAATTCATTCATAAATTACTTCTTCACATCCTGGAAAAAATAAGACATTGAAAGGGGTGATCACAGATGCTCAGTAAGGATAACAATATAGCAGAAACTTTCATAAATAAGCATAAACATTTAAGGCAATGTATAACTAAAACAAAAGCCTTTTAAACATGAACATCAGCATAATATGGAAAATATTAATTGAAATAATGCCATTTACTTATTCACATGGATATTCTAAAAGTCGAATAACCAGATGCAATATCAATAACCACTTTCATAATGATAAAATGTATAATGTCAGACTATCATAACCACTTTGCCAAGGCCTCGTTCCAAGACTACAAATAATATTTTATCAAGGCCTCGTGACAAGACACTAGATTGTCTCATGAGACCTACCGATGCGTGGAGGAACTATAGAGGGCTCTACCCATCACTTAATAAGTCCAATGCATTTCTCATATGAAAAGTTTAACACATAACATAAATATTCGTATTAAAACAAGCATACGAAATGTCAATAATTTATCCTCAATATATGAATGGTATAAAAATAGCACATCCAAATTCAAACATAGCTCATTCAATACATTATGAAAGATTGTATTGTATCTGATTAACCTAAATCGGTAATAATGAAGGATATTGACATAGATTAAAATAATCATTAAACTATTGAGATAAATATCCCACTTTTTCTTGAAAACATTTAAAAGTCACAATATTTGTCAAGAAGACATTTAAAATAGATTTTTGAATCAAATTGTCCCATACCACTTTGAAAATTTTAAAAGGAATTTTGATTAGAAAAAATTAATGTACATATAAATAAATCCTTAATACCATTTTAAAACATGGACATTAATGAGAAAGATTTAGAATAATAAATCTTTAAAACATTTTAAAATGATATTTTAGTAAGAGTTCCTAACCCAAATAGATACACTTGAATACAAATAATTTAGGTAATAAAAAAATTGTAATATAATGAGAATAAAGGGATTCATGATATAGTATGTCAAAGTACATTATATACACCATATAAATATGATTTTGTGTATAACAACAAAGGAGACTCAATGGAATGTAAATTGAGATGAAATCTCTCATAAAGGTGGTATCCTTAGGCTAAGGGTAAATAAACGACTTAATTATGTGTGACAAATATAAATACACTCAATAGGATTGGTTATTTAGTGTAAAACAATCAAAGGACATTCACACATATTCTTGTAAAAACAACACCAATGAATTAGATATTTAACTCAATAAATGGAGATTGAGTGAAAATTACTCTTATCAAGTTCATATCGATGACTTGAGAATTTATAAATGGAGTGACTATGTGTATCAAAAGTATATCCACAGAAAGGGGAGTGGAAATTGTGACATAAGAAAATAAATGGTGATTCCACACATAATCTTGGAGTAAAATAATCAATGAAGTATTCGTAAAGCCTAATGAGTGGAAATTGAAATTTTAAATTCCTTTATTGATTTGGTAACTTACGAAACATACACCCATGAAATAAGGATCATAAAATGATGATGTAAATATATATATATATATATATATATATTAATGTATATTACAGAATGAATACAATCATGGGAAGTACACACACCACATGCAATAAATAAGTGGTGAAAAATGGAAATCTCACAGAATTAAAAGTGAGATAAGAAACCCCTTACTTTGCACTCTTTCCTTGGTCGAGGGTAGGTTAGCCTCCTATATAACGGTAAAATAATTGTTATTTAATTATACAAGGATCATATACATTAATATGATGTCATATATAATCTTTTAACATTTATTTGTTAATGATATCTTAGTATTATCGTCGTTTCGGGTGTTAACTTACTCGTTTTATTTTATATGTTTTGTTACATAAGTCATGTTTGTTATGGGTAGGTTGAATATTATTCATATATAGAATGATTTAAAGTCCTTAAAAATTATTTTTAATCATCAAATGAGAATTAGACTTGAATGGATACAATGGGGAATGAATCTCATCGCGTTCGTGGAGATGGTAGTCTGTACGTATGCACGAGCGACAATATCATTCTTTTGATATTAAAATAAAATATAATTGTATGTTATATAATGTATATAGAATAATAATAATTTTATATTTATTATTTACATTAATTAAACATCATTATTATACCCATCAAAATAATATTTTTTTGAATAAAAATTACACCATGATGTGGATACGGTAAGTCGTACGTACACATGTATGGTGACATGTCATTCAAAGGATGGATAGAATACTGAATATGGTTGTAAGAAATTTATAATAACATCACAATATATATAATATACTGGATTTATTATTTTATAATGGGAATAAAAAAGAAATAATATGTTCAAGATGAAAAGAACTTGGAAGAGGGTGGTGAAAAACATTACCTCTTCTTTGGGTTCTTCCTTTTGATTTGATCAAAAGGGATCCAAATGATGGATTTTTGATCAAACTAAGGCCTATAGGTTGAATTGAGGGAAGTTTAGAGATTATTTGAGTATGGGTTGTCTAAGAAAAAAGGCTTTGAATGTGTGAATTAGTGATAAGGGGGGGTGCCTTTTTATTAGAGGGGTGAGGGGCACCTTTGGAAAAGATAGAAATATTATTTTATAATAAATTCATATTCAGTTTCTAATGGATCAAAAGTTTATTATTCAAATTTTAAGGTGGTTATATCTCTAAACCCACTCAACCAATAGGTTTTAGACAGGTTTTGGTCACTAAATTAACCTTATCTTTTATTTTTAACACTTAGTTAATTAGTTTAACATTTCCATGTAACATTTTATTTTTATATTATATAGTTAATAAACATACTATACAAAACCAATCGACCCCAAGTGGTCCATTAATGAGACACCTATCATTATATATATATCTTGGCCAAACCTTAGATTTTTTGGAATTTAGTATCAATTAATAATATAATATTTGGTTTAAAAACTCTTTTATGACAATTTTGACACTATTTAATAGTTGATTTTTGTAAAAGTGATAAATGAATTATTAATTCAAAAAAAATAATTAAAGTAATAACATAATGTCATATTAACCAATAAAATTCATGGATGGCATCAAAACGTTCAAAGTATATTAATTTTAACATTTATAATACCAATTATTTGATTCTTTCATTAATAAGGAAAATATTGCATCATTATTGTGTCATATATAATACTAAATATTAAATGTCTAAAAAATATACATCAAATACCATTATGTAGGAAATAGTTTTATCTTTCTAATGAATATTTATAGTAAAAAATATAACACATATAACTCTATGTAAAAATTATTTTTCTACAAGATATATGCTTATGTCATTTTTTTATTTATTTTAACTTAATTAATATAATGTGTCATTATCACTTAAAAGTGGATCACTGGGGTCCCAAAATCGTCCCAATGATGCCCATGGTCGGACATGTATCAACCAATAAGGTTAGGGTTCGTTTTAGGTTAGTTAATTATTATTATAATATTGTTTTTTTACCCTTATTTACCGGATTTACCCATTAACCATGGTAAGTAAAATATTTACCGAAGTAATTATTCAAAATGTATAAAAATAAAGGTTACCTATTTAAACAATTTGGACATACTGATTTCAAATTTGGAATCCATTTTTCCAAATTCAAAAAAAAAATAAGTGGCAGAATTTAATTTAAAATTAATTCCCATTGTTAAAACAAAAAACGTTTTTTTAAGAGATAATAACTATCAAAAGATTGGCACTTTTTTATGTCCGATTTAATTGTGAAATTATGTCCAATGACCAACATTGTATTAAATGGTAAAAATATATTCTATATATACTTTAAAACCACTCATATTAATAATTTATCACTATTAATTATTTCGATTAAAAAAGTTGTTTTTAATTAAAATTTAGTAATTTTCACTATTCATCAAAATATAAAAGTTATCTGAAAAGTACCAAAATTTCACCCTAGGCTAATTTGGATATTCAGAATCCAAAAATGAAGTCCATTTTGAGAGATAAAATTTATAAAATTTCAAAAAGTGGGTATTACTATTCATAACAGTTACTTTGATTGGTCGAGGTGTGTTAGAACTAGAAGTTGCGTACAACACACGCTACTGTTTTAATCAATGAGAAGCGTACCGTGGAAGCATGGGGTGTTACATAACTCATTTAAAAAAGATCTTTCTTTATTTCATATTCATAAATAAAAATAAAAATATTTTAGGGCCAAGGATGAACAATGATCAAAATATATTATGAAAATTAAAATAATAGAAAAAAGTAGTAGGGTCTTAAAAGTCATGATTTGATTTCAGCATTGATGTCCAATTCCACAAAGGGTTCAAAAAATGTGGGCTCACAAACGGCCACATTGAGCTCATTTCCACATATTCACATTTTGAGGAACGTTTTCCACCATATCAAACTCCGAATAGTCATGTGAAACATTCAAAATGTGATCATAAATGGATTTAAATAAGATATATTTGATAGTAAAAAATTTCATGTAACACATATTGATTTATTCTATATATCCCTACTAGAGAATAGTGATTTTGGTTTAATACATAGGATCTTCCATCTATATTGGACACTAAATTTATTTTTCTTTATCATTTCATATAGTACCACATTATAAGAAAAAACATTTACATGGAAATTATTGTACATCCCATCAAAAAAACCTAATGGGTAATTAAAACATGGACACATCCAACAAATCCAGTTGTACATTATATCACACCATAATAATTAACATTTATGTATGATTAAATGACAAAGATTCATAAAATATACTTCAAAAAAGGGGTTTCTTACTCTATAAAAGAAAACCATAAATGTGTAATATATTTAAATCCAATTCATCATTCATCATAAAACATATTTCAATACAGAATTTTTCAAGAACATATTTTTGGGTGGCTATAATAACCATATAAAATGATTTGGTTTTGTTTCTCAGGGTTTACAACATTCCTAGTGGTCAGAGTGAAGTTAGTCACAATATCAACTTATTTAAGGTGGAAATTAGGGATCATCTAATTGATATTCACCTCAATAGTGTTTATTATTTTGAAAAAATTAGTTGGTCTTGGTACAACTCAATACAAAACATATTCATGACATATTCCTAGAATTTTTTCTCAGTAAAAATATTGATGAACATGTGTAACTTATTTTTATAAGACATCGATCATATATTGTAAGAATATTCCCTTTGAATCCAATTTTTATTCAACTAAGAATCAAGTTGTAGTGAAAATATTAACATTTTATACTACAGAAGAATTTTTCTTGTGTAATGAAAATCCTTATAAAAATTCATAGTTAGGTGGGAACATTATATTGACTGGTACAATTATTCCTCTAAAATTGTTTTCTATTGTGATTTCCAATAATCTCCCACTTCAAAATTATGGTTTCATTGTAAATAGGGGAATACCTCTATAACCCTAGAATTGTGTATGGTGGGACGAATTTTCAAAGCTCCCTGATATTTTTATTATAGTCATCTAATGTGAAATGTTTTATATTGATTGAATCCCCAAAAAATATTTCAGATATGTATCTAGCCAAGATGCATTCTAGCAGTTCATGTTAGAAATATTCATGAAAATACATTTAGGTCAATTAAGGTGTTAATGAAATGAACACATAATGGGTAAAAAACATAAAATGATATATACAATGGATATAAATTAAATAACATTCGATTAAAGAATTTATTAATGAATTTGACAACCTCAACATGATATGTAATATGCCTCGAGGTAATTTTTTATGCGAGCTTCATTGAAAATACTTTATTCATTGATGATTAGTCCACCCATATCAACATGTTTAATTTATTATATTCATTCCATAAATACTTACATTTTTAATGTATAAAAATAGTCCAAACAAAATTTCTAATCATCCTGTTGTTATTTTAGGAAATTCTATTGTCTAATATATAAATACAGAAACCATGGAAAAATATAGAGGTGATCATTTAATTGACAAAGAATACCCTCTACGTATTGGACATAATTTTTTCCTTTACATTTGTGCATTAGATTAATGATCATGAAAAATATTTTTTCTCAAAGGAATCCATCAACCTTCACACAAAATATGGGGTTATTGAGATGAATGAATACTTACATAACTCTTTAAAAACTAAAAAAAATTGTAAAACCATCAAAAAAATATGTGTGAAAAAAAACTAACTAAAATAAATATAGAATAAGATTTTATAATAAATTAAAAAATATTTTTACGTATGAATCTGGTTCTATAATAGTATATTATGATATTTATGTTTTATAGACAATAGGTGAGATTCAATTACAGTATAAGCAAATCACTATGAAAAAATGGATTTTTTTTCAATGGGTTATTTACGATGAGTCAACAACCAATCATAAATAGTCCGTCGACAGAGACTATTTGCGATGGGATACAATTCCCATCACAAATAGTTGATTAAAAAATAATAATTTCATCGTTAATATATTCCCATAGAGAATAAAATCATCACTCTTTAGGCTTCAAACTAATGGAAGATTATATTTAACAGGGACATACACCTGTCAATAATGACATCCTATGTTTTTTTTATTTGATATCAGAGTTTACACACGTCATAAATATTATGTTGATAGGATAGAATTTTTTATGTGACCCATCACACAAACATTCTATCATTTATAGTTACTTTTAACAGGATATCCTCCCATCATATATAAAGTCTAGGTAGTATGTATTTGAGATGAGGCCCACACAAATACACTTTTTTACAATCGCCTTAATTAATTATGGGCATACTATTTGTGATGTGTCCCGTCAAAAATATTATCATCACAACTATTATAACAGATATAAACCCACCCATGATTTTTTTCTTTTTCATTCATCTATGAATTATTCTCTCTATCTATACTATCATATTCTTATATCTAAACATTTCTTTGTTTTAAACTTTAGAGGGGATCAACTTTCTTGCATTGCTCGTCTGAATGATTCTGTTATATGGTATCTATTTATTTTAGTTTTTTATTTAATTTTTACATTTTATGTTAGAAATTTTTATGAATAATTAATATTAATTAGATTTAATTATAAATGGTTAGTTATATAAATTTTTTGTTTTAATTTACATTAATGTTATTAATATATAGTAAAAAAATTCAATTTTCAATAAATTGTTTTAATTATCAGTAATTCGTAATAATTAGTCATAATTACTAATAATTAGTAATAAATATTTTTAAATATTGGTAATTAAATAAATTAACATTAATTATCTATATGATCAATAATTTGTTGTAATTAGAAAAAAGTAGTGGAAATTTGAAAAAAAATTGTAATAATTAGTGGTAGTTAGCAATAATTAGTAATAAATTGTAAAAATTAGTCATAAATTGTTATAAACTAATAAATATTATTGTTAATTATTAGTATTTTTGTTAAAATTTGTATTAATTCGTAATAATTTGTATGAAAATAGAGGTAATTAGTTGTAAATAGATACAATTAGTCGAAATTAGTGGTAATTTGTAATAATTATTGGTAGTTAGTAATTAGTAGAGGTAATTAGTAATAATTAGTGGTAATTAGTATTAAATAGTAATAATTACTAACAATTCATCAAAATACCTATTAATTAGTAAAAATTAGTTTTAATTTCTCAAAAATAGTGGAAATTAGTAAAAGTTAGTGGTATTTAGTAATAATTATTGGTAATAAAGAATAATTAATTATAAATTATAATGATTTTTAATAATAGTTATAATATAACCAAAAATAGTACAAAATTGTTAAAAAATAATAAATATTTGTAAAAATTGGTGGTAATTAGAAATTATTAGTAAATATTATTAATAATTACTAATAATGAATAATAATTTGTAAAAATTACTGGTAAAAACTAAAAATTGGTGGCAATATGTAAAACAATTATATTAATTAGTGGGAATTAATAAAAATTACTAGTAATTAGTAATACATTATTATAATTTTTCATAAAATTCATTATTATTTATAAATTTATGGAATTAAAAACAAAGTGAAATAAAATAGTTTAAATTTGTAATTTGATAAAATTAAAATTGAAATCACATAAATTAGTCTGATTTATTACTAATTATTATGAAATATTATGAATTCTTATAAATTACTAGAAAAGTTATAATTCAATTGGTCATCCATTTTTAGGTCATAAAAAATCATAAAATTTGATATGGTTCACACAATGTGGTCCTTTCTCATTACCTAAAAATTGAAAATTCTATGATTTACTCTTGTTTAAGTAATTTTAAATCTATTTTGTTACTTTATATTAAATTTTACATAATATTATATTTAATTACTAATAATAGAGATAATTACAATATACTACCATTGATTTGAAAAATAACAAATGGGGTGTGTAAGATGTGACAAATCGATGGTAGTGGAATCAGTAACAACAGTAGGAGGATAATATACATCGTTTAGAGGATATGATTGGAATAAATTGATGGAATAAAAAATGTGGACATTATTTTCATAAATTGGATTTATCACTTAAATATTGTAAAATCTACTATTTACACCATCTTAGTAAGTCATAAATTTCAAATAATAAGGTTATTTGAAATGTTCAATTTGTGGAAACCATTTCAAAATTTAACATTAGGTCGCCAGAACAAGGGTAGGTAGTGTCAGAACTGGATTTCACTATTATTCTTTATTTTCAACAATCTATGGATTTCAAATGATTTTTCTATATGTGGGAATGGATCTGTTTGAATTTGTGCATTTTTTCTCATAAGAGAGTGCTTTATAATGGAATTATCTGGTGCATAGGCAGGGAATGGTCAAAGCCATGTGGGTTTTCTAGATCACCATGCAACCCGCATGGTGCTCAATTAGTTAATTAATAAACAAAATTAATAGTTAAGTGAACGCCAAATGAAATTGAAAGGAGAAAAATAAAATTTTCATAGATTTGTTTTGATAATGATATTATTATTATTATTACAATTATTGTTATTTTTATTATTATTTTAGTTAATATTTTATTTAGGTTATTAAAATTAAATTATGGTCATAATTATAAAAGTGGTAACATATTATATATAATATTATTTTTAATGCAATTAATATTATTAATATTTTTAATATTCTACAAATATATTATTATTATTATTATTAGTGTAATAATTATAATAGGTTTTTAGGGGCATTTCTTCTTTTCTTTTACTTTTACTGTTAATTTTTTCTTCTCGGCTTGCTCCCCGCCCTCTATTTTAATCGTGACCTAGCGCCCCTCCCCCCTTGGGTTGAGTTGCATCCTTTCCCCCTTTCCATGCCTTCTTCCCCACACCTCCCTTATGGCCAACCTTTAAGGTGACCTTGCCCCGTTGTGTCTAAACCCCCTTGTCACGCTACCCTAGCCTTATTTTTGCGATTCCCTCGCCTCCTGGTTGTACTGCTCTAGTATCGCATCACCCCCCCTTCCAGTGAACTGACCTCTGAACAATCCTTCTCTAGAGGCCACACATCCACCCTCCGATGGATGCACCTTTTTCCTCCGAATATGTCTTTTTCATGTTTTATTTGAGTTTTTCTTTTTCAGTAGGTATGGGATTTGTGTTAGGGTTGAATCTGGTTGTATGGGTTTTGATATTGTTTTTTGTGATTCTTTACTTATCTATGGTTCTATTGAGGTGTTATTGTGGTGTCGAACCAATTTTTAGATGTTTCTCCACAAGGGGTAGGGGATTCTGTAAATAAATATTGTTTGTTGTGTTCTTTTTGTTTAATTAATGTATCATCGACTTTTATTATTATTATTTTTGAAAGAATTATATTTTGAATTTTATTATCATGTGTTTAATTTTTTTGGAAGGCTTATTTGAAATAGGGTTCTTTCTTGTTTTAAACCCATTTGGTATTGATTGAATGTGTTTTATGGTTTTTGAACTAGGTTTATTATATTATGCAAGGGCTATCAATTATTTTTTGGTATCTTATTAGTGTGTGTTATATTTTAAAAAGGGAATTTTGGTTGTGTTTTGGTGTAAGTTCAGGTGGTGCTTCATGGTTTTTCTTTATAAATTTTAAAAATGTTTTATTTTATGATATCAATGATGCAAATCTTGTTGGAAAAATGTTTTATTAGTTTCATGTTATTGTAATGGATCTTTTTAAAGTAAATGGGTTGTTTTGTGATGTGTACCACCTTGGTAATGTCTTATGAAATTGTTCAAATGATTTAGGGAAGTTTGAAGGAGATACAAATCATGTTGGAAAGATGTTTTGGTCGGTTTATATTTTCAATATATGTTTTGGTGATTGTTTGGTTTAAAAATATGTTTTGAATGTGTTTTGGTATAAAACGTTTTTTTGCTAATTTTTAAGTGTATTAAAATATTTTATTGATTTATTAAATTATATGTGTAGTGTGTGGTTCTTGCTTTGTGGTTTTGAGTTTGCAGGTCGAAGGTGACTTTTCTGCATGTTCATAGGTAAGTATATAAAATTTATCATTGTGTGTGTGTGTGCGTGGGTTCCCCCATTATATGTATAGTTGTCAATGGAAGTGAATATACATGTATGGGGTAGGTTGTACCCATGTATGTAAATGAAAATTCATACGTTGGTGAGTTGTGACTTGTATAATCATATAAGTATATATTTTAGGATCCCCTTTCAGGCAATGTGGGTTTGTTCATAGGGGACATATGTCATTATATGTATGTGAATGTGCGTATCTTAGTGTGGGAGTAGCAACTCTTAGTTATAAAGTTTCAAAGGCTAGATGTTCTGTTTCGTTCCACCCTAAGGTAGGTCTCCTATGCCTATCCCATTAAATTGAATTCCTTAATTTCTTGAGTGTTTAAAAATTTATTTTCATTTTAAATATTATATTCATTATTTGAAAAGTTATGGTGATGTTTGATGCTTAACTTTCCTTGTTTTTTAGTTTCTCTTTAAGTATCGTCTTGTGGATTTTTCATTAAAATAGGAATCTGAGATTTTATTAGAATGTATACAATTCTAAATGCTTAGATGTATTTTCTAAAATGGTTTTGGATGTGTGATGGGTATTTCCCAAAATGTAGAAGTGTACACTTTTTGTTATTGTTTATTTAAATGAATATGGATTCTTGTGTGATTTTTAAAAGAGGGAAATTCCATGATTAGGTAAGATATGAAAAGTGTATTGGATTTAATGGGAATTCAAAGTTTAATAGTTATTCACCCTTCCTAAATGGATTGCTTGGATTCTCTAATTCTTTCATGTTGTTTTAAAATACATGAAGCCTTTAATGTTAATTGTAATTTCAAATGGATTTAGATATAGAATTTTTTGGGTGAGAATGTTTCCAAATTGATGTTTTTCTTTTTGAAGTAATTAGTCTTGTTTTTTACCACGAAAATGATATTTAATTGTGAAAACTAATATTTTCCACACCGAATTGTTATAGAAACATGATGCATATGATAAATGTGTGGTTTGTGATAGGTTGTTTATGAATAGGCTTATACTTTTTTGTGTGACTTATAATGGGGGATGTGCTCAAGGACATAGATTGGTGGTGAGATGTTGGATGTGACTTTGAGTAAATTAAACGAGAAATTAATATTTGTTTTTGGATAAAGCTCAACACCATGTGAAATGGAGAACTTGGGAAACCTGGGTATCTAGGTGGGTAGACTTGGTCTCGTTTGTTAAATGATACAAAATTGGTTCTTCCATATTTTTTCTAGAAATATTGATGTTTACAATAGTAAATAAACATAGTGATGATAGATTAGAGACCACTAGGTTATTAGTGTGTTCCCTACTAGTGGATCATGCATGAGGAAGTAGTTCATTGTGGTTGTTATACCATGTTTGGCTAAGGTATGAGGATCCTAGGTATCCATCTAACATTAGTGTCTTAGTGATTTCCCATGGTTCTTGTGACATGATTTTTATTTTAGTTGTTTCATGCATGTTCCCTATTTTGTGAAAATGATATTTTTAATATAAATTGGTCTCCTTCCATTTTCAAATGTTAATATATTCTTTGAACCTATTTTCAATATTATTTAGAAGTGAAATGATTTTCATGAAAATAAAATCTTGTTACTTTAATTTGAAACAAATAATGAACATTATTTTATTGAGTCTTATTTTCATACTGGTTCATTTTGGGTTTTTTATGGTAAGGGAATAAGGAATTGTTCTACTCTGGAATTTTTATTGAGCATCTCGGTTTTCCTGCCTACTTTATTTTACAGTTTCATGTTCCAATAGTCATTGTTCACTCATTGAGAGAGTGAGGTTCTTTTATGTTCTATGTTGACCCACATGGTCACATGAGGTATGTTTTACTTCATAGTTTAATTTTATTCCCACTACAGGTTCATTTAGTTTATCTTGTTTTATTAAAAAAAATTCATTTACTGGGTAAATATTTCCCATACCCTCATTTAATACCCAAATACTATGAGTAAGGTACTTTTCCAACACACCTCCAGGTGGGGCTTGAGTTACTAGGTAAGGTTGGGTATTATTTGTGTCCTTCAATCCTTATCATTTTTTGTTGTTTTTCTAAATGAAAAGGGAGATGGGTCAATAGTCTCAGTGAGCTTGTAGCTGTAGGCAAGACTTGTATAGTAGGGGATATTGTCTAAGAATACTCTTGGTGATTGTGGTGTGAATGGAACTTCGCCACCAACCATATGTCTTAGCCACCCGTTGACACTAGTATCCTATTTCAATGTCATATGCCCTCTTAGATTCTGAAAATTCATTTCGAACCCATTGTTTGAATATTTATGAAATCTGGATTTTAATGTATAAATGGATTGATTTTTATAAGGGTGGAAAATTAGTTTTTATAACTAATTTAAATGAGGTTTTGGGAACATGGATTTTCAGGAAATGGTTTTTTGTGTAGAATGAGATTGAATTATTATAATGGATATTTGTGGATTTAAAATCTTGATGGTTTGGAAAACATGGATGATTTTAAATTGGGTTTTGATAATTTTTCGTCAATTTAATTTTTTAACCTAGTGAAATGAGTTTTGAATGGGTTGAAATGAATAAAAATTAACATTCAAGGTTTTAAAATGATTTATGGTTTGGAAGATAGGTATTTTTCAAAAATTACTCTGAGATTCATAATTTGCTCAATTTCGGGAGTAGGGGTTTGGAAAATATGAGGTGTGGGTATATTGTTGTTTTGAAAAATGGAATGAATTTTGTTCTAACCTTGTGTATTTTCATGGGTGACCAAATGAATAGGCTATATCCGGATGGTGATTTGGTGCCCGATTGGAAGGAGAGCATGCATGTGTATGGCCCATGAGGTACTATTGGTGAATGTGCAGCCCATCATCGTGTTTTTATTTTAGGGAGTTTTTTCTAAATAAATGATGGAATGTTTGATGTTCCAAAGCTGTGAAGTGTGTATTTTTTGTGTTTTGGGAATCATGTAGTGGGGTGTTTTGAGTATCAAAATATTTCTTGTTTGGATGATGTTCCATGTTGGTGTTTCATTGGTGATTTGATTTGAGGTATTGGTTAGTGGCGCTTCTTTATATGCTTTTTGGGAGTCCTTTGTAATGGTTTCAGCAATATTTTAGTGTTTCTAACGGTTTGTTTGACTAATGGACCAGTTTTTCTGGGTCCATAGTTTTCCATAATGGGTAATGTACACCCCCAAAAATAGTTTTCATTCATTTGACATGTGGCCACAAGAAATTCTCCATTGTACAACCCTCTAGTGGATTAGTGCAAGTACATTCACTTTTATGTGTTAATGCTAAATCTATTTCTTTTTTCTTTCTCAGTTAGGCAGATCCTCTCAAGGAATGATGGAAGATGATAGAGGATTTGAAGGGATTTTTGGCCTATTTGAGTTGTTTGAGTTGTGAAGTTTGATGTTTGACATTATTGTTTCTGATTTTACGACCTAGATGTGGTGGAAGGAATTCTAGTGTGGAAGGGTGAAGTTGGTTAATAGTTATTGGTGATGAATTATGTCTTGATAGGGTTTATAGTTCCTTAAACATATTTGAAGGTCATGTTTGATGACATCTTGTAGTGTGAGTTCTCTTTTAAGTGCAATGGTGGATTTTCATGAATCCTCTTAGAATCCCAGTTTTCATAGGAGTGTGTTCTCTTCTTGGGTTGTACTAATTTTTATGTTCCAAGGGGAGTGTTTTTCTTACATCGTTCCTTTTGAAGTTTCATGGTGAAGGTGAATAGGTGAAGCATGTCCGTCATCATACCCCATATTTTGCCGGATGTTATACAATGGGGTAGTTGGATGATGGGTTCTATTTGGTTTTTTGGTGTCATGTCGCTTGCAGTGTGGTTTCATTTGGAACCAAAAGGATAAGATCTTTTTGGGAGTATTCATGGCCCAAATCAGAGGAAAGATATGCTACATACATCAGGGATCTAACCCCAATTATTTGATTGAATATAGCGCATGGTCAAGAAACCTATTATTGTGTGGGACCCCAGCCTTATTTCTGTCATCGGTTTTGAAGGTGAATTCAGTATAAATCATTTCATGTAGATGTTCTATTCTGAATGGCCTGTTTCGGTGTGCAGGGTTTCCTCTGGCTATTTGAAAGCATGGTCGTTTCATTACCTTAATGTTCTGGAGCATGAATCCCACTTTATATAATCTCTTTTAGTGGTCCTTAAGGTGTTTTTTGGATAAATTAGTCCTTATGGTGTCTTTTAGTGTTCCTTAAAGGTCTGGGTAGTTGGGACTTTCCCACTTCATCCCTTGTGGTGGGGTTCTTATTTAGTGCCGAGAAATCTACGAGTTTGGGTGTTTCTCTTTTCTTTAATGGTGGTGAGACCCATTGTGTCTCTCGCTGAAATTCCCTAAGAATAAACTGATGTTATCAGATTCTTAATTGTGGGGTGTCAGATTGGGCCTCCCCATGTCAGGTTTCAAGTCTTGTCTCGAGGTTTGTTTAGTTTTTAATGTTGGGAAGTAGATCTAGGCCTCCCCATGTCGATCATTTGGTTCTTTTTCTTTATATGGCTTAGTGGTATGGTTTGGGAGTGTTCTTTGGGTATGGTTTGGTTTTAAATCTTCATTTTGGAAATGTTTTTTGGTTTATGTTTATAGTGCTTGAGGTTTTTTTGTGTGAGAGGTTGGATTACATGGATTTTAATGCTCCTCTCCTTCATCAATCATCTTCAGATGTTTTAGATTATGGGGGTGTACGTCACATGGAGGGGATTCCATTTTAGATCTTTTGATTTTATTTTTATTGTCTTTTATCTTTGTTTTCTGTGTTCTTGAATTTATTTTGTGTTATTTTTCAAGAACCTCTTTGAGTTGAGAGGGGTATCGGTTTTATTTTATATGTCTTGTTGTAGATTCCCATGGGTGGAAGGCATTGTGGTGGGGTGAATTGACATACCTATACATCGGTAATAATATTTATTTTTAACTATATCAATATTTCAATGGATTTTTCAATATGTGGGGTATTCCAAATTTGAATTTGGGCTTATTTTCCCATACTTTAGTGCATTTTCTTGGTAATGTCTAGTGCACGGGTAGGGTACATTTGAATCCATGTCGCTTTATCATATCACTATAAAATCTTCCAAGTGCTATGTAGGTTAATTAATTATCCAAATGGATAGTTAAGTTCACAACAAATAAAATGAAAAGAAAAAAATAATATTGTCTTAGTGTTGTTTTTATAATAATAATAATATTATTAAAAATACTAATATTATTTTTATTATTATTATCATCATTTTTTTAATTAAGTCATTATTATTCAATTTTAGTCATAATTAAAAATTGTTAAAAAATTATTAACAATACAATTATTATTTCACATACTATTATTATTATAGTTCATATTTTGCTAATATATGATTATTCTTATTAGTATAGTACTTATATTTTTTTAGGCGAATTTTTTTCTTTTACTTTTTTTCTTCATTTTTCCTTGTCCTCTTAGTCTCCCATCTCTATTTTCAACATGGACAATCCCTACATCACCCTTTGGAATCACTTCATCCTTCCCCCTTACCATACCTTATGCATAACCGCTCCCTTTTGACCATACCTCCCAATGACATTGCCTCCTCATTCCCAGACATCATGGTCGCGCAGCCATCGCCTCCTGGTCTCTCCACCCTCGCCTTCTAGATATCTCTTTCAAGCATCAACTCACCCATCCCCCCTTCTGGAGAACTAACCTCTAACCAACACATCTCTAGAGGCTACACCTCTTCCCTCTAGCGGCACACATTTTTCCCTATGGGTATGGACCCTTTCAGTTTTTTATGGTTTTTTCAGAGGGTATGGGGGTCTTGTTCGAGTTGAATCATTTTATGTAGGGGTTGATCATGTATATTTTAGATGAATCTTAACTTATTAGGGTAATCTTGAGGTGTGATTGTGGTGCCACACCAATTTCCATATGTTTCTCAACATGAGGTAGGTGATTCCATCTATAAAAATTGTTTTAAGAGTTAGTTTACTTGTTGAAAAAATTTATCATTCTATTTGATTATAATTTTTTTGTTTGAAAGCTTTTTTAAAAGTTATTAGATTGTGTTTCATTTTAAATGGAAAGTTTTTATAAAATATGATGTGTTATTTGTTTCCAACCATTTAATATATCTTGGACATGTATTATGATTTTTTCACATGGTTTATTTTATTATTCAAGGGTAATGAATTATATTTTTGTGTAATAATATTGTTAAATTGATTTTAAAAATGAAAATTTTGGTGTGGTTTGGTTTGGTGTAAGGTCATGTGGTGCTTCATGTGTTGTTTTTTATTAATTTTCAAAATGTTTTATTCTGTGATATAAAACATTTAAATCTAGTTGGAATAATAATTTGGTTAGTGCGTTTTTTTTTTGAAATGGTTCTTTTTAATGTGTAAGGGTGGTTGTATGATGTTTACCATTTTGGTAATGTCTTATAAAATTGATAAATTGATTTAGTGATGTGAGAAAGTGTTATGAACCATATTTTCAAGATTTTCTTGGGGTTTATGTTTTTATAATAGGTTTTGGTGTTCATATGGTTTAAAAAGTTTATTTTAATGTGTTTTTTATAAAAAATTTTAGTTACATCTTTGAAGTGTTCCATAAATTATGTTGTTGATTTTTTAAATTATATTGTTAGTGTGTGGTTTCTGCTATGTGGTTTCGAGTTTCATTGTCGAAGGCGACTCGCCTATGTGTGAATAGGTATATGTATATATATATATATATGGGTTCCCCTGTTACATTTATAGTCATCAATGGACATTAATATACATGTATGGGGACAGTTGTGCCTATGTATATATATGAAAATGCATACTTAGGTGAGTGGTGACTAGTATATGAATATACACATATATGTAAGGATCCCCTTGCATATGTTAATGTCAATGAAGGTGTGTGCATAGGAGCTAGCTATTATTATAAGTATTTGAAATTTCATATGCTTATATGGGGAGTACCATCTCTTATATATAAAGTGTAATGGGTCAGATGTATAGTTTGGGTCCACCCTAAGGTAGGTCTCCTATGCATATACCGATAAATTGAATTCCATAGTTTCTTGAGTGTCTTAAAAGATATTTTTTTAATATTAAATTTTATATGTAAGCTATGAAAAGTGGTGTGGATTCTTAATGTTGGTCTTTTATTGATTTTTAGGTTTGATTTATGTGTCGACATTTGTATTTTTCAATAAAATTCAAGTCCATGATTTTTTAGAATGATTAACATTTTAAATTATTAAAAGTAGTTTCTTAGATGGTATTGGGTGTGTTTCATGTATTTATCAAAATTTTAAAGTGTAAATTATTTGGGAATGATGATTTAATTTAATATGAATTCTTGTGGGAATTTAAAAAAATGGGAATTCAAATATTTATAAGTTAGGAAATGTGTATGGGATTTGATTTGAATTCAAGGGAAACTAGTGATTCACCATTATTTAATGGGTTTCATGGATTTAATAATGGATTCATGTTATTTTAAAATGTGTGAATCCTTTTTTGTTAAATGTAATTTTAAATGGTATTAGAAAATGAATTATTTGTGTGACCATGTTTTCCAAATCAATGGGTTTCGTTGTGAAGTAATGAGGCTCGTTTGGAACCTTGAAAATGATTTGTAAATTTAGAAAACCGCTCTTGAGCCATGAAATTTTTTTTTCGAAACGTGATATGTATGTGAAATGTGTGATTTGTGATATGAGATTAGTGAAGAGGCATGTACTTTTTTGTGTGACTTATAATGGGGGATTCACCTAATGTGGGAGATTGAGGTTGAGAGGTTGGATGTGTTTTTTATTAAAGAAAATTAGATGTCCATAAATGTTAGCTTGATAAAAACTCACAATCTCTTGAATTGAAGCTCATGGGAAACCTAGGTATCTGGGGGAAGACTAGGACTAGGACTCTAGATGATACAGAAGTTATTTGTCCTAGTCTCTTTTAGAAGGATTGATTCTTACAACCCCAAATAAACATTATGATGATTGATTGGAGACCAATAGGTTATGGTTATATTGCTTACTAGTGGACTGTTCATGGGAACATAGTTCTTTGTGGTTGTTATTCCCCATTTCATTGATGTGCATGAATCCTAGGTCCCCAACTAATATTAGATGTATAGGTATTTCTCATGGTGATTTTGATATGATTTTTAATTAACTTGTTTAGTGATTGTTCCCTCTTTTGTGAAAAGCATATTTTTTTTCTAAATTTCTCTCCTTCCATTTTGAAATGTTAATGCATGTTTATAACCTACTCCTAATACAATGTTGAAGAGAAATTATTTTCATGAAAATCAAAGCGTGTTACATGAATATGAAATGATTGAAGAACAATATTTAATTTTGTATAATTTTTTAAAAAGTAAATTTAGGTTTTCTTTTAAAAGGTAAGATTATAGTGTGTTTTCGTACTCTAAAATTCCTACTGAGCATCCTGGTGGTCAAGCCCACATTATTTTTTTAGTTTCAGGTTTATCTAGTCATTGATTTCTCTTGGAGAAACTATGGTATTTTTATGTTCCATGGTGACCCATGAAGTCACATGAGGTACATCTCGATTCTTAGTTTATTTTTATTCCCACTTCTAGTTGATTTAGCTTATCTTCATTTATTTAATTTTTTTCATTTATCAGGTAAATTGTTCCCAAACGTTCCATTGATACCCAGGCAATTCTGCCAGCCCATGGAGATCTGAGACTCCCCCGAGGACATTCCATAGGATCGGGTTAGGAACCGGGTCATATGATGACCCAGATTAGTTTGTGACAGGTTGGAAGTGATGTGTTGATGGAAGAAGTAGTAGGAGAAGATGAATTAATGGAATGTGTTATAGGGTTAG
Source organism: Viscum album (assembly GCA_963277665.1). Classification (NCBI taxonomy): domain Eukaryota; kingdom Viridiplantae; phylum Streptophyta; class Magnoliopsida; order Santalales; family Viscaceae; genus Viscum; species Viscum album. The sequence continues at coordinate 458,643,764 of OY728143.1, read as the reverse complement.
TAGATTCCAGAGTACATAAATAATTTTGGAAAATAGGAAATATTTATTTTTTATAAGTATAAATTTGTGATTAGTTAATAAAAAATTAAGTAAAATTGTTATAACAATAAAAAATTAATGGTAATTATAAATGATTAGTTGAAATTAGCATTAATATGTTAAAATTAGTAAAAAATGAATATTAAATCACATAAATTTGTACAAAATAATGAAAATTAATTAAAATGAGGGGTATTTAGAAAAAACTAGTGGTAAATAATTAAAATTAAAAATATTTAAAATTAAATTTTAATTTTATAACATTTGAATCATTCATGTATTGACTTATTCCTATATCAATATATTAGTAAATAATTTTTTTGATTTATATTTATTAGAGTAATATAGAATAATAATGTCAAGAAAATTCATTATTACATGATGATGATGGGATAAATCACCGAATGAATCCAAAAAATTTAGTTATAAATCAGGTATATATTGATGTAATTTGATGATTTTTTATCATTTCCATCTTCCAAATAATAATTTGTTTTAGAAGGAAAAATTATGTGTCCATGTATGAAAATTGAACTGATGTGTTCTGAAAATTTTAACAACATTAGTGGTGGTATATTATAATTTGTTTTCTAAATTGATTATGCCATTAGGTATCAATATGGTTAATTCAGTTCCAGTGAAGTCACAAATATTATGGTTTTAGATACATAAAAGTTCCAAATTTATTACATGGTGTGATTGTTTTGTCATTTCCACAAACTGAAACTCAAAATGTTATTACATTCACTCTTAAGTTCGAACCATCACAATTTTATGATTTTTCTAATTCTACTTAAGATACATTATATCGTGGTTAAAAATTATGAAAATTAGAAGTGGATGAAAAATTCATGTATACTAAATCTGATAATGGATTGTCATAGTGTTTTTTATAGAATTTTATCTTTGGTTAAAGAACTTTTACCTGAAGTAACTGTGTTACCTACAATTTTCTATTAGTGTAAGAGGGGTTTTTATATTTTGTCTCTTGGTTTTCGGAATATTCACGCAGGTAAAAATGATTATATCTTAAATTATTGGTTAAATGAGTCATTTGTTAGTTTTCCAACATGTAGAAAACATTGTTACAAAGTTTCTCAATTAGAGATATTTTGATTTATTCTAGGAAAAGAGATGAGGTATATCTAACACACACCCATATTACAATGTTTATTTATTTCATAAAACACAGTTTCATTTATTTCATGTAACAAAACAAATATTTCATCTTGTAAAGGCTCAAATCATCCCTTTGGGGGAGATTCATGGAAACATGTTGACCAAGTGAATCAAAATTATTCTTAAAAATACATAATAATGTTATTTTGACATTCTACTAATTATTGCATCCCATTTAGTTCTTACAATGGATAATATTCTTCATGGAACATATTTTTCAATACATACAATTTACCTATGTGGATGTTGATAAATGATTTATATATACTTTTTCTATTATTAATTTTAGGACAACCAAAAAATAATATTTATTTTTATTTGAATCAATTTATTTAGGAGTTAAATTTATTATAGAGTTTTGGTGTCAGTGCATTTTATGTTATTGGAAAAAAATACCTAATTAATGCTGCAATAGTTTTTAAAATTAGTGAATTCTAAGCATATATATTATTATTTGAATAGATTACATATGGTCAAAATCATGTCTGTAGTTTATGATTAACAGCAAAGAATTTATTATCATTAATGGAAGAATCTCTTTTTTTATACTCATTAATGATTTCTTCCAACCAATCATCCAATCTGGAGGAAGATATATTATTTCAAAAATTGAATAATTGAAAGGGATGGACCTCCAAAAATAATCTTATGTATTGAGTAAAAGCATAATGAAAATTATTAATAATATCTTTCCCAATTATATAGGCACCCAAAACATGTACTATTTTAAATTGATATATCACAAAAAAAATTGTAGCAAAAGTAAACTTATATTGTTTCCAAAGAGAATCATCAATAATTTTGATAGTGGATTACTGATTTGAGGCTTCTAAATGGCCATGTTTCAAATTTGTCTAGATTTTTCATAAATGGTCTTATTACTAGATTAAAAAGTCATTACTATCATATTATAAAGGAAATAATTATATAGATTGGATTTAGTGTTTTTATGAATTCATTTACATTACATGCATTAATATAAATATCATATTTTTTTGGAGACATTTGTGTGAAACAATAGACTAGGTTGAAAATTGTAGATTTGATGAAAATTTTGTTTAAATTTTTTGTAAATTGTAAAAAATATATTAATTTTTTCATTGATTCAATATAATATTTGGTGTTACATTTTCCACAATAACAAAAATGTTGAGGGTTTGTATAGTTTTGATGGATGTACCCATATAAGAGAAGTATGATGAAATTGAAGAAAATGGAACATAATAATGTATCAGTTTGTGGATCAACTATATAATATTATTGTGGGGGTGAAATTTATTTTTTCTGCTATCATTATTTTGAATCTATATATCCATAAAGAATAACTAAATGTCCCATAATGATGGAAATATTGATGATGAAATTAAAAATCAATTATAAGTTTTTAATTAGCCATAACATGGTTTTTCTGGAGTATAGTAATGTTGGATTTAAAATGATAAAGATCAATGAAATCATACATATTGTATTATCAATGTTTAGGAAATGAAATCATTTTTATAATGAATACTACTATCATTTATTTTATATTTTTTAATTAAATTTATATTTTCTTATTTTTAGTCTATATGATAATCATATAAAGAAATAGTTTCAACAAATTTTAGTATATTCTTTTAAATAATGTCAGAAAACTACATTTTTTGAATGGTTTCAAAACCGGTACAATAAATAGTTTATGTATTATCATATACAATCAATTTATTAATTTTTGTATTTATAATTGTTTTAAAATTATCATGTAACTCAAAATTATGATAAAATTGATAATCAATTCTATGAATTGAATTTCCCACTATCCAAATTGCCTAAATATTATAATGCATGTATGGTGAATAGTATTTGATTTCATGCAAATTGCAATGGAGAACAAAAAAACAATTACTAGTGGTTTTTTATTGAGAGGAAATAATCATAATGAATGTGTAATTGACTTTTATGGCATGCTAAATGAAATAATTGAACTGTTTTATCTAAGAATGAATTATGAAATAATGTTTAAATTTCATTGGTTGGATACTAATAGGATATTTCATTTTCATAAGTGCATTGGAATCATATATGTTAAATATAAAATCCTTCAGGTAGTAAATGAACGATTTATGTAGGCTCATTAGGAACATAATATTTATTCTTCATATTATTATATTGCTTTAATAGAGTTAAGTGATTGGTAGAGACTGATATAAATTAAATATCATGAAAATATGTTTGTCCAAAGTGAATTTGGTTCCGCTAACATGCATGGAATTGAAAATTTTCGAGATACAACATATCCCTGAATATGAATTAATATTAATTATGAAACCCCATAATTATGGGTTGATATTTGTGATTATGTAACTGATGCATCAAATGATTTTGAAATTAAAAAAGATGATGGCGCTATAATTACTGTGTAAATTCATTATAATGAATATTAATATGAATATATTTACACCATCATATGCGAATATGATAATTATTACCGATAATGACACCAATACTTATTGGTTGTAGTTAAAATAAATATATACAAATAAATATATCAATTATATTCAATTATATCCTGACAACTTTATTTTCATGTTTTAGATGGCTGTCAAGACATATGATGAAATTCATTACAACTTACAAGAGGATTTATTACCTCTGGATGAGCATGGTGACATGTCATTCGACCCTCAGGTTTACGTAATTTCCTTGTCACCACAGAGAGATTGTGGTCTTGCGATATTGATGATTATCAACCCCATTCTTGAGTGATGACAATATATTGTCTGGGATCCATGCATTGTTAGGTATGTTAAACTATTTGTTTTAGTTAGTTGTCATTTATTTTCATTAATTAATTTATTTAAAAATTGATTGATAATTTTTCTATAGTATTTCACATCATTTCTCAGATTGATTTTTGGATGGGTAGTGCTATTTTGAGAAACTATTTTTATGAGGAATGGGTGATTTTAATTAGGTTCACAGGGAAATTACATTGCACATGTTTGATCACTGGATGGTACTTAAAAAGATAATAACAATTTTTATATTTATTTAATTATTGAATTTATATTAATAAAAAATTTAGGCATATTGAATATCATTGATGATAGAATGATGATTTATTTTGGGTAGGTCTGTGAGTTGTGTATTCATGAGTGTTGTTATCAATTTTTGAAACATTTGTGGAGGAAATGCATGAAGAAGGGATACATATATTCTGATCACTCCTCAAATGTCCATGTACCTGATTTCATCTCATATTAGGTTTCAGAAGGATAATGATCATACTAGATGAATGATTGTTTTAAAATGAGAGCATCATTAGGTCAAAATAATTGGGGATGACAAGAGGTGACCCATCACACTTTTATTTGTACATTCATTCTACATTGAAATTTTATGGTATGTATATTTTACATAATTTGTATAATTTTTTATTTAAATTTTTTATTTTATACACAAATAGTCTGTTGAAAATTGGGATATTATAGAGTTTAATGTTTATAAGAGGATATAAAATGATCTAGTCACTATAGAGACACATGTGCTCTCCAATGTAGGATTTTGGTATATATATATATATATCATTTTATATATCATTTTTATGTTTAAAATTTTAATGTATATTTTTTTAAATATTTGAATTCTGAAATTTAAAATGATGGAGGTGTATGTGGTCATGTTTTTTCAGACACAATATTAGAGTCATGTTTAGAATGAGAGTCATACCACCAATGTGTCAAGATTCAATCTTGCATCATGGATGGAGGTGGTACAATTCTCTTTTCAGAGTGGCTAAGTGGTATGTTTCGTTTTTCAACTCAAGTCTGTCAGTTTTTATGGTACTAATGTGTGGTTGACATCCTACTAAAAGGGAGATCTAGGTGATTCATCATCATTATTCTCTCTGTATGGGGAGTAGCTAAAATTTTAGAGTGAGGTTTTTGAGACCTTGTGTTGTGAGGTGGATGGGAACCATATGTAGTACGATTAACATCAGGAAGATATGAGATGATTCCATGATCTGCATAACATGTACTTGTGGTATCTTGTTCAGGGAATAGGGATAGAGTTACCTCCCCCTCCCCTTCTAGATGATCTTCCCCTTCCACTACCCTTTTATATTCATAGATATAGTATGAACATATGTACTACGGTAAAAATTATATTCCTTTTTTTAAATTATATTTTTATTATATATAAGAGTTAAATTTTATTTATTATAATTTATAAAATTATTTCGATTTCATTTCTATTTTTAGTTTTCATTTTTAAAATTTTTAAACATATTTTTTATGGGTGTCTAACTATTTGAAAAAAAGTACTGATTAAAAAAATACTTATGATTGAAAATATCCTTGTTGAAAATTATTGTTTTATCGATGGGACCCCATCACAAATATAATTTTTTTTCTAATGTGGATAATTGAAATGGTCTTCATCTCAAATTCCTCTCTCATAGGAATCTTTAATAATGTGAAAAAAAATCTATTTATATGGTTTATTTAATACCTACTTTTGATATTATATGATGAATTAAAATTTATTCATGGATATTTATTCTTTATTTATTTGACATAAATTTGAATCCCTTTGTACATGTTTATGTGATACAATATTTTTTTATTAAGTAAAATAAAAAATACATAAATAAAATTTTGAAAAAAATAATATTAACGGTGGGACCTACTCAAAAATATCTATTTGAATCACTATCCTATCACAAATAACATGTTTCCAAATATGTTGTCCTAGAGATACTTTCTGAAATGGCCCATCATAGATACTATCATTTGTGGTAGGGATCTTTCGCACTAAAAATATTTTTTAAATGGGTACATAATGCGACAGGTAAGCCACCCATCCTAAATAAATTTAATGTTTTAAAATGTGAAAAAATTAAAAATTAAAAAATTAAAAAATATCAAAATAATTTAAAAGATTTAAATAATTAATTATATAATAATAAAAATTAATAAAAACATTATATAAAATAGTTTCATTTAAATGTAATCATATTAAATATATCAATAATATATCCCTCAGAGTGTTAGGTGGAAATGGATTTTCAACTAGAATAGGAGGTGGTAAACTCCATCCCTAACCCATGAATAGGTTTTCATATGTACTCATTCTACTTCTCCTACTATCATCTCATCTACTTTTGTTGTTGGTGCTATTGGCAGCTCCCATCATGCTCTCTACTAATAGTAAAAAACCCTTATGAATAGTAATTTTACGCATTATGAGTTGTAATATAAACTTATTAATAGTAACCTCACATATGATAGTGTATATATAGTATTTAAGTGAAATTAGGATGTACCAATGTTTTGGAATAAGTAAAGAAATGTTTTAAAAATAGAATTTTCAAGTAAATTTTAATTTTAATTAAAATTTAAATAAACATTATTTAGAAAAATATTTTTGAAATATGGAATTATTTTTATAATTGTACAGTTCGAAAAATAGTTATGGTGAATTTTTGGTATTTTTCTGAAATACTTGAATTTTGGGTGAATATTAAAATACATTAATTTACCGTATAAATACATTATAATTTAAACACATTATTACTGACATCACAAGTAATGTAAAAACCCAAATCAAGAATTAATATTCCCTCTTTACTATTATTTTTCAGGGAATCATGACTATTTATTATATTGGTGGAAATTAAAAAACAAATGATTAAAATATTTAGAAAACTCATCTCCCCTCCACTTTAAATGCAACCCTTCACACCCTCATTTCCTCACACCTATCAAGCCTCTTGACATGCCTAAACACTGACCAAGAATAATCTCAAGCCCCTCCCCCATGTACAAGAGCTTCTGGTCTCATCAAAAGACTAAGCCTAGTTTCTTTAAGTAGGATCTTAAGAGGAGGATTGAAGAGGTAATTTCCCCTTCTCTCTTTTCCATTAATTTCCTTTCAATTTCTAGTTATCTTCTTTATATATCCCCCTATACTAATCCACATGGTATGTTAACTCTAGTATCTCAGATATAATATAATTTTATGATAATTATTTGATAATATATCATCTAACCCCTTCTCCAATTCATTTTCATTTATAAAAGAAAATGATGTATGTGAGGTGTTAATTTATCAATTTCAAGAACGACATGTATTCTTTTTTCCATTAACACACTTATATATTTTCATGAAACCATTTTTTTTGTTGAAGAGATTATATTATATTTATTATATCATATTTAATGTTCTTTAAATAACATATATACATATTACTAAATTATTAAACAAAACAAGTTCATTGTGCTCAAAAAATCACCCGAATTAACCCAAATGATCATCATTAAATTTTAACTAAGGATTAATCCACTTGGTATAAAAAATAATACATTTAAAGGTCATTTAAACACTTGGAATATTATTAAAAACATTTAATATCAGTTTTTATTTTTTAACCATGTCCTAAACAAACTTCAATTCAAGAATACAAGTTAACCTTTCTAGAAAACCATAAAAACAAACATTCCCAAATAATGGATTTAAACACTTTAACTCATAAAAACGCCCATAAAATAACCTAATGAAACCATTATGAACCATCATCCTGTAGAAAATGTTTTTCAATTGTTAATTAATTAATCTAATGTGGTAATACATGACTTAATGCGAAGAAATCATTCAGATTAAAGGTAAAGGAAAATTCTCACACCTAACTTTATTTCTTCGTGTTCTCCCTATTTCATTTCATTTTTGTAATGATCACTCCTTAAATATAAATTGTTAAGAGTTATCATACCTTTTATGTGATGTACATGTTTTCCACTGATGTTTATTTCAAAAAAAATTCCAAAATAACTCTTTCTTCCAAAGTACAACATTTATTTCTCACTCAGGGTTGATGGTTATTGAATCAAGTATGTTATTCCTACATTCATTTGGGATCCGAAATATTATGAATGTGTTATAATGAGATGAAATCCATTAATTTACATGGATTATTTATTTTCATTTTTGATATATTTTATCAGTGGCATGATTGATAATTAGAATGTTATGATGTGATAGATGTGCCTGGAATTATATAGCACAATATGAATGTTTAAATGTGATGGGTGCACCTAGAATTATATAGTGCTCCAATGAATTGGTTAATGTGATGAATATCATGAGTTAATGTGAAATTATGTTCAAACAACATCCTTTATTTGTTTAAAATATTGTGTGTTAGTTTACCATATAGACATGATAGTTCATTTTTTAATCATTTTAACATTTCACGTATTTTATAAATTAATACTCTCGCATTCATATTCCTTTTCATATGTAATGATTATCCTCACACATCGTTATATTGTTTAGGTCTATCCTCTTATTGGGATTTTTTTCCCACTGATTTTTTTTATGTATATCCTCAAGTGACTACTTGTACTATTTAGAGGTCAAGTGCTGATAAGAATCTATAGAAGAATGAATTCAATAAATGTTTCTGTTTGATGTTGTAAATGTTATGTATAGTACCAGTTTTCCCAAGACACTAAACCTTTAGATTGTTTCTGTGTAATACTATTATGTTGTTTTTCTTTATAATGATTTAATAGTTATATAAGAAAATATAGGGTTGCTAAATTATTAATTTTAACATACTCGTCACGAGATCCACTAAAGTATGACTTGATCTAAGTCTCCACATAACCTCTAGTGAACCTCTGCCTATGCTAGAGGTTTTTGACTTGATGAGAGGGTATAAATAAATCAATTTGGAAGACCATTCCTTCATTAAAAATTTAAACATTAGTAGAAAAAAATAAAAATATCTGGAAAACGTTCAATTAACAGAGAACTTGCATATGAAACATCACCCAAGACTAAGTATAAACTAAATCCAATAAAAATTTAATTATTTTAGTGAACCACAAAGAAATCCTCTAGTATGAGACTATGTTAAAATATTCACAAAAAAGCATTATATAGGGATCCCATAAGTTATTATTTTAGTCAAAATTGTACAAATAAATAAGTTATTCATTACTATTTGACTTATGTTTTTTATCTATCCTTTTATATTTTAGAAAATGGTGGGAACTAGGGAAACCACACCAAAAACTCATGCGAAATCCAATACAATGATTGCTCAAACGAGACATCCCTAATGCTTTGGAAGGTGGAGTTCAAAAAATCATGTTGATACTCACCCAACTATCATATTTTACTAACAATAACTATAATAATGGGAAACATCCTCCTATACCAAAGAGGGAGAAACTAGCTATCGAGGGTTTTATGTGGCAATGACCACTGACGTTTAGTGGAACATATGATCCACAAGTTACGGAACAGTCGGTCAACTCCATAGAGAATATCATTTATGTGAATCAATGTTCTGATATGGAGAAGGCGACCATAGTAATCTATTACCTCGATGGAGAGGTCTATCAATAGTGGTATTTGATTAGGAACACCAAGCCAAGTGAAGATATTGAAGAGATGGAATTTGAAGACATTAAGATCATGTTTATTAACAAGTATTTCCCAAAAACTATTTGTATAATGATAGAGAGATAATTCATTGAGCTCTAGAAAAATAAAGGAGAATTTCTCACAATCTATGAGGTAAATTTCAAAAGGCTTTCAAAGTAAGATTCAGTTTTTATTATAAAAAAATGACATAAAAATTGACATATTATTTATTGGATTAAAACCACACCATTGAAAGGATCTTGAAATTAGATACTTTTGGTGTTATGAAGAATTTTTTAGATGTTATCTCAATGAGGTGATGGATTTTGGAGAATGGTCTAAGGGATATGGTGATATGAAAATAAATATGGAGTTCCAAGCTAGAGGATCTAATGGTAAACGTGGGAATAAAAATCAATGACCCACATGCCCAAAATGTGGGAAGTTGCATCCTGGGAACTTCCTAAAAGGGATGTGGAAGTGCATAAAGTGTGTTAAAGAAGGCCAATATGTACAGGAGTGCCTAAAAGACATGAAAAGGAAGGGTAATGTGGTGGAATAAAGGATTGAACAACCCATGGTTCAATGATATAACTTTAGGGAGAAAGGGAATTATGAAAGACAGTGCACTAAATCTTGAGTCATCGAGGGTAATCAGTGTCAATAGCCACCAAATCCAATGGAACAAGGTAAGGCTTAAGCCATCACTACTATAGAAGTGGAGCAAGATAATAAAGTCTTATAAGGTACAATTATTATTCAATCAAGAATGGAAAATGTATTATTTTATTCTAGTTCTATGCATTCCTTTATATCATACAAGTTCTCTAGAACTATATAATCAAAGCCATGAAACCTTGAAATAGATATATCTGTAAAAACCCCTAGTGTTGAAATCATTTTAACCCATGTGTTTGACTCTTCTCCTATTGGCGTATGGGGGATGATTTTTCCAGCAAATGATGTAACAATTATCGTGGTGGAATTAGATGCTATAATGGGAATGGATTGGATCTAATTATATAGAGCACATATCAAATATCGGGAAAAGTAAATATATTTTTATATTCTGAACCATCCCATTATCCTCTTTAAATGAATGAAAGATCATGAATCTCTTTTGAAAAATCCTTCAATGGTGTGGGAGTTTATTCCCATTAAAGAAGAATTTCTCTCCCAAATTGTTGATTCAAAAGAAACATCTAACCATGAAGAAATTAACATAATGAGGGAATATAATGATATATTCCCAAAGAGATACATAGGATTCCCCAAGATTGTGAGGTAGAGATCTCAATATAACTCAAACTCAATGATACTCCTATCTCAAAGTGTTCCAATATAATGGATCATATCGAACTGGTGGAGTTAATGAAGAAGTATCAAGAGAATTCGGATAAAGGGTTTATATACCCTAGTGCATCACCTTGGGGTTCACCGATGATCTTTGTAAAAAAGAAGGATGCAACAATGAAGATATGTATTGATTATTAGAAACTAAACAAGATCACCATAAAGAATAAGTATACACTTACAAGGATTGAAGTCTTGTTTGGTCAGTTAAGAGGATCTCAATACATGACAAAGGTTGATCATTTTTCTTGATATCATCATCTAAATGTGACATACGAAGATATTCAGAAAACATCCGTCCAAACAAGGTATGGGAACTATGAGTTTCATCCGATTCCCTTCTGACTTACTAATTCACTTGAAATCCTACTAGATTTGATGAATATAGTCTTTATTCATTACCAAGACAAATTTTTTATCGTTTTTATCGATGATATTCTAATATACTTGAAGAGTAAGTAGGAATATAAAAAACATCTAATACTAGTGTTGGTGACCCTGAAAAAGGAGTGGTTGTAAACCATGTCCAGTAAGTGTGACTTTTAGATGAAGAAAGTAACGTTCTTGGGGCATGTGATCACATGTGAGGGAATTTTTGTGGACCACTCTTAAACAAAGGTTATTTTGGAATGGCCCAAACCCTCAAGTGTCATAGAAATCCATAGTTTTCATGGATAAGTGGTGTACTACCGACATTTTCTGTGTAATTTTTCATGATTTTCATGTCATCTAACTATGATTATAAGGAAAAGGGTAAAATATTTCTGGATTGATGAATGTGAGGGAAGCTTTATGAAGCTAAAGAGAAGGATGATCAGAAAACCGGTACTCATACTAGATAATGTGGATATTTTTATGTGATTTAATGTGATACTTTAAATAAAGGTTTGGGTTGTGTACTCATGAAAAAAAATTAATGTGATAGTCTATGACTCATGGAAGTTGATGATTCATGAGCAGAACTACACATCACTAGATCTATAGATGGAAGTTGTGATTTTTTCCAAGAAAATATGGCGGCACTACCTTTATGGTGAGAAGGGTGACACCAACACCCAGCATAAGAGCTTAAAGTATATATTAACACAAAAGTATTTCAACATGCATCAAAATTGATGGTTACTGCTAATCGAATATTATGATTTCTATATTAACTATCATCCTAGAATGGCGAAAAAGGTAGTTGATACTCTAAGAATAAATGAACCCACTACACTATCCATGTTATAAATTTAGAAGGACCCTACCTTCTTGGATATCCAATGGATGGATTTGAAAATCCTAAGGGTAGAGGATACATATCACCTTTCCCATATGATTGTTCATCCATAAATTCAAGATATGATTAAGGAGGAACAAAGGGATGATGTGGAGTTATAAAAGAAAGTGAATGAAATAATGGAAGGGAAACTATAATAATTCCATATCGAATATGAAGGATTCATTCAGTTTGGAATGCGAATTTTTGTGACTTTATCTCCCATGATAAATAAGGTGATATTAGAAAATGCACATAGATCTACATTATCTATCTTTCATAGTATCACCAAGATATACCAAGATCTCCCTGAACACTTCTAAGAGATAACATGAAAATGGAGATCTCAAAATATATCTCATGTTTCTTGGTATGTCAGAAAGTTAAATCAATGCGACCAAATTCCAAAGGGTTGATGAAGGCATTCCCTATACCCATGTGAAAATGGGAAAATGTCACTATAGAATTTGTCCCTGGTCTCCCAAAGACATTGAAGGGAAATAATAAAATGTTGGATGTGGTTGATCAACTCACCAAAACTGCCCATTATATCACTATTTGGTAAGAACACTCAGTTGAGAAACCTGCAATGATATATTTGATAGAAGTAGTGAGACACTATGGTGTTCCTCTCTCTATTGTCTTTAATCATGATCCAAGGTTTACAACTAAATTCTTGAAAAGTATTCAACAAGCTTTGAGTATTGAATTATGTTTTTGCATTGCATATCACTCCCAAACAAATGGACAATGTGAAAGGAATATTCAGACACTTGAATACATGCTAAGAGCATGCTCTTTATAATTCAACTATTGATGGGATCAACATAAACCATTAGTTTAGTTCTCATACAACAATAGATTCTACTCGAGTATCTAGATGGCTCCATATGAAGATTTGTTTGGGAAGCAATGTAGAACTCCAAACAGTTGGGAAGTAGTTGGTTAAAGGAAGCTAATTGGACCTGAACCTGTGCAATAGTTAACCGAGAAGGTTCATGTCATCCCAAAACACATCAAAGTTGCTCCATGTCGAGAAAAGATATATTCCATTAACTATCGAAGGGACTTAGAGTTTGATTATGGAGATAAACTCTTCCTATAATTATCACCATGGAATAGATTCATGTTGTTTGGAAAGAAATGAATGTTATTCCCAAGGTACATCGTCACCATTGAGATCCTGGACCACTTAGTAGTTGTTTCTTATCTTCATGCACTTCCACAAAATATGGAACATGTTCAGGATTTCTTTCATGTATCACTCATGAGTATGTACATACTTGATCCCTCACATGTACTAAAATTGGAGGTGGTATAGCTAGAACAAGATCTCTTCTATGAGAAGCAGCATGTAAAGATTATATATTAGAGAGATATGGTTCTATGAAACAATATTACCCACCTTTTCAATGTTTTTTGGAGGAACCATAAGACTGAAGAAGGTACATAGGAAATGGAATAGGCAATGAAAGAGAAATACCCTCATCTGATTATATAAAATGAAATTTTGAGGGTAAATTTTCATGAGGGGGGGTGAATTTAAAGACCCAATGTTTTGTCAATGGGAAATGTTTCTTATAATTTGGACTTATAGTAAAATCACATTTGGATGAACAATTATATATCATGATAGTAAATAAAATTTGATCACTAAACATAATTTTTCCACCTCTCTGTTTTGAATTTTCAAAATCTAACATACACGGTTGCGATCAATAAGATATTTGGAGTCGAATAGAAAAATATAATTTTTGGTGAATATTATCATGCCCTTGTGAATAGTAATGTTACCCTAATTAATAGTAATATAATGTTATGAATAGTAACCTCACCTATGACAGTGTATATGTAGTATTTATGTGAAATCATGATATACCTATGTTTTGGAATAAGAAAAAAACTGTTTTAAAAAATATATTTTAAAGTAAATTATGATATTCATTAAAAATTAAATTAAGAATACTAAGAAAATTAGTTTTAAAAAATGCACTTCATTATTTGATTCTACCTGTCCAAAAATGGTTAGGGTGAATTTTTGGGATTTTTCTGAAATACTTAAATTTTTTGTGAATAATAAAATCCATTATTTATCTATATAAAAACATTATAATTTAAACCCACTATTGTTGACATCACAAGTGATGTAAGCACCCATATATCGAACTCACAGGCCTTATTTACTATTTATGGTCATGGAATCATCACTATTGATTATCCTAGTTGAAATTAATAAACAAATGATTAAAATATTAAAAAAACCTCTCTCACCTCCACTATAAATACCTCCCTTCACACCCTCATTTCCACACACCTCTGAATATTAAATACTTTTCTAAACAATGGCCATGAGTCTTCTATAGCCCCTATCACACATCCAATATCTTCTGGTCTCATAAAAAGATAAATCCTAGGTTCCTTATAGAGGATCTCAATATAAGGATTCAAGAGGTAATTTCCCTCTCTCTCTTGTCTTTTAATTTCCTTTCAATTTCATGTTATTTTCTTAATATCTCCCCACCTATCCTCATCCACATTGTTTTTTAACTAGATTATCTCACATATACTGGAATTTTATAATACTAATGGTAAAATATATCCTCCAACCCCTTCTCATATTCTTTTTATTTTAGAAAATAAAACCTTGTTCGTGAGTTGTTAATTTATCCCCTTCAAGAACGAAATGTTTTTCCCTTACTGCCTTCATATCTGGTCATGAAACCCTTTTTATGGATTAATCAGATTTTATTATATTTATTATATCTTATTTCATGTATAGGAACTAACTTATGTACATATTTTTAAATTATTAATCAAAACAAGTTCGTTGTGGTCGAAACATTGCCTAAAATAACCCAACCAATCATCATTAAATTTTAACTAATGATTCATCCACATGGTATAGAAAATAATTGCATGAAAGATAATTTAAACACCTGGAAAACATTAATAACCTGTACTATAAGTTTTGGATGTTTTACCATGTTTTTTATGAACTTCCATTCATGAATACATGAGAACCGTTCAAGAAAACCATAAAAACAAACATTCTCGAACAATGGATTTAAACCATATAACTCATAAAAAGGCCCATAAAATAATCTAATGACGCCATAATGAACCATATTCATGTGAAAAGGGTTCTGGAATTGTTAATTAATTAATATAATGAGGTTACACATGAATTTAAAGTGAATAAATCACTCAAAATAAAGGCAAGGTGAAATTCTAGAACCGAACATTCTTTCTTCCGGTTATCCCTCTTTCACTCCATTTAATGTATATTCAATCCTTAAAAATAATTTGTTCATAATTACCTTAACATTTATGGTATATTCATGTTTTCTACTGGTGTTTATGTCATACAAATGTTTTTTGAAAAGAAATATTCTTTCAAAAGAACAACTTTTATTTCTCACTCATGGTTGATTATTATTGTATCAAGTATTTTATTCCCACATTCTTTCCTGAACCCAAAGATTATGAATTTGTTCTTATGGGAAGAAACCCATTACAGTACATGGGTTATTTATTTTCATTTTTGATATATTTTATATGTTTCATTCATTATAATGACAATGTTAAATTGTGATGGGGGTGCCTCGAATTATATAGTGCAATATGAATGTTTGAATGTGACGGGCGTGCATGAAATTATATAGAGATCCAATGAATTGTGTAATGTGATGAATCTCTTGAGTTAAAATGAAATTATTTGATAAAAATATTCTATATTTGTTCAAAATTATGCATGGTTGTTAACCACTAAGACTTGATATTTTATATTTTATGCATTGAGACATTACAAGTGTTTTATTAATGATTCCTCTCATGTTCACAATCCATTTCCTATGATAGTATTATTCTCACCAATTTTTATATTTTTCATATCTATCCTATCAATATGATTTTAGATCACCCATTTTTTGTTGTATATCCTCATGTTACTACATGTACTATGTTTTGGTCAAGTGCCAATAAGAAGATAGAGAAAAAGGAATTAAATAAAAGTTATGTTTGATGTTGTAAATGTTATGCATGGTCTTTGTTTCCCAATACACTAATCCTTTAGATCCACTATGTGTAATACTATTATGATGTTTATTTATATAATTATTTTATAGTATTGAAATAAAATGTAGGGTATATAAATTATTACTTTTAATAGACTCATCACGAGAGCCACTAAACAATGACTCGGGCAGAGTCTCCACATGACATCAAGGGCACCTCCTGTAGGATCGAAATAATGATGTAGATGCACAATATACAATATGGGGTGAATTGTATACTTTAAAAATTCCTTTGGAACCTTTAAAGTTGGTTACAGATAACTATGTTAAGGAAAGATCTAAGTTTAACAAAGTTAAACTAAACAGATTCACAACTCCTCTAACACAAATTATAGAATTGGAACTAAGGTTTACAATATGAGATTCTACCTTAAAGCGTATAGAATCTAAACTAATCAGAGTACAAGTGTAAGGAAATATAAGAAGGTTACACTTTCCTTACAATACAAAAGTGCAGCGGAAAAACAAGTAGTAAAACTACTAGTAACAAGATATAAGTCTATTAACCCAAAGATAAGGGTATCCAACAACCTTGGATAAAGGTCCCTTGATTTATACTTTCAAGAAATTCTATCTTACCCACACTAGGGTAAGCCCTCGATATGAAGATTAGCATCTCTGCCTTGCTATCCCCGCAATCCCTCAACTTCAAGGTAGTTGGAACCTCTGTCTTCCTCAACAAGGAAGCCCTCGAACTTCAAGGTAGTCAGCACCTCTGTATTCCTATCCCCGGAAGTCCTCGAATGTAATCACCAACATTCGAAGTCGCACGAAGCAATCTGAATGAGCAGTTCAGTGCGCACAAGGCATGAAAATATTCTCTCTCTAGAAATAACCTTAACAGTGTGTGGTCTCTAGATCGATTAACCTCTTTCATATAACACACGTATGTTCTGAGCTCTTTCAAATGAGCTCCTATTTATAGTAAAATTTCCAACAGTCAGCTCCCTCCTCCAATGGTCATATTTTCCATGAAATTTGGAGGGACCTGTACATGTGTAACTCATCCAACGGTTAATTAGAAACAGAATAGGCGATATCGTTTTATAACAAACCATGTATAATTGAATGCACGACATCATTTTGAAATGAACCATATGTAAGTTTAAATCTTATCAATATTTCGGAGTGTAATCAAGTCAAAAGTTTGGAGACTAATCAAAATTAAATTCAGAGTATATGTTAAGAAATGTTCGGAATCTCTTTTATAGGGATTCAGAGTCTGGTTTTACCAGAGATTGGAATCTAAACTTGCTGAGTTCAGATTCAAACTAGTAAAAGTTCAGAGTCGAGCTTCTTAAGAGTTCAGAGTCAAACTACTTAAAAGTTCAGAGTCGAACTATTTAAGAGTTCAGAGTCGAACTACTTAAGAGTTCGGAGTCGAACTACTTAAGAGTTCGGAGTCTAACTACTTAAGAGTTTGGAGTCGAACTACTTAAGAGTTCGGAGTCAAACTACATAAGAGTTCAGAGTCGAACTACTTAAGAGTTCGAAGTCCAGCTACATAAGATTTTGGAGTCAAACTACTTAAGAGTTCGGAGTCGAACTACTTAAGATTTCAGAGTCGAACTACTTAAGAGTTCGGAGTTGAACTATTTAAGAGTTCGGAGTCGAACTACTTAAGAGTTCGGAGTCGAACTACTTAAGAGTTCGGAGTCGAACTACTTAAGAGTTCGTAGTCGAACTACTTAAGAGTTCGGAGTCCAGAATTTGTATTCTTAAAACAGAATACTCCAAAACTTATCATTATATGATTCTCGAGATTTTGGTTAACAAACTGAGTTTTACAACAAAGAAAAATATTGCCATGAATAAGAAAACTCTAGGCTTGGATAAATTTCCTTAGGGAAGAAAATTTTCCTTTTGAAGGTAAAATATATTTTTGCTTAAGTGTAAGGTGTTTGTGATTTTCAAATCAAGAAGGAATGGAAAAGTCATAAGAAAACCTTATTTACTCAACAATCTCCCCGTTTTTGGAAAGCACAGGTAACCTTACAAAAAAAATATATTTTGAAAAGAAAAAAACATTAGACTTTGAAATTACAACTTATCCCCCTTTGTTCATGAATGAAAGTGAATAAAACTAACTCCCCCTTATGCATTGAAACTCTAAGGATTGTATTCTGAAGTTCCGGAGAGGTGTTTTCATTAAATGAAGATATCCCCCTTAGATAAACTCCCACTTATTTCGGGATGGTTCTTTGAATTAGAAATTTTCTTTCTCACTCTTTTGAGTAGTTCTTATCCTTCTCCCCCATAGTGATTTTCAAAAATAATTAAATTGAATGGATGGAATTAAAGTACCTGAAACATTAGTTCATAAAAGCACAAGATACAAACAACCAAACTTTCATTAGAGTTGAAAACATTTTTACAAGGAAAGGCAAATACAACAAAAGATCGGAGTGGAGTCATTTGTCTTCATTTTCCTTTGGGATCAGATTTTTCAACAAGACTTTGAGCTTCTTTAGATCTCTTTGATCTTCCTCATCTTGCTTATCCAAGGATGAGATCCATTCCCCTTGAACTTTTAATGCTTCTACCTGAGCTCTCAAAGCTTCTTCTTGCATATTGACCAACTCATCTTGCTAAACGACTCTCTTCTCAAGATCGATCCGAAGATTTCTATCATTTATAAGATTTTGAGCCAGATAATTTTCCTTCACATTTAGTTCCTTCACTTCTTGATTCCGGGAACTCTGGTCAATAATCAGTTCATCTTGAAGATTCTTAATCTTTTTATCCTCCGTTTCAAAATCTTCTTTCACATCATTCTGAAAGTTATCAAACACGGCCAAGTCTTCTTCGACTCTATTAAGCCACTTGGTTACCATACTGCAAGACTTCCCATACACATCATAATCGATAAGAAAACTTTTATGTTCAGCTTCCAACTTTACAAACTTGTCCATGACCATGGATAAAGAATCCGATTTTTGATTCATACTTTGCTGTAGCATCTGGAATCTAGAATCTATTGTTGGAAAAATCAGAATGGTGTCCACCAACTTCCTCAGAGATTGAATCACAAAATCATGCCCATTAGATGATGATTTCGCATCAGAAACTTTTCTTGGAGACTGATCTTCTTTAGCTTGCACCAACTTCTTTCTAGAGGTACCACCAACCTCTTTCTTTCTGATGACATCTTTTATAGGTGTCTCCATGAGAACTTTTGTTCCTTTATTAGATTTCTGAACAGGTTTGTTATTATGGGATGCTTCCTTGGATTCGGATACATGAACAATCTGGTCTTCATCTGGTTTTTTGTTTTTCTTGTCTTTCCTCAAGAAAATTTCTTTCATAAGATTCTTCCTCATCATACAATACATTTTCTTCTTATTCTTCTTGCTGTTGCTTGCTAGCTTCCTCATCTTGCTTTCCTAGAGTAACTAACTTTGAGAATTTAGCCTTATCTTTATATTCCTCTACTTGCTTGATCAGGGTGTCCAAATCTTCACTTTCCTCTTCTTCTTCTTCTTCTTCCTCATCTTCTTCCTCTACTTCCTGAACTTCTTCAGCAACTTCTTCTTCTGCCTCTTCAACTAGTTCTTTACCCTTGTCCTTTTCTGGAGTGAAATAGTTCTTGGATGGAGTTTCTGGTAAAGAAGTTTCAACACCAAAAGTTTCCGGAACTGCAAGCATTCGGAAAGACAACTCTGTATCTTTCAGAAAATATCGCACCACTTCATCTTCAGACATCTTCTTTTTCATTTTCTTCTCCTTTTCTTGTTTCTCAAGCATGTCTGTAGCTCTTTCCTTTAAAGCCTTAGCCTATGCATGTTCCAATCCGAATTGTAGATCCCCTTCCTTTCTATTTTCTATATCTTCCCTCCACTTGGTTTCCACTTCATCTGTATATGTTTTCTGCTTCTTCAGCTTGGGGGAGCAAATTGAGATTCCTTAGCCTGAGGAATTTCTTCATCAGCAACAACTTCCTTAGCCTTTCTCTTCCTCCTTTTCTTTTTGGAAGGTTTCGGATTCTGTGACTCTTTCTGAGCTGCTTCAACCTCTTCCACAGAAAGTGGGTAAAATTATTTGGATTCACTGGAAAAACCCATCATCATCCTCTTGAGGGTATCATCGCTGACTAGCATGAGCTTGCAATTCCGGATCATTTATTTGCAGGCAACCTTGAAGGATTCTAAGCACCGAACTATCAGATTATATAGTAAGGCATGAAACATGATAATCTGAGCTCTCAAATTTCCTTCTTTGATATTCTTGATCGTAACCAAGACATGCCTCATCAGATTTATCTTTCTTAGAATTACCAAAACATCTAAGACATATATATCACTTTTCATCAGATTGTCTTTATCACCTCTTCTTAGAACCATAAATCCTTGCACCCAAAGCTGATGAATTCTATTGTTCGGAGTGAGTTGATCAATCTTGATAGTTGAATCATCCTTAAGACCAAGACACTTCATTTCCTTATCCTTGTTGAAACTTCCTTGCACATCAGGAAGTTTGTGTGAGCATAATTCAATTTCTCATTCATATGAAAATACAACCAAGATCACTGCATTGGTGTAGGAAAGATTATAATTCTTCCCATAAGACTTGAAAGAAAACCACTCTCTACCATCTTCAATCAGGAAGGAAACAGACTCGTAGAACTCGGTTAGCAAATCAGTATAAATCGGATCCTGTTTATCTAACTTTTCTATGCAGACATCTTCCCATCCATTCATCTTTATATTCTTGGAAATAAGTGAATCAATCTTATAGAAGTCTAGATGAACTAACAATTATCTAAAGACTAACCACTTAGAGATTGGTTTCACAGTCTACATATCTTGATATGTTGCTTCAATAAACATTTGGAGTGAAAAAAACTGAAATATTCGGATCGGCTTTGCAAAGTTTGGAACCGGTCGTAAGAAGAGAAGTAGGGATTTGAGACGCAAAATCTTGAAAAAATGATGTGGGACAAGTCTTTTGGTCCCCTTTATATAGGCAATGGAAGTGACCATTGGTCTTCAAAAAGACATCTAATGGTTGAAAAGGCTTTGATCTGATCTGACGGTTGAGAACAATCCCGTAAGAAAAACTTGACTCCGGTCTTTTGAGGTTTTTTAAAGAAAACATTCGGATTTAAAATAAACTAGAATCTGATCTTTTAAAAAATTAGGAAAATTCCAATAAGCAAAATATGACTACGAAACTATAAGTAAGGAAATCACAACTCTCGGATTGGCTATAAACATTGTTCGTAATTGGTAAAATTCTTCTTGTAGAAAAAGAAATTTAAAAACAACTTCATTACGAAAGTTCAAGTACGAAAATCTCATTACGATAACTCCAGTCTGAAAATCTCCATTCCGGAAGTTCCAGTACGAAAATCTTGTTACGAAAACTCCAGTCTGAAAATCTCTATTCCGGAAGTTCCAGTACGAAAATCTCGTTACGAAAACTCTAGTCCGAAAATCTCCATTCCAGAAGTTCTTATTCCGAGAATTTCAATCCTGAAAATTTCAATTCTGGAAATCCCCATTCCAGAAATTTTAGTTTCAGAAATTTCCATTCTGAAATCTTTAGTTCCTAAAGGTTTGAAAAACTAACTACGAAAATTTTTAGTTATACTAATTTTTGAAAAACAGATTCCGAAAAAAAATTAGTTACACTAACATTCAAATGTACTCCCCCTATGGGAAGGAGTTTATTACTATTAGGAGAATTGTTCAACAAGAAGTTAATGAATAATGATTAAATTACAGTTATCATTCATAAATTTTGTTTAATGTATTCAACTCTATCAGAGGGTAATGATTTTGTGAAGATATCAGCAACTTGATCTTGCGTTCTGATAAACTGATGAATGATATCTCCTTTAAGTGTGTGATCCTTAAGAAGGTTATGCCTAATGTCTATGTGTTTTGCACGAGAGTGATGTGCAGGGTTCTTACTTAGGGAAATGGAACTTGTGTTATCACAGAAAATTTTAGTCTTAGTAAAACTCAGGCCATAGTCTGTGAGTGTGTGTTGCATCCACAACACTTGAGCACAGCAACTTCCAGCTGCTACATTTTCAGCTTCAGCAGTGGAAAGTGCTACAGAATATTGCTTCTTGCAGGACCAAGAAACTAACGAATCTCCTAAGAAATGACAAGTTCCAGATGTACTTTTTCTATCCATTCTACATCCACCAAATTCAGCATCAGAAAGTCTTTTTAGAACAAAATCATTTCCAGAGGTATAAAATAATCCTAGATCCATGGTTCCTTTAAGGTAGCGAAAAATTCTTTTTACTACCTTTAAGTGAGACTCCTTAGGATTGGATTGATATCTTGCACATAAGCATACTGAGAACATTAATTCTGTTCGACTAGCTGTTAAGTAAAGTAAACTTCTTATCATACCTCTAAAAGATGTTTGATCTACTGTTTTTACAGCTTCATCAAGATCTAATGAATTTAAGGTATCAATGGGAGTACTTATACTTTTAGTATTGTCATAACCAAACTTTTTGAGAAGATATTCAATATACTTATGCTGAGATATATAGGTTCCTTCTGGTTTTTGATAAATTTGAAAACCAAGAAAAAAAGTTAATTCACCCATCATACTCATTTCAAACTCATATTTCATTAGACTTGCAAAAGAGTCAGTTATGGATTGCTGAGTTGAACCAAATATGATTTCATCAACATAAATTTGAACAATCAAAACATTTTTCTTATATTTCTTTATAAAAAGGGTTGGATCTACATTTCCCTTAACATAGTTATTTTGAAACAAAAATCCTTTGAGTCTATCATACCAGGCTCGTGGGGCTTGTTTAAGACCATACAAAGCTTCGGTAAGTCTAAAAACATGATCCGGATGTTTTGTATCTTCAAAGCCAGGAGGTTGTTCAACAAAAAATTCCTCTTGAACAAAACCATTAATAAAATCACATTTCAAATCCATTTGAAAAAGTTTAAAATTAAATAATGCTACAAAGGCAAGTAGAATACGAATAGATTCAAGTCTAGCTACTGGAGCGTAGGTTTTTTCAAAGTCTATTCCCTCTTGCTGATTATAGACTTTAGCAACGAGTCTAGCTTTATTTATTACTATGAATCCATTTTCATCACACTTTTTTTCTAAAGACCCACTTTACTCCAATAACAAAAGTTTCTTTAGGTCTTTCAACCAAAGTCCAGACTTTGTTCCTTTCAAATTCATGTAGTTCATCTTGCATGGCTTTGATCCAATCATCATCACCTAAAGCTTCATCAGTGCTTTTTGGTTCTAATTGGGAATGAAATGCTAGATGTTCTACTTCATTTCTCAAGGAACTCATAGTCCTTGCAGGTTTATTTACATCACCAATGATGCTATCACTGGGATGATTCTTAAGAAACAACTGATTTGGGTTTTGTAAAACCTGTTCATCAACATAGGGTCGAAAGTCTTCTGGAGTAAACGTTTTAGAGGTATCTTCTTGAAAATTTTCCTTATCAGAAAGATCTTCTATAGAAGGTTGACAATCAATTTTTGAAAACACATCTGAGGATGTAGATTCGGATGGTTTGAAAACGAAAAGATCAGACTCATCAAATTTTACACGCACTGTTTCTTAAACAGTACAAGTATTTTTATAGAAAACTATATATGCTTTAGAAGTTGTGGAGTAGCCTAAGAAAATTCCGTCATCAGATTTTTGTGCGAATTTATGTAGATTATCTTTAGTATTCAAAATGAATACTTTACAACCAAAAACCTTGAAGGAGGAAAGTCTTGGTTTTCTACCATTTCATAATTCATAAAGAGTTTTATTAAGAAAAGGTCTAATCAAAACTTGATTTATAGTATAGCAAGCAGTATTTATAGCTTCAGCCCAGAAATTTCTAGCTATAGAATATTCACTCAACATGGTTCTAGTTATCTCTTGAATAATTCTATTTCTTCTTTCAACTACACCATTCCGTTGAGGAGTTCTAGGTGCTGAAAAATTGTGAGTAATACCTTTTTTACTACAAAAAGTTTCAAAATCAGAATTTTGAAATTCTCCTCCCTGATCACTATGATTAGTTTTCAGCAGAATGTTTTTCTCATTTTTAACTTATTCTCTAAAACTTTGGAAATAATAAAATTCTTCAGACTTCTTTGCTAGAAAATAGACCCAAGTAAATCTGGTGTAATCATCAACTAAAACAAACACATAGTATTTGCCTCCAATACTTCCAGTTTTTGTTGGACCAAAAAGATCCATGTGAACTAACTGTAATTCATCAGTTGTTGAGACTTCACTGATTGATTTAAAACTAGATTTATGTTTCTTGCCATATTGAAAATGGTCAAAAACTTTAGAACAATCCAATCTATGCTCCGGTAGATCCTTAACTAGTTTCATCTTAGAGAGTTTACATAATTTCCTAAGGTTATAGTGACTTAGTCTTCTATACCATAACCAGGAATGATCTTCCATTGCACTTAGGCATGGTAAATCTTGACTCTTGAGATCTTCAAAGTTCAAATTGTAAACATTCTCTTGCCTATTGGCTAAGAGAATAAATTCTTCCTTGGAATTGTGTACTAATCACTTATCATTCCTAAAATTTACAAGGTAACCTTTATCACATGATTGGCTTATGCTGATGAGGTTGTGCTTAAAACCCTTACCAAATAAAACATTTGAAATCAAAGTTTTACCTATAAGAACAATATTACTAATACCAACAATTTCTCCTTGAGCATTATCATTGAAAGTTACCTTTCCTCATTTCGTTTTGATAATCTTTTCAAAAAAGCTTCTTTTACCAGTCATGTGCCAGGAACATCCACTATCCATGTACCACGTATTGTTGTTGGTACATCCATTTTTTTCCTGAAAACAAGATAAGAATTAAACTTTCAGAATCCAAACTTTCTTGGATCCGAGATTTCCAGACAACAAGATTTTAGGAACCCACACTTTCTTAGAGAAATAGGCTTTATGGAAACCTAGAGATTGGGTTTTATTTAAAGAACAATTCATTGCCCAGTGACCACCACATTGAAACTTTGTACAAAATGGGGCACTTTGTGGAACAAAATAGTTGTTAATAAAAATTGGTTTTGCATGGGTATAACCAAATCCGGATTTGTTTCTTAAAGGTCGTATTTGAGAATACATTTTATTAAAATTTTCTTTACCATGGGTAAAGTTTGATAAACACTTCTTTAAGGAAAAGATTTCGGACTTGAGTTTTATAACCAAGTTTTTATCTTCAAAATCATTAGATTTGGAACTAGAGCTAGGCTCGAAGATACTTTTCTTAGAAATTACTTTTTCTAACTCTTTTGAAAGTTTGTTCTTCTCAGAACTTACATCCTCAAGATTTTTTGAAATATTTATAAAATCATCATTTTTTATATCAAGATCTTTAGTAAGATCTGATATTTATTTTGTAAGAATAGAATTCATAGAGTTTTCTTTATCAAGTTTTTTATTGAGTTTAGAATTCTTAATTTCAAGAAGTTCAGCAAACCTAGAAATTTCTTCATAAGTAGGTAAAGTATTTTCTTCATCAAAAGAGGATTCTTCTTCAGAAGAGTTATAATTCTCTTTATCATTAGAATTTAAAGAAACATTGGTCAATGATTCAACATTTCGTACCTTAGCCATAAAACAATGATTGTTAATGGGTAATCTGGCTATAAGACTGAGATTCTTCTGTCCTGAAGATTCATAATCAGAATATTCATCTGAAGAGTCACCACCACTGGAACTCTAGGTGTCGTTTTCTTTCAAGACTTTCTTAGCTTTGGGTTTTTAGTACTACTTTATGTTTCTTTCAGAATTCCTTTATTTCCTTTCTTTATTTTTCAGAAAAGGGCAATCTGGTCTAATATATCCAGCTCTCTTGTATTCATAACAAGTGACTTCTCCATCTTTCTTATCTTTCCTTTCCTTTTTCTTATATTTGGACTAGAAATTTCTTTGACCAGCTATCTTGTTCATCCTTCGAGCAAGATTTCCTAACTCATTTTCTGAGATTTCACTTTCACTAGAATCTGATTGGAAAACCATCTTCTTAGACTTGGATCTGGTTACTCTCTCTGGAGTCTGAGATTTCATATGATTTGATGTTGTTGTAAAAGCAATTGTACCATTCCCATTCTTTTTTTATGTTGTCAGCATCACTCTTAATTCTTGTTTCATGTTGGAGAAGAGTTCCAAATAGCTCATCAAGAGAAATTTAAGTGACTTTCCTATTCTCATCTATGGCTGTTCTCTTTGATTCTCACTCATTGGGCATAATATCAATTATCTTATCCACAAGAGCTTCATCATCTAAACCATTTTCTCCCATAGACTGTAAGATGTTGACTATAGTCATAAATCTCTATTGAACTTTACAGATTGGTTCACCATATGGAAGATTGAATCCATGGTATTCAACTCTAAGCATAGCTCTCCTAGTCTCAATTAATTTATAAGTTCCAAAGTGTGTAACCTCTAACTTCTTCTAGATACAATTAGCTTCTTCACAAGATGAAATTTGGCTATATATATTTCTATTCATTGAACAAAGTAGAGTATTGCGTACCTTTTAATTGAGTTGATACTCTTGTTTTTCCTGGTTAGTGAAAGTTCTAACTTTCTTATCATGAATTTTATAATCACCAGTAAGCATAACGAAGTTATCCACTCCAGTATTGATAACAAAAGTCTTCATTCGATCTCTCCAGTACTCATAGTCATTACCATAAAATATTGGTGGTATTATAGGATTTAGATTTTCAATAGAACCAA
Source organism: Viscum album (assembly GCA_963277665.1). Lineage (NCBI taxonomy): Eukaryota > Viridiplantae > Streptophyta > Magnoliopsida > Santalales > Viscaceae > Viscum > Viscum album. The sequence continues at coordinate 458,616,721 of OY728143.1, read as the reverse complement.
CATTGACTCCTGCCATTCTAATAAAAACTTGGTAACTAAACTAGTTAGTAGACACAGTTCGTAACCACAAAGTTCGGAATGACAAAGTTCGGAATGCCAAAGTTCGAAATGACAATGTTCAGAACGAAAAAGTTTGGAATGAAGAACTTATATGTGAGTATATGTATTTCAAAGACCTACTCTGATACCAATTGTAGGATCGAAATAATGATGTAGATGATCAATATACAATAGGGGTGAATTGCACACTTTAAAAATTCCATTGGAACCTTTAAAGTTGGTTACAGATAACTATGTTAAGGAAAGATCTAAGTTTAACAAAGTTAAACTAAACAGATTCATAAATCCTCTAACAAAAATTGTAGAATTGGAACTAAGGTTTACAATATGAGATTCTACCTTAAAGCATATAGAATCTAAACTAATCATAGTACAATTGTAAGGAAATATAAAAAGGTTAAACTTTCCTTACAATACAAAAGTGTAGCGGAATAACAAGTAGTAAAACTACTAGTAACAAGATATAAGTCTTTTAACCCAAAGAGAAGGGTATCCAACAACCTTGGATAAAGGTCCCTTGATTTATACATTCAAGCAAGTCTATCTTACCCACACCAGGGTAATTCCTCGATACAATGATTGGAATCTCTATCTTGCTATCCCTGCAAGCCCTCAACTTCAAGGTAGTTGGAACCTCTGTCTTCCTCAGCAAGGAAGCCCTCGAACTTCAAGGAAGTCGGAACCTCTGTCTTCTAATCCCCGGAAGTCCTCAAATGTAATCACCAACATTCGGAGTCGCACGAAGCAATCTGAACGAGCAGTTCAGTATGCACAAGGCATGAAAATCTTCTCTCTCTATAAATCACCTTAACAGTGTGTGGTCTCTAGATCAATTAACCTCTTTCATCTAACACACGTATGTTCTGAGCTCTTTCAAATGAGCTCCTATTTATAGGAAATTTTCTAACGGTCGGCTCCCTCCTCCAACGGTCATATTTTCAATGAAATTCGGAGGGACCTGTACACATGTAACTCATCCAACGGTTAATTAGAAACAGAATAGATGACATTGTTTTATAACAAACCATGTATAACTGAATGCACGACAACGTTTTGAAATGAACCATATGTAAGTTTAAATCTTATCAATATTTCGGAGTGTAATCAAGTCAAATGTTCGGAGACTAATCAAAATGAAATTCAGAGTCTAGGTTAAGAAATGCTCAGAATCTGTTTTATAGGGATTCAGAATCTGGTTTTACCGGAGATTGGAATCTGAACTTGCTGAGTTCATATTCGAACCAGTAAAAGTTTGGAGTTGAACTTCTTAAGATTTCGGAGTCGAACTACTTAAAAGTTCGGAGTCAAACTATTTAAGAGTTCAGAGTCTAACCTCTTAAGAGTTCGGAGTTGAACTACTTAAGATTTGGGAGTTGAACTACTTAAGAGTTTGGAGTCGAACTACTTAAGAGTTCGGAGTCGAACTACTTAAGAGTTCTGAGTCGAACTACTTAAGAGTTCAGAGTCGAACTACTTAAGATTTCGCAGTTGAACTACTTAAGAGTTCGGAGTCTAGAATTCGGATTCTTAAAACAGAATACTCCAAAACATATCATTATATGATTCTGGGATTTTGGTTAACAAACCGGGAATTACAATTAAGAAAAATATTTCCATGAATAAAAAAAACTCTAGTCTAGGATAAATTTCTTTAGGGAAGAAAATTTTCATTGTGAAGGTAAAATATATTTTTGCTTAAGTATAAGGTGATTGTTATTTTCAAAACAATAAGGAATGGAAAAGTCATAGGAAAACCTTATTAACTCAACACCTCCATGTATACTAGAGGTTTTCAACTAGAAATGAGGGTATAAATAAATCAATTGGTAAGACTATTCCTTCCTTAACAAAGTAAACCAAAGCATAATAAATAGCAAGAAAAAAATAAATTACTAAAGAACATAAATAAAAAACATCTCCCAATACTGAGTAAAAACTAAATCCAATAAAAAGATATAATTATTTTAGTGAACCCTAGAGAAAACCTCTAGTATGAGACTATGTACAAATATGCACACAAGAAGATTTATATAGGGATCCAAAATTTATTATTTTAGTATATATTGTACAAATAAATAAGTTATTCATGACTGGTTGGCTTAGGTTTTTTTATCTATCCTTTTATGTTATAGAAAATTGTGGTAACTAGGAGAAACCAGGCCAACAACTCGTGTGAGGGCCAATGCAAGGATTGCACAAACAACATCCCTAATGCTTTGGGAGGTGGAGTTCACGTCTTACTGGTGATACTTACCCAACAATCGTAGGTTAGTAAAAATATATAGAATAATGGGGAACATCCTCCTTCACCAAAGAGGTGGAAATGGCATTTCGAGGGTTTTATGTTGCAACGACCACCAATGTTTAGTGGATCATCTGATCCACAAGTTGATAAATAGTGGGTCAAATCCAAGGAGAATATCATTTGGATGCATCACAATTTTGAGATAGAGAAGGTGATAGAAGTTATTTATTTTCATGATGGAGAGGATGATCAATGGTGGCCTTTAATTAAGATCACCAAGCCTAGGGAAGAAATTGAAGAGATGGAATGTGAAGGCATAAAGATCATTTTTCTTAAAAAGTATTTACCAATAACTCTTAATAAGATTATAGAGAGATAATTCATTGTGCTCTTGAAAAAGAAGGAGAATCTATCACAACATACAAGTCTATTTTCACAAGGCTTTCAAGGTATGCTTCGGTTTTTGTTATAAAAATGATAGAAAAATTGATAGATTATTTAAATGATTAAAACCACACCTTCAAAAGGAATTTGTAATTTGAGACAGTGGGAGTTATGAATAAGTTGGTGGATATTCTCTCATTGTGGATATGGATTTTAGAGAATTGTTCCATGAATATAGTGGTATGAATAAAAATGATCGAGTTCCAAGATGGAGGAACTAATTGGAAATGATGGAAAAAAAATAAATGACCCACATTCCAAAAATGTGGGATGTTGCATCATGGGAACTTCCTCAATGGGGCGTGGAAGTGCTTCAATTGTGTGAAAGAAGGCCACCATGCACAAGAGTGTAGAAAACACATGAAAAGGATAGATAATGGGGTGCAAAAAAGGAGATAACAACACATGGTTATATGCTATAACTATTGGGAGTAAGGGCACTATAAAAGCCAGTGTGTTAAACCTAGAGTCCTTGAGGTAATCAGCATCAACATCCACCAAATCCAGTGGAACAATTTAAGTCTTATGAAATCACTATTTCAGAAGTAGAGGATGATAATGAAGCTGTACAAGGTACAATTCTAATTCATTCATGAATGGAAAAGGATTTTTTTATTCTAGTTCTACGCATTCCTTTATATCACACAAGGTTTCTAGAACTATAGAATCGAATCTTTGAAACCATGAAGTATTGATATCTGTAAAAACCCTAAGTGGTGAAATCATTTCAACCCATGTTCTTAACTCTTCTCCTATTGGTGTATGTGGGCAGATTCGTCCAGTGAATAATGTAATACATCCTGTGGTGGAATTCGATGCTATAATCAAAATGGCTTGGATGTCGTTATATAGAGAACATATTAGCTATTAGGAAAAAATCTCTTTTCATATTCTGAACCATCCCATTCTCCTCTACAAATTCACGAAAAATCGGGAATCTCCTTTGAAAAATCTTTCAACGGTGTGGTTGTTGATTCCCTATGAAGAAGCATAGCTCTCCCACATGGTTGATTCAAAGGAAGGTTCCAACCTTATAGAAATTACCTTCATGAGGGAATACTATGATGTTTTTCCTAAAGAGTTACACAAAAATCCCCTCGATCATGAGGTAGAGATATCAAGAGAACTCATACTCAAATCTACTCCTATCTCAAAGTGTTCTTATAGAATAAATCATATCATACTGGTGGAGTTAAAGGATATGCTAGAAGAGAATTTGGATAATGGGTTCATACACCCTAGTTCATCACCTTGGGGTGAGCCGGTGATATTTGTAATGTATAATGAAGTAAAAATGCGGTTGTGTATCGATTACTAGGAACTAAACAAGATCACAATAAATAATAAGTATCCTCTTCCAAGGATTGAAGGCTTGTTTGATCAGTTATGTGCAGCTAAATACATGTCAATGGTGGTTCATTGTTCTGGATATCATCCTCTAAAGGTGAAGAAGGATGATTTTTATAAGACTTCCTTCCATACAATGTATGGGCACTATGAGTTTCTAGTGATTCCCTTCAGACTTAATAATCCTGTTACAATATTCATGGATATGATGATTATTGTCTTTAGAGATTACCTAGAAAATTTTTTGATAGTTCTTATCAATGATATTCACATATACTCCATGAGTAAGGAGGAACATGAAAAACATATAAGACTTGTGTTGGTGAAATTGAAAAGAGAGAAGTTGTATTCCATGTTCAAAAAGTGTGTCTTTTGCTTGAAGTAAGTAACATTCTTGGGGAATGTGATCACATGTGAGGGAATTTTTTGAACCAATCTAAAATAATGGTGATTGAGGAATGGCCCAAACCCTCAAGTGTCATAGAAATCCATAGTTTTCTTAGATTATTTTGGTACTACCGAAGTTTTGTGAGAAATTTCTCAAGATTGTCAAGTCCTCTAACTATGTTTACAAATAAAAGGGTAAAATATATCTAGGTGGAAGAATGTGAGGGAAGCTTTATGGAGCTAAAGAGAAGGATGATCACTGCACCGGTACTCAAACTAACAAAAAGTGGAGAAATTTTTGGGATATAAATAGATTACTAATGGAATGTCTTAGGTTGGGTACTCATGAAGAAAAAATTAATGTGATAGCATATGCCTCATAGAAGCAGATGATCCATGAGAATTACTACCCAACACATCATCTAGATATGGAAGTAATGATTTTTTCTGTGAAAATCTGGCGTGTCTACCTTTATGGTGAGAAGTGTGACATATACACCAAGCACAAGAGCCTAAAATATATATTAACACAAAATGATATCATCATATGTGAAAGGAGATGGGTAGATCTAATCAAATATTATGATTTCTATATTCACCATCATCCTAGAATGGAAAACCAGGTAGCTGATAATCTAAAAATAAAAGAACCTCCTACACTATCAATATTATAGATTGAAAATAACTCTGTCTTCTTGGATATATAATGGATGGATTTGGAAATCCTAAAGATATAGGATACAATGTTCATTGCCCAAATGATTGTGCAAAAATCAATATAGGAGATAATTAAAGAGGAAAAAAGGGATTATGTGGAGTTATAAAAGAAAAATATTGCAGTAATGGAAGGGAAACTGGAAGAATTAATTATCAACTATGAAGGCTTCATTCATTTATAAACATATCTTTGTGTTCCTTTATCTCCCAGGATAAAGAAGAAGCTATTTGAAAATTCACATAGCTCAACATTCTCTATCGATCATGGTAGCACCATGATGTACCGAGATCTCCGTGTACACATCAGTGGGATAACATGAAGAAGGAGATCACAATATATATCTCATGTTGCTTGGAATGTCATAATGTTAAAGAAAAGTGAAAAAATCCCAAAGGGTTGATGAATACATTTTCCATACCCATGTGGAAATGGGAAAATGTCACAATGGAAATTGTCACGGGTCTCCTGAAGATTTCAAAGGGAAATAATGAGATGAGCGTTATGGTTGACCGACTCACCAAGACTGCCCATTTTATCACTATTCGGGAAGAACTCTTACTTGAACCACATGGAAATTTTCATGTGGAAGAAGTGGTGAGACTGCATGGTGTCCCACTATCGCTAGTCTTTGATCATGATCCAATGCTCACATCAAAATTCTGGAGAAGTTTTCAATATTCATTGAGTAATGAATTATGTTTTACCCGGACCTATCACATCCCAAACTGATGGAAAATGTGAAAATACTATTCAGACACGTGAATACTTAGTAAGATCATGATATTTATAATTAAAGGTGGGTGGGATCATCATCTTCCATTAGTTGAGTTCTCATACATCAATAGCTTCTACTTGAGTATTCAGATGGCTCCCTGTGAATCTTTGTATGGGAATAAATTTAGAACTGTAAAAAGTTAGGATGAAGTTATATAAAGGATGTTAATTGGACCTGCCCTTGTTCAATAGATGACAAAGAAGTTTCAAGTCATCCAGAGAAACATCAAAGTTGTTCCGAATCTGCAAAAGAGTTGTGCTGACAACCATCGAAGGGACACGAAGTTTGATGTTAATGATAAAATATTCCTTCAAATATCTCCATGGAATAGAGTCATGCATTTTGTAAAGAATGGGAAGCTATGCGCAAGGCACATTGGCCCCTTTGAGATCCTTGACCACATAGTACTTGTGGCTTATCTTTTTCACTTCCACCAAATATGGCTCAAGTTTTTTATGTATTTCACATATCACTCTTGAGTATGTACATACTAGATCCGTCACATGTATTAAACATAGATGTGGTATATCTAGAAGTTGATCTATCATATCAGGATCATATAGTAATGTTACGATACTGAAGAGATAATGTTCTATGCAATAGGAAAACTTACCGTGTCAAAGTTTTATGGAGGAACCACAAGATTGAAGAAGCTGCGGGGGAATCGAAATTGTTAATTAAGGAGAATTATCATAATCCGTTAATGTAAAATGAAATTTCTAGGGAGAAATTTCATAAGGGGGGTAGAATTTAATGACCGAATTTTTTTCCAATAAAAATATTTTCATATAATTATGACTTATAGTATGATCACATAAGGAAGCACAATTAAATATTATGATACTAAATAAAATTTGATCACTAAACCTAACTTTTCCACTTCTAGGTTTTTAATTTTGAAAATCTAACATACACTATTATGATCAATATGTTGTTTGGAGTCTAATATAACAAACATAATTTATGGTAAATAGTAACATACCATTATGAATAGTAATGTAACCCTTATTAATTGTAATATACACTTATGAATAGTAACCTCACCTATGATAGTATATATACAGGATTTAAGTGAATACATGATGTACCTATGTTTTGGAAGAAGTAAACAAATGTTTTAAAAACTATATTTTTAAATTAAATTAGGATTTTAATTAAAAATTAAATTAAGCATATATATAAAATTAAATTTCAAAAATGAACTCCATTTATAGATTCTATAATTCCAAAAAGCTTAGGGTGTATTTTTTGGTATTTTTCTAAAATATTGGAATTTTTGGTGAATAGTAAAATATATTAATTTACTCTATAAATACAATATAATTTAATCCCACAATTCCTAACATCACAAGTGATATAAGCACCCATATATTGAACTCATAGGCCCTCTTTACTATTCATGGTCATAGATTCATATCTATTTCTTATCTTGTTGGAAATTAATAAATAAATGATTAAAATATTAATAAAACCCCTCTCCCCTCCACAATAAATACCACCCTTCACACCCTCATTTCTTCACACCTCTAAAGATTCAAGAGATTTAAAAACTATGCCCATGAATCTTCTATATCCCCTATTCCTAAACCAATATCTTCTGGTCTCATCAAAATTTGAATCCTAGGTTCCTTAAGGAGGATCTCAAGATGAGGATTCAAGAGGTAATTTCCCTCCCTCTCTCTTTTACTTTAATTTCCCTTCAATTTCAAGTTATTTTATGAATCTCGCCCCACCTATTCTCATCAACATGGAATTTAACTAAATTATCTCACATATAATGTAAATTTACAGTAATAATGGGATAATATGTCATCCACCCATTTCTCATCTTTTTTTATTTAAAAAAGAAAATGTTGTTCGTGACCTGTTAATTTATCACCTTCAAGAATGAAACGTTTTTTTTCCCTTACCGCCTTCATACCGGGATATGAAACCCATTTTATGGATTAAAATGATTACATTTTATTTATTATATCCTATTTAATTTTTAGGAACTAACTTTTTTATATATTACTAATTTTTTTTTAAAAACAAGTTCGTTGTGGTCGAAAAATCGAGTGAATTAACCTAAACGATGATCATTAAATTTTAACAAATGATTCATCCACATGTTATATGATATAATTCCTTGTAAAATAATTTAAACACTTGGAATATAATTTATAATATGTAATATCATTTCTATATTTTTACCAATTTTCGACCCAAACTTCTATTCATTTATAAAAGTGAACTGTTCAAGAAATCCATAAATATGAACATTCTCAATCAATAGATTTAAACAATATAACTCAAAAAAAAGTCCTATAAAATAATATAATGAAACCATAATGAACCATATTTATGTAAAAATGTTATATAATTTTTATTTAATGAATGTAATGTGGTTATATAGAAATATAATGTGAAGAAATCATTCAGATACATGGTGAGGGGAAATTCTTGAACCCAACATTCTTTTGACGAGTTCTCCATCTTTCACTCCATTTTCTGTATGGTCACTCCTTAAAAATTCTTTTTTCATAATTATATTACCTTTTCTGGTATGTACATGTTTTTAATTTGTGTTTATTTCAAAAAAAACTTTCCAAAAGATCTCTTCATTCAAAGGAACACCTTTTTCTCTCACTCAATGTTGATTGTTAGTGTATCAAGAATGTTATTCCAACTTTCATTCAGGAACCCAATGTTTTTTAAATTGTTATTATGAGATGAAAAAAATTCCTTCCCATGAGTTATTTATCATCATTTGATATATATTTTCTATGTTTCATGCATTATAATTATAATTTTATGATGTGATTGGCGTGCCTGGATTTATATAGCGCAATATAAATGTTTGAATGTGACGAGGGAGACGTAATTTATATAGAGTACCAATGCATTAGGTAAAGTTATAAATATCAAGAGATAAATTTAAATTATGTGTTAATATGATTATATCTTTTTTCACATGTATGTGTGGTTGTTATCCACTAAGACATGATATTTAATTTTTTATGCATTGACACATTACACATCTTTTATTAATAATTCTTCTCATGTTCAGAATCCTTTTCCTATGTTATGATTATGATCACCAATTTTAATATTGTTCATATCTATCCTCTTACTAAGAATTTATCTCACCCCTATTTTTTGTGTATATCCTTAGGTGACTACATGTACTAAGTATAGGTCAAGTTTCAATAAAAAGATAGAGAAGAAGGAATTAAATAAATATTTATTTTTGATGTTGTAAATGTTATGTATGGTCCTAGTTTTCCCCCGACAATAAACCTTTGGATCCTATAGGTGTAATAATATTATGTAGTCTATCTATATAATGATGTAATAGTAATTATTGAAAAATAAGGGTATCTAAGTTATTACTTTTAACATATTCATCATGAGAGCCACTAAACAATGACTCGGGATGAGTGTAAACATAAACTCAAGTGCAACTCCCCTTATGTTATAGTTTTTCAACTACCAATGAAGGTATAAATAAATAAAATGGGAAGGATATTATTTCATTAAAAAATTAAACCATATTATAGAAAAAAATCAAGAAAAAAATAAACTGCCATAGGACATGCATATGAACCATCACCTATGACTTCGTACAAACTAAATCAAATAAAAAAGATACAATTTCAGGATAAGTAGTGTCATGTGAATAAAACAAAATATAATGGAATACAATATAATTCCCCAAACAATATTGACCGATCTTAGAAACCACCTCAATTCAAATCACAATATTGACTCAACTCCCAAGAGTATGACCATTTAACGTTTGCTAACCTTTATGCATGAAGCCCTGTTAGAAACCCATTGGTGGCATGAGCTAGGTGTGAGTAAAACTAAATAAGCCACTACCAATGGTGTCTAAAAAATATCTTCTCTATATAGATAGTACATGAAGGTACTAAATAAATGAAAAGTAAACAGAAGACAGTTTGGGTGCCATTAATTAATAAGGTTCATTAATTTCATTTCTAGCATTTTTTCTCATTTCACTATATATAGCATCATTATTATATATTCATTTCTGCAACATTTTCAATAGGATATGAGTACTATTTGGTCTCAATTCATAAGGAGATAATATCAATTTATATATCTCACTAGGGATAAACATATAATTACATATACACCACACTCACCTTGAAGCCTTAGTCCATGTGGTCTCATAAAATTGAACCATTATAGGGATAAAAATATGTCCCATTCCATAATCTATGCATTTTTTGGCCTTTAGAGCCTTATTCAAACTCAACTCTTTGGCATAGAACCTCATGTTAAAACCCCACTCTACCAATACATGAGCACATTCTTATTTATCCTTTCAACATAGATACACCATATCACATCCAAAACATATAATACTAATAACAATCATAAACTATAACATCTACATGTGAATCAATATATCGCCACAACCCATTAACACATTTTCCATTTATATCATTTTACCCTTGATTTTGATTCCCATTTCCTATGCCTAACTCACAAATAATATCAACTAGTCCCCTATATTAACCCTTTTTACATATAATACCATTATCTTATGTTAAATCACATAAAATGTTCATCAGTTACATGTATTATTAAATTAATTATTTTCAATTAAAACTAGCATTTTATTTTCCACATTCATATTAAACTGATTTTAGCCATTTTTCTGTAAAATACAAACAATACCATATCCATTATCCCCATCAGCACAAAAATAAACATATTCATTATTAATCAACATATTAAACAATTTATATGTTTGTCCTGGTCTCTATTTAATCATTAGTCAATATCAAAGTTATTGATTCTGTAAACCATGTTCTAGATGGTTGGAACAACCAATGGGTGGCCCTAAATCGGTCATACAATACACCATGCATACCACTGGGATCATGATGGTTACAATTTATCATTCAAAACCTATTTTTAAAAACTATTACTAATGGAAACAAGAACATAATTAGGGGAAAAGAAAAATCGAAGCGTATATGAAAAAATCCACAAAAAAACTATTATATATAACTTGTAGACAACATACCACAAATTCAACGATTATAACACTATTAATCATCTGCATTGATCGGAATTCAGACACCTTTTGATTCCTTATCCTAGATTCCTCTTTAAAGTGAGGATTTTAGATATTTAGGATATGATAACCCATGATACAACCCCTAATATAGAAAAGATAATAATGAAGGATAATAGGCTTCCTCGGAGCCTCGATACACAAAGAACAACCCTCAAAATAGCCTACAAACGTGAAACGTGAACCCCTAAGAAGATATCAAATCTTAAGATGACCCCTAGGGTTTCCATGGAGGAAATGGTAGAGAAATTATGTATAGGCTATAAAATATCATAATGGAATTTTTTTAATTTTTAGAACATTTACAGGGGAACACAATTTACCCACATGGTTTTCCAAACCATGTGAAATCTGTGCGCCAACCACTGTCTAATGTAAAAGGGGCTTCATGTTTACCTGGTGATTTATACATTGTTTACAAATAATGTTTTAATTGTGATATATTTCACTATTTCATTTCATATAGTTTTTTCCCAAACCTCACATGGTTTACCAAAATAATGCAAAAATTGTGCATCATGCCCATAAAGCTCTTTCTTTCTTCTCTTTCATGTCTTGAACCCCTCAAAACCCCAAACTTCACATGACCATGGTAAGCATTTGTTATTCCAAAAATAAGAGGGATAAACAAAATAGTTACCAAAAATACCTTAACAAAAAAAATTATCCAAAAACCTCCTAACATTAAATAATCTCATCCTCGATCCAAAAATACAAGAATTGTTGATTTTACAAAGAAGTGTTATTTAGCCACTAGGCCCGCTCATCTAACTGCTCTCCCAAGATTCTTCAAAATATTTTCCTTGTTTCCATAAAACAAGAACTAAGGGAACAATATTTCCTTGCTATTATTTATCACTAAGATCCACGATACAAAATAGATTCTTCTCTAAGAACATATTAGTCTCAAACTCTTCATCCTTAATATTAATCAAACGACATGGACCAAAGTGTTACTGCCAAAAAATGTGAAACATGATACAAATCATGAATTTCACTACACCACATTGGATTATCCAATAAATAAGTTTCTGAACTGATCCTCCCCACAATATCAAATGACCCCATGTACCTGTGTGCCATCTTGCACTATCTCTGAATTATACGGTGAATGAATATTGGCGTCATCTGAAGATGCAAGCAGTTACCCATGATAAAATCAAGAGGACTATGATATGGATCTGTATACGAATTTTTTCTAATATTCTCCATTTCCATGCATTTATTATTCAAATCAACCATTTCTATCATCTCTTACTAGAGATTTGGCCCCAAAAACATTGATTCTCCCACCTATAACCAATATAATGGATATCTACATGGCCTTTCATATACCACCTCAAAAGATTCCATTTGAATATTATTCTAGAATATATTGTTGTAGGAAAACTCCAAAAGTGGAAAGTGTATATCCCATGAATAACTAGAGTCTAGTATATAATCTCTCAACATATCATCCAGAACAAGGATTTTACAGTTTGACTGGTCGGCCGTTTACCGGAGAAAATCAATACTAAAAAACACCTGACTACCAAGATCCAACCATAGTCCCATAAGATGTGTAATGTTAAACGTAGATCATGATTCGAATCAATGGTATGTGGTACTCTATGAAACCACACAATTTACTGAATATACACTCATCCAACTGATCAAGGGTGAAATTATCTTGGATTGGAAAGTAACAAGCCACCCTAGTCAACTGATCCATATACTCCTTGATCAAACCATTATTATGTAGTTTTCTTGTATATACCACTACCAAATCCATCATTATATACTCCCACTTCTATTCTGGAATGGTAAATTACTGTAACAACCCACGTGGGAACTGATGCTCAGCAATAACCAGTTGAAAAGTATGGCATCACCCCCCAAAACCCACAAACACTTTCTTCATTTTCATCCCCCAGTAATATCTACGAAGAGGAAGATACATTTTTTTCCAAACCACGATGAAAACCCACCCCAATGAATGAAACTCATACATAAATTCTTTCGGAATACATACTATTACAACCACATGACCGCAATAATAAACAAACCTATCTGCACCAATGGCCCAACCAAAAGGTGACTCTCAACAGTTAAGCATTTCTATTATAGAAAACCACTCGGAATCCTCAAGATGACTCTCATAAACATGATGAAATATAATATATTCAACTTATAGGTATGAAACGTTCATATTTCCATGCCCATAATGTACATATAGGTGCATCTCTGCAAATCGAGCTGTCCATCTCATCATGGAGTTAGATTTCAAGATAAACTGATTCAGAGTCTTCTACCATAGAGAATCTCCAACACTATCCCCTTTTACTTGTGTGTAAACCAACTTGATGTCAAAATAATTAAAATAATCAACTTATATTTGTTTCTAAAGATTCAAATCACCCTAAGAGAAAATATAATTAAGGATCTTATAGTTAGTAAACACTATGAATCAATCTATCTACATGTAATGCCTCAAACACCTAAATTTATAAATGAATACAACAAACATAAGATCATGAGTAGGGTAATATCATTTAGAAGGCCTCAAATATATTGACCCATAAGGTAAAACCTAATAATCTACATCAACTCTTCCTCATATCTAACACAGGATGCATCATATAACAAGGTGTACCTCTTACATGGCTCAATTGAGATCAGGATCAGTGTTGTCATCAATTGCTTCATAAAATCATGAAAATAATTATATCATACCTTAGAACATTAAAACATAACTCTCATATGGGATAATCCTGAAATTTGTGCTTCCAAAAAGGATACATATTTAATTAATCTACTGTAATAAATTCATAATCAAAGAAAACTACAAAATTAAAAAAGAATCTTGGGATTCCCCGGAAAACCATATCCTACTATTTCACCATTTCCATAGACACACTTGCCTCATAGATGATGTGACCCGTAAAATAAACCTTATCAATATCAAAATGTATTTTTTTAGATTGGTGTAAATTATATGCTCTCTTAGTGTACTCATAATGATGTCAAAATGATTGACATGATCATCATGAGTTCTAGTAATACACGATGTCATTAATAAAGAAAACTATGTACTGGTCCATATAAGGGTGAAATATCATGTTTATTAAACACATGAACACATTTGGTACATTAGTTAACCCAAACTACATCACCACAAACCCATACAATCCATACCTAATGCAGAATGTAGTCTGCAGTATATCAGAATGTCTCATCTTCAGCTGTCGATACCACGATCTCAGATAAATCATAGAAAACACTTAAGTACCTCTCAACTTGTAAAACATGTCATCTATTCAAGAAAAAATGTAACATTTCTTAATAATAATATGACTAAACACCTTGTAATTGACAAAAATCATAAATGATCAGTCATACATATTAGGAAATACTTCAGAAGACCCCCAAGGTGGTGTATTATGAAGAATAAACCCTTTATTATCCATATCATAAAATTGATCTTTATGTTCCTGGAGTTGTATGAGTTCTATTTTATAGGGAATAATGTAATATGGATCTTCTCCTTGGAGAAACTCTATATCAAACTCAACATTACTCTTAGCTAGCAGAACTGAGAAATCCTCAAGAAACACATCCTGAAACTGATCCACTATATAAGGAAAAACCTAATGCTCGACTCCTCCATTATCTTACACAAGAAAATCCACCTAGGCTATGAGTTCTCTAAACCGTTGTCAAATTTTCCCCGCACAACATGCTCGAGCATCCCACTCACTATGATCGACATTCATGTCTCCCTCAAGAGAAGAGAACATTACTCAACGATGATAAAAATAAATATGGGTCTGGTACAACACTAGCTTATCCATGCCAAAAATATTTTCAAAAACCAACAACTCAATGGTGAATATGTACTATCGAATATGATACCCACCAACCTCTAGATAAAACCCATATATTACCTGATAACCTCAGCTTGCACCCCCAATGGAGTGTCGAAGATATAACCCCATGCTTACATTCTAGTATTTGGTTATACAAAACTACAAAATGTAAAGAGATAAATGAATGTGTGGTTACTTTTTAACATAATCAGTGAATATCCATTTAATTTTTCCAGCTAATTTATCTCAAGATACATATATATGCTTCATGGGGACATATAATTTTAGTAGACACCCTTAATGGGGTGTCCAATTCATTCCTAAAATATCAAATAATTGATATATTTCAGGAAATATATTCCATATAAACAAATATGCAGACTTAGGGATTGATATGATATATTATTATTTTCCCAGAAGATAATATTAAATTCAATGTAAAAAACCATAGGTAGAAATGGAATACATTTTAGGAAACAATCATATCCAGTGTATGGATATTTACAGATAATTCAATTTCTAATTATAATTGATCATAACAATGATAATGTTTTAAGAGAATTTCACTAACCACATAATTAATAAAAATGATTTTCAATTCATCAAAATATTGATTTTTTGTATAATATAGCATTTTGGAAAATGGAATAGAATGGAAAATTTTAGATTTAAATAAAGTGTTATCCTTTAAAAAAGATATACAATATATAGGATAAAGAAAATATTTAAAAAAATGATGATGGTGGGAAAGAGTATTACACTTTATACGTTAAAAAGAATCATTCATTAAAATTCATAGATTATGTTAAATTCCCGTAATAAAAAATTTTATTAAGTAAAAAATTTATTTTGTAAAATAATTTTTGATAAATATTTATATGGAAAAAGTTATGCACGATTTCAAATATATAGAAGATTAAAATATCATCAATGAATTAAATATGATATACTAACATGAATTGAATAATTAAACCTCATGAGTAAATTTATTTTATTGTTAAATAACTCAATGGGGAAATATATACACCATATACATTTAAATAGGTCCATATTCCAAAATATTTTTCAATAGAGTGGTAACATTTGCAAAATCCCTAAAATCATGTTTCATCTAAGATAAGAATAATTTTACCACATGTATAATGGTTTCAAACATCTTACTAATATATATAACAATCATATTATTATTTATTATATCGTATATAATCCTATTATAAAATATAATCCCCACATTGTTAAAAATACATTATTATTATCATTTTATTCACCTCTCAGATAATTTCAAGCATAAATATATATTTAATAATATTTTCATATAATTTCAATGATTTCATCATATCTGGGAAATTTTCTATTATTCTAATGTGGAATATACTCTATTATATTATCACATTAATAGTATGGATAATAATTTATCATCATGTGATAATAATAATAATAATAAATCATGAAATTTAATATATATATATATATATATATATATATTTATATAAACATGTAATCTATTGTATACAAGATTTTATTATATAGAAATATCTCTAATAAAACCCAACAAGCACTAATTTTAACTGATTACTATATTCTTAGTTAGCATATGATATAAATTATTATTTTTTGTATGTATACAGTTTCATGACCTACCATATATCACAATGACACGTTTTTCTCATGCCACAAGCCTTTATGGAAAATATTCTTACCATAACCTCGTTAATTTAAAAAAATACCTCATGAAGTGATACTATGGAGTATACACATATTTTTTTCCTAGAAGAAACCAAAGGTATTAACTAATTCTATTATCAAATATAATCGTACAGAAGATACTTATTTTAAAATAATTTTAAGATAAAATTCATAACATGTTGTTTTTAAATTACATCATATGTTCAATCAAAATCTCTAGTTTACTCGGTTATTGTAGATATGTAAAATATTTATGGTAATATTTTTTTCAATATTATCATAAAATTACTATAATTTTATATCCAAATGATATTAGTTATAATTAGTATTGTATCTCCTTAACCACAGGTTTTCATATTAAACAATTTACCAGGAACTCATCTGGTTCTACATTATAATGTACATTTATTTATTTATTAGAGTATGTATTTTTAGATAAAACATTTATTTTTATTATCATCTAATGGTTCATTATGAAAATTAAATATAAATGACATATATATATCCTACTTCATGAGATATATTACTAGGAAAAAATATTTAGAAATTATATTTAAAATTATCTTCTCATTGTTACAATTAATGTTATGTAGTAGATATATTGTGATTAAAAAACCTATCATGGAGTGTGAATTATATATAATTTGTTTTCCGTAGTGTATAATAGTGGAAGAATAAGGTTGTGTCTCTTGAGGATCTTTCATGGTCTATCACTAATTATTTTTATATCTCTTATTATATTATTACATATTTCTATTTACTAAAATGAAGTAAATAAATCAGGGGATGAGATATTAAATTCTACAATAGAAAATATACATGTATTATAGGGTATAAAAATGAAATCATATTGTCAGAAATTAAATACACATGAGATTATATTCTTGATTGAACCTCAATTTTCTCATTATTATCCTAGAATCTATATAATGAACACAATAAAATTTTAATATTGAACATCCCCTTATTCTATTTTATTGAAAAACTATTTACTAAATAATTTCGTAATGGGGATTTCATCCATCAAAACTATGGAATCAAAATAGAATATATAATAAAGTTATATGGAAACTAGTGGTACTAGAAACACCAATTAATCTCCCTCATCACAACCCAAAGTAATTAAGAAACATTAAAATAAAATAAAAAATGGTTTATGACCAAATTTACCCCTCATAAGGATACATAGTTTAGTTTCACATGACCATGTGTTTTATAAATTATAGGCGAGAAAATAACATGGGGGGGATTAGTGAATGATAAATATAAATTAATAAAGAACAATTTTATTAAAACTACATAGTATGTGATCACACTATGTCAAAAATATAGTGCATAAAAACTAATCAAAATTTATAGAGATAAAAACACCCAAATATATCATAATTTTAGGAAATCACATCAAAATTTGAATACCATAAATATAATGTGTGAAGGGGGAGTAGGGATTCAAACGTTAATAGATAAAATGGTGAAAAATCATATCTATGTATATCCCATTTATTATGACATTTAATTTTTTTTTAAACCAAAATTGTAGTTGGGTATGTAGTTTAATTTTATACTTATTTTCAAATCATCAATCGAATATATAAAATTTCATATACATTAAATTCCTGGTTTAAATGTTATGTAGCGAACATGGATGTGATGCCCCAATAGAAAAAACTATTTAAGAATTTACTTCTAGACTAATTATCTACAAGGTAAATTGATATCCATCATGAGGTATACTAAATAAATATATTCCCAATAAATTATAATATCTAAAAAATTACTCCCAATAAAATATTAAAACCTATCAAATAATAAAAATAAAATTTATAATCATTGAAATGTTTTTGATAAAAATACTAACCTATTATTAGAAGGGAAAAACTAGAATATACATATAGTTTCTAAATCCATTATCAAAAAATAAATTCATATACATTCTTTACGTACAAAAAAATAACTTAGACAATTAATATCAATAATTAATAAAAAAATAAAAATAACTAATTAATACATTTTTGTAATTAAATATAAATAAATTAATTAAATCAAATTTGTGACACAACCCTTATATTAAAACATGTTTAACATAAAACATTGAAATTCAACATATATTTTTTAAAAAATAATAGCTCAATCAATTATCCAACAAATTAAAATTTCACACACAGATAATACAATGTTATTGTCTAAGAAAAATAAATTTGCACTTTATGTTCAAACACATAAACTAAAAAAGATGAAAAGGAAGGATTTATTCATCATTGAAAATATCATACCTCATGAGTAAATTTTATCAACATATCAACCTAAATTTAAACATAATTTATTATCTCTAATATTTTGAATTGAATATAATTTTGGGGTATGAATATTTTATCAATTGGAAATATCACAATTCCCTTCATCCCAAACTAATAAAACAATGGTCCACCTATAAGGTAATTAGTAAAACCTGATGAAATTAACCTAAATCAATTTCCTCATCTGAATATGCTTTTAAATATTTCCCAACGCAAATCCATAACATTTTTAAGAGGTATTTAATTTTTTTTTTAATTTTATTCAATTTGTATTATCTAAAAAGATTATGTGGTATATCAATTAAAAATATTATTCTAGTCTCAAAACACCTATATGGATACCTTTTTGGTTATCTCCCAATGGTGTTCATTTTCACAATAGAAAATTTATGTATGTTAAATTTCAAAATTTTAGTTTCATATTATTATAATTCCAATCCCACCATATTATTTAAAAATCATGAATATTTTCTATATTTATAATTATAAATTCGTTATATATATTGCATAAAATAATCATTAATAATATAACATTAACAGTTCCAATATCAATGAAATAATAAAATATAACATGTAACTTTTGAATATGGAGGAAATCATTTATTTCTCAAATTTTCAATCCAAAAAATAGCCTTATAAATAAAATCAAGAAGAAAATGAGAAAATTCAACAAAGAATGTTATAACCACCCCCTATGCACCAGATACACAATAACAATAACTATACTCTTTTTACTTAAATTTAGTTTCTTGATTTCATTATTATTTAATTTCTTTATAACAAATCCAATATAAAGAAGAAAAACAATCTAAATTATTGATAGTGGTAGCATTGAGATAATTTTCTAGCTACCATTCAATAAAACCCCATTGATATATAATATGAACATTATATATTTAATAAATGAGAAAAAAATATTAATAAAGTAATGGAAATTTAAAATGGATAATTTTTTGGTTTGACACCGAATTGGGTACTATTGTCTTTACACCACTGCATAGGTAGTTTCATCTACTATACAAACTCAAATTGTATGTGGTGATTCATTTATTTGAAAACAACAGGATGTTCCTAAAATATTTTCTCACTTAAAATTTTCATTAAAGAAGGTCCTATATAGATTACATCAGTTCCATCCCCATGGAAAATAATATATATCTTACAAGGTGTGGTTTGGATAACTACTAGGACCACCTCTATTTGATTGTTGACTTCATATATGACATCTTCATCTTCTTCGATAGATTTCTAAAAAAGGATTACATCAATAAGTTTTTCATAGGTAACATCAATGTAATATTGTATTTGAATGAAATTAATGCTTAAAAATTGAATTTCAAGGTATTATATTTTCATAAAGTAATATAGTTACTCGGTATTATTATTTTGGGACACATGAATCTACTCATTTACTCCCCCCCCCCCAATTTAATTCTAAATGGATTTATAAAAGTCTATATATTCCCCATAATGAGGATTTTCAAAGTCATTTTCAACCTCCAAAGTGAAATATGAGTTATGTTATGTTGATAAAATTAAAAATATGTAGTTAATTATTAATTTAGTATTAAATGAATATAATAAATTTAGTTCAAAAAATAATTACATCCCTTATATATTTCATATTTAAAAAAATATTTATCTATGATTGTCACATTATGTAGTGTTTTACTGAATGAAAATATGTATAAATGATCCTCCATCATCTAAAAAAATTATAAAAATGAATTGTTTCATTCTATATGTCTAGAGAACAATAAATAGATATACATTTCCCATGTAATATATTGAGGAAATAATGTTTCATGTTACCTTTTGTAAATTTTTTCTTGAATAGCTCAATATTTTTTGGATCCCACGCAAATATTTAAGCATGCTTGTTTCCACCATGCATCACATACATCTACAACTAAGTGTAGAATTTTGATTGTAATTATATAAGTAATTATTTTTCTTTATCTCTCTCTACTTAGGGTTAATCAATAATTATATATGGTAACTTTATTCATATTTAGTTTCAGTTAAAGTTTAGGTTTCTCTATCAAGTGACATTGAGATGCATAGACATATTTAACTCGCTATTTTATTATTTATATCAGGCAATGTTTTCATTCCCTAATTCCTAGAATTTATTTTTTACATGTATTATTAATGTTGTCTAATTATTATTTATATTACAATGAATTTTCAACATAAATATAACAATTTCAATTCAAAATAATCTTGGGGATACGAAAAGGAAAACAATTTTGACAACATCACTCATGGTTTTTCAATATCTATTTTTTTATTATTGGATCTCAGTGTAGTGGAATCACTTATTGGGGTTGATCCCAACTCACAAAATATCAGATTGGACGGATCAGTCACATATTGTACAAGATGTTAACATCAAAAGTTATGAAATTATTCGAATCGAATATTTGAATTGTTGGTCCCCGGAACCTTGGGTATATCTTGAAACATTAGTTTTACAATAAATTTAGTTAAAAAAGAGGAAATATTACCTTGTTTTGGAGATATTTATTTATAGAATATGTTGATTATCTCAAACACATTTTTGTAATCTTATTTTTTATTTTAATATGTATGTGTGTAATCCATATTGTGGTGATTCAAAAATCCTTTGTTGATAGATGAATAAAAACAATGAATATCTGGGTTCTAGCGTGATTGATTGATCATCATAAATTTGTACATCAAGATCACTTATCCCTTACCAAGTCATGAATATGTTATCCTTATCATTTCATTTTAATGATGATTTGAAAGTGTATGGATAATTATATCAATGTACTCTGTTGTAAACAATGATTCTAGATTAGCCTCTATTAGAAATTATATATTTAAAATTTATGTAAAATGTGATATTGTTTTTATTTTAATTAATTAAAAATGTGACATTAATAAAATATTGATCTCATGCCTAACCCCATGTCATATGTATAAATAGTACTTAAATCTTTATGTTATGGAGTATTCTAACTAGCACAATGATAAATACTATTTTATTAGCTTGAAAAATAATATTTATCACGCGGCATGATCTTTCTCCACTATTACTTCTCATTATTTATGGAATAACAGAAAAAATATTTAATTAAATATTTATTCATAAATTAAATATTTTATTTATATCCTTTAAAATAAATATATATTAATATTTCATGTTTGAACAACTATGAATTCTTCCCATTAGAATTATATGGTCTTTCATAATGTCCTATATTAATTTCTAGCAATGGGATAATGGACCGAAGAGAAAGATTATAATGTCACAATTTTAAAAACTGTATTTGAGTAAATTTTATAAAATATAATACCTTTTTCTTAATAACTCTTCAACATATATTCAAACTCTTGTCAAGAACATATAAGAAAAAATGTTATTCATTGATTATCTGAAATAAACTCATTATTACAGCAAAGATATGTAATTTATTACGAATTTTCTATTTTCATCAAATAGATGTGATATTAATTTCCATTGTTATAGAAGCAAAAAATTCTTCATTGATTTATTAATTAATAACACTTCATTAATGATACACCAAATGTAAAAAATTTATCCATGAATGGTTATCATCATGGTTTATGACAATACATCTATCTACATGATTTGTAAAATATATTAAAAAAATAATCAAATCTATGGACCATTACACATGATCTTATACATGAATATGCAATGAAACATTAACTTGATAAATTTCATCAAGGACATCTGATATCACAATCTCCCATCATAGTGATTTCCATCTACAAACATCATTAGAAGAAGTCTCATTAAACTATGAGTACTCATGCCTGTTAGTAAAAATAGGATATTCCATATCATATAACTTTATATAAGAAGAAAAATATGTTTTAATGAATATCATCATTGAATTTCAAGGTTCTCATAATATAAGGGATCATCTTTTGTAAGCCCCAAGGTTTTTATGTATAGATAAATTTACTATTCATTTTTTTCTTTTAATTATTTAAGTCAAAAATTCCTTTCACATGGAAACTAATTAGTCTACGTTACATGAAACACTAGTTTGGAGTACGTTACACACTGCACTAATAGGTTGTATGATACACGCAACACTGATGTATCATACATCACACAGAACACATAGTATATATGAACTATGATTTTAAATATATGAATATTTAAATGATATAATTATAACCTATCAATTAAAAATATTAATATTAAAAGTAATAAATACTTTTCAAATATTTTCTATAATATTATTATATAAATAAATCATATTGATAGTGAATGATATGGTTTTTTGGTAAAGTCATTTTATATTTTTAAATACTATTTTATCAAATGAATATATTTTAATCATAAAATTAAATTTAGAAGCATATATAAATTTAAATTGATAAAATAAATCACAATTTTTAATTTTTAATGTCGAGATTATCTTATGGATAATTTTTTTGATTTTTCTATAAAACACATTTTTTTACAAATAGTGAAATTACTGGTTTTTAGTTAATAAAAATCATTTAGTTTAGTTAATTTTTAATGATAAATGATATTATAAATATTTTTATGGTCATATTAGATTAATATTACATCTATTAATACAATTTGTTTCACTACAATATATTTTAATTTTAAATTGAATACAAATCTTATAAAACATTTAAATATTTTTCTACTTTATAAACCTGTTGGTTTGTCCCGTTTGTGGGATAAATATTAATCTGAATTTTTACACATCTGTGATTTGAATTTTAAAAAATTGAAATACACATTTTAATTCAGTATAATATTTATATTCTAATTATATTATAATAATTTATAACCAAAATTATTAGTAAATGTGATTTTAATTAATCCTAGCAATTATGTCC
Organism: Viscum album; assembly: GCA_963277665.1. Classification (NCBI taxonomy): domain Eukaryota; kingdom Viridiplantae; phylum Streptophyta; class Magnoliopsida; order Santalales; family Viscaceae; genus Viscum; species Viscum album. The sequence goes on along the minus strand of OY728143.1, from coordinate 458,592,971 downwards.
ATATTAAGCTTTATTAGGGACTAAAGCTTAAAATTATAAAGACCAAATGCCCTATCCACTTGTCCAAAAATCATTGGATGTTCATAGTTCTTCCATTAACATTATTTTATTTAGTTATTACAGTTTTTAATCCTTTTTTATGTAAAAACATGTCTATACAAAACTTGTTTCTAAATATTCAATGTTTTTTATTTTCTTTCCCTATAAAATAAAACACATATCCCACTTCCTAACACCACTAAAACCAAATAATTTTGTCCAAGACCTGACTAATACACATCCCAACATCCCTATCTTCTTCCTATAATCCATACCCTAGAAATAAGTCAATCCAAGGAATCTTTTATCCCATACAAAATATAGTTATCTGACTAAGAGGTAATTCATTCTCTAATGTTATTTCTTTTATATTTCGTTCTCCACCCCTCCACATTATATTTTAAATTATTGTATAAAAAACTATCAAAAATATACAAGTATTTTTATGCTGCATATTAAACCAAAACATACTAGCCCCACCATCAAATGTATAATAAACATAATGTTTATGTGTACGGTGAACTACCATCTCACTAAATAATGGTTGTTCACTCTTCCACACAGCCTCTCTTTGGAGACATTATGATAAAAAAATGTATTTATATATTATATATATTTATTTATTATTAAAATAATAGTATCTATTTATATTTACAACACATACCTTTTACTTTCCATATGATGTTTATATGATAACCTTGTTTTAGGATGTGTCCACTACTACCCCCTCAATGTTATATGATTCTTTTAGACACCACATGAAATGTACTAAGGATGGTTTTAATGAAATTATAATATATTTATGATATTATCATGATAATGGAATAATTATATATATATAAGTATATATATATATATATATATTATTTTCATACATTCTGTTAATAGGATAATAAAAAGATAAAAAACCTTCACACGTATGTACGACTTAACATATCCTTGAATGGTGATTCCAATGCATACATATATATTATAAAGATTGTTAAAATATAAATTTAATGAATATACATGATATTTATATCATTGTTCCAATTCTATAACCCTGACATAATTATAAAGAACAATGATATAAAAAATAAATACATAAGGAAAGAACAATGTTAATATTACCGAAACTGAATCCTTTACATAGGATCATTAACAAGCGGATAAGATAAGGTCATAATAAGAAAATATGTGGTGTGGGATTAAATTATATGGTTCAGAAAACTATTTATAATAGTTTTATAATTAATATACAGTTAGTTTGAATGTGTATGATGAGAGTCAGGATACAAGGCAAGGGGGTTTCTTCTCAGGTTTTATGTTCATGAGATACAACCTATGTTCTCCACTCCCTCCTTTTGTATGGTGTATGTAATGTACATGATTTTTTTATATGTTTCTCTTAATTACATATATGGGACTTGAAATATCAATTTTATGGACATTATTTCAAGGGTTTTATGTATCAAAAGTTACCAAATCCGTAAAAATTATTTTGTCTAAAAATTAATTCTTTGATACTTATGTATTATTATGCACCGAAACTCTTATTCAATGTGTATATACTTCCAAGGAATATAGTTAATCTTTTTATTTACATGATATTTTATGATTCATGTAATTTCCATTAACTACATGAAGTGTATTGTCCCATGTAACTTTGTGGTATGAGTTTATTGAAACAATTTCATCACTTTTCGAGCTCATTAAGGACTATGCACCTTTGATGAAATCATTTTATCCATCTCTAAATAACACTAATGAGTTACATCTAATCTATTTATTCAATATATCATCATGTTTTAGTGTCATTGTTTCTACTATTTGTTAATTAATATAATATTTATAAAGTAAAATATGACATTCTCTTTCTTCAGTTAGAAATCTATTTTCTTCACGAATATTTTAAAAAAAATTATACCAAATAATATTTTAAAAAGATATTTGGAGATAATTTTAATGAAAAAGTATTTTAAAATTTTATACTTACTCTCAAATATTCATTTATATGTTTTCAATGTTATATTAATTAAAAGTGTTTTAAATGGTTTTGTGTAATAAAAAGTATTATTTTAAGAAGAAATGATATTTTAAAAAAGGAATGTTTTTAAATTATAGTTAAAAATTATATTCTACATAAAATAAATTTCATTGGTGTTACTCATTCCATTAGGAGGAATCTAATCAATGTTTCCATTCATATTCATTCCGTAAATGGATAATATTTTGATGGAATGTTTTTTATAGAACCCATTTCAAATTCATGGGATAAATGATTATGAAACCCAGTTTATTTCATTGGTTTTGTTTATAATGAAATGATTATGAACCTAACATAATTACATATGTAATGATATGATTACTTGTTTATAATAACCATTCTACATTCTGGTTTATAATAAGATCAGTTATGATATTGTGGTACATGTATGTATGATTTCATTATGAGACGTGTGGAACCTATATCTCCCTCAAATGCATTGGGTAAATATTTAATCCCATGAGACAAACTAAGATGGTCTTAGGATTGATACATTTCATTTAATATTGACATGGTAGTGATCCATGACTATCAAGATGGTATGAAGAGTGAAATCATACTAGGAAAATGGCCATGAGAGTAAATAATGGCTACCGGCATGGTTTGGGGAATGAACCTATACTAAAAAGATGGTCTTGGAAAGGGTGCCTTGGATACTATGTAAATCATAAAATACTCTTATGAGTCCTCTAAAAATAATTAATTCATTATTAAGTTATTAATTCATGTATTATGCTCCTTATTTCCTTTTTATTTATATCTTATGAACATCCAATATTTTTTCCATAATTCCTATATATGAGCATTGATATTTAAGATATGATATTATCATTCCATGACCATGTTATCATATCCTTATTCTCATGATTATTCTTGCATGGGTCCCTTATTTAATCTTTCTATGCTTTTGAGATCACCCTTTTTTATGTTTCCTTCTTAGTATATGAAGATATGAATTGTTTTTTATAAGACTAAGAAGTATTCTAACCAAGATGAACCTAGTAGTAGATAGTGTTTCTCATTTCTGTAAATTTTTTTATGATTTCATGTATCAAAATTCACTATAATTATATAGTCATAAATATTTTATTTGTGAATTTTTTTTTATATTCTGAATGTCTTATGAAATGTTAATATATTTCAAGACTAGGCCGTTATAGGTTGTATCAGATGGATTTTTAGTTGAACTATTGAAACTAGGATGATAAAACCTTAGAGATAACCCCATAAACATGTCTAAGGAAAAGTATAAGGTTGAGTTAATGTTCAGGAAAATGCCCTTGATTTTTTTAAAGGATAGTGTGATTGGTTCCATAGCTATACATACATGTATGGATAGTATAAGTGGATGTGTCTCATGAAAATATATAACTAGAGGTAATAACTCTAATATGATGTTATTGGCCTGAATTAGGGTAATCTAGTAAATATTTATGGTCTTTGATGCACACATGGTTTGACACACTTGGAATATATTCTTTAGAAATTAAACAAAATCTTCACAAACCATCATGAAGGATCTAAATAGAATTTTTCTATAAATAAGCCAAGATAAACATATTGTGTCATATATTAATGAAGGTTTCATAGTTTATAAATCATATATGTTATTTTTGTGATTATATAGTTCTTCATTATGAAAACTATTTCTTAAATTTTCCTTCTGGTTTTAGTCACTGTATGGAACATGAAGGAACCACGTTAATGGTTATTACAATGGAAAATGATATTATTTTCCTCCTGAGAAACAAAATGTAATGGGAGCTGGAATGCATAATCTTTTTGGTATACTCACACAAATTTCTCAAGACATGAATCATGGTTGAATTACAAATGAGAAAAAGAAAAAAATTGACTTTCATGAGTGAACATCCACATAATTTCAGTGGGTCTTCTGATCCACTAGTTTCAATAAAATGGATAAGTACAACTAAAAATATATTATCCATTCTTTAGTGTTAAGAGAATGAGAATTTAATTCTGTTTGTTTATTTTTTAGAAGGATAATTAGATCAATGGTGGACTCTAATCATGAATATGAGGCAACAGATGAGATTGAATCCATGGATAGGAACATGTTCACGAACATATTTCTAAATAAGTACATTCCACATTTTATTTTTACCAAGATTGAGTAAGAGTTATTTATGTTGATGAAAAGGAATAATGAATATTTTGGTACTTAAAAGGCTAATTTCACAAGACATGAAAGTTACTCTTTAGGAATTATCATCCCACCATAATGTAAAGTGGATATGTTCTTTAGTGTATTAAAGCGATGTCTTGGATGGGCATTGACCATAATAGACATTAGTAGCTATGAAGATATTGTGAAATTTTCAATAAATGTTGAAATGGATTTTTGAGTCACATATCAGTCTCATGGTTTTGAAAAGAAGTGGAATAAGGAGTTTGATTGAAAAATATAAAAAACATGTAGAATAGAATATGAATATTCCATTATGCTCTATGTATGGGAAGTAGCATATGGGAAATTGACTTATGGGGTCCAATAAATATTAAAAGTATGGAAGGAAAGGCCATCATGCATTTTATTTCTAAAGTAATGAAAGAAGTTACCTAACATCGTGAATAGGGTAAAAGTGAAAAATATTGAACCACCTATGATTCAACAATACATGTATAATGAGAATGGAAATTATTCTAACCACTTCCCAAACACAATGGTTGTTTATTGTGATCAATGTCAGCAACCTCTTAAGACTATTGACAAGGGTAAATTTCATGCAATATATATTTTATGAGGGGTGTAATAATAATGTGATGAAAGGTACACTTCACGTACACTCTATAAATGATAATGTCATATTTTATTCAATATCTTACCACTCTATCATATCAATACATTTGGATAAGGGTGTTATGATTACATAATAAAAAGAGATTTGGAATTATCAGTGAAACCCCATAAGGGCACGACAATTTCATGTCATCTCTTTGATTCCACTCTAGTTGATGTTTATTGGAATGTGATTCCTACAAATCATGTCATTCCACCTTTGGTTGAATTTGATTTCATCTTAGGAATGTATTACCTTTCTCTACATAAATCCAACATAAATTATCAAGTAATGGATGTTACAATTGATCATCAAACCCTCATATGGTGATCCATTCCTAATATCATATGTTTGAAGTTCATTGAGGAGATTACATCTATAGTATGGGTATTAATTCTCATTAAAAATGATTTTTTTATTAAAAATGGTTGAGGAGAGATTTGATATAGATGAAATTTATATAGTTCAGGATTTTTTGGATGCCTTTAGGAAGAGTATATGTGTCATCCACTGAATCGTGAAGTTAATTTCTCAATAAAATTCAATCCATGTTCGACACCAATTTCAAAGACTCTTTATAGAATATCTCTGATTGAGTAGTAAGAATTGTGTAATAAAAACCAAGAAAACCATGTTAGGGGATTCATTCAGCCAATTGTATCACCTTGGGGTTCACTTGTTGTTTTTGTGAAAAATAAAGATAGGTAAATGTGACCCTTCATTTTTATAGGGAGTTGAATAAGATGAGAATCAAGAAAAGTATCAGCTTCCCCATATTGATGAATTTTTTGATCAACTGAATAGAGTTTAGAAATATTAAAAGATTGGATTTCATTCAAGATATCATTAATTGAGGGTCAATAAAGGGGATATAATCAAGATAGAATTCCATACAAGGTATGGACACTATAAACAAATAATGATTTCTTTTAGTATTAATAATTTTCGTTCTATGATCATGGATTTATTGAATATATTCCTTATAGATTAATTATATATGTTAGTTGTAGTCTTTATAGATGATATTATTATATATTAAAATAGCAAGGAAGAGAATGAATATCACATTGTAATTATACTAAAGACCCTAGAAAAGGAGAAGCTGCCTAAAAAACTAAAAATTGGGAAATTTGGATACAAAAGGTTTTATTTTTTGGTCACATAATATCAAGAGGTGGTATAATAGTAGATCCATCAAATATAGAGGCTATTTAATACTGGCATAGACCATAAAAAATGACTAATATCCATACAATTCATGGTTTAGTAGGATATTATTAAATGATAGGGGGATAATTTCTCATGAGTATCTATTCCTCTAACTAGGATAAATCAGGAAAGTGTTAAGTTCGTCTCGAAAGAGAAATGTCAAGAAAATATCAAAGAACTAAGACAAGGTTGGTCAGTGTGCCTCTGACTACATTACCTAGACGTGGATAAGGCATTGTAATCTACAATGACACATTCAATAAATGATTAGGATTGTTATTATGAATAATAACATGTTTATAAACTATTCCTCCTGAGAGTTGATGATTCATGGGAAGAATTAACCGACTCATATTTTGGAGTTAGTGGTGGTTAATATTACATTGAATATATGGATACATTATCTTTACGGAGAAAAGTGTGATATATAAACCAATCATAAAAGTATGAAATATATATTTAGGTGGAAGGAAATGAATATTCTATAGATAATATTGTTATACTTGATAACTGATTATGACTTCTCAATAAAATTCCACCTTAATAAAGTGAACAATGTGGCCAATGTTTTGATCCGTAAGGATAATGCTAGCTTATCCATGATGATCATCACAAAATAAAATATATATGGATTTTAAAAGGATAGATCTAGAAATACCAATGGAAGGTGAAAAATCATATCCTTTTTAAATGAATGTTCCATCCTCTATCCAAGTGATAATTAAGGAGGTGAAGAAGGAATAAGAATAGATGTAAAAGAAGGTAAGAAATGTTCCTTACTTTAACATTGATCAGGATTGAATGATAAGATTCAATAACTGTGTGTGTGTTCCTTCAATACATGATTCGAATAAAGAGATATTAGAGGAAGCTCATAGTTATTAATTTATTGTTCATCCTAGACGTTGGAAGTTGTATAAGGACTATAAATAATACTTCTATTGGGATGGAAAGATCATAGATATCAAAGAGCTTGAATCTTTCTATGCCAATAAGTTAACGCAGATAACTAAATTTCTAAAGGGATGTTGCATCTATTACCCATACCAGAATGAAAAATGGATAATGTCACTATGGATTTGGTTGTTAGAATACCCAAAACAACTAAAGTGTTTAATGATATGTGTGTGGTTGTCGGCCGCCTTACTAAGACATCACACTTCATCTCTATCAGAGAAGACTCCTATCTCGATCATCTTTACATGGTATATATTGAAGAAGTGGTAATATTTCATGTAGTGCCACCTTCCATTATATCTAATCAGAATTTCAGTTTTACCTCAAACTTCTAGAAATGTATTCAGCAAGAACATGATATAGAATTTTGTTTCATCCTTACTTATCATCTTCAAACGGATGGTCTATCTGAAAGAATGATTAAAACACTAGAGGATATGTTAATATATTGTTTTCTATATTTCATGGTTTGTGAGGATCAATACATTCCTCTAGTTGAGTTTTCATACAACATTTAATTTCACTCAAGCATTCATAAATAATGTTATAAATCATTTCATGTGAAGAAATATTTATATGCAACTCGATAAGATGAAGATAAATATATAAATCTATTGGGACTTGAGATCATTGATAAAATGTCTTTTAAGGTTAGAACATTTCAGAAGTATATCAATGCATCTCAATGTTGAACGAGAAGTTATACTAATAACATTCTGGATGATCTAGAATTTTATATTCATGAAAATTTTATTCTATGTATATCACCTTATAATAAACATATAAGATTCAGGATTAGGGGATACTAATACCTAGTTATATTGGCACATTTTATATTTCTCATCATATTGGGATGATAACCTATCGCTTGGATCTTCCTCAAAATCTATCTCATGTCTATGATGTCTTCAATTTATGTATCTTGAGAAATTACACACCTAACCCTTGATAGCTAATAAACTAATAGGTCAAACCACTTGAGCTGGATTGGTCTTATGATGAAAAACCATGTGAAACGATGGACCGACGTGAGAATGTTATATTATACAAGACCACTCAACTAGTAAAAGTTTTGTTGATAAATATCCAATTAGATAATATTACATGTGAAGTTAAGGATATGATGAAGTTGAATTATCCTCAATAATTTACTCAAGAGATGAATCTCGAGGGAGAAGTTCATTTTAATAAGGGAAGAATGAATCACCGTGAGTTTTTTTGCACCTTTTATCGAATAAAATAAAAATTCAATTATGTCTTGTATTGAATTAAGTTAAGCATTAATTTCACATGGAACCTACACGGAATACATAAAACTGAGCAATAAATTGACATACATTTCACGCAACACCATCATAGTGCATGATACCATCAATATAAACTTTTGTAAATCACATGAAACAGAGAGTTTCTACGAAACATAATTTTAATGATACAATTATTTAAATGAAATAATTATAACCTAGAAAATAAACATACTAATATTAAGAGTGATGATTAATTTAAAAATATATTTTATAAATTTTTAAACAAATAATACATATTTATTATGAAAGATATGTTTTTTGGTAAAGCCCTTTTATCTTTTGATATTCAATTTTCCCGATTTAACCGCTTTTAGTAATAAAATTAATTTTAGAAACATTTATAAATTGAATTTGATAAAATAAAAATTGTATTTGAATTCAAAAGCTTAATATTTGACTGTGTTGATTTTTGGGATTTTTAGGAGCACCATCATTTTTTGATTAATATTAAAAAATAATTATTTTTATTTAAAAACTGCATTTTTTGTTAAATTAATTATTAATGTTAATTAATAATATAATTTTTTAAGGACACATTAGGTATATATTTTATAAATTAATATAATTTAATTCACTATAAACAATTTCACTTTGAAATTTAATATAAAATCTTAATAATCATTTGAACAGTTTTCTACATTGAAAACTAGTTATTTCAATTTATCTATGAGATTAGCAATAATCATAATTTTTTTATTCTATTATTTGAATTATTAAATTAAAAGATATAGAACTTTATTCAATATAGAAGTAAGATTCTAACAATACCATGTTAATTTTTTAGCATAATTATTAGTAAAAGTTAATAAAATTAATCATAGTGATTAAAGAAAAATTTGTGCTTAATTTGGGACTCAACCATAAAAATAAGGGCCCAATGACTGAAAACCTATCCAAAACCCATTTTATATTTTTTATTAGGCAATTAAACTTTCATTATTGAGTTTGTTTTGGTTCAGAATTACTTTTTTAGGTAAAAACATGTGTACACCTAACTTGTTTATCAAAATTCCAAATGAGTCATTTTCCTTCCCTATTAAAATCTGCCACATATTCCACTTAATAACACATCTTATCTGTATTATTTATGGCCATTAACTACCAAATAAAAACCCCAAAAATCCTGATATTCCTCATAGAATACTTACTTATACATAATTTAACCAAATGAAACCTTTTGGAATAAAAAAAAGGAGTTACCTGATCAAGATGTAATGTCTTCTATCAAGTCATCTCTTTTATTTTCTTTCTCCACCCCTACACTTTCATTTTTCCATGGTTGTATAAAAAAATTTGTACAAATTATTCTAGGATTTTTTACTCTATGGATTCAACCTACAATTAGACACACCTTCATCTAATGGATAATAAACATGTTGTTTATGGGTATTGTGAACTACGACTTCACTAAATGATGAATGTTCAATATTCATTACCGCCTCTCATAATGGCCATAATAATAATAAAATATGTTTATCTATATTATATAATATATTTATTATGTCTTTAAATTAATTTATTCCATTTTAAAACAAATTCAATTTACTTTTTAATTGGTGTTAATACAATAATCTCATTTGTGGGTGTATGGAGTACCTCCCCCTCAATGCGATGTGATTTGTTCACACACCCCATGAAATGTATTAAGGAAAATTTTATTGAACATATATGAAATATTTGATACAATAATGATGAATTAATATCTATATATATATATATATATATATGTAATTTACATAATTTTATTCAATAAGACAATAAAAATAGAAACCACGTTCATGCTTGCGTACGGTTTACCGTCTCCATGGATGTTGTATTCCATTTTGTATTTTATATTATATAGATTATAGTTGTATAAATATACTAAATATATTTTATTTATATAACTTTTAACATTCTATAATCATTATATATGTATAAGGACCAATGATATAACAAATTAATTCATATTTGAAGAACAAAGAGAATATTACCCAAAGTGAAACCATAACATAAGATCGTTAATAAGATGGAAATATAATGTTTTAATCAGAAAATATAAAGTAATATATATAATGATATTATTTTTTAAAGGATATATAATAATTTTTTATTTATTATAATGATTTTTTTGAATGCGTATGAAGAGTGTTCAGATACAACATAAGGGAATTTATTTGGGGTTTTTATTTTCCTGTGATACATATTATGTTCTCCACTCTTTTATTTTTTTTGGTGTGTGTAATTTCCATGATTGTATTATATGTAACATGTAAATAAATATATGGGTATTATCAAATCCATTTTATGGAATATTTTTGATGGGTTTATGATTCAAAATATATAAAAGTGATTACAAATGTTTTGTCTGGAATTGCGTTATTTGAGACTCACGTGTTCTTATAAAACAAAACTCTTTTTCGATGTGTGTAAACTTCCCTGTTATATAATGAAACATAAAATTTCTATGGTATTTTAAGATTAATATAATTACCATTTACAACAAGAATAATATGATTCCAAGTAAACAAGTGTTAAGAGTTTATTAAAACAAATTCTTCGGTTTTCGAGATTGTAAATGAATATGAGTCTTTGAAGAAATCATATGATCCATCCCTCTAGAACACTCAAAATTTTCCATATCCTTTATTTATTACATATATACTCATGTGTTAGTACAAATTTTCAACTATTTGGTACATAAGAAAATATTTTTATGGATATTTTTTCACATTCATGGGTTATATTCTTTTGAAACCTTCTTATTTTCACTCGTTTTGTTTATGATGAATGATTGTGAAACCTATCTCCTTATTCCAGTTTTGTTATGATTACATGTTTATAATACCTATTTAATTTCATGGGTTATGTTATTATTATTTATGATATAGTGGGACATGAATGTATGATTTAAATTTGATATGGGTGATACCAATATCTCCCCCCAATGTATTGGAATATATTTAAATCTCATGAGATAGACTAAGATTGTCCTGGGAATGAACCTTGTCTACAATGATGGCGATGAGAGTGAACTATGACTTCCACGATGGTATGAGGAGTTAACTCATGCTACTAATATGGACATGTTAGTGAACCATGATTACCAATAGGGTATGGAGAGTAAACCTATAATAAAAATATGGTCTTGGCAGCAATGTCTTTGCAACAATAGAAATCATATTATATGCTTATGTTTTTTTCCAAAATTCCATGTTTCATTCATAAGATTATCATTAATGGATTATGTTCTTTATTTCCTTATTATTAATGTATTATGAACGTACATGTTTTATGCCATGATTCATGTTTATGATTTTAGATATGAATGGTATTATCTTCCCTTTTTATGATCATGTTATCACCCCCTTATGCTCATAATTATGCTTATATATCTCCTTTGTTTTCCCTTACATTGATTTTGACATCACCCATTTTTATGATCCCTTCCCCAGGTTATAAAGATATGTAATATCTTTAATGTGTCTAAGTATTTCTCTAGTAAAGAGGAACATTATGGGAGATAATATATCTCATTTATGTACTTGTGATAATGTATCTATTTTTCTAATGGCTCTAGGATAGTACGGTGTCCAGGATTCGACTTGGGTTATTTTTTTTATATTGCACAAAATTTATTCCGTGTTTATATATTTAAAGACAAGGTTATTATATATATTCTCTTTTTGTGTGACAAATATTATAGGATGATTTTACATTAATTTCAAGAAGAATTATAATAGCAACCAAGGCCTTACATACATGGATATTGCATCATCTTATATTAATATTGATCTTATTAAAATAATACAAGCAATATGACCATAATAATCTATTGACTTTTGAAACATAGATATATAATCTTCTCAAATGGTGAAATATCATTTACATGTACCTTAATGATCTTACTTTTTATTGTAATTTTTTCCTCGAATAAAAGTCCAACTAAAAGAGAATAGAAGATCATTTATATAATGAGAACCTATAATTTCAATGATGATATTCTTTAAAACCTAGTATTATTATTAGAAAATATTCTATTATAAGTAACATAACAGGTTTACTGTCTGTAATGGGTATACATGTTTGATAAGATGATCTTAAAATTAGTAGATACTCAGTAATGGTAAACAAGGGATATACATAAGAATATCATGAGAATAAGTACATTAGAACATGATCTTAACATGAGAATAAAATAACTTATAACATTAACAAAATAAATCTGATTATGGAAGACACATAAACATATAAAATGATTTCCATGGCATTAATGTCTGAATTACAAGGACATCATACTTGAAAAATACCTTTACAGGACTAGGTTCACTCCCCATTCTAGCCTAGTATTATGGAGTATTGTTCACTTCCCATGTCATCCCTATATTACCAAACTAGTTTCACTAACGATTCCGGACATATGTTACATAATAGAGTTCACTTTTCATTCTATCCTTGTATTACTGAACCAAGTTCAGTCCATGGTCACCCTTATCTTACTAAACTAGGTTCACTACTAGTTTAATAACTATATTGTTGAACCTTTTTTTTGAAAGTGCAGAGACATGAATTGGTTGCCTAGTTCATGACCCCAATGGAATTTATTAAAAAAAACAAAAATTATAGTACCATCACAAGCTGTAAATTTCTTACACCAACAGAGTATTGGAGGTGGTACAAATGAAAAACATAGAACATGATTTTCAACTGAAAACACCACAAAAAATCAAAACAAAATCAAACCAGAAGTGAGAGTTATGCACTGTCCAAGGAATTTGAAATCAAGGATGTATGGATAGGTAGCATATCAGAATTGCACAAGATTCACCAGGAAAGCTACCCATATGGTCCCCCATTCCGGGTCTACACTTTCTTCAAAACAAAAAAAACCATGTAAGGAGTCCTTCAAATGAATAGATCAAGGGACATCAGTATGCTGCAATGACAATCAGATCAGAAAACCCATCAGGCAATTAAAAATTCCAGTCCAGTTCCCTAAATTGAACACATAAAAAGAAAGGAACCATCCAAAAATAACTACAAGAGTCCAATTAAACAGGGCAGTAAACTCTAGGATAACACCAAGGGCACATAAGTAGACCAGATGTATGAAATTCTGAGAAGGATAAAAAACCATTCTTCAGAGAAAATAAACTGTTAAAATCTGCATGTGCAAACACTTCCTCTCTAAGCCAGTGAAGACCCCCAGATCACCAATCTCACCTTTAATCCCAGTGGATCCATAGTTATGAGGCAAGTGGAAATGAATGATAAGAAGTAGGATAACAGAAATAAACCAGAACTGATCAATGGAAGGTAAACCACATATAGGTAAACAGCTCCAGCCAAACAAGAATAGATAGATTGAGCAATAAAGGAAGGATCCTCCAAGACTCATGAAGTCATCAGCAAAGCCAAAATAAATAGCTCAAAAGAAAGCAACAAAATCCAAACCAAAAATGATCATCTTAAAAATAGTCCAAAAGAATGATTAGATAAGTCTTCAACATCAGGAGAAATTTTAGAGGTAGCTATATGACCGGATTCATTTCCAAGGTATGTCCTTGAAATTAAATCTTGGATATTTCTTTAATTCCTCATCTACTCTAATATAAATTACTTTTCTAATATCAAGATAATCATCAGCAGTCATATCACCATTTTTATATTTTCTAAAGGTAGCTGTGTCATTTTCAACTATCTAGGAGTCAAGATCCTATGAGAAATTTAATTTCTCTCCATACTGGTAGGAATCCCTATAAGCAGGATCATTTTAATCATCTTCACTAGAGGAATATTCTGATTCAGAGTGATCAGAAGATTCTGAGGATTTAAGAAAGGGTTCAGTGGGGACAGGCTACGGAGGGACTTCAATATCAGTTATCTTGGTAGAAAGTGAACGTGTGACAATAGACCTCTCAGTATTATCATTATCCCTACATTTTCGTATTTGTTTTTGGATTCAGAGTGATGAAGCCATCAGAATCAAACAAAACTTTATTCCCATTTCGATCTTCAAAATGATAATCCTCTTCCAATGGGAAATTTTAAACATCACCTTGTAAAGGTTCCTCAGATACCACCTGGACCAGATCATTTGTCTCATGACCCTCAGCTATGGAAACTTCTATCCTAGCACATGGGATGCCCAAATGAGTATTTGAATAATCCTTGGAGCTATAGGCGTTATTATTATCCTTAGGAATATCAGTTTTACCAGTAGTAATAACCTCTGGAGTAACCTTCTCAACCCAAATAGATTTGGAATGGGGTAGTGGATGGGGGGGAGGTCATTCATTTTAACAATGCATTGTGGCATGACCAATTCTAAAACATTTATTACAAAATTCAAGGACATTATCAAACACCACATCTTGTATAAATCCATTTCCCCATTTTGAATCCAAAAAATCGAAGGAAAATCTTGTGAGATATCTATTTCTGTGCAAATTATAGAAACTGAGTTATCTAATTCACTTATTATTCCAACTTTATCACACTAAACCGAGTTCATTCTCGTTCCATCGCCTCCATTCTAAACTATGTTCAATCCTCATTACAACAATGGTCATCTCATGGGATATAATTTTTAACCAAATCATTTGAGGGAGATATAGTTCCCACACAACACATAAAATAATCATACAAACAAGTGAATCAAAATAATAAAACATTCATCATTTTCGGACCCATATAAAGTAATATGTTTCATAAATATCTTATCATAACCCATGAAAGGAAAACAAATATTATAAACAGTTCATTTTAACATAACATTTGAAAAATTTACATTCTTTATAATAATTTAATCACATGAAATCACATGAAAATAAGTATGGAACATAAGAATTTTCTCATGATGTAACTCGTGGATGAGAAATGGGTCTTCTAAATAAAATTTCATGAAATGTATAAAAAATTCTAAAAAAGGATAATAATGGTACCCATGTATCATAACACCATTAAATAATAAACCAAATCAATGGATTTTATCATAGATTTGTTAAAATTAATGAATATAAAAATAAATTTGCAAGGAAAATAATTTTTAAACATCTAAAAGTGTCCCATGGAAATTTAAAAAAATTAATAGTAATTTTCTGAAATAATAGCTTCTTTTAAGCTTATAATATCATGAAAAATTATATTCCTGATGTATGATGTTAAAGGTCATTATATACACCTCATAAAAAACTATATGTGAATAACCTAACATGTGTCTCCAGAAAGGAAAATTGAGATAAAATCAATTCTAATATTTGGTTAATATTTAACCACAAACCCATGGTAGAATAAACTCACTTGAAACATTTAATATCATGAAATAAATTAAATTCAATAAATTATTTGTACTAGGGAGGTATATAAACCTAATGAAACTATAAGTTCATAATATAACATATTTCTCAATGAAGGCATATTGAGACAAAATTACATTACATATTTAGAAATGTTTTGACCAAAAACATCATGAATGAATAATATAAATTAAAAAAATTAATATCATGAAAAAAATTAAATTAATTATATAAAATTTCATAGGGAATTATTGAAACCTCATAAAAAATATGGTCATAACCTAACATGTATCTCACGAAAAGAAATTAAGACAAAATTAGTTTACCTATTTGGTAACTTTTGAACCATAACACCCATGAAAGAATAAAATAGATTGAAAATTTTAATAACATGATATAAATTAAATTTAGTATAAAAAATTTCATGTGGATTTATGTTAACCACACAACAAGATTTTGTGGGGAATATATCATATATCTCAAGGAAATAAAAGTGATGTGAGAAAACTATTGCCTTTAGTCATGACTTTCATCAAACACGTTAAAAACTACGAACTAATAAATATTAGTTTTTTATATCAATATGATAATACTATATTCTTATATATAATACTATATATGATTTTAATATGATTTTATATGACAATTGTATTGATATTTTCTTATTGATGATACATTTCGGGTAAAATCCTCATTGTTTTTCATATATGTTCTGACTTGATAACCATGTCCATATTAAATAGATCATTAATTACATAATTTCATAATTTAAAAAATAATTTTAATATAATATATATTTATTATATAAATATCTAAAATAATATATTGAAATATGAAATTGAAAACAACACTCATTGAGAGGGCCGGTCGTTTGCACAAATGAACGTCTTTTCCATTTTATTATCATATAAAAAGGAGGAAAAAAATGAATTATATATATATTATATAAATATATTATTCTTTTTATTTCCTATATGTCATATAATTTTTCTAAACCCAGACTTAATACTTTAAATGTAAATTTTCAACGAATCTTGTTTCCTTGAGGAGGCGATAATGAACCCATCTATAAATAAAGATATCATATTTAAAAAAAATAAAAAAATGATGGTATGTTTTATTTAATTATGAAGAAGTATAAATAAATCATAAATATTATATGTATCACATCAAAATATAATTTTCATTACAATTTCAAACCATAATATTTTTTAACGGGAAAATAAATGTCATCGTTTCACGAGGTGATATTCCTCCATACACATGAATGGAAAGTACATTACACATTTGATTGAAGAGAGTGTAGGTGTATCATGAAAAATAATAATAACAACATATCATTATAATGAAGATAATTATGTTATTAAATAACAATTGAATAAAAATAATTTATGAGGCGGAGAATGAAAATAACACAATACAACTTGTGGGATGATGTTACCTCTTCTTTGGGTAATTCATTGTTGTATTCCATCAAAGGACGAGAATGATTTTATTTATTCCAAAATTTGGGCTTCTAGGTTGAGAGGAGTGAATATGGAATATTATTTTTTGGGGATAGACTGTCCAAATATAATATTTGGTGTGATGATAGGTGGAGCAGATTAGGGATTTTTTATTTTGGGAAAGGTCACATTGGGCATTTATAAATGATTTGATCCCACCATATTTTAATTATCATCATTGGTAAAAAAATAATCTATTATAGATCCTTATAGGTTGAATACTCGAAATATAACCCCAAAAAAATTTACAAAAAAAATACTTTCATTTTACCTCTTATATTTTATGTTTAATCATTAATTTAGATTGTTTTACTTTAATTACTATAATTAATTTTTAATTACAGTCACTAATAATTTTTGTAAATAAATGTTTTTGTTATTAAAAATTATAAATTATCTTTATTTTAAATATGGAATCAATTTTCTAAAACCCAATTTACTGAAGTTGAATAAATTATTTTTAAATTAATCATGCATACATGATTCAAAAATAGGCTTTCAAAGTAAAAAATTTAAAAGAATGGAATTTTATTTTATCCAATTTAATTTAAAAAATTTTCTATTGAACTAAATTTAATTAAATGATGTATAATTGATCTATTTAAAATTTTTAAAACATATTAATATATAATTTTGAAATATAAATAAATTATGTAGAAAATCTATTTTCAATTAAAATTCATTATTTTCTCACCGAAACAATTCAATTCTTATAAAAATACCAAAATTTTATCAAAATTAAATTTTGATTTTATAAATTGAATAATGAAGTATGTTTTTTCTCCTAAAAAATAAATTTTTTTAAAAAAATATATATACAATGGGTTTTTTATTACAAGGTTGTAAAATTACCCTTTTGAAAAATATATCATTTTATTTATAAAATTGGATTTATTGTTATCTTATGCCTATATAACAATATTGATGGGCATAAAAATTATTGTTTAAAAATATAATATAACAATTTTATTTAAAAATACATTAAAATTATTATTATAATTTTGTAAGATATTATTGTGTTTTTTTATAGAAAAATTGTTTCTTTAGAAAAGTAATTTATTTATTTTTAAATAGTTATTACATTCATTTATTACTAAAGATTTATTTTTCATAAAAGTGGAAATAATATTTTAACAATTTATTTTTATTATTCATAATTTATATTCCAATGGATAGATGATAACTATAATAATATGTTATTATCAATATTAATAATGTATTATAGTTCGATAAATTGGGTCTTGCATAAGACAAAAGTTATAAAAGAGTCTCTGAATAATGTGAAAAAGAAGCCAAAAATAGTGTATAATGTTCTATAAGATTATGTATGTGTTGTGTTTAATTAAATATTTACATGTTTTGCCAATATTTTGAGACAAATATAGTTATTTTGCATAAATAAAGTTATATGCTATTTTGAGTGAAATGAAAAACAACCAAACAAATAAATTTTTCACAAAAAAATATTTATACATAATCTAACGGTGTTACATTCTACCCCCTTAATGCTAATTTCACCATAGAAATTCATCTAGGTTGTAATTTGTGTAATACTTGTTTGTAACATTCATAGACACCCATGTCATAAAAAGGAATACAAAATCATCATTTAAAAAAGAAATTTCGACAAATATTTGTTATCCAATGTAACACATAACTAGTTTCCCACATAAGTGGACATATGTGGGAGTGGAAAACATGGAAATGGAAGAAAAATATAACTATCAAGTTACTATGCAGAGTGATAGGTATATGGTTAGGATATATTTAATGATGAAAAATCCATAAATCTATGATTATCTATGAAAAAATGTGACTCATTAAAAATGAAGGTACTAGTATAATGTTTTGTTTCAAGATCAGATTCCTAATGTTAATTTATTTTTTCAAAATAAGATATACATACTTGATTTAATTCCCTTTCATAAGGAAAATATAACCCATTGGTCGTTTCATGGACAATTCTACTTCACTAATTACTCCATAACAAAAGCTGAATTTTTCATTACTGAAGCACAAACAAATCATAAGTTACAAGATAAGTCAACCCATATATCTTTAGTTACCATCAAAACAATGTTGTTAGAACAGATTATATAATATTCATATATCTTCATTAGGTTAGATAATATATTAATCTTCAAAACATTATATGAGGTTTAACTAAATCCATTTTGTAAATAGTAAACCCAGTAACCCTTGAAAAATATAATTTAACTTTTGTTCCTCAAATAAGCTATTATCTAATTGAAAAAACATTTTGATTGAAGAAATTCAATCCATCATTGTACCGATATATTATTAAACATGAATTTATTATTCTAGAATACATTTAATGGTAGTAAATCACATAAATTTAATCAATGGATGAACTATTAGATTCTTATATGGATTACTCATAAAAAATAAAACATAAACTTCCAAACATAGGAGAGAATGATTATTGTTCCCTAAAAAGGTTTATTCACTTCATCCTTTGTGATATCATAATATTTTACATTATAATTTTTTCCCTTATATGTGTTTGTGTATTACCATCCATCTTTTCCCATGGTGTGGGGAATTAATTTGAATAATGTCCAAACTCATGGTAGTGGAAACACAGATGTGTGGTAGGTTCATTCTTCGTAGAATCCTCCATATTTTTAGTATTATAAAACATCTTCCCATCACTTTATTAATCATTTTAGTGATGAATTTACCTTCCACCCATAAAAAAATTAGTATTCCCCTTATGAAAATTTCCTACATTTTTCTTCCATCTTATAGATCATAAATTAAAGAACATAATTTTCACTCCATGCTCTTTAGATATTCCATTGAACTCTCTATTCCCATTATTATTAACACCACGAAAGAGATAAAAAATATAAAATCTCCATTTATAACTTGATATAACATATAACGACATATTTATAACTACGAGAGTATCTAATATCAAAGGAATTTCGATGACTAGGTTTCAAGACTATAAAAAATCAATTAATTTTGCATTCAAGTTGGATGATAATACATGATGATTACCACACAAGACATATAAAATATTCTTCAATGGAACTAATTGATTCATCATCCTTCTACATATGTTCTAAAAATTTCTATTTATATCTTTTTACAAATAATACAGGGATTTTAATTTTTAAAAATAAGTTCTTAATCTCCTCCCAATCTATAGAGTCAATTTAATCACATCACTTTGTATTCATAGTAAGATTTCAAAATTGATATGCCTAACTTACTTGATGATAGATATCTAAAGTGTACTTGTCATGCTTTGAAACCTATATAAAAACGATACCTTTTAGATTTATTCATCCAATTTATAACAAGTAATTTTTCAAAAGAAACACTGAATAAAGGTGGGTGTTTCCTCATGAAGGACCCTATATATCAATGTTCCCTCCTTTACTAGTTTGGAAATTCACCATGATTTTTATCTTGAAATTTTTTTCAGATTAAATTGATTATTTTCATTCCATAACCAATAACATTTCATTTCCAATGAATAAAATCATTGCATTTTCCATTTCATTCCCCTTTAACACAGATTCTTCATCTTTCATCCACAGTCGAAAACCAACAATTAAGGTGTATGAAATAATCAACCTATTAGAGAACCAGATAATCACAAAAAAACTACATATATGATGTCTAAATTAGGATTCATTCCTTCTTAATCTATGATCCATAAAATTTATCCTGGGTGATTCACAATATTCATCTATTTAAATACTTTTTTATGGTTTGTATAGAGCACATAAATTCCCAAATAATATAAGCCATGAGTATCAAACTAGTTGTGTAATAAGGGATATTGTCGGTCGTAAGTTCCAAATCATGTAGAGATCAATATGGTGTTTTCAAGTTTCTTACAAATATATGTATTTATTCCATATCCACATCCAGTTTTAATATCTATACATGGATATATTTCTAGGATAGAACATTCTCTATCATTTACCACATCTCCTGAAATTTTTCTTATACACTTATCTTTATACTTATCCTCTGATACATCCCTAGACATATCATTAGAAATATACCTGTAGATCTCACTAATGTTTCCACATTACAGTTTCTGATGGTTGAATAAACATTTTCTATGATTCCAAATATAGTGACCCAGGATTAACATACATGGGTATTAAATAATTTTAAATGAATAATCATTATATTAAAAAAATACATTCCTAATGATAGTAACAGTTTAATGTATTTGGAAACTCAAAAACATGGTATCCCAGCATGGTTTAATATCTTCAACATGTTCATTAATGATCATCCCATTTTGTACTTCTACTAAAAACCATTCTTCATAAACTATGGATTGTAAATATAAGATAAACTTTATCTTAGATGATAAATTATGGAAAACAAGATTGATATGAAAGCCTAACATGATTATCTGGGTATGATAACATGATCATTATATTATAAGATCATATAGTGCATAACAAAGATCATTATCAAGAGTAATGGAATAAATATTAGTAGTTAGTAATTCCTAAATCATAAATAAATAAAACACATAATCCAGGTTGTCATAACATTAGCATATGATATGTGACTATGGTGGACACATAATCATAAAAAACAGGTTCCATAGTAGTCATGACATGTTTTCAAGTCCATCTGAGTGGAAAAATTTCATTACTAAATCTAGTTCAATAACAATTCTCACCTTGTATTACAGAATTGGGTTTAATTATCGACCAATCACTTTATGACAAAATGAGGATCATTTCCCAGTCCCACCCTATATTATTGAACCAGGTTCACATCCCATTTGAGACATGTATTAAAATATTGAGATCACTTAATGTTCCAACCCTTTATTACTGAACTTATTTCATTTCCCTTTCAATCCCTTTATTACTGAACATAGGTCACTTCCCATTCCAGCCTTATTAGACTGAAATGTGTTTTCTTCTTATTCTTTACCTACCATACTAAACTGATTGCACTCATAATATCATCCATGTATGTCTGAGAATATATAAATCATTCCATAATTCATTAGAGGTGTGTATAGGTCCCTCTTGTCCCATAATAAAAGCTTACATCCATGTTCCACAAAAGAAACAACATAATCATATCATGTCCCATTATAAGAGTTGGGTTTAATAAATATCATTTCCTAATACTTAAAATTATTTTTATATTACAAAAAAATCATACAATCTTAAACTTTGTAAAATATAATGGCATCACAAAAATTTGATCATATAAAACCCATGTAAAAGAATTGGTTTTAGTAGGAATTTTTTCATGGTATATCCAATAGAAGAGAAATGACTGAAATAAACAGAATTTCCTCAAATGCATAATCAATTATTAAAAAGAATTAAAATGTTAAACTTGGTTCAAATCCCAAGTAAATTGCAGACTAGATCAAATTTTTTCATTATAACTGGAAAAATAAATTTTAATGATCCTATAAAACAATTTTTTAGGAAAATAATCTTTAATCATTTCAATGTGATTTATACCACATTGAATAATTTGAATTATAATCCCTATGAAATAATTACATTCAATAAATATTATGATATAATGAAAAAAATATGATTCCTTATATAACATTTCAATATGTATTATATATACCACATAAATTTTTACAGGTTTTTAGCATACCATGTCTCTCAACGAAGGAAAATTGTGACAAAATATTTTTACTTATTTAGAAATCATTAAACCATAAACCCCATGAACGAATAACATAAATTGAAAAATATAGTATCATTAAATATATTAAATTAAAAATATAAAATTTCATAGTGATTTATATATACTTCATTAATATATTATCGGTGCATAACATAACATGTGTGTTACTGAATGAAAATTTAGACAAAATGACTTTTCCTATTTGGTATCTTTTGAACAATAAACCCCATTAAAGTATAAAATCAATTGAAAATTTTAAAATCATGAAATAATTTAAAATCATGGAATGAAATTTCATAGGGGATTATATTTACCTCATTTATGTATATTGTTTCATAACATTACATGTGTCTTAAAGAAGTTAAATTGAGACAAAATGGATTTACATATTTTGTATCTTTTGAACCATAAACCATAAGATAGAATAACGTAAATTTATTATTATAATATATAGAAATAAAGTAAATTAAAGATATAACATTTAATTAGGAAATATATACACTACATCACTATAATAATTTTTGTATATATCATGAATGTCACTAAAATAAAAGTGAGATGAGGAAACCCTTACCTTAAGTCCTGACATTATTTTTACACATTCAAAACTACTATATAATTAATAGAAGTATTTCAAATTCTAACATAGAACCATATTATAATACCGAATAACATATATTATTTTATTATGAATTTTTATTAACCATTTATTTACAATTTCATGTTAATGTTACATTTCAGGTAATATCAGCTTTGTTTTCCATATATGTTTTAACTTGTTAACATTGATACTCTTAATTAGATCATTATTTTTTTATTTAATTAAATTTAAACATGATTTAAATATAATATATATTCATTATATAAATATTAATAATAATATTTAAAAATATGAAATGGAATACATCATTAATTTAGATGTTAGGACGTATGTATGCATGAACGTTGTGTTTGTTTTATTTTTATATTCAAAGAATGAAATTAAATAAAATATATTTAAATATATTATAATTATTGTAGAATTATTATTTCATATATATCATTTAAATTTATAAATATCACTCTCAATATATTCCATGTAATTTTTGAACAACACACATCGCTTTGAGGAGGAAGTGGTCCACATGTTCAGAAACAAAGTTACATTATTTAAAAAAAACTGAATTTGTGGAGGTATATTTTATGTAATAATGAAATAAGAATAAAGAAATAATAATTATAAAATACAGTATTTAAATACAGTATTTTTATCATAATTACAATACATGGCGTGTGGTAAATGAAAAATGAACAACATCATTTTGTAGGGTTATAGTCCACCATACCCACACATGGTAAGTTCATTACCCATTTGATGGAAGTGTGTGTAGGTGTTGGAATAAAAATTAGAATAAAAAATATCACCACATTTATGATAATTAGGTTATTATATATGAGTATAATATTTATAAATATGGGGGTTGATAATGAAAAAAACAAAAGATAATGTGGATGGATATTACATATGTTTTGGGCAATTCCATTTGATTTTCACCAAATGAATAACTTGGTTTGATTTATTAAAAAATTTAGTCTTATAGGGTTATATTGGGTGTTTTTTGTAATAATATTTCAGGATGTTTATGAGAAAAAAGGGATAGAGTGGTATAATTATAGTTGAGGAGGAGGATAGATGGCCTTTTATAAGTGGGTATGGACAAAATGGGTGTTCTTGAAAAGAATTTTCTATTCCCAATGGTATAAATGTCCCCATTTGGAAAAATTGACTATTACAGTTACATAGATTGTAATGATAAATATATGTCTCTAAAAATATTCTTATAAAATTTTAGGGTCATTTTTTCACCTAATAATCAATGTCTAATCATTAAATAAGCTTGTTTTTACCTTAATCATTGTAATTAATTTTTATTAAATTCCCTAATATTTTATAAAAAAAATATGTTGAATATTTTAAAAAATATAAATTAAGATTCATCCATATATTGAAATATTTTTTCAAATTATAATCATGATGGTTAAGAAATATATTTTAAATTAATCTTGTAGAAATCATGGGAAAATAGGGTTTTAAGGTACACAGTTCAAAATATTTAAAACAAATTATTTCCAATTTCATTGTGAAATTGTTTAAAATTACCAAAATTGTCTTAATTGATGTATATTTTATCTAATTATACTTCTAAACCAAAATGTTTTTAAATTTAACTATATAATTAATGTATATGATAAAGTAGTTTTGGATTAAAATTCATTATTTTTCATTATTAATAAAACATGAAACTTCTGAGAAAAAAAACAAAAATTTTAACAATGTAAATTACGATTTTAAAATTTCATAAATGAAGTAATTTTTTCTTATAAATATTGTTAAAGTTGAAAATTTTTATTTATAATGGTTTCTCTACTAAACGGTTATAAAATTACTGATTTGAAAAGATGAAGTTTTTATTTATAAAATTAGATTAATTATTATTGTTTTAATATAAAAATATATTGGATGAGTATAAAAAAATTATTTTATATATAATATATAAGTTTTATTTAAAAATAATTAAAAGTGTTTTTTTTATTTTTTGAGATAATTTTTTTTGTACATAGAAAACACTTTTCATAGAAAAGTAATTTCATTACATTCAAAGAGTTCTTACATTAATTTGTAACTAATTAATAACTAAGTGATTAATTTTATGTATATATTTATATAATATTTTCCCAATTTAGTTGATATTATTTGTATCTTTCCTTCCAACATCTAAGAGGTGACTATAATAACATTTTAAGGACAATATAAATAGTATATTGTATTTTGGTAAAAACACGGCCTTGCGTACAAAACATGTTATCGACGAGACATGATTTTGGGTGTAAAAGCTACCAAAAATGGATTTGTGTATAGGGAAGTTTAAAATAGTCATTTTTTTGTACTTTAATATTAACTGGGTGTCAGGTACAATTCAAACCAAATATATTCCTTTCGTTTAGAAAAAGTTATATTCAGTTTTCTATGAAATGAGAAAATATCAAAATGGTTAAATGAATTTGAAAAAAAATATATTTCAAAAAATATTAGGGTGTTGAAATTAAGAATGATATGTTTTAATATATTTTTATTTTTATTTTCTATGAATATTTATTTCATCCAAAATAATAATTTTTTGTTCTTGAACACCTACTCCAAAAAACTACCACATGACCTAGAGCCAATTACCTTAAACTCTATGTCCATAAGGATGCACATAATGATCATTTTTATCCTGATTTAAGGCCTTCTTTAAGAGGTAAACCATATTTTATTACATGAATACTCTGATCAAATTGAAATTAAATCTCTAGGAATAATACATTATAAGATGATACTTCATATTTATTTCTTCACCCTCTCATTTGACCTCAGCTCCTTTAGAAGATACTCCACTATTGAGTTAACATATAAGAGTGTGATACTGTCATGACTTATAGGTACCACATTAATCACAATAATGAATATTCATAGAAAATTTTTATCTCTATATTCCTTATAAAATGAAATATACTCAGACTATGCTATGGAATTTATGACAATATCTTTGTTTTCGTTCTTATAACACACATCAACTCCATTGAAAGTGAAAATTTATCCCATATGGGATTTCATATGACATTGAACTCTTTCAAATATATTATTTATATATACTCTTATCAATAGTTCCCTATCTCTTATATAGAATAAGAACACATCCATTTTTTGTCTCAGTTTCTTAAGGATTTTATTAACATCCATCAAATTGAAGTATCCAGGATCATGTTGACATCTTCATTCCCCACATACGAAAAACATATCATCTCTCATTATACATAACTTATCCTAGATAACCTTGATAATCTCTAAACCATGTAAAATCCTTATCAACCAATGTTATTAATTATATGCATGATGAAAAATTTTATTTTATTGTTCAATTTAATTTGACATGGTAAAAAAAATAGCATCTTGTATTATTTCATATTGAATATCATTACTGTCTTTTCAATATATAGATCTTGGCATAGACCATGTTGTCTCATGTAATGATCACAACGGTTCTTGATCCCAAGAATATATACTACTTCACTCTCATTCTATAGGATTTAACAATTTTTATTAGCGATATCTCATTCCAAAAAGTAATTTTCCATCGACATACACTATTAAGAAAATTATTTCACTCCCACTAAACCACTAATAAACACATTTATCTCATTCATTCATTATGAAATAAAATTCTATTATATTTTCTAAAAAATTAAAGTTCTATGGCCTAGGTGAATTCTCAAATCAAGAAATGTTTCCTTTGAATTTTCATATCTATTTGGAATCGTTGGGATTCACAAGCCCTTTATGTTGGGTCATATAGATATCTTCCTTAATGTTACTACTAAGGAAAATTGATTTGACATCCATTTTCCAAATATCATTCTCACAGTAAGCCTTTATGGTTAGTTTTGTTCTTATGGATTTTATATTTACATTTTTTAAATGTAATTCATCTTATAATTCAGAATTATCATGTTTAAAAAAATTTGGATCTAATTATTCTATATATGTTCTAACATATCCATCAATGCCATGTTTCTTCTTGAATAACAATTTTCATTCAATAGGCCTTACATAAACTGGAGGATCTTTCAATATACATACATGGTTTTGGTTTATGGAATCTAATTCATAATTCCTATAATAATTAAATTAGTAACCTCTATGAAACATACTACTTACCTTTATGTTTGAATATTGTTACTATAAACTAATTATAAGTCACCATCATTGGTGACAAAGAAACATATCATTTTTTATATAACATATCTTGTACTCCTACATTGTTATTTTTTAATGGAAAATTATTCTTCCACAAGGCTCTTTGGAATATGTTCATATGATAACTCAGTTGTATATTGATCTTAGACTTCATTGATGTCTATATTAATCATATGGAATGTAGAAATTTGATCAACCAAGGACTCCATAAAAATATCATATTTGTAGTTTCAACGTTGTTCTTTTGGATATCATTTAATGATACAGTTAGTTATTTTGGGTGGATGTTTATTTCCTGAAATAAAATTAAAAATTATTAGATTTCAAAAGCTCATGCATGTGATATCATCTGATTTTTTTCCTAAAAAAGTACATATGGAATAACATTTTACAAATTATTTTTCTCTCATATTTGTATCTGTGATGTTTTCAATAATGGGTATCCCCAAAAAAAATTATGTATTACACACATAACTAATAATTTATCTCACCAAGTTTAACAAGAATTGGTCCCCATATTGTATTATGACATTCTAATGAGGTGTATAATGAGTATTGATTTGGGTAAAAAAAATTCAAATACTGATAAATAATTTATTATGGCTTGATTAAGATATTCTTCACCATGGTCTATGAAATGTTTCACAATCCACATTCAATATATTTTCATAGCATAATTCTTATATTAATTTATTCCATGAAAGGAATATGACTTAAAAATCATTATGTATACATATCCATAACAATTAAAATCATCGATAAATGTTATAATATTTGACTACCCACCCCTTCCAACAATTTAAAATGCTCCATGCACACATGTATGAACTAACTCAAGAACTTCAATGCCGCTTTCCCCTTTTCGGCAATATAGATTAGAAATTATTTTTCATTCAAATAATGTGTTACATGCACCAAGTGGTTTCAATTAAAAAGAATACAAATATCCATATCAATGTACTATAGTAAAAAACAATTCATTTACATGACATATCCACTGATTCAATTTTTTCTTATGGACTAAATCATGAGAATTAGTTTCATCGTTTATTTCTATAACTTGGTTGGTTTAATCCAACACATAACCACCATTATCTAAATATGCCTCACCCAAAAAATGTAATCTTTACAAGAGAAGGTACATTTTTTCATGAACATGAAAATTAATCAACCATATTATGTTTGGATTTAAAATTATTATTTTCGTAAAATATATTGCATTAGTACAATATTTTAATGCCATGGTCATTAGCATTAAAACATTGAGATGGTAGTCCAAAAATATACACATAATCAAGTTTTTCTCCATTGGATGATCGTAGATCTACCTCCCATGGAAAATATTATAGGTTATATGTAAAGACCCGTAAAATTTCAAGGAATTTTTTTTCTTAATTTTCTTTGGAATTTTACAAGAGCACAGTTTCTGATGGCACCTGATTCCGAGGCCCGGTGTGCCCGGAATCATTTTCCGAAGTTTGGCTCGGGTACGTTCAGTGAACGGACGAGCAGGTTTTTCTAACTTTTGAACCGGTGCCCAGAATCGAATTCTGAGGGCACCGATGAAATCGCAGTGCCAGTATTCGCTTAGAAACACCTCTTCCAAAGTTGTGTTTGCTCGGTGGTGGTTTTTAATTTTCAGGCTTAAAGTTAAGAAATAAAATAATTTTACGATAACTTTATTTTATTTCACTTAAGCCACTTGGAATCCACTTGAAGCCACTTAAAAGTGGCTTAAACTGAGTTGAATCGGATAGGGTACTATCCAGAAATATCCTACCCTCTTGGTAGGATATTTGTGAGGTGGGGCCCTCACGAGCCCCGCCATTTCTTTCCGCTAAGTAACGCACCCGCGAAAACCCGTCATTATGAAAGTCAACTGACGCGTTTTCTTAAATTCTTAACGCACCATTTAATTGGGCGGTTTTCTTCGTGAATTAAATGGACGGTTTCTTTCATTGAATTAATTCTACGAATTAATGGTTCGTTACTTACCTCTTTTTCGTTTTTTGGCGTAATAATAAAATAAGACCAACATGTCATTTGAAGGATTACACCTTGGGAGGTTTGACAGAATTTCTTGTGAATACACCTTCTTCACGAAGAACGCGAAGAACACCAGCCTCCGAAGAAGAACGCCGAACCCGCGGAAATCGACGACACGACGCCGTGTGTCGCGACGCTGATGTTTCCTCTCCTGCGACGTTCTTCGACGACGCTCTTTAATCAGCAACGAAAAACCTTCGATCATCCGTTGAGGTGAGGGTTTCGGATTTTCCTTTGCGGTTTTTAACTCAAGAATGATTTAATTATTTTTAATTAAATCTTTTGTTCTTGAACCTCGAAGTTCATCGACGCGCCCCCCCTTCTGCGACGACGCGATGATCCCCTCCTTCCGCGACAATCAATCCGCAAAGAACCCACGCGTGCGACTCGACGAGGTAGGGATTTTATTGTTTTGGAATGCCCTTTTCCCGTGAACATTTATTTAAAATTAAAGAACTGGTTGTAAATGAACAATTTTAATTTATTAAAATTGTTGATTCATGTGTTGAATTTTATTTTCTCCCGTTGTTTTATCTAACGCGGAGGGTGCGGGCCAAACGAACACGGCCCGACAACCCTCCGTCGTTCTTCGTGGTTGTGCGGATTTGGCGGGTGACGGAAAATCCTGACGCAAGGGAAGTTTGTTGATTCCGCAGTGAAGAACGGAACCCAGGAGGAGCACCGGCGCAGACGGGAAGGAAAACGGACCACCGGAGCAACTCCGGTGGCCCGCGGAAGATTCTGGCGGCGAGGGTCGCCGGCGCGGCGGCGCAGGCAGCCGGGGGGCCGCGCCCCGGCGCGCCGCCGGACGAGGCCGCCGCGGCTTCAGCCGCGGTGGTAGAGGCCAACGGACCCGTGGCCGCGCGGGTCCGGTTCGCCCGCACGGGACGCGACATAAGCCGCGTCCGCGGTTCTCCAGCACGGCCCACGCGGGCCCGCGGCAACTCCAGACCGCGGGGGCAGCGCCCCGCGGTGCCCAAGCACTCGGCCGCTCAGTCGAGCCGAGCCAGGCCGGTCCGACCGGCCGGGCCGCGCCCTGGCCAGACCGGACCAGGTTCGGCCGGGTTGGACCGGGTCGGGTCGACCCGGTTTGGCCGACCCCGGGGGAGGGGGGGGGGGGTCGGCCCGGGCCCGGACCCCCCGTCTTCGGACCATTTTTGGTCAAATACCCGTAACTTGAGCTACGGGCCTCCAAACGACTCGTCGTCAGTGGAAACGCGATCCTTGGATGGAGACGGTCGTTTCGGTATATCGCACTCAAGGTTTCGAAATACCTTGGGTTCGGCCGGGTTGGTTCGTACACGAAACCAACCGGGCCTTCGGAGCGGAAACGCTCATATCTTGAGCTACGGACGTCCGATTGACGTGCCGTCAGCTTCGTTGAATTCCTCTTTGTGAGACAGACCTTTTGGCTCACTCCGCCCGAGGTTTGGACGCAGGTGGAGTATGGTCGGGTTGGTTTTTCCTTAAAAACCAACCGGGTCCCTGGGACGAAAAAGCCAATAACTCTCAGACCGGGTGTCTGATTGACGCGCCGTCTGCGACGTTGAGTTCCTGTTGACGATACGGAACTTTTGGATACATCAACTTCAGACTTTGTGACAGTTGATGTATCGGCCTCTCAGCTCGTGGAGCGGACCCTCCCGAACGAGCTTGCTGTGTGCAGAACCCTAGAGCTGGCTGCGACTACTACTTCGACAGCGACGACTGTGCAGAGATCCTCAGTGGACTGCAGTGACGACTGTGCAAAGATCCTCAGTAGACTGCGACGACGACGACTGTGCATAGATCCTCAATAGACTGCGATGACTACTGCACTCAGCGATCCTACGTGGATCAGTGCTTCAGGTCCTTTGTGGGCCCGATCCTGTGTGGGCCCGATCCTGTGTGGGTCCGATCCTATATGGGTCAGAGCTCAGCGGTTCTGTGTGAGCGAGCGCCTACAGGTCCTGTGTGGGCCCTATCCTGTGTGGGTCATTGCGGGGGTTAGTTATCTATCGATCCTTTGTGGGTCTGACGACTTAGATGGATCAGTGATCATCTTTATCATCATCCGAAAAAGTATACCTGTGTGAGCTGAATCCTGTGTTACTCTCCTTTGTGGATTGTGTTGAGCTATCCTGTGTGGATTTACTTTTTACTCTCCTTTGTGGATTTTGTTGTGCTATCCTGTGTGGGTATACGTTTTGCTTTCCTGTGTGGACTGGGTTGTGCTTGGGCTCGGACGTTGGAGCCGAACGGGAATTGATGACTTAGGTATATGTATGGGCATATACCTAAGCAGTGTCGGTTGTTACTTCGTGATTGTATCTTTCCTTTTTGGATTATCCTTTGTGGATTCTGGGAGACCTTCCGGGGTCTCGGGGTCCCTACTGAGTAGCTTATACTCACCCCTGCACGGGCTATGCCCGCACTTCTTTGTGTTGGTTGCAGACGACGGACAGCGCTGATCGTGGTGGAGGTTTGCGGAGCAGGACGGTACCTGGAGGTGGACCACTGGGCGGGACATACTCGGAGCGGTTAGGTGGACCCGAGGAGCTGTGGAGGCTATCTCTACCCACCCTTCAGGTGGGACTTCCAGAGGACGGCTTGACGCTGCGGCTTTTCTATTCATTTGTTGTTTTCCCCATTCAGTTGTACTTTACAGTTGGGCTTGTATTTCCAGCCCCTTTTACTTTCAGCACAGCTTGTTACAGTTTTTACTTAGTGTTTTCTTTTCCTCTTTCTTACTCTGTGGTTCTTGTTTACTTTTCAAGGCAATGCCTTCACTTTTCCGGGATTTACGCCTTGGTGCTAGTCTCCAACCCCTGGCCTATGGAAGGCGGGCTTGGGGTAGTCACGGCATGGGCCCCGAGGACGGGTCGTGACAAATTGGTATCAAAGGTGGTCGGTTCCACCGCAGACTCTGATCTTTCTTCTATGTGAAGAAATAGTGTTTAGCGTATTGAGTGTGGTGATCAGTCCAGGGAGTCCAGTGTTGGTGCGGCGGCCGACGTATCCGTACACCAGGACCCTGACTTCTGATTTCCGACTTAATGCACGAAAACATTGATTGCATGTGTGTTTCAAGTTTTCTTTGTGATTACTTGTGTCAGCTCACCAGGTATATTGTTCTGACCGTGGCGCACTTGTTTCCTTTTCAGGATGGACCCACGAAGGCAGCCAGCTAGGGTTCCGAGAGTAGAGCGTGATGACAGCCCGCCGAGCGATGAGGCCTCGGTACAGGGCCCGTTGACAGCAGAGGCACCGACGGTACCTTTACCCGCCGAGCCCCTGATGCTTCCAGCACCGACCGCAGACGATGCACATCGCCTCGGAGCTCTGCACGAGTTCCAGCGCCAGTGACCACCTAGGTTTCGTGGGGAGACAGACCCCCAGGCAACCGAGGACTGGCTGGAGGGGGTCGTTCGAGTTTTCAAGCTAGTGAGGACACTAGCAGACCTCATCGTGATCCTCGCCGCGAGCCTACTGCACGCAGCAGCAGGATGATGGTGGATCCGGATGGTCTAGGTGCATGATGAGGCCTCCCTCATCTAAACGGACTTCGAGAGCCTCTTCCACTTAGAGTTCGTCTCGGACACCCTCTGTGCGGTGCGCATTCAGGAGCTTCTTCAGCTACGGAAGGGCAGCTTGACGGTCGCCCAGTACGCAGAGAGGTCCACCGACCTTTCTCGCTACTCGACAGACATAGTACGGGACCCCTTCATTCGGGTCTGGACCTTCGAGCAGGGTTTGAGACACGAGATCAGGGCATCGCTGATCTCCCTCAGCATCCTGACCCAGGCAGGAGTGCTGGAGCGAGCCCTTCTGATCGAGATCTTTCTGGCTGAGTCCATAGCGAGACCTACCGCAGGGCGACAGGTGGCAGAGTCTTCGGCAGCAGGTAGCCGACGGATGACTCAGGGTTCCAGGCAGACCAAACCTTCCGGCAGACGACCTCGGGACACTGTCTCAGCAGTGCAGGGCACACAGCGCGGAGTCAGTCTTCCGAGAGGCAGGCAGGGCTACGCGTGCAGCGGGCAGGGCCACATGGCTTGTGACTGCCCGACCCTCCGTACCGAGGAGTAGCAGACGGTGGAGGGGCCACCCAGGTAGAGGCAGAGGGTTGACCGTGGTGGTCCGCAAGGAGGAGGCGGACGAGGAAGAGGAGCTGGCCGAGCAGCAGGTGGTGGGCAACGCTTTGAGGCTCTGCCACCACCACCACCAGGAGGCCCGCCCCGACCACCGGGAGCTGGCGGGCAGAGACAGGCACAGCTCCAGGCAGTGGAGGCCTATGACCACGGCGCGCCAGAGATGATTCAAGGTACGATCTGTGTCTATTCCACCCTTGCTGCAGTTCTTATAGACACAGGAGTGAGTCACTCTTTCATAGCCGCTGCCCTTGTTCGGAGCTCGGAGATTCCGACAGAGCCGTTGGCTCGATCCTTACGGCTATAGACCCCTACGGGAGCAGACTCGACGATTACACACTGGTGCCGGTAGTGTGAGATTACTCTAGGAGGAGAGAGCTTCGGCTGGGATCTTCTTGTAGCAGCGTCGAGGCCTTAGGACGTCATCTTGGGCATGGATTGGTTATCTACAGTCCATGCTCAAATTGATTATTTTAGGCGCAAGGTGCGATGTGTGCGCACCGACGGAAGTAGGTTCGCCTTCACCGGCGAGAAGGGAGCCTTTGCAGCACAGGAGGGACTCTCGTAGAGGAGAGGGCATCCCATCACTCATCAGTTGGATAGTCTCATCCTAGGAGTAGTGGACGTGCGGAGTCCTATTTTTCCTGTAGTGGTGGATCAGTATGCGGACGTCTTCCCCGATGACGTTCCAGGGCTACCTCCTCGCAGAGAGGTAGACTTTTATATTGATCTGTACCCCAGGACAGCCCCGATATCCACTCCAGCATATCTGATGGCCCCCGCTGAGCTTCGAGAGCTGCGGGTATAGTTGGAGGACTTGTAGGGCAAGGGGTTCATCTGACCCAGTGTTTCACCCTGGGATTCCCCGATATTGTTTTCCAAGAAGGCGGACGGGAGCTTGCGACTGTGTGTCGATTATCGTCGCCTGAACCAGGTGACAGTGAGGAACAAGTATCCGCTACCCAGGATTGATGACCTCTTCGATCAGCTCAAGGGAGCATGGTGGTTCTCGAAGATAGACCTCAGGTCAGGCTATCATCAACTCATAGTTCGAGATGAGGATGTGCAGAAGACGGCCTTCAGGTGTCGGTATGGCCACTATGAGTTCTTGGTTATGCCTTTTGGCGTAACCAATGCTCTAGCAGTGTTCATGAGCCTCATGAATAGGATCTTCCAGCCATACCTCGATCGATTTATCATGGTCTTCATCGACGACATTTTGGTGTACTCGACCACGGAGGAGGAGCACACCTACCACTTACGGGTTGTACTGGACACACTCCGAGAGCACCATCATTATGGAAAGCTCTCGAAGTGCCAGTTCTGGTTACGTGAGGTCCACTTCTTGGGGCACGTCATTTCTGAGGCGGGAGTTGCAGTGGATCCCGCGAAGATCGAGGCAGTGCTAGCTTGGGAGCCACCCAAGAGAGTGACGGAGGTGCGGAGTTTCTTGGGTCTAGCCGGATACTATCGGAGATTTGTGTCGGACTTCTCTAGAGTTTCGGTGCCACTCTTAGCTTTGACGAAGAAGGGGAAACCCTTTGTGTGGTCAGACAGATGTCAGCAGAGCTTTCAAGAGCTGAGACAGAGATTGACCAGCGCACCTATCTTGAGGTTGCTTGAGGAGGGAGTTGGATATGTAGTCTACTACGATGCATCAGGGACCGGACTCGGATGTGTCCTGATGCAGTAGCGGGCCGTGATTTCCTATGGATCACGTCAGTTGAGGCCACATGAGCAGAACTATGCTACCCATGACCTGGAGTTAGCAGTAGTGGTATTCGCTCTGAAGACATGGCGGCACTATCTGATGGGAGAGTGCTTTACAGTCTTTTCTGACCACAAGAGTCTCAAGTAAATCTTCTCTCAGAAGGACCTGAACCTAAGACAATGGTGATGGGTCGAGTTCCTCCAGGACTATGACTTTGAGATAGTCTATACTCTTGGGAAGGGGAACGTTGAAGCTGATTCCCTTAGCAGGAGGACGGGCATCCAGCTACTTGAGGAAGTGACAGAGCAGCTAGCCGCTTTGTAGATACCCTTTGTGGATAGAGACGGAGCAGCCTTCCTTCAGTCTCTCATTGTCTCTCCTCCACTTCTACAGCGGGTCAGAGAGGCTCAGCGTGGGGACGCTGACTGTGAGACATGGCGTGCACAGATATCCTCGGGACAGGCACCTGATGGTTTCTCCCTTGGAGCAGAGCACGACGTCCTTTTCAGAGGACGTACCTTGGTACCAGTCGCTTTACGAGAGGAGGTGATGAGAGAGTTTCACACTTCTCCTTTGGCGGTACATCCTGGAGTGGTGAAGATGTACCAGGACCTCAGACGACAGCACTGGTGGCCAGGCATGAAGAAGGCTGTGGCAGAGTTCGTTTCATGGTGCCTCACCTGCCAGCAGGTGAAGGTAGAGCACCAGGTACCCGCAGGCTTGGTACAGCCCTTGGAGGTCCCGGAGTGGAAGTGGGACGGCATATATATGGACTTCGTGACTGGACTTCCACGCACTTCCAGAGGTCACGACTCCATTTGGGTGATTATTGACCGACTCACCAAGTCGGCACACTTTTTACCCATCCGAGAGCAGGGCTCAGTGGAGAGCTTGGGGCGTCTCTACGTTCAGGAGATTGTACGGTTTCACAGTGTTCCATCGACTATCGTCTCTAATCGATACGCTCGCTTTACTTCCTGGCTTTGGAAGGGGTTTCCGGAGGTGTTCGGGACGCGGCTACATCTGAGCACCGCCTTTCACCCTCAGATGGATGGTCAGACGGAGAGGACCATTCAGACTCTCGAGGACATTCTCCGCGCATGTGTCCTCGACTTTGGTCGCATCTGGGAGGACCAACTACCCATGGTGGATTTCGTGTACAACAACAGCTACCACTCCACCATCGGGATGGCACCATACGAGGCGTTGTACGGAAGGCCTTGCAGATCTCCTTTGTGCTGGACAGACCCTGGGGAGTCAGCACTTGTGGGACCAAAGATGGTCCGGGCCACGACAGAGAAGGTCCAGGTCATCCAGGAGCGGATGAGGACAGCTCAGAGCCGACAGAAGTCATATGTTGACAGAAGGCGGATGCCACTAGAGTTCGAGGATGGCGACCACGTCTTATTGCGGGTCTCACCTCGACGTGGTTTGTATAGATTTGGCCGAGGCGGCAAGTTGTCTCCATGCTTCATCGGGCCTTTCCAGGTCCTCAGCAGGATTGGCGAGGTGGCTTATCGCCTGGCTCTACCACCTCAGTTGCACCGAGTGCACGACGTCTTCCACGTATCTCAGCTGAGGAGATACGTGCACGACCCGACGCACATCATTGACCATGGGGAGCTAGACGTGGATGATGGGGTGACTTTTACGGAGGTCCCGGTGGAGATAGAGGATCGACATGAGCGGGTCCTGCGTGGGCGATCGATTCCTCTTGTGCGCATCAGATGGCAGCACGGGAACCTCTAGGAGAGCACTTGGGAGCGGGAGGCTCAGATGCGTTCTCAGTACCCACTTTTGTTTCCCTAGTTTATGATGTATCTTTACGGGGACGTAAAGCCCTGAGGTGGGAGTAATGTAAAGACCCGTAAAATTTCACGGAATTTTTTTTCTTAATTTTCTTTGGAATTTTACAAGAGCGCAGTTTCTGACAGCACCTGATTCTGAGGCACGGTGTGCCCGGAATCATTTTCCGAAGTTTGGCTCGGGTACGTTTAGTGAACGGACGAGCGGGTTTTTCTAACTTTTGAACCGGTGCCCGGAATCGAATTCTGAGGGCACCGATGAAATCGCAGCGCCGGTATTCGCTTAGAAACGCCTCTTCAGGAGTTGCGTTTGCTCGGTGGTGGTTTTTAATTTTCGGGCTTAAAGTTAAGAAATAAAATAATTTTACGACAACTTTATTTTATTTCACTTAAGCCACTTGGAAGCCACTTGAAGCCACTTAAAAGCGGCATAAACTAAGTTGAATCGGATAGGGTACTATCCAGAAATATCCTACCCTCTTGGTAGGATATTTTTGAGGTGGGGCCCGCACGAGCCCCGCCGTTTCTTTCCGCTAAGTAACGCACCCGCGAAAACCCGTCATTATGAAATTCAACTGACATGTTTTCTTAAATTCTTAACGCACCATTTAATTGGGCGGTTTTCTTCGTGAATTAAATGGACGGTTTCTTTTGTTGAATTAATTCTACGAATTAATGGGTCGTTACTTACCTCTTTTTTGTTTGTTGGCGTAATAATAAAATAATACCAACATGTCATTTGAAGGATTACACCTTGGGAGGTTTGACAGAAGTTATTGTGCCTACAACTTCTTCGCGAAGAACGAGAAGAACGTCGGCCTCCGACGAAGAACGTCAAACCCGCGGAAATCAACGACGCGACGCCGTGTGCCGCGATGCCGACGTTTCCTCTCCTGCGACGTTCTTCGGCGACACTCTTTAATCCGCAACGAAAAACCTTCGATCATCCTTTGAGGTGAGGGTTTCGGATTTTCCTTTGCGGTTTTTAACTCAAGAATGATTTAATTATTTTTAATTAAATCTTTTGTTCTTGAACCTCGGAGTTCGTCGACGCCCCCCCCCCCCCCCTTCCGCGACGACGCGACGATCCCCTCCTTCCACGAAGAACCCGCGCGTGCGACTCGACAAGGTAGGGATTTTGTTGTTTTGGAATGCCCTTTTCCCGTGAATGTTTCTTTAAAATTAAAGAACCGGT
This sequence comes from Viscum album, assembly GCA_963277665.1. Taxonomy (NCBI): domain Eukaryota; kingdom Viridiplantae; phylum Streptophyta; class Magnoliopsida; order Santalales; family Viscaceae; genus Viscum; species Viscum album. Next base: position 458,554,519 of record OY728143.1, on the reverse strand, counting down.
TGTAAATGAACAATTTTAATTTATTAAAATTGCTGATTCATGTCTTGAATTTTATTTTCTCCCGTTGTTTTATCTAACGTGGAGGGTGCGGGCCAAACGAACACGGCCTGACAACCGTCCGCCGTTCTTCGTGGTTGTGCGGATTTGGCGGGCGACGGAAAATCGTGACGCAAGGGCAGTTTGTTGATTCTGGATTGAAGAACGGAACCCAGGAGGAGCACCGGCGCAGACGGGAAGGAAAACGGACCACTGGAGCAACTCCGATGGCCCGAAGAAGATTCCGGCGGCGCGGGTCGTCGGCGCGGCGGCGCCCCGGCGCGCCGCCGGACGAGGCCGCCGCGGCTGAAGCCGCATCGGCGGCGGCCAATGGACCCGCGGCCGCGCGGGTATGGTTCGCCCACACGAGACGCGGCAGAATCCGCGTCCGCGGTTCTCCAGCGCGGCCCACGCGGGGCCACGGCAACTCCAGACCATGGGGGCAGTGCCCCGCGGCGCCCAGGCGCTCGGCCGCTCGGCCGAGCCGAGCCAGGCCGATCCGACCGGCCGGGCCGCGCCCTGGCCGGACCGGACCGGGTTCGGCCGGGTTGGACCGGGTCGGGTCGACCCGGTTCGGCCAACCCCGGGGGGGGGGGGGTCGGGCCGGGTCGGCCCAGGCCCGGACCCCCCGTCTTCGGACCATTTTTGGTCAAATGCCCGTAACTTGAGCTACGGGCCTCCAAACGACTCGCCGTCAGCGGAAACGCGATCCTTTGATCGAGACGGTCGTTTCGGTATATCGCACTCAAGGTTTCGGAATACCTTGGGTTCGTCCGGTTTGGTTCGTACACGAAACCAACCGGGCCTTCGGAGCGGAAACGCTCATATCTTGAGCTACGGACGTCTGATTGACGTGTCGTCAGCTTCGTTGAATTCCTCTTTGTGAGACGGACCTTTTGGCTCACTCCGCCCAAGGTTTCGACACAGGTGGAGTACGGTCGGGTTGGTTTTGCCTTAAAAACCAACCGGGCCCCTGGGACGAAAAAGCCAATAACTCTCAGACCGGGCGTCCGATTGACGCGCCGTTTGCAACGTTGAGTTCCTGTTGACGATACGGAACTTTTGGATACATCAACTTCGGACTTTTTGATAGTTGATGTATCGGCCTCTCGGCTCGTGGAGCAGACCCTCTCGAACGAGCTTGCTGTGTGCGGAACCCTAGAGCTGGCTGCGACTGCTACTTCGACAGCGACGACTGTGCAGAGATCCTCAGTGGACTGCAGCGACGACTGTGCAGAGATCCTCAGTGGACTGCGACGACGACTGTGCAGAGATCCTCAGTGGACTGCGACGACTACTGCACTCAGCGATCCTACGTGGATCAGTGCTACAGGTCCTGTGTGGGCCCGATCATGTGTGGGTCCGATCCTGTGTGGGTCAGCGCTCAGCGGTTCTGTGTGAGCCAGCGCCTACAGGTCCTGTGTGGGCCTGATCCTGTGTGGGTCATTGTGGGGGTTAGTTACCTATCAATCCTTTGTGGGTCCGACAACTTAGATGGATCAGTGATCATCTTTATCGTCATCTGAAGAAGTATACCTGTGTGAGCTGAATCCTGTGTTACTCTCCTTTGTGGATTGTGTTGAGCTATCCTGTGTGGATTTACTGTTTACTCTCCTTTGTGGATTGTGTTGTGCTATCCTGTGTGGGTATACGTTTTGCTTTCCTGTGTGGACTAGGTTGTGCTTGGGCTCGGACGTTGGAGCCGAACGGGAATTGATGACTTAGGTATATGTATGGGCATATACCTAAGCAGTGTCGGTTGTTACTTCGTGATTGTATCTTTCCTTTGTGGATTATCCTTTGTGGATTATGGGAGACCTTCGGGGGTCTCGGGGTCCCTACTGAGTAGCTTATACTCACCCCTGCACGAGATATGCCCGCACTTCTTTGTGTTGGTTGCAGACGACGGACAGCGCTGATCGTGGTGGAGGTTTGCGGAGCAGGACGGTACCTGGAGGTGGACAACTGGGCGGGACGTACTCAGAGCGGTCATGTGGACCCGAGGAGCTGTGGAGGCTATCTATACCCACCCTTCAGGTGGGACTTCCATAGGACGGCTTGATGCTGCGGCTTTTCTATTCATTTGTTGTTTTCTCCTTTCAGTTGTACTTTACAGTTGGGCTTGTATTTCCGGCCCCTTTTACTTTCAGCACAGCTTGTTACAGTTTTTACTTAGTGTTTACTTTTCTGCTTGCTTACTCTGTGGTGCTTGTTTACTTTTCAAGTCAATGCCTTCCCTTTTTCCGGGATTTACGCCTTGGTGCTAGTCGCCAGCCCCTGGGCTATGGAAGGTGGGCTTGGGGTAGTCACGGCACGGGCCCCGAGGACGGGTCGTGACATTATATATGGTTCTTTTATTTTTTTAAAAATATATATATGAGCACCAAATTATATATATAATAACCAATATTTAAAAATAGATATATTTCAATCATTATCAAATTTATGTGATTCTTTTTCTTTTTTTATTTGGATTAATCTATGCCATCTTGTGTCACTTAATTCCTTATGTGAAATAGGCAGCATCATGTTCACTTACTTTCACCATAATCATTATCTTCTTGGAATGTCATTAGGTAGATGCCTTTCACAATGAGATATTCCCATGTCCTTTTGTTTTATTCACCATAAAGATATATGATGTTTCACACATCATATCCTAGTCAACATGGAAATGAAAAACATTAAACAATCTAAGAGATAATTATCTATGTAGTTCATAATTAAATTGAAAAAAAATGATAGAGAATCTTTGAGGGTCTGAAGAATCAATTATAATAGTGAATATTTCATTGAATAGATTATACACCAAAACCTCTTGGTTCTTAATTGAGTCAATTAGTATGACTACATGTGACCCAAAAAGAAAACCTTCTCCGAGATTAACCTAATAGACATCCATTAATTTCCAAAATTATTCCATTCTAGTTATCATATTCTATAGAACATGTAAATGAATTATCATTATTTTAGAATTCATGTCTTCATGTCGCATTATGAATTCACTAGGAATGGATGAAATCACTAAAAAACAAACATTAATCGTGTCTCTCATGTGTTTATTGTACACAAGTAACTCATCATCATAGAACTCCCTGGATAGATGATCAGATAATGATGATTAAAGAATGTAATATTTTAGTTAATAGTGAAACACTACCCATGGGTGCCTCCCACATTCCTAAAATATCCCTTTAATAAGGAGCTGGTATTTCTACAAAATTGATCAGATAGATTATCTTCTAGGAAAAAGTTCAATTAATATTCTATTATAAAATTCCATATAACAATTACATCACTTTAGTAAAAATTAGATATGATATAATGGATTTAATATTTTTACTCATCCACTAATATATGAAGTGTCAACTACCATCAACATTGAAATCATAATATATCATATCCAAATACATTAATATGGAAAGGATACATATTTACCTTCTAATAATATAAAAAGAGAAAAAAATTATAATAATCATTTAGGTAGGATATATTTCCAACTACAGGATTTCATTTCCTTGATCTATTGAGGGGACAATTCAATTGAGAAATCTGGAATCATATTTCTACAATGCCCACCTCCATATTTGGATTAGATTTTTAAAGTCCATTAATAAATTTTGATTTTGTTTTTTCAGCCCACTATATTATGTAATACTTCCAGATAAATAAAAATCCCCTAATAGAGGCTTAATTAGTACTTTAATATAGGTTTATTTAATTATATATTAAGATAGAATTAATCATATAATATTAATTTTAGGGATTTTATTTTATTTTGTGTATTTTTATATTGTTTTAAGACCCGAAGTATTGTTAATATGAAGTGTATTTTACCTTAGATATTAACTATGTTTTGATAAAAAAATTATACATAATCCAATTTTTCAATTCTATCTTTTCATATTATTAATTTATTTTTCTGATCACATTCATTCATCTATAAAATAAATTATCCTCTAAAAATATTTAAATAAATTAATTACATGATCATAAGATTATATTATAGTTTTATATTAATCACACAACAAATCAACCAATGGACCTTGGGAAAAACTACTTATTATAGTCCATAAATTAATTATAGTATCCCATATATATAACTTTGTATCTTACGTGTTGGTAACATCAAGGTTCCATCATGACCTATGTCCTCCTCAATAATTCATTGATCATACCCCATGAACCATTGGACATTGTATTTATAAATAAAATTTATAACTAACATATTGGTGAGGGGAAACAAATGATTAGTGTAGAAGAATTATATAAAAAACATTAAACATGTTTGGCCAATATTATAAAAGTGGGATGGATAACATGAATTCAAACACATTTAATTTTTTAATAATTTATATTAAAACCATTCAATTAAATTAAATCTATTTAACCCATAAAATACATAGGTTTGGTCATGATCATGATCATTAATAAAAATGAAACAATTATATATTTAAAATAACTATCTATCTTCCACTTTAATTCATTCTTTAATAACATAAAAAGACACAAATTAAAATAATTATTTTTAATATTAATCTATTCATAAATTTTCTCTCATTTCATCTAATAATATTGAAATTATGACCCCTTTCATTTTTAGTAAAATAAATTATTTTATTTTATTTTATTCTAACTAAAATAGCACACAACTTTGTACTGGGAAGAAAGTCATTGATTACCTGTATAAACTATGTAATATGTTATTAATAGTAAAAAAAATAAAATTTCATGTTGTGTACATGAAATGTGACATAATTTAATGGCATTTATGACCAATTAAATTACTCAGGGGGAAAATATAAATTATGCATACATTATAATTTAATTCAAGCAGTATTTAGTAAAAAATAACCATACATTATTTATAGTCTCCAATATTAAGGGAGATTAATTAAAAATATAATATAATGTAAAACATAATGACTGATGTGTCCTATCAACATAATATCCCATGGAACATTAGTTGATAATTTTGAAGGGGTAATTATTAATACTTATTATTTCTAGGAAAATAGTTAATGTATGTGGCATGTATAAGCCATCTACAAGGAATGCACTTCTATACATTGGATATCTAGAGTACTAACCTATTGATATAGTGTATACATCTCGTGAAAATTTGTGAAGCTCATCAAATTAATATAGGACACACATGGTGTACTTATAGTAATAATAATAATTTATTGTCATATATGCTTTGTGTGATAAATACTTGCAGCGTATCAATTATAAGACATCATTTGATCCCGTGTTTTCAATTTTGAAAACATGTGGACTATATGATGTGTAGTAAAAATTCATGACATTTATTTTATAAAACAAATATAGAACCCATTCTTGTATAAAAATCCATAATTTTTCTCATGTAGTGTATACTAATGACAAGGTGACCAAAAATCCAGATGGGTGTCCATATTTAATGAAAAATGATAAACCGAATTTAATAAATTATTACATGTTGTGTAGTCTTCTATTATCCATCCATGATACATAAAATCTCTTAAATGGATCTTCAATTGAAAAAATCACCAATAATTTTTTGATCAGTGTAATAATTATGATAAATGAGGAATTTGAAGAAGATATTCCATCAACATGTCAAGAATGAATTAAAACATTAAATATATATGAAATTTTAAATATTAAATTATTAAAAATAAAATAAATAATTTTAACATTGAATGGTAACTATCATATAACATTTATTTTCCTAGGTTTAGTAAAACAACTTATTGGGGTTAATCCCTTCTTAGGGAATGTCTAATTCAATGGACCAGTCACATATTTTAAAAGACAAGAACAAAAAAACAAAAATATCTTTCCAATTAAATATTTATAAGATAGGTATGCAGACAAAAGATTATATTTTCTCGTGTTAAATTTATAATTAGTTTGGTAAAAAGAATACCCTTTTCCTGAGATCAATCATTTATTATATATTGATTTTCTAAAATACTTTTCATTACTCATTCAATTAACTTATATGATCTAAGTGTGTAATCCCACTATTTGTAATATACATGTGATCATTTCATCTTTAGGTGGCACTGATGAATAATTGAGCGCTACCTTTGTTGATTGATAATATTTTTTTCCATCTAGATCACTTGACTTTTACCAAGCCTTGAATATTTTCTTTAATCATCTCATTCTTGAGCATATTTGAGACGGTTGAGAAATTTTAATGAAAGAAATATGTTTTACAAAATAACTCAAAATTTTAATTTTTATAAATTTGATGTGGAAATTTATAAACATTAAATAATTCTTGATATTTTATTTAATATCACAAGATACCTTAATAAAATTATAAACCCATGTCACACCCCATTCCATGTTTTAAACTAATAATATTATATTTTTTCCCTGATGTTTACTACCTGGAACATTGATAGATATTGTTTTACCACTTTGAAATATAATATTTATCCATAAAAATTAACATGGTTCAATAAAACTCCGATTAATTTAGTAAATAATAGAATAAATATTTAATTAAATATGTATTCATAAAATTAATATTTCATTCATTGTTTTCCAAGTAAATATTTATTAAACATTCAGCAAGATAAAAAAAATTTATTGATAGAAAATATTTAAATTTATTCACCAATTTATATAATAATATTTATTCCAGTGGTAAAATTCAAATTGAATTTAGTTGAGATTAATAGAAACAATTAGTCTGGGACACTGTATGGTTTTTTCACCTTGATATTTGTTTGGATTGCCTAAAGTCCAATATTAATATATATATAAACTATTTAAAGAACCCCAACTAAAATTAGTTAATGTGACAATGTTAAAACCCCCATTTAAAAACATACTACGAATTATAATGCCTTTTTTATAATATCTACTCAAAATGGTTTAACACCTATATCGTCAACTAGTAAACATGATACAACATTTTTTTTACTATGGATTATAATGTATTTTTTTTAAAATTATCATTACTCAAAAAATAAGGGAACCATTCTTCCTTAGCTTATTCATCAATAACACAACATTCAAGATACACCAAAAGTAAAAAAAATCACCCATAATGAAATTATTATCTTGGTTTATATAAATTCATCTATGTATGTGTTTCATGATATGTATTAAAAATAATATTAATGTCTAAGGACAATTACACATGCTAGAATACATGAATATTTAATGATAAAAAAACATGTTGAATTATTACTGCTGGTTCGGTTATCATAATTTCCTATCTTATAGATTATCTTATGTAAACTTCATGATAAAAATTAACATTTTCTTATAATTACTCATAAATTGTTGTCAAATTGATATTTTCACTATTGTTGGATGTTATTTGAAAATATAATTTTGTTTTAGAATATAATAAAATCATTTAAATGTTATCATATTTTGAAGGAATACAAAATGAACATTTATTGTGAAAAATATTCAATGACAATATGACATTTAGGTCATTTATAACTGTGAATGATATGTAATAAGTTATTTTAGTTAATATTCAATTCCATGAATATATATAATCCAAAATAAAAAATCGTTGTGTCCAGAGGACGACAAAAAACATGTGTTTTATAGTAAAACACAATGGATGATAAATAATATTACCTTAGAAGAATATAAACATTCGATCCCTAAATATTACAATCTAATTTAGAAATTTCATTTTATTATTATATTTATTAAGAAGAAGAATTAAAATAAAGGAAGATATATATAATTCATCGAATAAAAGTGAAAATTTATTTTAGTGTTGAAAAACTCAAATTATTTAATAATGAATAGAATTATCATAAGAGAGTTTTCCCAAGTGAATATACTTAATGGACATAATACATTGTATAAGTGAACATCCTCTTCTAAACTTGTCTTGAATATACTAGGAAATATAAATGATTCATATATAGTACATGTATACATCCATTATGAAGGTAAAATAGAGAAGTTTAATAAGTCACAACAATGATAATTTCATTGGGAACTCATTACTAATAACAGTCAGTGCAACCTAAATCAGTTTAAGATCCTTATATATATGTGAAAATTTACTTGGATTTTACAAATTTTTATTCTGAAATGATGTTTCCTATGTTATTTACACTTGATGAGGCATGTAAGAGACTCAATTTTAGAATATATTTGGGGTATATAATTAGATAAATATAAAACAACGAGAGAAATATAAAAATTATTGTTAACATATAATTGAATTGATTAATGTTAAAGTAAAATAAATTATATAAATAAATATTCAAAAAATAAATAATGAATCCAATAAATATCCCTATTATATATTAACTTATGAACATCCCAATCTAAATGAAGAAAAATGAATATTTAATTTGACATCGTTAAAATATTTTTAGAAAAATTGCATTATGGAAGGTGGAAAATCGATTCTTAGTGTATCATAATTATAATTCCATATGGTTTACCCTAAAATGACATAACTAGTCATAGAATAATTTTATTTATATCATCTTTCTTGATTCCTCTGTCCATTGTCAAAAAAAAATTATCTGTCTATTTGAGGATGTAAATTTTATGTTGTAATCATTGAATTAATGTACAAATTGACAATGACTCGATCATTGACTTATATATCCATTATATCCTTAACCAATTATGATCCATCTTTTGGTATTTCAAAAATAATATAAGTATGAAAACATTTTATATATAATGTGAGTAATTTTAGTGAAAAATTCCAATGGAGTAAAATTTTTGGATAAAAAATATTAAATGTTGGTGCATGAAAAAAGATGGAAATCTTTTGAAATTTCAAAATTTATCCTTACATTCAAAATTACATTTTATTTATCACATAAATAATATTTCTTCTTACATCATTATCAAATACGTATTAAAAATATAAATCATTTATAAATTAATTTTTATAATTCACCCTAAATTATTCGTCTCATATAAATTTGTGATAATCACCATTAAATAAACAAATTGTGAGTTTTATTAAATTGATATTCAAAATTAAATGTAATGAAAATCTGTGATCCATCCTAATCCGGGTTACATCTAAAAGATTTTCATTTTTATCTTTATAATTTTTTATTATTTATCATTTTTCAACATGTAGTTTATGATTATGTTTATAAACTAACTAGAGAAACATATAAATATTTTAATCCCTATTACTTGGTTGATATAGTAAGACATTTATAAGGATATCCAATTTATAGTTATGGAAATATTTAATAAAATTAATTATTTAGTATATTTTATCAAAATATTTACCATGGAAAAATATAGCACTCACAGTAAAATTTTATAGACGTAAGGTCCTTCTTCACTCGAAATGAATATTATTTGATCATTATGTTCACTACCTTCCACAAATGGATTTAAATTTTTTTTAAATAATTATTTTTATTTCTTGGAATAATCCACACTTGTTTTGTTCTATATCTACATTCCCTAGAAGGTTTTCAATAAGCATTCCATCAATTAAATCCCACACCATAATCTAATGATCACAGAATAAAATCATATGTATTATTTAAATTGAATAAACATGATTCATTGAGTTATTGGTATTTTAATAGAATATGTGTTTTTATTTTATAATACTTATAGATAATAAAATATACTTTATTTACAATGGTTTAGACCATATATATCAATGTTCTCTTAAATAAACTAAGAATATATCACTCAAAACATTCCAAATTTGGTGAACTAGAATCATTTAACATTGAATTCATTATTGAATTAAATAAAAAATTCAAATAATTAACTATTTCCTCTATAAATTATGACATTTTATGAGATAATGTTTTTTAAAATAAATTATATTTCCTTTTTGGGATTTTTACATGCAAAAAAGAGTTTAATCAAACAAAAATATAATATATATTTTTTTAATATTTAACATTTTAATGTAATTAATAAAATTGGTGTTATAAATAAGGATAAAAAATTTAAATATTATTTATAATGGCTTTATAAAAGTGAAAATACTGATAAAAAATCACATTAAATTTTAGTAAAATCTCTATATTCCTTGAAAAATCATTATCCATAAAAAAAATTGTGAAAAAAATTATAAATTTAGTTTTTATTTTCAAAAATATAGAATCATTTTTTTAGAAGTAAAATTAATTTTTTGGAATCTATATATCAATATTATATTATAGTGAATTTTTTTTCCTGAAAACCTATAATTTTTTTATGTTTAATGAAAACAGAATGCTATATGGAAAAATATCCTTTCATTTAAATATTTTACATGTTTTTTTTCAATTCAAAATGGGTTTAAAATTAAAATTAGTTCAAATATATTATTATTAATCCAATTTGGATAATTTTTAGCAATTTAATATTTAATTTAAAATTTAGTACATTCTATAATTCTTAACATTTTTGCATTTAAAACCAGCTTTATCACTTGTCTGGAAGTTTAATTCTAAAATATATTATTCCTCTTCATATAGTGGAATTTAGAAATATTGATTCTTTATTTTTAAAAATAATAAATAATTTTTTAAAATAAGTAAGAATTGTAATTTGGTCAAAATGACTAGTATTAAAAGTAAAAAGTATTCATCACGATTAAGATTAAAATGTGTTTACTCGGTGTTAAACTAAAAAATAAAATGAAAAAATGACAAGAACTTTTTTTAAATCCCGTCGTATGGATATATTTTCACATTAAAACCTATAAGGTTTGATCATTTTCTTTTTTTATCATTTACAATGATTAAAACGTGTGTACATGTTTTTATTTTATAAAATTCAAATTATGTCCTCTCCCCGACTTAATAAAGTAGATCCCCTCTCCTACCCTCTTTACACTTACAGAACCATTATTTTCCCAATCCAATAAAAAATATATTCACTAATACTCTTCCAAAATTATGGAGGTCTTATATTTTAGGCATCCCTCCAAATAATACATTAATTATAAATCTAATGTTGATCTCTGAAGAAGATACGAAATTCTTAGTCGTGTATTTTTGTATTATTTCATCCTCCACATCATTAAATTATTCACCAACTATTATGATATAATAACAAAAATAATTTCCCAAAAATTAATTATATTATTTTGAATTCAGAATATATATCCATTTATTATCCCATCAAATGGGATGTGAAAGAATTGACCATGTGTATAAGAGACTATCACCTCATGAAATAAATTAATTCCCATTCAAACACAACCACTCACATATGGATATTATTATAGATTTATCATATATATTATACTTATAACATTATTAAACTTCTATATTTTCTCTAAATGATATACCTTCTTACATTATATTTCATGAGAATACAATAACGTCTCTCCTGTGATATCTATATACTCTCTCATGAAGTGATGTCATTCATTTTTCACATAAAATATACTAGGAAGATAATAATAATATATTTAGAAAATATATGTGATATATATGAAATAATAATGGTTATATAATGGATAGATATTATTTACCTTCCTTTCTGTCCATCCTTTTAAAAAATCGTAGAAAAGATCATGTGTTTGTATGGCCTACTAACTCTATTAGTGGTTTCATGAATTTTCCATCTCAAAAATTAGGGAATTATGATAAATACATAAAAAATAAATAAATATTATATTTATATAATTAAAATATTATGATTTTTATGTGTCAATGGTCAATGTAAAATAACTTAAAATACACGCTCAAAACAAACATCTCAAAAATAGTTTTTATTACCCAAAAATTAATTAAATTAGAAATTGTTAAATAATGGGTTTTAAATGGTCATAAATATTAATAAATGAGTGGATAAATTTGATTATCATTTCAAAATATATTTATAATAATCAAAAAAAAATATTATATAGGATAATTGAATGTGTGTGAAGGAATTCGAGATATAAGTTAACTGAATTTGGTCTCAAATTGTCTTCTTTCTGAAATATGTTATGTTTTGAACAAATATTAGTGTTAGGTATATATACAGCCCATTATAAATTCAATATAATTTATTTATATATTTTCATGAAATTTAATTCTTAATTTTTTTTATCACATCATGAGTATTATAATCCAAATGTTTCTAATGTTTTATAGGATTTTTGTTACAATCTATTTACTTATTAGGGTTGCTTATGATTACGATCTCTATAGGGATTTATAATTATATACCTCTCAATAAAATGATATTTTTTATTCTTCTCAAGCTATTTATGAAAAATAAACAACCTACCATATTGTTATTATTCTTATGTACCCATTATTCCAGAAGAATGTTTTTATTGATTAAAAAAATTATTTATCTCTTCTGTCAAAATATGTTTTTATTCCATGTAATTTTTTTTCTAAAAATTATATAAAGATATTTTATTATAAAATCCAATAATTGAATAAGGTTTTTTAACCATATATTAATTTATAAAAAAGTGTTTTATATTAATCTTCATATCATTTTCTGGACAATTTTATTTTTACCCTTCTCTGAAAATTTTTATGGAATAATTATTGTAATGTGTATGACTAGAAAAGAATTTTCCACCATAATGAAAACTAAATAATTTAATTATTACATTAAATGTTTGAAATATAATTTTATAAAATGGTTTCATAAATGTTTTGTGATATTCATGTTTTAAAATTTTCATTTTAACATTAAATGGTTATTTTTATTTTGAAATGTTCCATGTGATCATTTAAAACAATTTACAGTCAAGTTGACATATATTAATGTTACATAATCATTATTAGTGATATGATCCATTTATACCATCATTATTCATTATATGGATGGTTTATGTATATAATAACACAATTCATATAAAACATATTCCATTTTAGTTGTGTTATTCAATGATGAAATGTTTGTGTAATCCATTTCATTTCAAATTGTTATTTTGTAATGAAATGTTTATGTTACCCATTAAATTTAATGGTTTCTACTATAGAGAATTTATAATGATGTTTTCACGCACCTATGTATTTTTTTCATTATGTGATTTTTTCTATAGTATAATGTAGATAGAGGTCGTATTGTATCCAAGGATGGTTGTTATGTGATATGAAATAATGGTGTTCATGCTATAACCATCGACAAGAGGGACATATATATACCTCTAATCTATTGGGTAATGATTGATATGTAATAAGATAAACAATATTGTAATTGGGATTTAACCTATTAACATATGGATCTTTAAAATTATCATAGTAATGGGAGTGATTCTTGACTACTATGATAGTATGAAGAGTAGTCCCATCTACAATTATAGTTTCTGGAATAATAATTGAATACAAAGGAAAGTTTTTCTCTATTATTATTTATACGGAAAAAATCTATGTATTATGCCAATATTATAATATAATGGGTAATATTCTTTGATTCCATTATGAGTTAACTATTATGAACATCAAATATTTATTCCATGAAATTAATTTTATGATCTATGATATTATGTGTACAGTTTTGACATGTTCTTCTCAAGTTATCTTTCCATTTTTCTCTTGTTATATTGATTTCTCAGTTTTTTACCCCAAATAACAATCAGAGCATAACCAATCTAATGTTCCCTTTAGCTGTGTTATTTAGAATTGAATTTTTATGTAATATTTAAGTATAATTATAGTTATAATGATCAATGTGAGAGAAGATATAATTCAATTATGAACAAGCTATTTATGTATGAATGGTTGTGAAGGCACTACACAAAAATGATTCTAGCATTAATCATTATGTTATGTATTGAATATTCATCTAATAAGATTTGATATCTATATAAGAAATGTATTGGTCACTAAATATGGTATTAGAGTAAGGTTTTTTTAACCTTTTTTGACTATGATGGAGAATCCTTATCAAGATTTTTAGGGATATCACTAATGATAATTCGAATGATATGTAAAATTATAAGAAAAAGTCATCAAATTTTGGTGAATTATTTATAGAGTGATTTCCATAAAATTACATTACAATTAAGATATTAATAGGGTATGTGGCTCCAGAATAGTTGTACTAAGGATAATAACATTTAAATATATGCATATGGATTTGATTATATCATCACCTATTGCACAAAAATGGGCCTTGTGAAAGATCTAGTTTTAGAAATGATGAGGAAATATTTTCAAAATTCCAAATTTCATTATGAACCATGTTAATGGATTTAAATACCTGATGAACATGAATAAATTAGGATAAACATTTTGTTTTATAGAATTAAAATATGATTTCAGGTTTTAGACATCCTATAACTAATTAGTCATGATTGTATTATTTCCCATAATGATGATTTTTTTCTACCACAATAATATTTGGTATTATTCAATGGATGAACCTGAAAGAAAACATGTAAATGATGTGTTTGAAAAACAATTTAATGATTTTTCTCATTGGGAAAAAACATTGTGCAAGATGGAATGTAAAATATCCTTATTGTTATCACAAAAAATTCATAATCTAAAAATTGTATTAAAATTCAAAAATACAAAAAAAAGGAATATTGTTCTTTGAGTCACTTATGATCCCAAATCCACCTCATTTTAGTGATATTTTGGATCCACTAGTTCTTTAAAAATGGATCAGAACCAGTAATAATATATTTTCAATTATCTTTTTTTTCCAATCATAAAAAAAAATCATTTTCCATCTACCATTAGATAGGTGAAGAAAATCAACGATTGAAAATCCTCACGAATTTTATTCATCAATAAAAATTAAAAATATTTAATGGGATGAGTTTAGAAACTTATTTTTCAGTAATAAATTTACTTTTATTCTTCATACAAAAATATATAAGTAATTCCGTGAGTAAATGGATATGGATGAAGAATTCATTGGTTCTTGTGGTGTTAATTTTACTATACATGTAAGTTATGCTTCTGGTATTATCATCCAATCAAAAAATAAAGTACATATGTTCTTTACTATAAATAAACCATGTATCTTGTGGAAATTTTCTATAAGGGTCCTTAGTTGATATTGATAAATCATTTAATAAGCAATCATGGTGGAAATGAATATTTTATTTTCTGATAAATATCAGGGATTTGATAGGAATTGAAATATGGAATTAATAGTAATCTATAATAAACGTGGATAAAATAGGATGAACTTTTAGTTATCCAGGATTTTTTTATGGAAAAAAACTAAAAACTATCATTTGTAAACCGCTAAATGCTATAAGTGCGTGAAATATGGTAATCACGAAATTTATTGTCAATGTGATGGGAAGAGGTTCATGTAGGATGAAAATAGAGATAATGTTCTATAAAATGCACCACCCACACTTCAATGTATCAAATTAAAGGAGTATGAGAATTATGCTAACCAAAGCCCAAATGAATAGGATAATCACGATAATCTATGCAAGCCTCCTCTTAAGTTGAGCTACAAAGGGAAATATCATGTGATCACTAGTTATAATAAGGGTTGTGATAATGGTGAAATGGAGGTACACTTACCATCTACTACAAAACATGTCATGACTTATTTAAATTTTGATCTACCTACACATTTATATCTGATTAATTTTCTATTCACATAAAAATTGTATCCTAATGATTTGAGGGTGAACTAGTAGTAAAATCCTCTAATGGTATGATGATCGTATCTAAAGTCTATGATTATCCCCAGTTGTTGTTTGTGGGGTTGTTTATAATAAGTTTTGTATTATTATCCATACGCTTAAATTTGATGACATCCTAGACATTGATTGTATTTCACTACATAATAATCATATAAATTTCATTGGAAGGGAATTTATGTTTGATAATATAATCCAACATATGATCATCTATTAGTGCAATGCTAAATATAGTATTTTGATAGAAACCATATATATAGTTAGGTCTTGATTCTCATTCAAAACGGGTGATTATATTATATGGTTTGGAAGAAAACCAATATTAATGATATTTCTATTTTATATATGTCTTCAATTATTTTAGAAGAGGATTCTAGTATTTTATAGAATCTTGAAGTTGGATTCTCAATAGAACTCACACATTGTTTGGCACCTATTTCACAGACACTGTATATAATGAAATCTATTTTCATAAAATAATTAATTATTAAACTATATGATAATATTGAAATGGTATTAATATAGACAAGTGTGTCACCTTGTTGTTCACCTATTCTTTTTTAAAAAATATTGATTGATTGATGAATCTCTATATTGATTATAGTGGAATTGATAAGGTCACAATCCTGAACATGTGTCATTTATCCAATATTGATGAATATTTTGATCAACTAGGCAAATCTCAATTCATTTAAACTATTTAAAATCATATTTGATATAAAAAATAAAACATTCCATTTTAGATATTGATGTTATGGTTATTTAATAAATCCATTCAACAATTCTATTGCAACTACTATCTTATGACATTTATTGAAATTATTATTTAGGGATTGCATATATTATTATTTAGTAGAAATTATAGACGATATTGTTATTAATAAAAAGGTAAAGGATGATCATTGTCACGACCCATCCTCGGGGCCCATGCCGTGGCTACCCCAAGCCCGCCTTCCATAGGCCAGGGGCTAGAGAATAGCACCGAGGCATAAATCCTAGTAAAAATGGAAGGTATTGCCTTTGTAAAGTAAACAAACACCACAGAGCAAGCAAGCAGTAAAAGTATACACTAAGTAAAAGCTGATATAAAAGTAAGTGCAGAAAAGTAAGTGGGCCAGAATACAAACCCAAACTGAATGTGAAGTATAACTAGAAAGGGGAAACATCAACTGAAAATAAAGCTGCAACGTTGAGCCATCCCCTGGAAGTACCACCTAAAGGGTGAGTACAGATGGCCTCCACAGCACCTAGGGTCCAGCCGTCCGCTCTGAGTACGTCCCGCCCAGTTGTCCACCTCCAGGTATCGTCCTGCTCCGCAAGTCTCAACCACGATCAGCGATGTCCGTCGCCTATAACCAACACAACATAGTGCAGGAATAGCCCGTGCAGGGGTGAGTATAAGCTACTCAGTAGGGACCCCGAGACCCCCAAAGGTCTCCCAGAATCCACAAAAGATAATCCACAAAGGAAAGATACAATCACGAAGTAACATCTGACACTACTTGGGTATATTCCCATACATATACCTAAGTCGTCAATTCTTGTTCAGCTCCAACATCCGAGCCCAAGTACAACCCAGTCCACACAGGAAATCACAACCCAGTCCGCACAGGAAATAAAAACGTAAATTCACACAGGATAGCACACACAATCCACATAGGAAAGAAAAACAGGATTCATCTCACACAGGAATACAACTTCGTATGACGATAGAGATGATCAGATATATCCACTATTTCATCTAAGTCATCAGACCCACAAAGGATCGAAAGGTACTAACACCCACAATGACCCACAAAGGATCTGACCCACACAAGATCGATAGGTAACTAACCCCCGCAATTACCCACAAAGGATCTGACCCACACAGGATCGATAGGTAACCAACCCCCGCAATGACCCACACAGGATCGGACCCACATAGGATCTGTAGGTGCTGGCCCACATAGGACCACTGAGCGCTGACCCACACAGGATCGGACCCACACAGGATCGGTAGAAATGATCCATGTAGGATCGCTGAGTGTTGTAGTCATCGCCGTCGAATCCACGGAGGATTCCTGCACAGTCTTCATCGTCGTCACAATCGCAGCCAGCTCTAGGGTTCCCGCACATAGAAAGCTCGTTTGGGAGGCTCCGCTCCATGAGCTGAGGGGCTGATACATCAAATGAAACATAGTCCAGAGTTGATGTATCCAAAAGTTCTGTATCGTCAACAGGAACTCAACATCGTAGACGGCGCATCAATCGGACGCCTGGTCTGAGAGTTATTGGCTTTTTCATCCCAGGGGGCCGGTTGGTTTTTATGTCAAAACCAACCTGACCGTACTACAACTACGTCCAAACCTCAAGCGGAGTAAGACAAATGATCTGTCACACTAAGAGGAATCCATCAAAGTTGATGGCACGTCGATCTGACGTCCGATGTTTAAGTTATGGGTGTTTCCGCTCCGAGGGCCCGGTTGGTTTCGTGAATGAACCAACCCGGCCGAACCCAAAGTATTCTGAAACCTTGAGTGAGATATACTGAAACGACCGCCTCGATCCAAGGATCGCATCGCAACTAAAGGTGTGTTGATCAGAGGCTCGTAGCTCAAGTTATGGGCAACAGACCGTAAAAGGTTCGGTAATAGGGGGTTTGGGCCCGGTCCGACCCGGCCCGATACCCCCATGGTTGGCCTGAACCGGGGCGACCCGATACGAGTCTGGGTCTGGCCCGCTTGGGCGCAGCCCGACTTGGGCTCGGCCCGGCCTGGCGGATCGACCCGGCGCACTGGGCGCGCGGGCGCTGGCTGGGTGGCCAGGTGACCGGCTCGGCCATTATGGTCGAGCGATGCTAGCGGGGGGTGTGATTCCCCAGCGTGGAGAAACCGCGACCCCTTTATGGGGCCGCTCAGCAGGACGTCCGGGGGTTATGACCCCCGGCGCTTTCTTCTGACCGGTCGGCCCACGCTGGTCGGCCGGCTGCCGCCACCATGGGACCGGCAAGGGCCGGTCCCCTTGCTCCGATTCCGGCGGCCCGGTACCGGCCGCCGATTTCCCTGCTCCGCCGCGACCCGGAACCGGCCGCGGCCTTCGTCCGTTCGGCCTGGCGCGACGGCGCCGCGGCCCTCCGCCGCAGCCCCGCTTCGGTCGCGGTGCTTCTGAGGTCCTCTGGCGCGGTGCGACGGCGCCGCGTCTTTTGTTCATCTTCTATGGCGTGGCACGATGTCACCGTGGATTTGTTGTTTCCAACAGTGCGGTGCAACGGCTCTGTGCTTCTCCGCTCTCCCTTTTAAAATTTCTGTGCGGTGCTTCGGCACCGCGTTGCCTTGCTCGCCGCATCAATATCAACAACCAAAAAAAGGGGAGGAGTGTCAGCCGTGTTCATGCGGTCCGACCTGCTCCCTTTATTGCAATAACAGGTGGTTCAATTTGAAAGGAGGATAACGACGGAAGTAAACATAAAATAGAAACGCATAAAACCCCTACCTCAACGTTGTCGTCGAATGAGCGTTCGTCGCGGAATTAACCGTCGCAGAAGAAGAGGATCGTCACCGAAGGAACGTCGTTGGAGTTAGGTGATCTCCGAGGAATGCGTCTCTCGCCGTCGTCCGCCGTCGTAGGTTGGCGTTCTTCGTTGGCGGTGGTGCGTTCTTCGCGTTCTTCGTCAAAGAACGAAGGATCCTCTCTTTTTCTCCCAAAGGCTTCCACAACCCAAAAATCAACAAAATAAAATAAGTTCAACACTTATTTTATTATCATAACCTATGCTTTTGAAATTCAAAATATAAGAAAAGAATAATTAATTAAATGAATTAATTGTAATGAATTAACCACCCAATTTAATGAGGTGTTTCTTAACCATAGAAAACTCAAGGTTTGACTTTCATTAAAAATGTGGTTTGCGGGTGCGTTACTTAGAAGGGAAGAAACGGTGGGGCTCGTGCGAGCCCCACCTCACAAATATCCTACCAAGTGGGTAGGATATTGTGGGTCCCACCTTATCCGCTTAACTTAGGTTAAGCCACTTTAAGAGAAATAAAATAAAATTTCCGCACCCCTTTTTATTTTATTTCTTAACTTAACCCCATAAAATAAATACCACACCCAAGCAAACACAACTCCGAAAAAGGCGTTTCCAAGAAAATACCGGCACTGCGATTCCATCGGTGCCCTCAGAATTCGATTCCGAGCACCGGTTCAAAAGTTAGAAAACCCCACTGGTTCGTTCACTGAACATACCTGAGCTAAACTTCAGAAAATGATTCCGGGCACACCGGGCCTCGGAATCAGGTTCCGTCTGAAACTGCGTTCTTGTAAAATTACAAAGAAAATTAAGAAAAAACATTTCTTGAATTTTACGGGTCTTTACATCACTCCCACCTCAGGGGTTTACGTCCCTGTAAAGATATATCATAAACTAGGAAAACAAATGTGGGTATTGAGCATGCATCTGAGCCTCCCGCTCCCAAGTGCTCTCCTGGAGGTTCCCGTGCTGCCATCTTATGCACACTATAGGAATCAACCATCCACGTAGGATCCGCTCCTGTCGATCCTCAATCTCGACCGGGACCTCTGCAAAAGTCAACGTCCAGCTCCCCATGGTCAATTATATACGTCAGGTCATGCACGTATCTCCTCAGCTGGGATACGTGGAAGACGTCGTGCACCTGGTGCAACTGAGGTGGTAGAGCCAGGTGATAAGCCACCTCGCCAATCCTACAGAGGACCTAGAACGGTCCGATGAAGAGAGGATATAACTTTTCGCCTTGGCCAAATCTCCGTAATCCACATCGAGGTGAGACCAGCAAGAAGACGTGGTCACCATCCTCGAACTCTAATGGCCTCCGCCTCCTATCAGCATAAGACTTCTGCTGGCTCTGAGCTGTCCTCATCCGCTCCTGGATGACCTGGACCTTCTCTGTCATGGCCTGGACCATCTCTGGTCCCACAAGTTCTGACTCCCCAGGGTCTGTCCAGCACAGTTGTGATCTACAAGGTCGGTCATACAACGCCTCGTATGGTGTCATCCCGATGGTGGAGTGGTAGCTGTTGTTGTACGTGAACTCCACCAAGGGTAGGTGGTCCTCCCAGCTGCGACCAATGTCAAGGACACATGCGCGGAGCATGTCCTCGAGAGTCTGTATGGTCCTCTCTGTCTGACCATCTGTCTGAGGGTGAAAGGCGGTGCTCAGACGTAGTTGCGTCCCGAACGCCTCCTGCAACCCCTTCCAAAGCCGGTAAGTAAAGAAAGCATCTCGATCAAAGATGATAGATGATGGAACACCATGTAGTCGTACAATCTCCTGAACGTAGAGACGTCTGAAGCTCTCCACTGAGCCCTTCTCTCTGATGGGTAAGAAGTGAGCCGACTTGGTGAGTCGGTCGACAATCACCCAAATGGAGTTGTGACCTCTGGAAGTGCGTGGAAGTCCAGTCATGAAGTCTATAGATATATCGTCCCACTCCCACTCCGAGACCTCCAAGGGTTGTACCAAGCCTGCTGGTACCTGATGCTCTGCCTTCACCTGCTGGTCGGTGAGGCATTGAGAAATGAACTCTTCCACAACCTTCTTCATTCCCGGCCGCCAGTGCTGTCATCTGATATCCTGGTACATCTTCGCTACTCTAGGATGTACCGCCAAAGGAGAAGTGTGAAACTCTCTCAGCACCTCCTCCCATAAAGCAACTGGTACCAAGGTACGTCCTCTGAAAAGGATGTTGTGCTCTCATCCTATAGAGAATCCATCTGGTGCCTGTCCTGAGGATATCTACGCACGCCGCATATCGCAGTCGGCATCCCGACGCTGTGCCTCTCTGACCCGCTGCAGTAGTGGAGGAGTGACTGTGAGAGACTGAAGGAAGGCTGCTCCATCGCTATCAACAAAGTATATCTGCAAAGCGGCAAGCTTCTCTATCGCCTCCCCAGGTAGCTGAATGCCCGTCCTCCTGCTGAGAGCATCGGCTACCACGTTCCCCTTCCCAGTATTATAGACTATATCAAATTCATAGTCCTGGAGGAACTTGACCCATCACCGCTGTCTCAGGTTCAGGTCCTTCTGAGAGAAGATGAACCTGAGACTCTGATGGTCATAAAAGACTATAAAGCGCTCACCCATCAGGTAGTTCCGCTATGTCTTTAGAGATAAGACCACTGCTGCTAACTCCAGGTCATGGGTAGCAAAGTTCTACTCATGCGGCCTCAACTGATGTGATCCAAAGGCGATCACTGCCCGCTCCTGCATCAGGACACATCCGAGTCTGGTCCCTGATGCATCGTAGTAGACTACGTAACCTACTCCCTCCTCCGGCAACCTCAGGATAGGTGCACTGGTCAATCTCTATCTCAACTCCTGGAAGCTCTGATGACATATTTCTGACCACACAAAGGGTTTCCCCTTCTTCATAAGAGATGAGAGTGGTGCCGCAACTCTGGAGAATTCTGGCACAAATCTCTGATAGTATCCAGCTAGTCCCAAGAAACTCCGCACCTCCGTTACGCTCCTGGGTGGATCCCAAGCTAGCATTGCCTCGATTTTCGCAGGATCCACCACAACTCCCGCCTCAGAGATGACGTTACCCAAGAAGTGGACCTCACGTATCTAGAACTGATACTTAGAGAGCTTTCCATAAAGCTAGTGCTCTCATAGTGTGTCTAATACAACCCGCAAGTCGTAGGCGTGCTCCTCCTCAATCGTCGAGTAAATCAAAATGTCATCGATGAATACCACGACAAATCGATCGAGGTATGGTTGAAAGATCCTGTTCATGAGGCCCATGAACACTACTAGAGAATTGGTTACACCAAATGGCATAACCAAGAACTCATAGTGGCCATACCGACATATGAAGGTCATCTTCTGCATGTCCTCGTCCCGAACTCTGAGCTGATGATAGCCTGACCTGAGGTCTATTTTTGAGAACCACCGTGCTCCATTGAGCTGATCGAAGAGGTCATTAATCCTTGGTAGTGGATACTTGTTCCTCAATGTCACCTGGTTCAGGCGATGATATTCGACACAAAGTCGCAAGCTCCCGTCTGCCTTCTTGGCGATCAATATCAGGGAAGCCCAGGGTGAAACACTGGGTCGGATGAATCCCTTGCCCTGCAAGTCCTCCAACTGTACCCGTAGATCTCAAAGCTCGACGGGAGCCATCCTATATGCTGGGGTGGATATCGGGGCAATTTTGGGGTATATATAAATATAATATTCTACCTATCTGCGAGGAGGTAGTCCTGGAACATCATCGGGGAAAACGTCTGCATACTGATCCACCACTGCAGGAAAACTAGGACTCCTCATGTCAACTGCTCCTAGGATGAGGCTAGCAAACTGATGAGTGATGGGTTGTCCTCTCCTCTGCAGAAGTCCATCCTGTATTGAAAAGGTTCCCTTCTCGCCGGTGAAGGTGAACCTGCTCTCGTCGGTGCGTACACATTGCACCTTGCGCCAAATACAGTCGATCTGAGCATGGACTGCAGATAACAAATCCATGCCCAAGATGACGTCGTAAGGACTCGACACTGCTATAAGAAGATCCCAGCTAAATCTCTCTCCTCCTAAAGTAAGCTCATACTGACGTAACCAGTGCGTAATCATCGAGTCTGCTCCCATAGGAGTCTCTATCCGTAAGGATCGATCCAACGGCTCTATCGGAATCTCCGAGCTCTGAACAAGGGCGGCGAATATGAAAGAATGACTCGCTCCTGTGTCTATAAGAACTGCAGAAAGGGTGGAATAGACACAGATAGTACCTCGAATCATCTCGGGCGTTCCGTGGTCATAGGCCTCCGTTTCCGGGAGTTGTGCCTGTCTCTGCCTGCCAGATCCCTGTGGTCGGGGTGGACCTCCTGGTGGTGGTGGTGGTAGAGACTCAAAGCGTCTCCCACCACTTGCTGCTCGGCCAACTCCTCTGCCTCGTCTGCCTACTCCCTATGGACTACCACGGTCGACCCTCTTCCTCTGCATCAGTGGCTCCTCAACCGTCTGTTGCTCCTCAGCACGGCGGTTCGGGCAGTCACGAGTCATGTGGCCCTGCCCGCCGCAAGAGTAGCACTGCCTGCCTCTCGAAAGACTGGCTCCACGCTGTGTGCCCTGCACTACTGACCCAGTGTCCTGAGGTCTTCAGCTTGAGGTTCGGGTCTGCCTGGACCCATGAGTCATCCGTCGACTGCCTACTGCAGAAGACTCTACTACCTGCCGCCTTGTAGTAGGTCTCACTACTGATGAAAGCTCAGCAAGGAAGCTCTCGATCAGAAGGGCTAGCTCTAGTATTCCAGCCTGATTTGGTATGCTGAGGGAGATTAGCGATGCTCTGATCTCATGACTCAATCCCTACTCAAAGGTCTGGGCCCTGAAGAATGGGTCCCATAACATGTCTGTCGAGTAGCGAGAGAGATCGGTAAATCTCACAGAGTACTGAGCGACCGTCAAGTTTCCTTGCCGCAGCTGAAGAAGCTCTTGGATGCGCACTGCACGAAGGGTGGCTTGGAAAATCTCTGAGCGGAAGAGTCTCTCAAAGTCCTTCCAGAGAAGAGATGCCTCATCATGCACTTGGAGCATCAAGCTCCACCATCGGCCCGTTGCCGCGTGCAGTAGGCTCGCTGCGAGGATCGCCATGAGGTTTGTTGGTGTCCTCACTAACCTAAAAACTCGTACCACTACCTCTAGCCAATCCTCGGCTGCCTGGGGGTCCGTCTCCCTACGGAACCTGGGCGGTCCCTGGCACTGAAACTCGTGATGTGCACTAAGGCGATGTTCATTGTCAACGGCTGGGGCTAAAATCATCGGCGGCTCGGCGGGTAAAGGTACCGTCGGTGCCTCAGCTATCAAAGGGCCATGTACTAAGGTCTCGCCGCTCGGTGGGCTGTCATCACACACAACACTCAGAACCCTAGCTAGCTGTCATCATGGGGCCATCCTGAAAAGAAACAAGTGCACCACGACCAAACAGTATACCTGGTGATCTGACATAAAGTAATCACAAAGAAAACTTGAAACACACATACAATCAATGTTTTCATGAATTAAGTCGGAAATCAGAAGTCAGGGTCCTGGTGTACGGATACGTCGGCCGCCGCACCAACACTGGACTCCCTGGACTAATAACCACACCCAATACGCTTAACACTATTTCTTCACATAGAAAAATATCAGAGTCCAAAGTTATGCGGTAGAAACGAACTCCTCTGATACCAATTTTTCACGACCCGTCCTCGGGGCCCGTGTCGTGACTACCCCAAGCCCGCCTTCCATAAGCCAGGAGCTGGCGAATACTGCCGAGGCGTAAATCCCGGTAAAAAAATGAAGGCATTGCCTTTGTAAAGTAAACAAACACCACAGAGGAAGCAAGCAGTAGATGTATACACTAAGTAAAAGATGATACAAAAGTGAGTGCGGAAAAGTAAGTGGGCCAGAATACAAACCCAAACTGAAAGTAAAGTACAATTGGAAAAGAAAAACAACAACTGAATGTAAAGATGCAACGTCGAGCCGTCCATAGGAATTCCCACCTGAAGGGTGAGTACATATGGCCTCCACAGCTCCTAGGGTCCAGTCATCCACTCCGAGTATGTCCCGCCCAGTGGTCCACCTCCAGGTATCGTCCTATTCTGCAAGCCTCAACCACAATCAGCGATGTCCGTCGTCTGTAACCAACACAATGTAGTGCGGGCATAGCCCGTGCAGGGGTGAGTATAAGCTACTCAGTAGGGACCCCGAGACCCCCGAAGGTCTCCCAGAATCCACAAAGGATAATCCAAAAAGTAAAGATACAATCACGAAGTAACATCCGACACTACTTGGGTAGATGCCCATACATATACCTAAGTCGTCAATTCTCGTTCGGCTCCAACATCCCAGCCCAAGTACAACCCAGTCCACACAGGAAATCACAACTCAGTCCAAACAGGAAAGAAAAACGTAAATCCACACAGGATAGCACACACAATACACATAGGAAAGCAAAACAGGATTTAGCTCACACAAGAATACTTCTTCGTATGACGATAGAGATGATCAGATATATCCATTGTTTCATCTAAGCCGTCGGACCCACAAAGGATTGATAGGTACTAAACCCCTCAATGACCCACAAAGGATCTGACCCACAGAGGATCGATAGGTAACTAACCCCCGCAATGACCCACAATGGATCTGACCCACACAGGATCGGACCCACACATGATCTGTAGGCGTTGGTCCACACATGACCACTAAGCGCTGACCCACATAGGATCAGTAGCACTGATCCACGTAGGATCGTTGAGTGATGTAGTCGTCGTTGTCGAATCCACGGAGGATTCTGGCACAGTCGTCATCGTCATCACAGTCACAGCCAGCTCTAGGGTTCCCGCACATAGCAAGCTCATTCGGGAGGGTCCGCTCCACGAGCCGAGGGGATGATACATCAACTGACACATAGTATAGAGTTGATGTATCCAAAATTTTTGTATCATCAATAGGAACTCAACGTCGCAGATGGCGCGTCAATCAGATGCCCGGTCTGAGAGTTATTGGTTTTTTCGTCCCAGGGGCTCGGTTGGTTTTTAAGTCAAAACCAACCCGACCGTACTCCAAATGAATCCAAACCTCGAGCAGAGTAATCCAAAAGATCCATCTCACTAAGAGGAATCCATCAAAGTCGACGGCACGTTGATCTGACGTCTGGAGTTTATGTTATGGGTGTTTCCGCTCCGAGGGCCCAGTTAGTTTCGTGAACGAACCAACCCAGCCAAACCCAAAGTATTCCGAAACCTTGAGTGCGATATATTGAAACGACCGTCTCGATCCAAGAATCGCATCTCAACTGGCGGTGCATAGATCGGAGTCCCGTAGCTCGAGTTATGGGCAACAGACCGTAAAAGGTTCGGTAATAGGGGGTTCGGGCCCGGTCCGACCCAGCCCGATCCCCCCAGGGTCGGCCCGAACCGGGTCGACCCGACCCAGGTCCGGGTCTGGACCGCTTGGGCATGGCCCGGCCCAGCTGGCGCGGCCCGGCCCGGCCTGGGTGCGGCATGGCCCGGCTTGGGCTCAGCCCGGCCTGGCGGACCGGCCCGGCACGATGGGCACGCTGGCGCTGGCCAGGTGTCCAGGCGACCGGCTCGGCCGTTATGGTCGAGCGATGCTGGCGGGGGGCGCGCTGCCCCCGTGTGGAGAAACTACGGCCCCTTTATGGGGCCGCTCAGCTGGCCGGCCGAGAGTTACGACCCCCGGTGCTTTCCTTTGACCGGCCGGCCCGCGCTGGCCGGTCGGCTGCTGCCACCACGGGACCAGCAAGGGCCAGTCCCCTTGCTCTGACGCCGGCGGCCCGATACCGGCCGCCGGTTTCCCTGCTCCGCCGCAGCCCGGAACCGGCCGCGACCTTCGTCCATCCGGCGCGGTGCAACGGGGCCGCGTCTTTTTTTCATATTCTACGGTGCGGCGCAATGGCACAGCGGATTTGTTGTTTCCAACGGTGCGGTGCGACGGCGTCGTGCTTCTCCACTCTCCCTTTTACAATTTTTTCACGGTGCTTCGGTACCACGTTGCCTTGCTCGCCGCATCAATATCAGCAACCAAAAAAAGTGGAGGAGTGTCGGCCATGTTCGTGCGGTCAGACCTTCTCCCGTTATTGCGATAACAGGCGGTTCAATTTGAAAGGAGGATAATGACGGAAGTAAACATGAAATAGAAACGCATAAAACCCCTACCTCAACGTTGTCGTCGAATGAGCGTTCGTCGTGGAATTAACCGTCGCGGAAGAAGAGGATCATCGCGGAAGGAACTTCGTGGGCGTTAGGTGATCTCTGAGGAAGGCGTCTCTTGTCGTCGTCCGCCATCGGAGGTTGGCGTTCTTTGTTGGCGGTGGTGTGTTCTTCACGTTCTTCGTCGAAGAATGAATAATCCTCTCTTTTTCTCCCAAAGGCTACCACAACCAGAAAACCAACAAAATAAAATAAGTTCAACACTTATTTTATTATCATAACCTAAGATTTTGAAATTTAAAAGAAAAGAAATGAACAATTAATTCAAATAATTAATTGTAACAAATTAACCGCCCAATTTAATGAGGCGTTTCTTAACCAGAGAAAACGCAAGGTTTGACTTTCATTAAAAAGGGGGTTTGCGGGTACGTTACTTAGAAGGGAAGAAACGGTGGGGCTCATGCGGGCCCCACCTCACAAATATCCTACCAAGTGGGTAGGATATTGTGGGCCCCTCCTTATCCTCTTAACTTAGGTTAAGCCTCTTTGAGTGAAATAAAATAAAATTGTCGCACCCCTTTTTATTTTATTTCTTAACTTAACCCCATAAAATAAAAACCACACCCGAGCAAACAAAACTCTGGAAAAGGCGTTTCCAAGCAAATACCGGCACTGCGATTCCATCGGTGCCCTCAGAATTCTATTCTGAGCACCGGTTCAAAAGTTAGAAAACCCCGCTCATTCGTTCACTGAACGTACCCGAGATAAACTTTGGAAAATGATTCTGGGCCCACCGGGCCTCAGAATCAGGTTCCGTCTGAAACTGCGTTCTTGTAAAATTCCAAAAAAAATTAAGAAAAAAATTTCCTTGAATTTTATGGGTCTTTACAATCATGATGATCACCTAAGAATTGTACTGATGAACCTTAGGAAAGATAAACTATATGTTAATTTACAAAGTGTGAATTTTTTATAAATATGATTCATTGTTGTGTGATATAATCTAAATAGAGGCTATATCAGTGGATCTATCAAAGAAAAATCTTGATGAGAATTATTCTATACCAATAAATATGAATAACAAATGAATGTTTCTAGTTTTGTAGGATTTTATCTACTTTTTTGAAGAATTTATCATGAAAATCTAATCCAATAACAATGATAGCATAGAATTGATCCATGTTCCTATGTACATAATAATGTGATTAAAATATCAAGTTGCTAAATAAAATATTATTGATAACACATGTTTCTAAATTTCCTTATAATGTATAAGGTGTGACGTTCTGAATGCAGATTCAACATAATGGGTGCACCTTGCATGGTGGGCCACATGGCCTCAAGCGTATATCTCAATACCACAGAGGCATCTGACAAGATGTGAGGGCTTATAGTGTGTATGGTGGAAGACTATACCCTTATTAGTAGAGTGTAGGCTTGCAGAAGGTATATAAAAGAAAAATTATAGAATGAAAGAAATATAAATAATATAAATAAATAGAAAAAGCCAATGGATGCAATAGATAAATGAGAATAACCATAACTGTATCAAATGAACAGATGGCAATTTAAGGACATGTCACTAGAAAACTGGAAAACATGGATACAAGGAAATATCCATAACATGTTATACAAATTAAAATAAAATAAATATTACTTCAAGCATCCCAAGATCCAACTCATTCATATGCTATCAGGACCCATCATATCAGCATGAAATTTTGTGTTAGAATCTTTATGCTTCCTTTGTCACCACCTAGAATCATGTAATCTACTCTGGGTACCAAACGACACCCCAGATTGGGTGTGAGATAAATCCTTGTGGGACACCACCAATGTTGTTTATAACATCCAGCCCGTGAAATGGAATACATCAGTGTTTAGGAATATATATATATATATATATATATATATAAGTAAAGAAAAAAGTAAAATATAACGAAAAACCCAGGTACCTACTTCATACCTCAGCTGGTGTCTAAACATGAAACTAGTTCATTAATTAAATAATTACCATTTTATGTTATTTGGTCACTTGAGGCATATCTAGCACTAACATCACCTTGTGAAAACATATGTAATGAGGGTATAAAGAAATAACAAGGCAACCAAAAAAATACATCTGGTGAGGGAGTTCCAGGGTAATAATTAAGGTAACATAGATCTCACAAAACACTAAATCATTAGTACCTAAGTCTCGATAAGGGGTAAGAGTTTAATCCAAGGAGAGTAATCAATAAAATTCCATAATATGTATCCTAATGAGTCTAAAGTGATCAACAAAGGTAATACATGGCTAAGCAAGGACAAATCCCTATGGGCATTCACCATAGAACCTACTAGTCAATGTTAGATCCAAGGTGTGAATATGAGGTATCATGTAAAAATGTAATGGGCCATACTGTAGTATAATGGGAATATGAGAAATATAAAAGAACTAGAGTCTATCTGGGTATCAACTTAAGAAACTCGAATCATTGAATCAAAACGGGGTTACCAAGACCCAATGTATTCTTCTCCCAGAATCCAAGCTATGATCGAGTCCGACTATTCCTATTTGATATTATAATCATGTAATAATACATTTTTTCATGTATTTCCTTCCATTAGTGGGGATAGGTCAAGTAGAGTTTAAACCATTTATTTATTAGTCTAATCCTTGTCTTTCATTAGTGTACAAAGGCAAAGTAGCATTGAAACCATTTAATGAAGTCTTAATTACCTATTAATGAATATGCATTTTGAGAGGTTCACTTCAATACCTTCCATTTACATGGAAAGGGGTGTTATGTACATGTTACAATTATTCAATATCATTTTTTAAGGCCAAGTTATATAGTTAGTATAATATCCATTTAACATTTCATATTAAATTATCATTTGGAAGCACTTACCTTAGGTAGCTCAAGTGGTGAGAATACATGGTACATGCCATTATTCTATTCTCATTAATAAAAAAACATTTCTTATGGAAACTCTAACCTTTATAATGGTGAAGCAAAGGCACACACGAATGGTGGATCAAACATGAAAAACATTAAAAACCAAAATATATCATAACATTCATCATGTGCGGATTGAGTTTTGGGTCTAATCGCTAAAAATTAATCACATATTGAGAAAAAGAATAACTATAATATTATTAAAAGTATATTCATGGCATGTTAATTTAAAAAATTTCTTCTAATGAAATCTGTGATAACCACCCAAACATTCAATAAACCAAAAATATTATGGATAAGTTATAGACTATCCAACTTATGCTTGTACGATCTTTCTCCTTTGGTATCGTCCCGTTGTTTGTCTCAGATAAGAGTATATCTAAGAAAAGGTGGAAAAATTATCACATGAATATATCCATATTGTGGTTATGAAAGGTTAAGAACATATAAATATGGATCGATTACTTACCATTGCACATAAAATGTGATGAACTAAAGCTTGATCAGATATCGAATGAATGATATATATTAATCCCAATATTTGGCCTTAAAAAAGATAAAAAAAAATTAAATGAAAAGGTGTTAATACTTGTGGTTATTATATTAGGAAGAATGAGGATGATTAATAGATCATTAAGACTGATACTATAAAAATTACATAGGAATTTATCATGTGCACAGTTTGTCTGAATGGTTTGTCAAACCGTTCAAAAACTGTGTGAGGAATTTCTACCTGAAAAGAAATCCATTGCATGGTTTGGTAATACCATGTACAAGCCATGTAGAAGTGCTTATGAAGAAAATGGAATTTGAACTGTTTGGACCTATATCCATGCACCAACCATCCGAGGAGGCTCTGTCAAAAAAAACACCATATGCACGGTTTACTCTAAACCGTGCGCCAAGCCTATTTTCCCCCAAAAAGATGGTTTCTAGAAACCAAACAAGCCCCAAACACCCTCTGAACCATTACTAACTCATTGGGCATCCATATTAATAACGTAGTAAAGATTTAGAAAAAAAATAATGGGACTATTTTTGAGTGAAAATATGTGTTCTTAAAGTCCCCCCCCCATATAGAAATCGCCCTCGAGTTCTCCTTCCAAGGGTACACTATCTGATAACAACCTCAACCATTGGGCATATATGCCAGATTCTATCTCCCATATCTCATCATGTACTCAGTTATGTTTCATATCACTTGTATAGGAGGGAGAATCATTCCTTGGAGAGCATTCGTGCTTCAGTCAGCAATTTGTACATGAAACGTATCAAAGGTTTCATAGGGATCTTACTCAACTTCTTCAAGATAAAAGGTATGAGATGAATAATCATGATAATGGAGAAGATGTGAGACATGAAATATATCGTTCATGGATTGGTACCTCTGAGGTAGTATCAACTGATAGGATACTAAGAGTACTCTGATAGATATCGACATAATATTTCTGTCTAGACTTAGTTGTAGTTATACACTCCATGATCAACTGAACTTATTCAGAAGACTCAAAAAAAATATGAGGAACTAGTTGCCCTACCTCACCATCCTCTATAAAGCACAATGGGAATGAAACATCTTACCATTTAGGGCCTCAAAAGGATCTACATGAATCTTCACATGAAAACTATTATTATATGTGAACTCTATGAGAGGGATATGCTTCTCTCAATAACCACCAAAATCAATGTCACATGCTTAGAGAATATCCTATAAATAATGAATTATAATTTATTATTTTCTCTCAGTATGAGGGTGAAAACCCAAGCTTAGGAGCACCTGATTCCCCATAGATTTTGGTAAGACTTTACAGAACATTGAAGTGAAATAAGAATCCCTATCTAAAACGATAGAATGTTGAACCCTATGTAGTCATATGATCTCACGACCATATAGTCTTCCAAACTCAACAACTGAGAAAGTATCCCATATAGGAATGAAGTGTGTTGATTTTAGTACCTAGTCAATGAATACTCAAATTACATCGCTACCCCTCGATGACCAAGGTAATATGACTATGAAATCCATATCAATAACATCCCATTTCCATTATAGAACTGGAAGCATCTGTAAAAATACTGTAGGTATCTCATGCTATTCCTTCACCTACTAACATGGGGAACACCTAGTGATGAAGACTTCCATCTGACATTTCATTCTAGACCACTGATATTTTCATTTCCTATCTCGATACATCTTTGAAATTCTTGGATGAATTTCCCACTAAATGGTTTGCGAATATTTCATCAAATCATATCTCATTTCCACATGAATGTAGATGGTTCCAAATAGTTATAGGACATTGTATCTATATACATATCAATATAGAGGTGGGTTATCTCCTGATATACTCTCATTGAGAACCGTATCTTCGGTATTTAAAAATTGCATACTCTTCACCTTCCCATTTAAGGAAGAGGTAACATTTAAGACTGAGAGGTAAAAATGCTCATGACTATCATGAAACTGCATATGATGTTAGAAAAAGTGGGCCATTAAGTTCCATTCATCACTATATTCCCCTACGACCAGTGTTTGAGTTTTTCAACTTAGTGCATCAGTGACCACATTTCCATTTCCAAGTGTATTAGAATACTAAAAATACAAGGATAATAGAAATTATACCCATCTCCACATTCTGTGGTTCAATTCATGCTATGAAAAGATATACTTGAGGCTCTTGTGATATGTATACACCATAGAGTTCTCACCCAAAAGATAGTGTCTCTAGCAACGTAAGGCATGAAAAACTACTACTAACTCAAGGTCGTGCATCGGTTAATTTCTCTCGTGATGCCTCAACTTATGAGATCTGTACACAATGACACTTTCTTCCTATATCACCATTTCTCAATGGAAAATGGAAGATGCATCATAGAAGATAATACAAACTTTTCTAGGTTTTGGAGGAATCTAAATCAGTGCCAAGAGAAGCATCACTTTCAGATCCTAAAAGGATTTCTCTCATTCATCGGAGAAAAAAACATAACACCATACATTGTAAGTCCAATAAGAGGTGACGAAACATGTGATAAGTCTTGAATGAAACTAATGTAATATCTAAAGATCCCTAAGATACTCGTGATATCAAACGTGTTCTTGGGATGATAGCAAGAAACTACATAAATAGCCTTTTCAAGGACAACAGATGCTCATGATTCTAAAATAATATAACCAAGAAAGTGGAACGTGTTGATCCAGATGTCACACATAGCAATTTTGGAATAAAGATGATGGTATCTTAGTGTTCTCAAATTGATATCAATATTTTTTTCATGGAGGTTAAGAGTTAGAGAATAAACAAAGATGTTGTCCATAAAGACCATGAAAAAATAGTCCAGATAGGGGTGGAAACCCTTATTCTTCAAATACATGAAAATGATAGGAATCTTCATAAGATCGAATTTCATAACAAGATAATCATATAGACCATACATACTATGGAATTTTTTACAAGTTATTTCTGAAAGTATGAATCACAACTAATGATAACCCAATCACATATCTATCTTAGAGAATGCCTTTTCTCCTTAGAACTAGTCAAAGAGATCATCTATTTGAGGAAGTGGATATCGATTCCTAATCGTAATATGGTACATCCTTCTGTAATCCACTCAGAAACGTATGTTTCAATTCACATTATTTTCAAAAATCATGAGATAACCACAAGAGGATATAATATGCCATATAACACCTTTGGCCTATAGGTTCTCTGTCTTCCACTTGATCCCCTGAAGATCAATAGGTGTCATCCTGTATGGAGGAATGGACACTGGAGCTACTCCAAGAACAAGCTCAATTCAATCATTTTTCTCTCTCTTAGGGGGTAATCTAGAAAAGTCATTAGGAAAGACTTCCCTGAAAAAATAAACTAAAATGGGAAATTAATTTTACGAGAACCCTAATCCTCCATGAGAATATTTTCAATCTAGGTGGTCACATCACATAACCCATGATGCTTTGGTCCAGATATCCCATCCATGACATCCCAATCACCATTAAAAATATATTTTCTTCCATATGGTAATGTAAAAGAGACCCTTTAATGATAAATTATACAATGGCATGATAGTGGACTAACCACTCCACCTAGAGAATGACATCGAAGATTGTCATCATAATAACAATGATATTCCAAAATAAATAGAAACTTCCAACCTCTAGGGGATAGTCACTACACTGGTGTATTCCCTTCATCCATTTTTCAAATAGTGTATAGAGGGTCATTCACCATAGTGATTGTATTTATCTAGTCCAAAAATTTCCATGATAGATATTGCAATGAAAGAGTTTGATGAAACTATATAAAACAATGAAGAGAAAATAGTGGCGGTTAATAGAATTGTACATCGTAATGTAGAAGGTCCCAATAGACTAATCTTCGGGTATCAGCTATAAAGCATGCAACTATCCGGATCCACGACCCTGGGCGACATATGGACTACTATGATCATGACTGCTCTGCTGGCACTACTAGTGATTAGGGGTTGAAAAACCATGGCCACGAACTCCTCCACCACCATACCTGTCGGTGCAATTCCAACAACCTGCATGACACGATGCAAATGAACATGCTCCTGAAAGTGGAGTTGATGTTGATACATTTCCACTCGAAGATGGTGGAATGATTCTGTAAAAGTGGTGTAGATAACCCATATGAACACATGCTTGGTAATACATGGGTTCTCTATCACATTGTGGTTTCTTATTCCATGGTCTTCCACATTGATGACACAACACAGATCTATCAAACAAGATACTCTAGCAGAAACTTCCCTTATGAAAAACCTCAAGGGAATGTTTCCTGCCACTGGAATAACTAATGACCTAACAAGACACTGATACATTAAACCTAGTATGTATGTCATCCGTCATGTTATGTTTAGTGATAAGGGTCTGATCAACTATTATAAAAAATATATGAAGGAGAAACACATTCACTGGGTTCAAATGTCGTTCTGGAGCCCATCCTCAAAGCATATAGAACGTGAAATATCATAACCGACAAGAAGAGTTGAAAAAGAACTGAATATTAGTAAAACACGCTGAATATTTGATAACTGACAAAGAACCCTACTTGAGATGCATAAACCCTCTGGCTCTGTTTGATCTCAGTTCCTGAGGAATGAATTGGCCATAGAAAGCGGTCTGGAAAATCAACCCATAACATGTCCTAATGATGACCGACTTGGGTAACCACATCCTAGCAATGCTTGTATGAATCCCAAATCATTTATTTAGTGAACATGACTCTATACTATAGAGTTTTTTTTTGGATTCTCAATGATGGATAGTGTGGAATTT
This sequence comes from Viscum album, assembly GCA_963277665.1. NCBI lineage: Eukaryota > Viridiplantae > Streptophyta > Magnoliopsida > Santalales > Viscaceae > Viscum > Viscum album. The sequence goes on along the minus strand of OY728143.1, from coordinate 458,519,042 downwards.
ATCCAAGACTCAGCATCCTGAGAACTGTTATCCCTTGAAAAAGTAGGAGGTTGTTGCTGTTGAAACTCATAGTTTAGGTCTGTAATTGAAGGTACAACCCTCATAGCTCCTTGAATGGACTATATCAGACAAAGGATACTATCATGACCTTGGGAATAAGTTTCCAAATCAATAATAGCAGGTGGTTCCTCAAGAAAAACTAATGGATGTAATACTGGAAGCTCAGGGACCACCATGTCTGGATCCCAATCGTCACCACCTTCTTGGAGAATGACACGAGGGTGTTGTAGCAGAATTGTTCTACAAATGTTGAGAACAAAACTCAATACAAGCATAAATGAAAGGATATAGAATCTCTAATGGATGTTGAATTTAATAAAACTCACTACCCAAGTAATTCTACCCCAACTACTTGCTTAGATAACCAGGTATCGATATGTTCTCAAGTATGAGTTTCAGGTCATTTTGTTGTTACATTCAAAGTTCAATCCTTTACCTTTCACAGACAAGACATGGTGGGATAAGGATGTGAAACCTATTAATTTTATATTTAAAAAAAATTCTAATAGATATCCATTTCTAATGAATCAGTTCTCATACACCTATCACTAGAAAAAGATCCCACTTATTTGTAATATAATTGCTTAACTTGTTAAATTACTCATCCCAACAAATGAGGGAACATAAACCTCTAGAATTGAAACATGAAATAACTCAATCATAACCTATTACAGTACATTTACAATAATATATCACAATATCACTCAACAATCCCAATCATGTCACACAATGAAAAGAAGTTAAATGAACTTATATATGATGGAAATATGAAAAACATGTGAATTTTAAGTGCCTATAATGATGCATGTTGCAATGCTCTTAGCCCTCATGTCATCAGGATAAGGATAAAATAAGACCCTAAAATAGAATAATTATCGACCACACCTCACAACATGTGTGTCACCAAATTGTGAAATAATATCAACTGTAATAGGAAAAACCATAATAACAATTGTAATTTAGAAAGCATGGTTTTTACCCTAAACATTGGTTCACGACGCCCAAGAACACCATATGACCAAGTCCCAAGTGTTCCAATTTTCCAATCTATTATCTATATATAGTAAGTCAAGAAAATAAAACTCATATGGTATAACATAGTGACGTCCTGGACTCGGATTCCATATAATGGGTTCCCCGAGCCTGGTGGGCCACATGGCCTCAAGCACATCTCCCCAAATTCCACTGGTTGTTGATTAGCATCAAGGGCCTAAGATGTATCTGTGGGAAGACTATGGCCTCATTTTCATAGTGTAGAATATTGGAAGGAATATAAAAAAAATATTAAATAGTTTAAGAAATATAAATAATATAAATAAACAGCAGAATCATACTGATGCAATAGATAAACGGGGATTAACATAACTCTATCAACTAAAATAATGATAATGTATTGACATGTCACTAATAAACCGGAAAAACATGGATACATGAAAATAAGAATAACATGATCCATGAAGTAAATTAAAACAAATAGTACTTCAAGCTACCTGAGATCCAACTTGGTCATATGATATCAAGATCCATCCTGTTAGCAAGCAATCAGGTTTTTGAAGTGGAATGCTTCCCATTGTCAGCACATGCATTCATGTAATCTACTCCGATTACAAAATAGAGCCTGAAGAGGGTATGAGATAAATCTTAGTGGGTCACCACCAATATTTTCTATAATATTCACCTGGTTAAATGTAATATAGTAGTGTGTAGAAAAGCATATGTATGTAAGGAAAACAGTACAATATAACTTAAAACCCATGTACATACATCGTCCATCAACTATAGTCTGAACATGAAGCAAGATCATTCATTATTAAATTACTATTAAATGATATTAGGTCATGTTAGGAATATCTAGCACTGACGTCTCATCGTGATACTATATGTAGTGAAGTTCCCAATATGTAACAAGGCAACCTGAATATGACATCTGGTGAGGGAGATCTGGGGTAATAACTGAGGTAACATATATCTCCAGGTCTGGAGATAGTCCCACTCCTATCTATGTGCTCCCAAATCTCCATGATCGTAGGCCTCAGCTACCTGAAGCTGAGCTCTCCCATGTCCACTCATTCCTTACGGTCAGGGTGGTCTCCCTGGTGGTGGTGGTGGTGGTGGTAGGGCCTCCAAGCGTCGCCCACCACCCACTGCTCGGCCATCTCCTCTGTCTCGCCCTCTGGCTCTCTGCGGACTGCCATGGTCGAACCTCTGTCTGGGAGGTCCCTCTACCGCTTGCTGCTCATCAGCACGATGAGTCGGGCAGTCTCGAGCCATGTGACCCTGCCTGCCGCATGCGTATCATTGCCTGCTCCTCGTGTAGTTGGCTCTCCTTCGTGTGCCCCGCAAAACCAAATCTGCATCCTAAGATTTCCCATCTGATGGTATGGCCCACTTGGACCTCTGCATCACCTGTCTACTACCAGCTGCAGAAGACTCCGCTATGGGTCATCCTGCTGAGGGTCCCACCGCTGGTCAGTGCTCAGCGAGAAAACACTCCACTAGCAGGGCTCTCTCCAACACCCCTGCCTGCGTCGGAATGTTGAGGGAGATCATCGAATCCCTGATCTCATTCCTCAATCCCTGCTCTAAGGTCCGGTCCTGGAAGAATGGGTCTCATACCATGTTTGTGGAGTAGTGCAAGAGATCAGTAAAACTCGCCGAGTACTGGGCCACAGTCATGCTACCCAGTCATAGCTGTAGTAACTCTTGAATGCGCACTGCATAGAGGGTGGCTGGGATGAACACCAAGTAGAAGAGGATCTCAATGTACGTACAAAAGAGTGATGCCTCGTCGTGCACCTGGATAATCAAGCTCCACCATCTGCCTACTGCCGCGTGCAGGAGTCTCGCTGCAAGGATCACCAAGAGGTCAGCTGGTGTCCCCACTAACCTGAAAACTTGAACCACAACCTCCATCCAATCCTTGGATTCCTGAGGTTCTGTCTCCCTGTGGAACCTAGGCGGTCTCTGACGCTGAAGATCGTGCAGTGCACTAAGGTGACGTGCACTCTCAGCACCTGGGGCTGGTAGCATCGGTGGCATGGCGGGTAGAGGTATCGCTGGTGCCTCCGCTGAAAATGGGGCCTGCACCAAGGCCTCGTCGCTCGGTGGGCTGTTGTCTCGCACAAAGCTTGGAACCCTAGGTGGCTTCCATTGTGGGGCCATCCTGGAAATAAATAGGTGGGCCACGGTCAAAATAGTATACCTGGTGAGCTGACACAAAGTAATCACAAAGAAAACTTTTGAAACACACATGCAATCAATGTTTTTGTGCATTGAGTCGGAAATTAGAAGTTAGGGTCCTGGTGTATGGATACGTCGGCCGATGCACCAACACTGGTCTCCATGGACTGATAACCACACTGAATACCCTTAACACAATTGCTTCACATAGAAGAAATATCAGAGTCCTGAGTTCTGAAATAGAACCGAACTCCTCTGATATCAATTTTCCACATCCTGTCCTCAGGACCCGTGCCGTGAATACCCCAAGCCCACCTCCCATAGGCCAGGGGATGGAAACTAGAACCAAAGGCATAAATCCCTATAACTGGGAAGGCATTGCCTTTAAGAAATGTAACCACACACACAACAACAGAACAAGAGGAAGAAAACACTAAGTAAAGCAATATAACAAGAGTGCTGAAAGTACAAAGGGGGCCAGAAATAAAGACCAACAGTAAAGTACAAGAAAAAGACAAAACAGCAGGAAGGTGTCAAGATACTCCTAGATCATCCTCCGGAGTCCCTACCTGAAGGGTAGGTACAGATGGCCACCTTAGCTCTCTACGTTTGTCTGTCAGCTCCAAGTACTGTCTCGTCATGGAGTCCACCTCTGGGAACCCTCTCGTCATCACGTCCACCTCCAGGTACCGTCTCGTCCTGAAGTCCACCTCCAGGTACCGTCTCGTCATCACGTCCACCTCCGAGTACCATCTAGCTCTACAAGCCTCAACCATGATCAGCGTTGTCCGTCATCTGCATCCAATACAACAAAGTGCGGGCATATCCCGTGCATGGGTGAGTATATGCTACTCAGTAGGGACCCCGAGACCCCTGAAGGTCTCCCATAATCCACAATGGATAATCCATAAAGGAAAGATACAATCACGAAGTAACAACCTACACTACTTAGGTATATGCCCATACATATACCTAAGTCACCAATTCCAGTTCGGCTCCAACATCTGAGCCCAAGTTCGATCACATCCACATAGGATAGTACAACCCAATCCACACAGGATAACACAACCCAATCCACATAGGAAAGCAAGTCAATCATATGGAAGATAATGATTGAAAGTCAAGAATCAACTCACACAGGTATACTTCTTTGTAAGGTGATAGAGATGATCAGATATAGCCACTGATTCATCTAATCTAGGACCCACGTAGGACACTAGAACAGTAGTCATTGCTGTCGAACCCACGGAGGATTTCAGTACGGTTTTCATCGCTGCCGAACCCAAATAGGATTTCAGTGAAATCTTCATTGCTGCCGAACCCACAGAGGATTTAAGTGCAGTCTTCGATGCTGTTGAACCCACATAGGATTTTAGTTTAGTCTTCATCGCTATAGAACCCATGGAGGATTTCAGTGCGGACATCGTCGTCGAACCCACAGAGGATTCCAGTACGAAGGTCTTCACCGTCGAACCCACAGAGGATTCCAGTATGGTTGTCGTCACTGCCGAACCCACAGAGGATTTAAGTGCAGTCGTCATCGTCGAACCCACAGAGGGTTCCAGTACAAAGGTCTTCATCATCGAACCCACGTAGGATTCCTGTACGAAGGTCTTCATCGTCGAACCCATGAAGGATTCCAGTACGAAAGTCTTCATTGTCGAACCCATAGAGGATTCCAGTACGAAGGTCTTCATCGTCGAACCCACAGAGGATTTCAGTATGAAGGTCTTCATCATCGAACCCATGAAGGATTCTAGTATGAAAGTCTTCATTGTCGAACTCCTGGAGGATTCCAATACGAAAGTATTTATCGTCAAACCCACCGAGGATTTCAGTATGAAAGTCTTCATCATCGTCGCAGCCAGCTCTAGGGTTCCCGCACACAGCATGCTCGTTTCCTGGAGGGTCCGCTCCACGAGCCAAGGTGGGTCGATACATCAACTGACACATAGTCTGGAGATGATGTATCTCAAAGTTGTGTCTTGACAAGAGGAACCCAACGTGACAGACGGCTCGTCAATCGGACGCCCGGTCTGAGAGTTATTTGATTTTTCGTTCAAAGGGCCCGGTTGGTTATTAAGTCAAAACCAACTTGACCATACTCCAACTATATCCAAACCTCGAGCAAAGTAATCCAAAAGGTTCGCCTCACTAATAGGAATCCAACAAAGTTGATGACACGTCAATCAGACGTCCAGAGCTCAAGTTATAAGCGTTTCCGTTCCGAGGGCCCGATTGGTTTCGTGTTCGAACCAACCCGGATGTACTCAAAGTTCTACAAAACCTTGAGTGTAATATACCAAAACGACCATCTCGATCTGAGAATCACCACGCAACTGATGTTGCGTCGATCAAAGGTCAGTAGCCCATGATATGGGAAAAAGAACGAACCTTTCCGGTTTTAGGGGGTTTTGGGCCCGGACCGACACAGCCCGAGACCCCCCTAGGTCAGCCCGAACCGGGTCGACCCGACCCGGGTCCGGGTCCGGCCCATTAGGGTGCGGCCCGGCCCGACCTGTGCGGGCCGGTTGGCCTGGCGTGTACATGCGACCCACATTTCCAGATCGGTTAGCGCCGAGCTGAGCAGAAGGGGGGGGGGGGGGGGGCTGCCCCCCCCCCCCCTGAATGAAACTGCGGCCCCCACGTGGGGGCCACTTCCTTGCCAACGGACTCCGTGCTAGGCGCCGCGTCTCCCCCGGGTCGCCGGTCGCCTGCCACAGCGGCTTCAGCCGCAGCGGTCCCTCCTGGCGGCGCGCCGGGTGCCGCCGCCTTCTGGAGGTCGGCTGGTGTCAGCCACCACTTCCGGCCGCCGGCGCCGCCATGCCATTGTGGTGCGTCGGCGCCGCCGTGCCATTGTGGCGCGCCGGTAGGGCCTTCTTCAGACCACCGGATGTTCCCCAGTGGTCAGTTTGCCGATGGTCTTCGCCAACGTTCCTCCCGGGACCGGCTCTTCACTGCGAAGTCTTCAAATCTCCTATGCGGCCCGTTCCGACATCCCCCGTCGATCCGCATGTCAAATAAACAAACTGCGGAGTCTTTGATTCGCATTTGTGGCCCCGACTCTGACCACGGTTTCATTATGCCTCAACGGCGCCGCTCTTCTTTGCCACATTCTTCTTGTTTCCACGTGGTGCCATTGCACCGCGCGCCTTTGTTCATATCGCGACAAACACAACATCGAAGGGGGAGGAGAGTCGGTCATGTTTGTGCGGTCTGACCTCCTCCCGATATAATGATAACAGGCGGCGCAAGAATAAAACAGTGAACAGCAAGGAAAAATATTCACGAACAAGAAATTAACCCCTACCTCAAGGTGTTGTGGAATGATGGTTCGTCGCGGGAAAAGAACATCGCAGAAGAAGGCGTCGCAGAAGGAGGCTCCGTAAGCGTCGTCGGTGTCGCAAAGAAGAGAATCGGCGGCATCGCGGTACATGGTGTCGCGTCATCGATCTCTGAGGATTCGGTGTTCTTCATCATCCTTCGTCGGAGGCCGACGTACTTCGTCGGCGACGGTTCGTTCTTCGCGTTCTTCAAGGAGGAAGATGAAGTTCAAGACTTGAGAAAATCCTCTCTAATCCTTCTCGCACATCCAAAACATCCTTAATGAAAAAAGACTTGCCTTATTTAATTAACTCACACAAGCCACCAATCAATTCAAAATTCAAAATTGAATTCTCGAATTAATTATATTGAACAACATAAAGAGTTAATTAATAAGGGAGTTCACTTTTCATTTAAGGGGGGGTGCGGGTGTGTTACAAAATTAATGGGGGGTTTGTGGAAGATGAAAGGGGTGTGGCTCGTGTGGGGCCCACCTCACATTTATCCACATGTGGGTAGTTAGGAACCAGTGGGTCCCACCCCAACTCCCTTACAGAGGATATAACTACTTAGATATAAAAATAAAATTGGTTGCCTAAATATTATTTTTATACATTACTTAACCCACTATTTTAATAACCACACCCGAGCAAATGCAACTCCAGAATAGGTGTTCCTAAGAAGTTACTGGCACTGCGGTTTCATCGGTGCCCTCCGATTTTGATTCCGAGCACCAATTAAAAAGTTAGGAAATCCCGCTCATTCGTTCACTGAACGTACCTGAGCTAAACTTCGAAAATTCATTCCGGGCACACTGGGCCCTGGAATCAAGTGCCGTCAGAAACTGCGTTCTTGTAAAATCCCAATGAAATTAAGAAATAAAATTTCTATGAAATTTCCGGGTCTTTAAAATTTTTATGTGAAGTATGTATGGTGTTTGATTGGTTTAACTCACAATCCATTATTTTTAGAAGTTTTTTTATGGGCACTGAAGTATATTGATTTTTGAAATAGAATTTTTTTTAAAAGGTATTTTAGATAGTGCATAATGGGGCACTGGTATGATAATTTCTTGTTACCTGGTTGTTTGATAAGTCTAGAAACCCATCTAGATTATTTTTTATTATATTTCATAATGGATATTCAATTAAAAAATATTTCCTATTTGGTAGAGTCTAAGAACCTAACTAGAGTTTTATTATAGATATTAAAATATAAACACAGTCTATGAGGAGGTGAAATGAGGGTTATGGGCATTCCCTAACAATACATGTTGGTTACATCAGTATATAAACATTATTAGAAGATTAAGAAAAATATTTTTAGGCCTCATGTAATATATTACCTTGATATCTTGGGAATATGGTCCCATGTTATAATATATATAAACATTTAAAATGGTTATTATGAATATATTAACATCAAATGGTAGTCTTTATGGATACTCATATTATCTTATTGATGGTTAATTTATTGAAAAAACATATATAATTGTTGTTAATATATAAAGGATCCACTCCATTTCATGAATATGAATTTTTTAGGTATAGTGTAGTTATAAATTTAAAAACCCATTGATATGAATCATGAAATATAGTTTTGTGAAGGTGTTCATGTATTCCATTAAATTACATGATAGTATTAATTCATATATAAATCGGTATAATAGAAATGGAATAAAAAATGAATTACATGGAAAAGAATTAGTTCCCATGTATTTTGTTTTAGGGTTCCTCAGTGTATTTTATATCTTTGACATTTAAAAGAGCATATTAAATATTCTATTAACTTTTCACTTGAGAATTGTTTATGATCATTTATGTCAATTATATATTTTTTTGGAATAAAATATATTATCCTGGGGGAATGATGATAGGTAGTTCTTCCAAGAGATAAACCTAATTCATTCTTGGGTAATGGATACCATGATCCAAATAGAGAAAAAATAGAAACATCACCGAAGGAATTAACCTAAAATATTTGTAATGGATAATTTTAGGATAGTACATGTTTATTTTGTTTAACCAAGTATATAATACATAAGTAATACATTATTTTAGATAATTAAACAATATATATAAAAATTATATGAACACCTATATTCTATATAGGTTTATTATTTTTGGAGAATATATACAAAATAATCATTTTTTATTATATGATCTTAAACATACCAATGAATTTTTTTAAATTAGTACCCTTCTTGAAATATAATACATAGAACCTACAATCAAGACCATAAGAAGGAAAAAATGGAATGGTGATTCTATATGCTCAATAAGGGTATGTATGGAAGATATTAATCATTAAATATAATTAGATGATCTTATGGGTGTGATAACATTTTCTAGTGAATGATGTAAATATAAAAGATTAATTCCTATATAGTATTTCATCATAAACTCTAAAATTTTGGTATATCATAAGGAATTATTAATATGGGTGTCAAATATATAATCATCATTCATAATTCACAACATATTCTCATGGAATCATAAATATTGAAAAACGTTATTATGTGAATATATCAATTTGTAATGAATTTCACTCATTATATACTGATCCTAGCTAAAAAATCATTTATAAAGACGATAATGTAAACATATCCATTCTCAATAATTTCCATGAAAATTATTATGAAAATAACTCAAAGAATTCATATTCACACTCCAAAAAGTGAACATATTTATTTTAAATCATGTATGGGATTGACATCATCATCTCAGTAGATATTTAAATTACATTAGATAATTAATTGGAGGGATATAGTAGAGTAACCCACCATATATACTACTAAATTTTTATATATTCCACAACATATCAAAACCATTTATCAATATTGAATATCATAACCTATGGAAAATATAACAGGTTGTTAAAGTATTCATCATTATAATAGATAACCATGTAGATTAAAATATGGATGGTTTCATTGGATCATCTCTATAGTCAAGAATATGTAACATGAATGGTTGTTTTCATAAAATATATTACCATTAAAAGATCACAGAAATGTTTCTCGAAGGAAACTCCATTTTCATTCTAAATTTTCTAATTAATAATATAAATATATATATATAATATTCCATAAATTATTTTCCTTCAAGGAAAATGGAAATATATAATGGAATTATTAAAATAGATAGTGTTACCAATTGAGGGAAAATATTTTTTCAGTCGTATACACTAATACAATGATTCAGTTAACAAAATTGATAAATATGATCTCTTTTTGAAAAATAAAAAGAATATTTTTTTAATAACATTTATAAAAAATAAAATATTGTAAAATAAATTTTATCAATAATTATAGAATAGTTAAAAAATATTTAAATATCTTTTTTGAAAATATTGATATGGAAGAAAAAAATATTCACAAATGATAAAATAATGATTTATTATCATAAAATGATTTTTTAGATAATTTTATTTACTATAGGGACTAACAAGGTAAAAATTATATGAAATTAAATATACAACTAGGGGTGATAAAAATATATTAGGTTTAAAAGATAATAAAATTATAATTTCTATAAATGAAAATTTAAAATAAACTATCCCAAAAAGAAACTATATTATAACATAAACTCTTACCTTATGACACAACAAACATTGTACAACATCAAACCTCCAAAAAATAAATATATATTTATAATAAATGTTTTATATAAACATATTAATATATATATATATTACAAATTTTAATTCCTTCATAATAACACATTATAATTTTGTTAACAATTTAAACATTTAAATGATCATTCTATTGAAAAAATGAATTTTTTCAATGAGTTTTTTATATTATTGTCCTGATTCATGCACCATTATCATGATTTTATCATCTCTAGAATATTAATAATAGAATATGCTTTATTATTATTCATTATATTCAGTTTTATAACTAATTATATAATCCAATGATGGAAAATTAATGACACCACATCATGGGGGTGTTACTATTAATGTAAATATGGGTGATGATTTGAATTTTTGATGGATAGAACGACTGGAAAATAAATAATAATTCACAATTAGCTTAAAATTTTTATATTTAAATTATCATATATATTAACTATATTTTTTTTATTTATATGGTAGTAATGTAGAATGGAAAAAATAATCACATTGATTTGTAGAGGTGGTATTCCTCACTTATTCACGAGCAACATTGTAATTTTCAATGATTTGGAAGGTATAAAGATGCAAAATGTATTGTAACAACATAAGTATAGTTAAGAGATATTTTAATTATGAAAAAATTAGATTCATTTCATTATAAAACATTTGTTGATGATGATGGAAATAAAATCAAATTAGTATATGGAAGAGGTAGTCCAAAGTTATGAACGAGTGATACATTCATTTTCCCTTTGGTTGAAAAGTTGTAGAAAATGGTTGTCCAAAAATAATAATAAAATCTTAGTATATTTATAATATTATTTTATTTATTATTTTATTTATTAAAGTTATTTATAGCTTATGTATCCAGAAAAAAACATTGAATTATTCACATAAGACAATAACATCTACATTGAGAGAAATAATTTTTCTTACACCTTATGCTTTATTTGGGTGGTTATAGGGAAATAAATGGAACTCAAGAATGAAGTTATATATTATTGGAAGGTATTACATCCAATCATTGTATATATATATATTGATCGAACAATGTGAATATATTTGAAGATGATGCCCTATTTTATAAGTGATGGAAATGAAATACTAGGAAGAACCTAAAATTTTTCACTATAATATATCTCAAAAGAACATCATGTAGTAAAAAATGGAAAGACTTTAGAATTTAGGAAAATTATAGGGAATATATACTTTATGCCAACAAAAATCACTTGTTTAGGTCATATTTTAACCATTATATATTGGTATAACTCATTTGTTAATCCTTTTTAACCATAGTTGTGGTCATAAATTTTTAAGAATTAAAGGGTCATAAATATACATATATGGTGAAATGTGGATAAAAACATAACCATATATATGATTTTATACCAATTATCATACCACATGACCAATTTAAAAAATACTTTTAAATAATTTATTAAAATTATTTTTATCATAAAATATCATTAATGTATTTTTTGGGACAATTCATTTAATTTGACTCCAATAAACTCAATATGGAAATAAAACTTTAATATAAAATTAAATAATATAATATTATAATTATAATAAAACAATAATTTTTTAAAATGTAAATTCATCCAAAATAAAAAAAAAATATTGTTTTTATAATTATTTTCCTTTCTTTTTTTCGTGGTAACACATTTACTTTATCAACATTGTGTAATTGTTTAATGTATTTATATAATCACTAAATATTAAAAAATTATAATAATAATATTAATAATAACATATTTATATTGAAAATAACATTCTATATTCTTTCATTATTCTTTTTATCCACATAGATCATAAAATATACATTAACATACAAAAGTGATATATTCAATTTATCAATTTTTTAAAATGATTATAAATATTTACATCAATGTAAGTTGGATATAGGTTTCTGTAGTTTCATATCCCGGTTGTATATTTTTTTAAAATACTCATACAATTGGAAAAGTAAATGTTTTTGAGGATATTTAGGAATTTTCTCATAGTTTTAACATTATTATACCTTATCAAGTTAAAACATATATACCATGGTTTATATTCATAATGAAATGATAAAAAAGGAATATATTTACCAAATATGAAAATATTTATTTAAAATAGTTAATACATTTTTATAATGTCAATTTTTTTAATTGAAATATATAAATTTTAAAATTAAAATTTTAAGTGAAATGGAAAATTCGGTTTGGTAAATGTGTTGTTATGCTTAAAAATGATCTTATATAAATATAAAATAAAACACAGACTACTATGTAATTAAATATATTATATCATAATAATGTAGTCTTATGTAATATTATTATAAAATTAAATAAAATGGGACCATAAAATACTCTTTTTATTTAAAAAAACTGACAGTTTTACAAAAATCTGAATTTTTCACTATTCAAAGGTAAAAAAAATTATTTTACAAAAAATCTAACAAATTCATCATAATGAAATAATAAAATATTTATTTGAATAAGTATATGTATTTCATAAAATAATATTTTTAAATTAGTGGAAATAAATTATAATATTCATGTAAAAAAATATAATAAAACCCATTATTGAAGAAAATTTATTCTCACCACAAAATCACAATGAGAAATTTTATTATTATAAATTAAAAAGCACATTAGACTCATATAAAAATTTTATACATAATTTTATTTTATTTATTCATATACATAACTCCTATTTAATTTTCAAGATTTAATTGTATCACTTATAAAATTATATTTTTATAAAATAATAATATTTATTATTACTCAATGTTATATGTTCTGAATAATATCAAGTATTGTATTATTGTAATTTAAATTTTTTGGGTACTAAATTACACTTCACACATAAACAAATTTCATCCTCTTATATTAAATCTTCCTAATAATAGGTTCAATATTTGAATGAAACTTTTCAAAAAAGGAACCTCATTCAATGGGATAATCGGCCTTCCATTAATAAGGGGATGTGGAAAACATAATAATCGCCTAATATAACTAATAATGTGTTAATTAGATAAGGATACCATTATATGTAAGTGAAAATATTGACAAGGTGTAGAAAAATAACTTCTTTGGAATAATAAGTAGTGATAAATAACATGATCACGAGAATATAAATGATCAAAAAACCATAAATTGATAACTAATAATGAAGATCCTGAATTCAAAAAAAATATGAAGGTAAATTAAAAACATTTATTATTTCAAGATACATTTTTGTTGTGTGGGATTATATTACAAACATGTTATTGTACTCGATAAAATAAACTCACATGATTTATTTCTATTATATAAGAATAATTTTATAACTTCATTATAGTTTATTCAATTTCAACTTATGTTGCATCTCTTACAATAAGAAATTTAAATTAATGATTAAATTTTCATGCATGATTCAATAAAAAAAATTAATGGATCATAATACAAAAAAAATAATTGAAATTCATTTCATGTTCCTCTATATATTTTACAAAACCAAAATGGATAGAAAAACTTATCAAATATAGGCATATTTTCATATGATGAAATAATACATTAATCTATACAACTAATTAATTAACACCCATTGTTTAACAAAAAAAGTCCCATAAAATATTAAAATTATTAATCACTAATAATATAACTAACCCAATTCAAAAACCAAAAATACCAAAATATGTGATCAAAAATTTTATTATAATATTAATGTTATCATTTATCTTCAAAAAATATAACGTTTTTCATAATTGGTAATAAAAAACTTGTGAATACCATGAACCTAAATTTTCTTAATTCAGCCCAATAAAATTCCAAACAAACCCAATTCACCATAAAACCTAAATTAAAAACAAAATATCATTAAAAACACTATATCCTTATTCCTAAAATAAATAATAAATTAACCATTATATTTCCATAAATCAAAAAATTCAACAAACAAAATTATGCAACAAATATTTTGTTTATCAAAAAACTAATCAAATACATGGTCACCAGTATCATGGAAATCCCTATATCAATATAAATCATCTCTTTACCCCAATATATTATTTTTATCTCAACATAAGGATTATATGAAGGGTTTTATGGAACAATATAATTTGGTTTCCACAAATATAACCATTCCACTATATCACTTTTCTTGGTTATTGGAACCATTCAAATTAATCTTTAAAATACTTTGATAACAACTATTAATGAAATTTCCCAAATATGTTTCATGATTATTATTTCTAGAATATCCTTGATAAACACTTTTATAATACACTTATCGAATCACAATACACAAACCCTTAAATTCATTAAATTCTATCTTAATTCAGTAACCATAATTCATCGTCTTATTTTTAAATTCATTATTCCATCATTGTTGAATATGAATAATTCCATAAGATTTATTAATATTAATTTAATCATGTTTCTTACTTCTAACATAAGAAATACTATTAAGATAATTTATATCATTCATATGTCATTCATAGTCACAACCCCATCAATGAAAATAATTTTACTCATACAACCTTGTTTATACCCAACTAATGAATTGTACCTAAGATAGCAATATGAATAATTCTAGAACATTCCATATTATAATCATTCAAATGCTGATGATTCCAAATGTGAACATTTATTACCACCAATTTTGGAAACCAGACATTTCATTTCCCATGGTAATTTATTATTTAATTCCAATAGTTTCCTCACAAAAATAATACTATTAATTATTTTTTAAATTTAATTGGATTCTTCTTTCAATATTTTGATCAAATGAAAATATGAATCTTATTTCCTGCATGGTCATCAGGATAGTCTATTTTTATCTAATATTGTTCATTCATAATCACAACTATGTTATGTTTCGAAATCATAATCTGATATAGGATGTTATTCATAGCCATTAGATTTTTCACTCCATCTTCTATCTTGTTTTGTTTCTCATTCAAACAAACATCATAGTGTTCACAACACCCATTATTATCTTGGTTTTCTACATTTTTTATCCATTAACTAAAACTAAAATTTGTAATGTATGAAATAATAATTATATATATAAATCATATAATAATTAAAATCATTCATATGATGTCTAAATTATGATATTTTTTATTCAATAAATGACACCTAAAATTTACCCTATGTCATCCATGGTCATAATATATTAAAATATTTTATAATGGTTTATAATGTGAATGTGAATTAACTAATCTGTATCACTTGATTATGTTAATATTGGAGTTCCATCATAGGCCGAGTAATTTTGCATCAATGACTATCATGTTTATACACAATATTTTACTTCAATATATTTTACATATAGGTATAAATATTCCATAGATATATCCACTTTCAAATATCTAGATAGGGATATAATTTTATGGAATCCATATAATCTCCATCTTAAAAAAGATATATTCTATTATCTAATACAATGACTTATCCTATGCATTCTCACTAAGAGTTTATAAACACGATCTCAAAAAATAAAATAACCCTTATGTGATAGGTTTTTATGTGACTCGAGGGAAAAAAATATTTGACCAATGTAGAAGAATATTCAAAACATATCACAATTAAACAAACATGAGGATCATAACATTTTAATGTATTTTAAAGGTAGATAAAATTCATATTATATATTAATATATCCTAAAAACATCTCAATAATTATATCATATTAGTACACTTTAATAAATATATTACCTCATACCACCATAAAATCATAGGTAAATAAAATACAAGAACAAGTGATCTAATATCCTCTTTAAAGGGTAAAAATTGATTCTATAATTCAAAAGGAATAATAATATGATAATAATTGTATTATAAAATAATTATATTATTTCCCTCAATATAACATATTCATGCTACGAAAATCATACATTTAAAACACTAAAATCACATTAGATAAAAAAGTATATATAATTGTGTAAAAGCAGTAATCATCATTCAAGATTCATGTCATAAGCATGTGGACTTCTAATAAAATGAAATATTAATATTTTAATTGAGATACTCACAGTCATATCCACTCATATTTGTGAAATCATAGGTACATTAAATCATGCTCACACATCAAAATATGAACATATCCTATCACAATAATGTCCACACATATTCTTATTAGCGTAGCTGGGTGAAATAAAAATCATTAAAAAAATTTAAATATATATATATATATTCAAAATAACTTTCATTCTTATCATCATCATATAATCATATATCTATACCATATTATCCAATTCATTGGAAGGATATAATGGTCCCAACAATAATAGAATTATAATCGATTCATTTATATTCCACAGGATAATGAAAACATTTATCAGTTCATTATAAAATAACCTATATAAAATAAGATGGGTTTCCAAGAGATTCCATTATTATAAACAATAATCATCAATATCAAAATAAGGATTGTATCATCAAATCATATACCCAATAAAGTATAATAAACATCAATGTATGTTATCATGGATGAAATTACAATTAAAATATCACAAATCATTTGTTGATGAATATAGATCTTTCATATTGAAATAAATTATTTAAAATCTAAACCAATTCACAAATATTATGAAAAATATTATTTTTAAAAAGTAATATGGAAAATTTTAATGGATTAATAAAATCAATGAGTTATTATGATGGTATGAAATTTCATTCATGTAGAATCTGTTTGAACAAATATTCTTTTCAAATAATCTGTAATAACTACCATATTCAGAAAATAAAAAGAATATTATATTTTAATAATTTTATATATATTAAAATATCGTTAAAAAAATTGGCATATAAAAAATAATTTTAAAATCATTATTGAAATTATTTTAATGAAAATATATCCATTTAATAAATAGTACCAAACAAAAGTGTACATATTGTTCTTTTTTCAAAAAAAACAAATTCTTGTCCATTTAATGTACCAAAGAGGGTAAAATTTAACTACTTCATGAAAATACCTTGAATATATATAAAAGAATTAAATTGTTGGTTCATAATTGTTAGGAACCATATAATATTCCTTAGTGTAAATTTACAATATACAATCTCATGAAGAAATTAAATTGCAACATAAACCATTACATCAAGTCCTATATTTCTCTATGCATTCTTAGAACTCCTATATAATAAAATAATATTTTTTATAAATACAATACATATACAAAATCATCAATAAATTTTTAAGTATGTTTACTTTATAATTTCTATTTAATTTTTGATTGAATATTCACCACATAAATAAACATTTCTATGGTAACTTGTCTATTTTTCATGCATGCTATAACTCAATTGTTCTAGACCTTGAACCATCATCATTGTTTTATCATCACCATAATCATAATTATGATGCATCTATAATATTAATTCATTATATATACATTTATAAAAAGTATTATAATTCTATGATTATAAATGATTCACATCACTTCTAATATGTGGTATTATGCATGTAATCACTTCTGTTGTTTCGATTTTTTGATAGATGCAATGAAACAATGGTAAATTATAATTCACACTTATGGAATAATTATTTACCATAAATATCATTTATATTTATTAAATATATTATTTTTACCATATATTTAAATAAAAATGATTAATTAAACGCATCACATCATATAGGTGGTAGTAAACACCCACACATAAGCAACATTGTCATTTTCCAACAGATTGGAAGGTAAGAAGGTAGATAAGATATTAAAATTTAACTGTACAAGTTTTTCATCAATATAATATATACAAATTAAATAATTTATAACAACCAACCATGAAATATGATTATTCAAAATTAATCGAATCTCTATGTGGAGGTGGTAGTCCACACGTATAAACGAGAAATTCTTTCATTTTTTATTTGGTAGAAATGATGAGGTAATAGGATTTACCATAATCGTAGTAACAAAAAAGTATATTTATGATAATTGATTAATTATTTTTAGATGTATAAAATACTTTAATAGGATATATAATAAGAAATAAATATTAAATTATTTTGGTAATACATATACCTTTTCGTTGGGAGAGTATGTTTTTGTCACACATTATAACTTGTTAATATGGTCATAGGGTAAGACCCATAGCTCAAGAAAGAATTTAGGGGTTTTAAGAAAGAATTAGGTGAGGTATTGGTGGATATATAGTATTCAATGTTTTTGAATAATGTACAAGAGGATGTCCCCTCTATATGTAAAGGAATGGACACACATGGAGTTACATAAAAGATTTAAATATAATATATTTCGTAATCTTGTAATGAGGAACTGGATATCCATAATTTTTTTGCTGTAAATTATAATATCAATTATTATTGAACCAATAATATCGTATAATGTATATATTTAATTTTTGACCATATTTTTTTAATCCCTTCATTAACGCTTTTTTACCTTAAACATTGGAATTCATTTTTTTCCATGGGTCATGAATTTACATAAATGGTTTCATAAGGTTTGGAGATTTGACCACATTTACCATCATTTTTTCTTTATAAGTACCCATTAAAGTATTGGAATGAATACCAATATTTTATTACAACATAAATCATGATTCATTATATAAAGGTACACAATAAAAATTACACTAATATAAAGAAGTCTTGTGCATTAGTAAAAATAGTTAAATTTAATAATAAATTGCAATATTAATACAATTATATTATTTAATACTCTCTTATGACTTCCAAAAATTTCACTATTATTCTAAAACAATATGGGATATCTTGGGGACATATATAATAAGAGGTAAGATATAAATCCTAATTAGTGAATAACCAAAGAATCATATAAAGTAATCTGGTATTTTCGATCCAACAACAATATAATGTTAATTTAATTGGGTATAGAATAATAATATTAGGAAATGGAGAATGATATAACATGATAACATAAAGTAAACATGAGAATGAGATTAAAATATAAAACATGACCTTATATAAATTAAGAAATGATAAATTATAAGAAAAAATATCATAGTGTTTTTAGGATAGCCTCCCATGAAATATAAATGGAATATAAGGAGATAAATACATTAAAAAATACAATATAGGGATATATGATTTCGATCACATCCATCACATTCATATTTTGTATATGCATTATTGTTATACATAAATTATAAAACAAAAGGATCCCTTTCATTATTTATAAGAGCATTATTAAGGAGTGTGGGTTACATACAAGTAAATCCAAAATAAATTATGGATATTTTAAACAATGTTATTAACCATGGGGGGAAACAATAACGATTTTTCACTATAGAAATTTTTTTCATGGAAAATAGCAGAATAATATTTATAAATTAATTAGTGTACCAAAAAGTATATTTATTCAGTGAATGATTGAGAAGGGGGTATCCCATTATATTAGAATCATAATGACAATAATAAATATTTTTTGGAAACATATCACATCTTAACCGATTGTAAATAAAGAGGCATCGACTAAAGAATGTTCTTGAATAAAGTGGAAAAAGATTTGGTCCATTACATTGACATGACGCTTATAAAAGCCCGAGAAGAGATTCTTAAAAACATGACGGTACATAGGAGGGATATAGAGAGGGAAATAAATAGTACCTACATACTCGAATGGTTTTTAGTTATGAATATTGGTTGTTTTGAGTGGATTATATTGAAAACGATAGGATATTTCATTAATAATTTCCAAACTAGGGTTTTGGACACTATATGATAATTTAGTCGAACCCAAAACCTCCCCTTTTTTCCAATGGTTTCTAATTATTATTATTTTCATTATTTAATAAATCAATGTCATGGAAACCTTAAAATAAATAACATGGATATTTGGAAGTGAGTCCAATTAATAGATAATTGATTTTAAAACATGAAAATATAATATTAGATGTCAAGGATTCATTGATATTTCATAAAATTAATCAAATAACCTATAATAAACATATTAACTGGGAAAAAAATATTAGGAAATAGATACCATATATCACATATATTACATCGCTTTTGGATTATTATGATGTCATAATATATATGATATTTTAAAACTATATTTAATTATTACCCTAAAATTTGACAATCTCAAAAATTATTAAAAAATCCATTTTCATTAATTTTGATGAGATTATTTTAAAAATTATATTTATTTAATTAAAATAATTATCAATATATAAAAATTTAATATTTGAAATAAAAATTATTTTTTATTGGAAAATACTTTTTTTGAAAACAATAGTTGTTCTAAAACATATAAATGTTACATATTATTTCAAAAATTTATATTATCATTTTTATTAAAAAAATTATTTAGTAAGAATATTTTATTAAAATAGAATTTATTTTATAATTTTATTAAATTAATTAAAATAAATTATCTTTATTGAAAACATATATTCCCCAAAAATTCAAAAAAAAAATTAACTTTTCAAACTGGAATTTTTATCGAACATATTATTCAATCATGATAAATAAATAAAAGATGAGTATTATCATTATAAAAATATATAAAATCATACAATGATGGACTAGATATGTATCCCTTTATTACATAGGAAAAATCCTTAAGTTTAAGGTGTCATATGGTAATATTTTCATAGTGTCATTCAACGAATATGGTCTAAGTCATTCCCTCAGTGTGAAATACCCCTATTATAAATAGTGCCTCCCTTTCATTACATACCAAATATCACTTGAGTAATAGAAAAACGATATTCATAGTGATTCAATCGCCATATTACGATCCAAAAAATGTTTTTTACCTATTATGGTCATACTGTTCCATGACATCTCTTCCATTGTATGTTTAAAAAATCATTACCATAACCCATATAATATCAATATTAATGGCCCCACATCAATGTCTTTATTATAAATAGTAATGATAAATAATAGTATTTTAAATATGGTAGACTATATATTAGTCCAAATTAAACAAAATAGTTCTTGAGTTTTTAATGAAAATATTTTCTAGTAAGGCTTTCAATCATTAAAAAAGGGAATTTTGATTATAAAATTATGTGTCATTACATTATTCCCCACTAGGAAAGAATTTCAATAATAATTTTCATTTCATAAACAAAAAAATGAGGATACTTGTCTTTCATCACATCTTCTGGTTCCTAGGTGACATTCCTAAAACTAGTGGTTCTTTTCCAACACGTTCTCTATGTTTGTTTTCATTATCATGGAAACTTGTCTCTAAAATTGGTGATCTTCACTAGCTACTCTATGTATTGAAGATCAGTCACCTGTAGTACATCTTTTTCATTCAGTAGATGGAAGGGTTCTAGTATTTAGTTCCTTAATGGGGATAAATTTATCAAATCATGTTCATCATCTATCAGGGAAAAGATAATTACATCATCTATAATGTATACCAAAAACTTATCATGGTAATCCCGAAGACTATATTCAAAAAATTCATAATGCTTCTTTGGATAATTATTGAGACCACATTTAATAACTATTAAGTTGTAGTGTCCATAATTTATTTTAAAAACAAAACTTTTTTATATCCTCCTTCTCCACATATATTATATAATATTTCGACCTATGTTATACCTTATTAAATTAAAGGTATCCATTTAGTTGATCGAACATGTAATCATTTTGTTACAGTCGATAGTCTTTCATTATCATGGATATTTAGATAAATATAATCAACAAAGAGGTGAATTAACACATCCTTGTTCTTGATTAAGAGAAATGGTTCAACCCATGAGGAATCCCTTGGACATGAAACCCCTCTATCTGTATTTTCTAGAAATCATTTCCTCTACTCATCAATATCAACAGTGTCTGTTAAATATGTAGTTTGGGATATTTAAACCTAATTGGGAAAGATCTCGATTAATATCTCAACCTCACAATAGAAAAGAAGACCAAAAAAATTATTTTTGGAACATATTAGGGAATTCCAATAAAATTTTAATGTTTTAAAAGATTATCTATTATATAACCTCATTCATTTAATCTTGATATAATTTCTCACAAGCCAATAATATCCATGCTTTAGATGTCTCTAACAAACAAGATTCATCCTCCGATATTAAATTCTATATATTAAGTGAGTGATTCATGAAATCGAGGTTTATATACATCTGTCAGTAATATATTTTAGCTTTATATAATGAAATACAATTCATATCCGAAATAAAATTATATTAAACTAAGGGGTTTATCAAGAGTTTTTAATAGGAAATTTGGCCATAAATTTGGATATGGGGTGATTTATATTTTTTGGATAAAACAATTGACCCCTTAGAACTCATCAATGATAAATTGACTTATGTTTTTTGATTTGGTGAATGAATAATTCTTCTAAAATGTCCCGATAAAAATAATGATCAAAACAAAAATCAAAAAGCTTGATTTTTATCCATTAATGGATAATGAGTGTACCTGTCAGCACTCTATTGTCTAGATCCACCTAATTATTTGGGATGGAATATGTTCTCACTTATTTTATCATCATTGGAGGTTTTTATATAATTTTTATAATAAAAAAGCCTTGTCTTGTGAAATTTATTCAAATATTGTTCATATTAATTATAGTTGAAACATTGGACCATAGTACAATGGATTACTAGAGAATTACTTTTTTTCATAACATTGATGTATTTCACACATGGAAAATTACTAGTAAATTTCCCTTACATCCCACACTAAAATAATTTCTTTATCCCTTTTAGGTAAGATCTAGTATTTTTATTCCCACTATCGTGATATGTGTGATGATGGATAATCTTACCCCTATGAAATTTTTCAATTTCCCCACCTGAATGAAAATTTATTTTTTAAAATTTATATTTAGTCAGAAGAGACTATTATGATTTTCTAATCACAATTTCGAGTTTGAGGGATCACCAAACAATTATATCAATGTTGTCAATGTCCGTAATAGATAAGGAATTCATTATATTTGGTTCCAATTAGGGTAATCACCACATTTCCCATAACATTTTTTTCTGACTCAGTTAATCAGATTTCCATCGATTCGCTAAAATAAATGGAGAATTATTTATAAATATTTTAAATATAAAAAACACATAAATGAGAATCCATTAAAATTAAATAGGATAACTCATAAATGTTATATATTACATAACCAATAAATTTATACATTTCAATCTATATTTTTTCATGACATAGTTCCTTATATAAATTTTTATATTAATTTTATTCCCTTATAATGATTCATAATGGGATTGTGAATTTTCTAATTAATATCCCCCATATTTACAAATCAAGTTGTGTAGAATGTCTTGTTGTCTTAAACCAATAATTAATCTAGTCTTGATCATTTCACCATTTTTTGGGGTTATTAATCCAAATTGAAACTATTCCAGAGCAACAACCACATTTTGATTCCATACAAGTATTTATTTTCTTGGAAATGACTTAATCTATAATTTACCAATTTTTTCGAATGGTTTCCTATGTTTATTGTTATATCTATGTATATCACTAGTGTCTCTCCTCTTATTCACAAAAATAACTAAAAATTTATTTGATTATAACTAGGACAACCCATATTTTATTAAACAATAATTCCTCATTTGTTACATAATGATTCATATTATAAAACCAAATAAAATCTTCAATCCTAGTATATATGAAAAATTATATATGTAACATAAAATCCTTGAATAGTAATACAATGACATTATTGTAAACATCCTTAAATTCTAATATAGAATTCTTATTACATTTTAAAATGTTTTACATAGTATAAAATTCATTATTTTATCCTAAATGATCATTAAATTATTCTTTCATTATATCCTAGGAAGTGGAAAACATAATAAAATGTTCTCTAGGATTCTTATTATTGAAAAATTAATGAATGGAATATATCATGAGTATCTAAGGCATAACAATATGGGATATTAGATAAAAAATTCATAGTACATTTAATTAATAACTATATCATGAAATATATCCAGTAATTAATGTATATGCATTGATAGTTACTATTGAATTCTCACAGATGGAATTGTGTAATGTTGTACATTCATGATATTATATCTAAATCATTATGCACTGACATCATGAATTTTACCATCATGTTCCTGTTCAAATACACATTAAATATTTAAGTATTCATATATGAAATACACATATAATAATGTATGGAAACTAGTTTGTCTCATTATAACTGTAAATGTATTTGGGGGAAATATATAACTAGTCCCCACCCTTATATATGACTAGTGTGAGAGGACCAATTTGGGATATAAACAACCATTAGAGGGTAAGGGGTTTATTAGGATATTTATTTTTTTCTATTTATATTGTTTCTCCCTTTTTCCAAATAAAATTATTATTATATATTTTCTTATTCCCATTATTTATTACATATATGTATATGTAATTATGTAATGATGGAACATGATATTTTTACAATGATCACTACAAAATATGAGTATCTAGTACTTGTTGTGAATGTTGATGACTATTAGATGGATTCTATACTATACTAAAACATCAGTTACATTGGTTCTAATAGAAGAAAATCATTGGGAAATTGTATTGGATATACACATTATCAAGTCCTTGGAAAAATCCCATTTTATGGAATGGTGAAATTATCTTCGAAATTACAAGTATCATTTCTTGTTTATGATTCCCCTAAAGACATCCTTAACATTTTTTATATAATTGTATAACACAAATAAATTATACCACTAGATAATACATAGGTTTGATGTTACAGTGATACTAATTTCTTCTACTTAATTATTATTCCCTATGTTAATTTCACAACATGAGGTTAGAAACTATTATTCTTTTTCACAAAAAAAACTAAAATTGGTTTTATATTATGCTTATTTATAAAATTAAAATAGATATTTACATTACTCTCATATTCTCTTTATTGAATCACAAAAAATACATTGTGGGTATTTAAACATTGAATGGTGAATCTTGCATCACCACAATTTTTTCCCTGAATAATAATTATTTGAAAGCTAGGAAAACCCTTTCTCTTATACAGTCTCATGGATATGAATTTATCTATTAACTGAATTCACCAATATCCATGATAAAAAACATCATCAATTTTTATGGAATCAATTCTCTTTTATTATCATATACTTATTTCACACAATCAATATGGAATATTATTCAGAGACAGATTATCAATCAATGAAATTCATTAAAAATTTATTGATTCTTCAACATATAAAATTTAAGCTTCAATAAATTAACATTGAATAATTATTACATTTTATATTGAATTAATGGGATTTTTTCATAGGACTATCATTAAAACTCTAGAATAAGTGAAATATTATTTATTAATATCTTTTTTATAAATAAAATAGACTAGTGTCTTAGTTGAGGATGCCTTTTTATTATGAGTTTCAATCTGGAATTGCATATTTAGGGTATTTGGTTCATTTTCATGCATATTAAAACATTCAATTTTTTACACATTTTCTAAAAAATATACTCAAATATGTCTTCTTTGTTATACATCATTTTCCAAAAATATATGTCTACATGAAAAAACAAATTCAATCCTGATTAACATTCCTTTGTAAAAAATGTATGTATGGATTGATGTATTGTAAAATCCCTTTGTGCACAGTATAAGATCTTAGTTATTTTATATTTTCATAAGTAAATTGTTCAATGTCATATTTTATTTGTGAATATATATGTGAAATGTTCATTTTCATATTATGTTTAATATGAAGTAACTAATTTTCAAGAATCACATAATATTTTGGAACATTGTATTAATGTAACTCCATGAAATAGTCTTAATACCATTTATTAATGTAAAAATTATTCAGTCAAGAAGAGTGAATTCTAGAACTAGTTATTCATGAAGCACTTTGAGTGTGTTTGACACAAATTGAATGAATGTGGTTCTTCTGGTTTACAAAACATAGTATGTGGATCTTCTCCATGCAATATATCAGCATTAAGCTCCCCTACATATATAATATATAGTCCTCATGGATGAAAAAAATCATAATATAAAACAACACACATAGAACTCTTGGTTTTCTAAAAACAAGGTCACCTGATCTAATGTGAGAAGTATAAGCATTTTCCTCCTACATCCATTAGTATTTATAGATTGGTTTCACAACCTCTCTTACTTCATCGAGAAAAATAATGTCACCAAAAATAATTTCATTTCAAATACTAGAGATACTAAGGTCTTTTAACAACCAATGATCTCAGAAGATTTATTCTCTATGGGTGTGTTATATGATACTAAA
Source organism: Viscum album (assembly GCA_963277665.1). Lineage (NCBI taxonomy): Eukaryota > Viridiplantae > Streptophyta > Magnoliopsida > Santalales > Viscaceae > Viscum > Viscum album. The sequence goes on along the minus strand of OY728143.1, from coordinate 458,492,670 downwards.
TGGAAAGTTTTCTTCACATAGTTAAATCCAACATTCATTATGAGTTTGGACTCACATGTATAAAATTAAAATAACATTCCTCCTCACAGACTCCATAATACATCCAAAACACACAGATACCTTAATTTTAATAAGATCTTCTATATCAGTCGAGGCGCCATTTTTTTATATAGTTTCTCGGATGAAAGTCATAATTTTTATTAAATAGTCTTCAATATTTTCATCCTAAGAGATCAGTTAGGCATGATCATGTTATTTTTGGGATTCATTATATAAGAATCATTCAGAATTATTGGATCTTCTGGTGAGTATGATGTGATAAAATGGAATATCATTAAAATTTTGAATCTAGAGATCAATAAAAATTTTCCAATACATTGATTAGTTTTATTTTGTTATGTTGGTGACTTTATGTGGAGGAATAATATCTATCTTAAATATCGTCCACCATTAATGATTTTTCTGGTCAATAAATTCCATATTATTGTTTCTATGTCTACTACAAGCTCGATCGAACAATGGTTTTATCACCTAGACACACCTATGCACACATTCTCTAGCACGGAATGTGCCACTCCTATGTTGTCCCACATATGTGCCTTCATGTGCGAAATGTTAGTACCATTCTCACCCAAATGTTCCCTCCATGGGGGAGTTATGATAACACATCATCATACAGGCATGGTTGGATAGCCAATCAAAAATCCACCAACATCGGTGAACCAATAGTCTCACATTTGTAGTTGAGGATGTCCCTGGATGTCTACCTAGTGGCTGGATTTTTTTAAAAAAAAATCACACATTTGGTGTTAGTAAAATTTATAATATAAAACAACATAGCCTTCTATTTTTAAAAATCATTGTCACCATCAAATAAATCATCATGTAATACAAAAATAAAATTCATGAGTATCTTCATCTTTATATGAAAAATAATATTTTATACGTTATTACATAAAATAATACTCTTTTATTTTCTGAATAGAAATTAAAAAGGGCCCTTAAACATCAAAAACTATCGATTCCTAATATCATCATTATTTTTTTATATAATATGTCTCATCAGAAAACACATTGAAACCTATTCTGTACATTATGAAATGTCGATCAATAATCAAATTTATATGATCAAGTTTTTCAAAGGGAGTTCATTAATTGAATAAGTCTATAGTACATTAATCTATATCCATTCATCTAGGAAAAATTTAATTCAATGTCAATCATGGAAACTTCCTCTAAATATTCCAAAAACATGATATTTATATCTTTTCCAATATTTTTATATCATGAAGATCATTAAAAACAAATAAAAACTATTGATGACATATAAAACTATCGCACATTTTGGGATCTAAAATCTCTACCTTTGTATTTTTTTGATATAAAATTTATTTTCTTCTAAAATGAATATGTAAATATGTAATTCTATCACTGTTAAATTTGAAAACATTAATTTGACTTTATCTACCCATTATTGAAATAAAATAACATGCTCATAGGAATATGGAAATAGTTCATATGTAGGATTCTTTCCATCCATTGTTTCACTCTAACCCTACAGGGTCCACACATACTATTGAAATCAAGAGGAATTTTTTTACGATAAGATGCTACCATTTTCCAACGAATCATGATACCAAGTGAGATGAGAAATAAAATAGGCTAATTATAGGACTATTAATGTTTTATTATAGACAAGGTATAATAAAATATTTATGAATATTTTTAAATAAAAAATAAAACTTAAACTCCCACAATCACATCAAAAAATAGATAAAAAATCACTCATGTGAAATTATAAGGATATGTAGCATTGAATCACATTCATAACCCCACATTACATATGCCATTGATTGATTTTGTTACTCCCCCTATTTTATAGGTTAATTGTTTTAATTAATAAATTATGAGATATAACAAAAAAAATACTTTTTAGAATGACATGATATTCAAAAAAATAAAAAATAATCATATTTGATACTAATTTAAATAATGATTTTTGTAAATCCTTAATCATTACACATTTGACTCACCCACAATGAAAAAACTACTCAATATATTTATAATGGTGGTTCATTTTATAAACGGATTTAATTATATTATATTATTTATAATAACCATTAATAGATAACTAAATTTTTATTGTCTTCATTTGAAAAATTATACATCATCAACAAGTAATATATTCTTCAATACACATATTTCTAGGTAACAAATATTATATAATAATAATATGTTATCTTATATGCCCTTGTTTTATAATATACCATAACACAGTCTTAAACATCAATAAAGATGGTCATCTATCATATTTTATTTGACTAATAAAATGATTAATAATTCAAGAATGAAAAATTATTCAACTTTATTATCAAGAATTGAATGCACTCACTAATTCTTAGGTTCTTCCCCTAAAAACATGCTTCACCTTAAACTCTCAATATTATAATCCAAAATACAATACATAAATATTACTAAAACATTTTGTATATTCATTGATTTTTATTATGAATTACATGGTTGAGAATGTTTTATCAACCATTCCTCTAAATTTTATATAGTAATCATGATTTCATAGATAAACATTTATTTTAATTTATGTTGGGGAAGTATGGATCTCTACACATTCCCCTCTATTTTTTTTAGAAATTTTATTCCTAATAGATTTCATAAATGATTCATTCAAAAAAATATAAGGTTTATTTTTTTTTGGAATTATATTTAAACATTATTTTATACAATATCCATCATTGTCACATCCCTCTCATATAAATTCGTTATCATGTGATTTTTCCTTATTAACAACTTCTAATATACTATATCTTTTTCATGTATAATCTTTTTATTTACTTTTTACCCTTCCTTGTATTTTTTATTATTTAAAAATATTATAGACATATAACTAATATTTCATTAAGAATATTTTATGTATTTTGGATTTTCCAAATGGATTCTTCTATGTGTTTTCTGTTTTAGTAGTTCATTTTGAAAATTCATTTATCTTTACCATTATTAATATAAAGTCTAATGAATTATCACATTTCTTAATTAAAATATTCATAGGGGAATATTGTAAAAATAAATCTTCTATTATCCCGTTGTTTCTTATTATTTATTATCAAAATTTTGTTGCATTATTTTATCATCAACATTGGATACAAGTTAGGATAAATACCCAACATTATTTTGAATACTACTATTTCACACATTACTAATAATTTCATCTTTTTAATTGTTTTTTTATTACAATATTTTTCTTTACTTTTGGACTCTTCTTCATCATCTATGTCTCCCACCACCTTGAAATGATCTTATATTCGGGCTTTCATTTAGTGGCGTGTATCAATAATCCATTGGATAATTAACATATACTGTGCAGCACCAGAATTGACATTCCAAGCATTATCTTCTTATTTCTTTTATAGGATTTTTTGGGTTTCAATTATAACAATTTGCGATCCTCTTTAGAGACCAGATTCCAAACTCATTTTTTGAACCACCCAAGTAATAATTATAATATTCCCATCATCATTATTCATCCATACATATTGGTATTTTTTTAAAATTAAAAAATCATGATATCATATATAAAATATTAATACGTCATCATATGGATGGTAAAATTATAATTCCAGCTTACTAGGAAAGATAATTCAATGATGTCATGAATATATTATCATGTGTTTGAGGTCATACACCATTATATTCCTTTAGTGAGGAGGTTTCTCAAACCTTTCTGATAAAATTGTCCCAACTGAAAATTTATCGGTGTCACACATAAATTTGAAGGTAAGATATCACCTTGGTTGTTAGATTATGAGTGGTTATGTGAGACTCATTTTTAGTGAATTGAAAGAATCGACATATTTTTTATCAAATAAAAATTCAGAATCCTTTTCCAAAAATCAAGACATGGGAAGTGAAATCTTAAAAAGTCTTTAATCAATTAAAGGTAAAAACCAACATGTCCTAAGAATGATCACTTCTCATGAAAACATTTTTGATATGGAAGGATTAAAAATAATTTAATTTTTTATTTATTTATGTAAATTCCATCCATTTTTATAACATGACCATAAACTATCCCGGGCACAATAATGAAATAGAATTTCTCATTATTTTACTATGATATCTTTTTTATGAAACAAGGTAGGAAAAACCTAGGTGTTACAAAAAATCATTAAAGGGAAATCAATAAACAATGAATTATTCCATAAAAACATCCATTCAGTTTTCTAGGTACTCAAAAAAATACTCAACATACATCAATCAAAAGTACCAAGAGAATTACATATACCAAAAGGAATCATTATTTATGAATATGTTATGAATGGATATGTATGTGTTGTCTTGTCATGATCCACATGGGCTATATGGATTTTAAAATAACTCTAATAGCCGTCATGGAAACAATAATTGGACATACATGCCAGTCATTCTATCATTTGGTCAGTGAAATGTAGAGGAACTTAGTCTCTTATCATGGCTTGATTTATTCTATGTTATTCAATACAGACTTGCCAAATTTTTTTCACATGTGTTGTAAACAATCATTCCATTAATTGGGAACTACTATTATTCTATATTTTAGGAACAATTTAAACTTTTCTAAACAATTTATTATCAGATATAGGATAAATGATCCCAACAACAATTAATTTACTGACTTCTGATTCTACCACTTCAAAGAGAGTGTGATTCAACTAGTTTTTCTCATTACGTATAGGATTAGCCTCATCATCTAAAAGTATATGTTGCATACAAATAGATGGGATGATCTTGAGAATATCTGAAATTTTTCATCTAGTTTCATTTGTAAACACTCTTAAAATGTAGAGATGTTTTCATTCCAAATATTAAGAGAGGTTTTTGGATGTAATAAATGGAAACTGGTCAATACCCTCAATATAGAAATAATTTAAATTAGAAGGAAGTAGTTTTAATTCAATCACTAATGGTTTTTGGATTTATGGTGGGTTTTTATGGGATGTTTTGTCCATTAACTTATATATCTACTCATGTTTATTCTCTAAGGATAGAGAATCAATGGAAATTATATCTTCATAATCATATATTGTGATGGGTATGGATTAATTAACACCATTATCAATTAAATCTAAAAATTTAAAATTTCTATAACCCACATAATACTCAATACAAGAATCAGAACTCAAATAATCTAAGGTTGAAGTATAATAAAATGTATCATAGTATTGTTCTAGGAGAGAATGTTGTGTCTGTGTGTCACTATAGAGTACTTCAATAGAATCGATAGGAATAATTGATTTCTCTTCAATGGGGTGTTTCATGGAATCAATAATGATAAAACATAAATTTCCTCCAATAAAACCCATGGAATGTGTACCATTGAGGACATTGATGACTGTCATTTTCATTTTTAAGAATGTACATACACATATTATAGGGGAATTTCTTTGGGTATGGGTTTCACCCATCTCAATAATATATAATTCATAATTGAATATGAGATTATTCACTATTATATCGACAATATCAACCAAACATGATGGGTGCGTAGTGCTCCAGTTTGAATGTTTCACTTTGACGACTATCGGTTTATGCTCTCCAATATATAAGATTTTTTTACACAAATGAATGAATTACATTAGTTTAAGTACGTATATATATCAATTATTTTGAAAATAATGTCATATTGTGAGATTTACTAGGTCCTTGAATTTGATAAGATTATTTGGTTGAATCAATGTTGAAAAATTCCTTCCTAGGTTAACTCTCTCATTCCCCTTCATCCTTTTTCTATGGGTGAAATATTCTTTAAGAAATTTGGTGTATCCTAGTATTTATTTTCTACATCCAGAAAAGGAATGTTAACTTGTACTTTTTAAAATTTATTTATTATATAGTTATCAATATAATTATCAATACTTTTCATAGATTTATTGAATCCTTGGGTAAAAGTATGTGGGTTAGTTTGTTAAGTAGAATACTCAATGACAATTTGTTTGTATTTTTTTCCATCGTTAGAATCTTTTGATGGTTAGGAAAGAGAGTTTTTAAGAGGGTACACACATTTGTTTTGTAGAAACATTGCAAGAAGTATCCTCTTTAAAACTATTAAGTGTGGTTGAATGTACAATACATCATACTTTTAAATTTAGAAATAGGTTCGGATGGTAGTTTTCTATAACCTTGTATCCTTATCTTATCGATGATGTTTTCCAATTGTCCAACATGAGTTCATAGTTCTTGAATATCTGAATGTGTGGTGTCTTGGAACAGTAGGTTCTAGGATTCCATTTACATCATTATATCCATGAGGCTAGATTAAGATTTAGGATGTGGAGGAGGATTATTACAATTAGTTGAGGGATAAGAAGTTTCATAACATGGATTTGTTGACACCATCCATGCTTGGGGTAGATCAGGATGACTCCTTGTAGGTACTATGGTTTTACATTATACACAGAGTTTGGATTTTAACTAAATTGTTTTTTCTTGATGGGTGGTGACTTCTAAAAAGGATTTATAGGTAATACTACTTCACAAGACTCCGAATAATCTTGATTTTGTGGGCACTGGAAAGAATAATTTGTGTTATCAAAACAAATACCATAATATAATAGAATGGGAGGGGGGTTTGAATTACCTTGTGCTTTATCTAATTTACTTATAAGGTCATGCATATCATCAAGGTTATTATCTACATTATTTTATAGGGATGAATGACTTACCTCATGAACTCCTCGTGTGGGTGAAATTTCCAATATACCAAATAGTGGTTCATTTTTAGATTTATGGGGTATAAATTTAAGAGCAACGGATAGATCATAATCAACTAGGGAACCACAATTTGCAGCCTAAATCATTCAATAATATATGGGTACTAGTCTGTCATTAATGTATTTAATGAATAGTTTTTCACTAATCTGGTGGTGGGTGAGCTTTAGTAATGTCATTTTTATCTCTCATATTATTAATGAAGGGTATCTCTTTGTGGTTTCCTAATTCCATATATTTCATTCCCAATTGATTCCTTTTAAAAGGTTGGTAATAAATCCTCTAGAAATGATATTTTTAGTTCATTCCATCCCCTAATTTTTGTAGTAAGATAGAATATATAATATTTGGATACACCATCAAGGGAGGAATGGAAGGACCTAAACCTAATGTGGTCCTCAAACACATTTTTTGGTTTCATACTGGAGAGAAAAGTGTAAAACTACATAAGATACATGTAAGGGAAATCACTGGGAAGACCATTGAATTTAGAAATTATGTGGAACAGGTGTGATCTTAGTTCAACATTAGCTACTTCCTCAAGATATTGGATTTACATAGGTTGGTACTCCACATACGGGGTGGTCATTTATTTTGGGGTTAAATTATTTGTACCTTTGATTTATGTTGTTTTATTTGCTTCAAATTTTGAATAGTTAGAGATTAATTGTGGTTAAGTAATGGAATCCCCCACTTTTACCTTGTTGTCTTACTTTGGATGACTTAATTTTAGACTGATGTGTCCTTTAAATTTCAGGGTCTTTTACAAACTGTTTATTTTTTTTGGATTGGGTTATTCAAATAATTTGAGAAATTTTTTTGTTTCGTTTTTTTTATTTTATTGAAATATTATGGATAAAATGAAAAAAATAATTAATAATTAAAGTATAAAATAATATATAATTCCATATTACAAAATTACAGAGATAGGAAGAAGAAGATAGAGAGAAAGGGAATAACCCAAAAGCAAACATAAACAAAAATAGAAACAAAAAACAACCATAAGGGAAGGGGATATTTGAAGATTAAAAAGAGTTAAAAGTAAAAAATGATCTTGGGTCCCTATAAATATATCCAAATCATGATCATGTTGGTGAGTGTGTCAAAATATTTCATTTTTTACTATAATTTCAGGCGTATAAAAAGAACCCTATGTCGTCTCTCAATGCATCCTTAGATTATTTATTCCAAAAAATGTTTTTATTTAGAAAAATGGAATAGGATTGTATGAAATTTGGTTTTTTATTTAATAACAAATTATATAATAGAAATCAATGGAGGATATCATAAATTAAAAAATTTGATTATGGGTGATCAACCCAGGAAAATCATGTTATAGTCATCCTTCATTGCTTCATGAGATAATATTAGGATCTTTAAATCCATTTTTAATAATCTATATAACTAGAAAATTGATGAATTTATACTAGGATACCTCAAAGGGTTCGGTCAAAAACAAAAAATTATTCACCTGTTACCGCTGATGGTTGGGTGATTTATGGTCGACATCATAATCAAAACTCACCAAGGAAACACATGAAAAAATAAATGTGCAATCGAGGATTGTATGTAATTTCTCTTTGATACCATGAAATATATTTACTAGGAATTGGGAGTGTTTATGTGAGTTTCCTTTACCAATATGAACAAAAACTACACTACAATTGAATGTGTGAAGGAATATGGGTGAAAGGTGTCCGAAACATCACATGATAGTGTACCCCTAAACATGATCATATAATATTGATCATGACATTCTAGTACATATATCAATTAAATAATAACTTAGGATGAATACAAAAACAAAAAACCTAAAATTAAAAATATCATTAAAAATATTTCAAACATGAATCTCCATATTAAATCATGTTCCTCCTAGGGTAATCACAAAGGGTTTAGAACCCCATGGAATGAGTGGAATTCATATGTGATGATATATACCTTCTTATATCCTCAAGAACAACAATGAATGTTTATAGGACTCCTTTGGGACCATAAAATTGTAGTATGGTGCCTCCTAGTAGAACATCTAAATGGGGTGTCGAAGGTGCCAATATAATGGCAAAGTTCGAGTTGGGTTTGGGAACACTGATTTAGATATTCTTATTGGTCCATGGTTTCGGGTGGCCAGTTGGTCTTAACTAACTTTTTACAAAATTAAAATGTTTTTTTGACACCTTTAACATCTCAATGTCAAATTTTTAGGCTTGATAATTTATAAAATAATAGATATTTCTAATATGAAAATGAAAACTTTTGAATCTATTTATATTCATTAAATTAGACATATTGATTCATTTTGGCCTTTTAATGGACGAATTGGGACTGTGTTCCTTATTAAAAGTTATTTCCCACTGATTTAATTACCAATTTACAAAATTTATTCCCAATTTAATTCAGATATTTGAATAAGTAAGTGATTTAGTTCACTATTGTTATTGGATCATGTAAAGTTTGGCCCATTCCTCTTGAACTTAGTCATGAGCCCTCTAATTAATCATCAGCTACAATGTAATTATCAAAAAAAGTAATGCTTCCCTTCTTAACAATGATAAATAAAAAATATTTGAAAAAAAAATTATTGGAAATTTTTTTATTTGTTTTATAATTTTCAATACAAATATAGTTTAAAATAACAGTGTAAGGGTGAAATAAAATAACGAATCGTCGTGTGATGAATTACATGTTTATGTGTCTACCCCAAATTCAATGTCTTATTACTATGTCATTCCTTCGTGGATTATGTTCCTGAAATCCTCATGAATAAATTTCTTATTAAATTCCATAATTTATTCCAAAAATCATGTATATGATCGTTGTTATAATGGGTACGATCTTATAAAGTTATTCCCATGTTCTAATACCATTATGTTATAGATTATTCTACTCTACCTCCATTGTTTTACATGACTGAGTATACGAGCTCACCCTTTTCAGGTGTCTTAATTTTTCTATTTTATAAATAAAGGCTATAGGAAGCGGTGCTAAAGGGGATGATATATTTAGGAAACATTTATTACATTTCACATGACTAGACATTCGTGTGATAGCTTTCCAAAGGCAATAAACTAATATGGTCGTTGGGTCTGTGATTGGGTATTCCACAAAAATGATATAATGTATATGTATGAAAAATAATTGGTTATTATATTTGGTATTATAGAAATTGTTTGGTAAACATATGGAAACTTTGTTGAGAAAAATAAAGTGACATCCTTTGGGTATTTATAAGGCTATGTTCATAGAATTCTATAAGGATATTCCTTTGATGTAATAGAATTAAATGTATGTGTCATGATTTAGGCATCCTATATGTAATTTTTCTTGATTATTTGTTTTTATTATATGATAATATTTTTTTAATAAGATTTTATTATTTTATTCAATAGAAGGCACTAGAAGGAACAAGGTTAACATTGAGTTCTTCATATGTGAAATGTATGGAAATTTTGAAAATTTATTTCATATGTGGAAATTCAATGAAGATAATCATGAAGGGGGTACAAGTAGTGGTTATTCTACTAATGATAAAGATTCCAAAATGACATGATAATGGTATGGGATTTTATAAAACTATTTTTTATGTGAAACATAAGAATCGTGATTATATTGAAGTTGACGAACCTAAAGACATGAGTAATATTTATGCTTCTAAGAAGGAATTAGATGATGAAGCCTGAGTATTGGATTAATAATAATGTTGGATGATTAATGTATACATTTTTTAGATATTATATTATAAAAATCATTAATTATATGATTATTTTCATTATATTTTTTCATTATGGACTAAATATGATATGTTAAATGGTGATTAAGAGAATGAAAAGTCAATCAACAGAAAGAAGATATTCATAAGAAACACAAGATTAAGGTAAATAGTACCAATAATATGTTTTGAATTTTTAGATAATGATGTTTGAATAATATATATTTTATATGAATAAGTAAATTGTAAGATACTTATTACCATGTAACTAATTATGGATTTTTTGAAAATTGGATTGTGTGATCAAGAATTGAGTTTCTGGAATTTTTTGACATTATGAATATATCCAATAATCATTGACATAATAAATCATTTAGTTTTTCAATAATTATTTATGGTTATTAATATATTTCAAGAAAATAAATGATGATATTCTTTACATGTTGGGTATGTGAAAATCAAGAGCAACATTATGTTTTATGGTGAATAAATGGTAATCTATTTCTGAAACATTTAGCAACCTTATTTGTAAATTTTTTGTCTTCTGAATTTTGGAAGGTCTATAAAGTAACCCATTTATGTTGTGGTTTATGTTAAACATTAGATATGGTTTTAGGGATTAAATTATTAACACTCCATATAATTATTTATTCAAATTGGATAACTTGTACTAACGTTTTTTTATAATGATATATGGAACAACCTATAATTCTGTTTATGGATCTCATGAACTGTTAATGCTTTAAGAATGAAAATTTCACTGTTATTGTTTGTAATAAAAGATGATTTGAAAATTGTAAAGGCATAAAAAATTGAGATATTTTAATAAAATCATTTAAGTGTATCTTTTCATGAAATCTATTCAACTATAGGAAAAGGATATTAGAAAATATTTTTCTCAATACCAACATTCCTGTTGAAATGATGTTCTTATAAATGATTAAAAATTTATATTTTTATGTCTCATAAAATTAGATTAAACATTCTATTAATTATGTTCAATTAACTAAATCATAATCTATTATTATTTACGATTTTCTTTTATGTCCAATCTTCAGTCCCAACATATCTTCTCCTACTTGAAACCCAGTTATAATTTACATTGGGTAACTATTAAGTTACATTACTCAATTTTTAGAGGATGTTTTAGTGTTCATTTTGATGATGTGGGGGTTATTTGAAAAGATATTTCAAATATTAATACATTGATAACCTATAATAATGTCTAGGGGGATTTGTTTTAAGAGGGGGGGTTGAATGTAACACCTCATGATTTTGTGGAATTGTTTTGAATTAATTTAATTTTTTAGATTTTTTATTTCACATATCATAGAATATAACTTTTCTTATATGAAATAACCATGTTATTCATGTATTTTACTAAAATATATGTACATATTTTGATATGTGAAACACTTACACTATCTATTGATATATGCAACACTATGTTTTGTTTGTGTTACACACAATTCCAAATTATGTCCATGTATTGTGTTATACACACTACTAGATTTATAATAAAATTATTATATTTTTAACATAGGAATTAGAACAGTTTTTATGAACAGTATTAATTTAATTGTAGAAATATTATTTATACAGGTATATATAATAAATTCATTAACCATATGTTAATTATAAATGAAAATAATACCATTTTATAAAATAAATGGAAGGGTTTTTATGAAATCTATTTAGTAGTACACCACTATTTTTGAAACCAATAAATAAAAAATCATATTTTTTAGTATTTAAGTAAATATATATTCAATCAAATTTTAACATTCATATTATGTGCTTTTTAGGCATGATATTATAACAAATACAATTTTATGCATAAAAGATGTATTTTTTTAAAAATAATTTTCCCCCTTTTGATGGAATGCTTTTTTTAAATTTTATTTTCACACTAATAAAAATCATATTTTAAAAAATATACTTCTTCTATGAAATAGTGACATAAAATATTACATTGTTTTCTATTTTGATATTATTCTGATAAGTTTCATGTTTTCATGAGTCATAGAAAATTCTTTATTTTAATTAAAAACATAATATATCTATAAAAATTTATATTATTTTATATTTAATTTTATTAATTTTAAAGAAAAATTCGTTTAATTTTATATTCATCAATCTGATTAATTTAATTGTTATCAATTTTATATGAAATTAAGATACAAAAAATATCTATCTTTTGACTATTTTAATTCTATAAACTCATTGCTTTGTCGCGTCTATAGGATTAATTTTAAATTAGTTTTTACATCTATTATGAATTGAATTTTTTAATAAAAATTATGTATTTTGAATATAAAGGTCTTAATTTATCAATTAGGTCCCTTTTTGAAAAATATGAATTGTAATACTATTAATTTTTTTACCACAGTTTGGGGTAAATAAGGCAATGAAAGAAAAAAATAATATTATAAATTTTAGGAAATTACTCTAACTCTTGATATAATGTTATTGGTTGAAGTTAATTTTACCCTTAAAACTAAGGATCTAAATTTAATTATTATATGGAATATATTACATGAAAATGAAATAGATATTATTAAAATCATTGATAATGGGAAAATGTCACACACCTAGTTCTAATAAGTATACTATTTTTAATATGGGGTCAAATAGAATATATTCTCAAATATATATTTTTATATGAAATATAAATGTTTTACCTTCATCTTGATATTTTTAAAATTTTAGTGAGGAATTATTATCATAAATAATTAAAAATAAATATGGAATAATTATTCAATTAATGAAACAATCTTTTATATGATATTATAAATATTAAAATAAATATATTTTGACATATTTAAGGTGATAAACAAAATTTATATATGATAATTATATATTATGGTTGTCTTAAGTTATTATTTACAAATATATCAGTTGAGCATGGAGATTCATTTGTTGTCAATAATTTTTCAATATGTGTGTGGGAAGGTAGTGATGAATTGATGATGATGAATGAAGAGGAGAAGCATTTCTAAAGCTTATAACCCTTGGAGAATTAGTATGAAATAACATTGGATTTCGTGCTTGGACATTCACCATAAAAATATAATTATTTTTGAATAGATCCTATGTTCCATGACTTGTATCAAGGCAATAAATTGTTACACCATTTGAATAAGTCCATGAAATACTTGATTTCCTGATGAATTTAGAAGATCCATCCAATAGCTTCTAATTGGATGGATTTGGTGAACAAATCATATTATTTTTTATACTTATATTCAAAGACCTAGACATGTGTTATGTAGAACACATTTCTAGCTAAAACGTTTTAATGAATTGAATTTTAATGCATTGGGAGTTATTGAAAAGGAAATGAAGAAGAGGAAAAGGGAAACAAAGGTTATTTCATTTAAAAAGAGGAGGCCATTCTTGAATTTTTGAGGTATTTTATACATAGAAGACTTTTTTATATGTGGCATTACATAAAAAATATGCCAAACAAGGATGCAAGCCAAGGTCCTCATCTTCATGTACAAGCAAGACCTGAGGGTCAACCGCACTTGAGGGTAGCCTCAAGGTTAGATCTGCAAGAGGTGCAGGGCATGCGGGACATGTACAATCCCGCTATTGTGCATACAGTGATTAACCCACAAAGCGAGTATGCATAGTGGGCTCTATGTGCACGCTCAAGGAGGCAGAGTGGGAGCTATGAGTGCACCCGCATAGAACTAAGGAGGGGTGGCACCGAAGGGGGGAGGGGAGTAATATTGTTCTAAATCCACTTGCCTTTCTTGATATACCACTCCCCACATTCATCTCCTTTTAGTTGTGGAATATAAATAAAAACCCAAGAATAAATATGTGTCATTTATTTCATTCTAGAATAGTGTTTCTGTAACACCTGAGACTTTTATGAGAAATATTTTGTTTTTATGTTATATAAATCATCAAAGGAATCTTTCACTACACACAACACTATCTTTGATTGCTTTACACGCAACCGCGGCCTTCCTCAATAGCTTGCATCGTACGCAATACCGAGTTTCACTAAACAATGATATGCTATTAAAATATTATTAAAACTAGTCGTTATGAATAGTGATAACAACTTTTTGAAATTTTGTAAATTTTATTTTTCAAAATGGACTTCATTTTTGGATTCAGAATATCGAAATTATCTTAGGGTGAAATTTTGGTACTTTTTGAATAACTTTCATATTCTGATGAATAGTGAAAATTAATAATTTTAATTAAAAACAACTTTTTTAATCGAAATAATTAATAGTGATAAATTATTAATTTGAGTGGTTTTAAAGTATATTTAGAATATATTTTTACAATTTAATACAATGTTGTTCATTGGATGTAATTTCACATTTAAACCAGACATAAACAAGTGTCAATCTTTTGATAGTTATTATCTTTTAAAAACACGCTATTTGTTTTGACGACGGAATTAATTTTTAAATTAGTTAATGTAACTGATATGTTTTGAATTTGGTAAAATAAACATCATTTTTTAATTCATAATATCAAATATATCTTAGGCCTAATTTTTGGAATTTTTCTGGAAACTTTTGTTTTTTGATGAATAGTGAAGCCACTAAGTGGTAGTTAAAAAAACTGAATTTTTCATAAAACATAATTTTACCACTTCTGTGAGTAGAATTTCAAAAATCCTATAGAAAAGGTTAATATCAAGGACTAAAATTTGGTTCAATGAGATGAAAATAATTTTTGGTGAATAGTAACTTTTTACTTTTTTTACCACGGTTAAAAGTAAATAGGGTAGTTAAGGGTAACAATGATATTATTATTACCCTAACACATGTCCTAATTATATTGGATAAGTTTAATTCGACCAAAAACAACCTTAGGAATAAAATATGACCATTTAGGCCCACTTGGATTAGATTAGGACATTTATTATCAATTTATTTAAAGAAGGGTTAAAATAGTTAAAATCAAAGTTTAATAACTAAAGAATTTTTAATATAGGGTTATACATAATATAAATTAGACTATAAATATTCATTAAAAATATAAAAATATTTCCTACATAATGATATTTTATTTGTAATTTTTAGACTTTAAATAAGTTAATTTATTTATGACACAAAGATGATGCAGTAATTATCTTATTAATGAAATATTGACATAATTGATATTATAAATACCCAAATAAATGTAATTTGAGACTTTTTATGAATTAAAATAATTTTCTAGGTTAATATGACATGTTAGTATTGATTTAATTAACGTTTTTTGAATTAATAATTCTGTTATGATTTTCACAAAAATAAATTACTAAATAGTGTCAAAATTGACATAAAATAGTTTTTAAAACAAATATTATATTAATAATTGTTATTTTATTTCTAAAAATATAAGGTTCGGCCAAATGACTTAGATAAGGTTATATATATTAATAATAAACAACTTGGGGTTCGTTTGGCTTGTTATAGTAAGTTTATTAACCTTATAGTGTACGAACACAAAAAGACACGGTAAAAGTAAAATTATCTAACTTAATATTAAATCAAAATGATAAGGTTAAAATAGGAACCTAAACTTGTCTAAATTATATTGGATGAGATGATTTCTACCCATCCCCACCTTAGATTCTAAATAAATCAATTTGGAGCTATTTAAACCGAATTTGGATTTATAATAAAATAATATTTTTAGTTTTTCCAAAGGAGCCCCTCTCCTCCCTTATAAAAAGGGAACCTCCTACCCCTCTTCCTCACACCACATTGAGCCTTCAAGATCGGCCAACCCCTTCCAATTTCTTCTCTCCACTTCCCTAGAGACATCCTAGATGTCCTGGTCTTCTTCAAAGACCAATTTTAGTGTCCTAAAAGGAGGTCTCAAAGAAGCGCTTCAAAAAAGAGGTAATGTCTGTTACCGATTCTTTCATCTTTATTTCTTCTTCCACTTCTTCTTCATTAGTTGTTTCATTATGAAGTAATAATATCAGTATCACTCATATACTGATATGTTTTTATAAGTATGAAACAACCCTATTTCACCATTTATCCATCCTATGGAAAATGAAATCACCACGCGTGCGTACGTACAGAATACTGTTTCCACACCGTGGTGTAATCTATTTTCCACCACCACCTTAATTGGATGGATATAATGGTGTAAATAATAACTATATATGATTATTGTAAAGTTATATTTATTCTGAAATTGTATATATACACTCCATTACAATTTCACGATCATGGGAACGATATCATCGCTCGTGCGTATGTACGGAATACAGTCTCCACGATGTGATGCGACTCGTTCTACATGATCTTCATTGCATAATGATTATATAAATGAATTGAATGAATGAATATATTACACTAATACCAATCTGGAAATTATGTATCTATAACCTAAAAATAATAATAAGAATTTATTCGACAAAACACGCATAAGAACAAAAAGTAATAAACACCCGAATAACAAGTAGTAATGAAATATTACTAATAAGAAGCTAAGAATATGACCATATATGATATCATAAAAATAAGTATGATTCTGGAATAAGTCAATAACATTATTTAAATCATTATACAGGAGGTTTGGACACATACGAAGCAAATCAGACCTAAGGTAAGGGAAATGTCACAATCTCATTTTTATCCCAGATTGTTTATACTTTGGTATTTACTGGGGTTTATTTTATCATCCACATCCATGTTTCCTAAATATGTAATATTATTTCCATCCACCTACAATTGTTTAAATCCATTTTTACCCTTTGGTGAGTTTATAGTAAAAGATATGAAAGGAATCTTTTTTCATTTTTCATACAAGGTACTTTTTGACTTTTCCGACAAAAGTACGAGAAGAATGTTTTTTTAACTTATACGACATGAATGGATTTTTAAAAAATTATTTCCAAGAAGCTTACTTTACAAGTTTTCAAGTTTATTTTTATTCAAATTCTTTTAGTTTAAAATTTTATGACATGTTAAGAAAGGAAAATGTTTTTGAAGTAGAAAGGATATTTTCCTCAACAATGGAGTTCAAGTGTTTTATCAAAATTATTTTCCATCTAAGATAATATAGGGTTCTGTTTCTATCCCTATTATTACATTGATTTGATTATGTTGTGATGGAATTATTTTTATGAATTCCTTTATCTTATATGAATTGTTTTATGATGCTATGTTGTTTAAGAATCACATTTTTATTACATGGGTTATGCAATGATGTATGATTTATGATTTTGTGGCACACATATGAATGGTATCATTATGAGATGGGTGGGACCTATATCTCCCTCCAATGCATTGGGTAAAGATTTTATATCTCATGAGATAGACATGGATGGAACGGCAGGTTAAACCGGTTCAGTGAAACAGGACTGAAATGAGGAGTGAACTCGGTTCAGAAATGGACTTTGTCCACTAATATAGTCTTGGAAATGAGTCTTGACTAATAAGAAATGATTCTCTATGATTATGTGTGTATGCCACAAAGTTTCATGTTTTAAGTTATGATTATTGGGATTACATTTCACTACTATGATTTATCCCATGTTATGAAATTATGATCTCTTTTACAAGTTAAGATTTCCAAACGATATGTTCTTATGAATATGATGTAATTGATATTTCTTTTGTTTACCCTTACTGAGCATTTGAGCTCACCCTTTTGTATGTTTTTTCCCAGGTCAGGAAGAAGGTTATTAAGTAAGATATGCCAAAAGGTACTATAGATATGATGAAATAAATGGGAGACAGTGTAGACGCTTTATGAACCAGTTTTTTTTGTTTCCCAGTTTCTAAAGACACTATAACTATATGGTACTTTCATGGTTTTGTTATATGTTGTAATAAGTATGCTTCGATTTTGAAGTAATAACAATATATGTAAAGTATGGGTCATTATAGTTTCACCTTCTGATCAAACACGAGATCGATCTTGTTCATCCATGCCATCCATCTAATCTCTGCAGTTTGGGATTTATCCATGGTCATCTGATCACATCGACCCTGGATTTCTTCAACCTCTAAAGCACCTATACCACCCTTGAACCCGGAGCACTAGCCGAACAATGATCTCACAACTCCAGCCACCATTTGATCTCTGTTAAAGCCTGTTATTATTGTCTAAGCATCCCTAATAACATGCATTCATTATAAGGTTCATTCCTTCAACTAATAATGAAAATCGAATGAGGTTGAAGAAAATAAGTTTTGAGGCATCATAATTCATGGATGAAGTTTGGGTAGGATGGTTCTCATGCTTTTAAAAACATATGCATGTGATTTCTTCCATGTAAATGAAGAGCCTGCATTTTAAAAGTAAACACCCATGACGTGCACCATGTCATAATCCGTGTTTGAAACTATTCAAATCCGAATATCTCAGGCATTCAAATATTTGACCCTTGAAGTTTTGAATGTGATCTTTTCCTATAAAATGAGGATCCCAAGCTGTGAAGAGGTAACTACCATTTTTATAAAAAGGAGATATAACTTCTCTGAATAAAAAGAGACAGTGTGAACCCCTCTGGTTTGCGAAAGGTAGAAGGTTTTCTGTTCAGCACTACTACATGGAGGAGAAGACGATCCTGCAGTATTTTAACAAGTTATACACACTCTTGAACCTTCCTTTTGATGAATAAGGTAATTTTCACCCTCTATGCGAAGGAAATATTGAAAAACTTGCAATTTTCCCAATCCCTAACCTCTGTTTTGTGATAAATATGCCACGAACATACAATCAGTGCCTACACACCCTTTTTGGGCTCTTTCAAAGAAAAAACCAAGACCCTCCTTAGTTCTATGAAGGAGACTCTCGCCCACCCTAATTGAAAAGGAGGGGAAACTTGTGCCCTTTGTTTTGCATAAAGAACAATAACACCATCATAATTGCATCGTATATATATACAGTTAGCAGGGGTTCATCATTAATGAATAATCTGACTGTTTGAAGTAAAAAGATCTTATGGGCTTTGTTTGAAGAATAAGAAACCCAATCCCATTTATATTCACAAAAGGAGGATGAAGATTTCATGCAGGATTCACAGCAATGCATATGTAGGAATTGAGACACCCAAGTGTTCAAGAACAAGACATACATTGAATATATCCATTCAGATTTGAAAAATTGGACAAATCAAGAAATTATTGTGTGTTCACATTGGAATAAGGTGTAAGAAATAGGAATATCACATATATGAACTAAACCCATTTGTTTTTGAATAAACACACACTTATATTGAACCTAAACTAAATAATACGTGTGTGTATGAAAATATCCAAAGACAAAAATATTGTGTGATATTATGTGAGAAAAAAATAAAGAGGAAGTGTGTCTTCTCAAATGGTTATACCAATTTTGGTTTTCACACAAATTAGAAAAGAATTTTTCATCCATGCATGCGTGCACATGAATATGTGAGGACACTTAATATAAGAATAAATATTATAATTAAAGGTGTGTAATCATTATGAATCAATGAAATGAAACTCATGCATGAAGCATAATTGATTGAGATGTCCAAAAAAAGTTTGGATGCCATGCAATCCATACATGAAGTGAATATGTTTTGAGAATGAATCTAGACATAGTTAAAGAAGATATTATATATAAGTTGATAGTGTTTGTGAATACAATAAGAGATAAAGTGATTATATTGTGCAAGATCATTCTTCCATATTAATATTCTTAAATAATATGTGTGCACCATTCTCACACTCATTAGTGAGGACACATCTTAATCAGTAGAGGAAATAATTTCTTGAGATTTCTTAAACTGAGGAATGATCATAAAAGTGAACATATTTAATAAGATAGGCCTAAGGACCATACCAATGGTTGTTGAAGATTCACGAAGATATTCATGACAACTGTGGTTCAGTAAGCTCATGAGGGAAGATCAGATTATCCACCCATAGTGAATCAAGAAACATATCTTTTGAAATCATGGACAAAGAAGTATTTAGTTGGAATCGGAAGTAGGCCAGTGGGAATTAACTAACACTATAGGAAGCAGTATAAAAACCTCATGTTGTACTCAAGAGTGATATAATGGTACTCTGTATAGAACATTTTATTTTATAATAAGATTATATTGGAGAATCTGTGTTGGGGTGAATAAAAAACAATGCTAGGAGTATGTCATTGAACCGAACCTTTTAAATCATTTTTTTAATCCTCTACATTTACAACATCATTAGAGGTATGTCTGAGAGACACAGGAATAGGGGATTGAGGCTTTAAAGTGCAATATAGGTTTGATGGAATATAATAAATTAGTAAAATGATTAAAATGGATCATTGATTCACACCTCCACCTTTCAGGGATTTACATAGATATGGGCAATTCAATTGGTTTCAGAGGGAGGTTACCCTGAAAATATCCAAGTGAGTCTTTATGAAGTGCATATTTGATGACATGAATGGGCAACCTCAAATGGAGAATTCTTCTAATACTCTGAAAAGTATAAACAAGAAACAGCCACTGAATAATAATAAGAAGCTTCTTACTAATGAGGTGTAACCTTCTACTGAAGGTAATTTGACAGGTATAATATGTGATAATTTATTTTATTATTATGACTCTAAAGATGAAGCATACTCCAACAGGTATGATGATAGATCAATTAGTGATATTCAGACTGCACTCAAAGATCATCTGAAGAAATTACCTAGAGATGTAGAATGACACATTGCTGCAAGAATTAATTCTCTTGAAGATGATAAATTACAGCTGAAAAAACAAGTTAATTCCAAGGAAGAGGCATGGAGTAAATGGTTTGGTCTATCCAACCCTCTCATAAAATACTTAATGTAAAAGGAAGAAAAACTTTCTGTTTACAATGATAGATATTATGAATTCACTAAAAATTTGTAGGGAAGTATTTGTGAGAAAGAGTTATTTGAAATGGTATTTATAGAAGCTTTACATTCATTTGAAATGTTACACAAAGTCTATATGGTTGTCATAGATGCTCAACTAGAGGATTGATCTACTAATGTAATGGATATTTTCATCTCATTTCAACATTTAAAATATATTCATGAAGAAATAATGATTAATAAGAATAATAATTGGGATAGAAAACTGATATTAGTTGAGGTTGAGAATATCTCCCTCAAAATGAGGTGTTTAGAGGTAGAGGTGAAATTGAAGAATCATCAATCACTCCAAGATAAAACATCCCAAAAATATAAATGATGATATGCTGCCACTCAATTTTTCATTATGATATATGATTCCAAAAGGAACATCAGATCATCCTCTAATCCAATTCCACAATCCTCTAAGAAAAAGGTATACAAAAACCCAACTATTTTTTATTCTACTCAATCAGTTTCATCTTTAAGTATAGGTTAAAATCTAATATATTGGAATATGTGCATTGATAATTTTTTTAATAAATCCATCAAAATTTCAAGTATTTATACAGGGAATATTAAGAAAAACACCCCCAAATGGAAGCTCCAAAGAAAAAAAGACAATTCCAGAAACAAAAAAGTAGTGAATCTATCCAGAAAAATACTATATAAAAAATAAGGAGATTTATTGGGTATTATTGGTGTTGCTAGATGTTTGGGAATCAAAATAATGATTTCTAGAATTACATGTAAGCATTTGAAAATTATGGAAGGCCTATATTCAGGGAATGTATATATGAATAAATGAAGCATCCTAAAATGAAAATCCCAAAAACACAAATGAAGAAGATTATTTATATCACGAAAATATTATATTCTCTTGAAGACTTGTGTGGTAATTGCAATAGAAGTGGTAACAATTATGATGTTTCTTGGTTTAGACCTACTATGCCCTAAACATATGTTGATAAGAATCATAGACCACAAAAAAGGTAAGAGAATGCAAAAGAGATTGAAAAGTCTTCCATTTAGAATATGCAATAAAATGAAGTCAAAAAAACAGTGAAAGAAATTATTCCCAATAAGAAGTTCATGTGAGATTCCAATAATGTCATATAAATAAAGAAAATATAATTATATTGTGTAAAGAATGGACATTCCATTGATAACTACTAACATTCCATGGAAATGAATGGAAGCAAGCTAAAACTAAAATGATATTCAATCCAGAACAAGATGGGATTGACTGAAGACTTGACAAAAGGTAATATTAATACGTTTCCAAAGAAAGGTAAGTTGAAGACAATGAACAATCTATGTGGATTCTCCCAATCGGAAAAGGATAAAGAGTGTTTAGTTATCAGGTCTAATCAGTTGAAAATTGCTTGTGAACTGTAATGAGTAGATGATTGTGTAATAGCTAAAGGAAAAGAAAAAAGTTAAATAGGTCATTACACATGATGAAACTTTCAAATTTCATGAGTTTTTGTCAGCACATTACTACCCAATTGTCTCGCAACTACTGTGTATAAGGTTTAAGATGGATTGACATCATGGAAACATATGTATAACTATATTCCAAGTCAAATGGAGATGCTGAAAATTGGAGAACATTAACTAGTGGAAGCTACTTTACTACTGGTTGAAGAAAAGAAAAATAATCCACACAAGTTAAAGTTAAATGGTATTAAAGGTTCCATGTTGACAAAGAAATATCAAAATTTCAATGGAGAGGAAACACCAGCATGAAGAGTACTAGAAACTTTAGAGTTTCTAGGAAATGAGTTAGTGGGTTGAGATAAAATCCATAGCCCTAGTGCTTCTATTATGAAGATCACAAGTGTTCCATTTTATTCCCTTACATTTAATTTTATATGTCTGCTTACATTGTATGGAATTGATGTTTAAGGTTATTACTAAGATGATAGTTGAATGAGAAAATTATAGAACTACATGTTGGACTCATTATTCAGGATTTGATAATTACATGAAGTGATCCACAGTGGAAGATTATCAATACTCATATCTTTAATATTATCTACTGATAGTCCCCACCTTGGTAAATCAAAGGGAATCTACCCCTTGAGGGGGAGATAATATGAGGGAAAAAATATCAAGGATTGTGTCATGACAAATATTGAAATTCATATCATCTCAAGAATCTAAAATTAAGGTATTCCAATCACACTTTTATCCCTTATACTTAATTTAACTTATCATATCAATAATTGTTGAGTGCTTGATTGATGAAAATATTGGATGAAAGGGGGATTGTTATCTTTTCACAAGAAATTTTTAATATTCTTGGTTAAGTATGCATAGGATTTATAATTTCATTGATAAATATGACTATTTCCAACCCCTGGGATAAGAGTTGATACGTTTTGAGCATGATTTAACATGTATGGTTGTTTATTGACAACATTGATAATCATGGTGATTTCTCTCTGGTTTTATACTCCTGGATCTCCCAAGTCTACATATAGTTGATTTATTAAAAGAAATTTTCTATGTGAACCATGGGACATTATCCCTCTCTCAAAAATATTGAAGAAGATATTCTTTAAAGGTTGGAGTTCATGTTTTAGAAGAGAACTCGATAAACCATTGCATTTGGTTTCCAATAAGGGGGAGAAAATATTGTCCCACATATTGATCCATTCAAAATGTTCCTAAGTGATATTGACAACAAAATACAAAGGGGGAGATAGTTGATCATGTTGTTCCATAATATGTCAATATGTGTATTGTATGGAAGTGATGAAGTGATGATGATAATTGAAGATGAGAAGCAGTTCCAAAGCATATATTCCTTGGAAAATTAGTATGAAAAGACATTGGATGTTAGACTTGGAAATTCTCCAAAACAAATATGATGATTATTGAACTAATATTATATTCCAAAACATGTATCAAGGTGATTTATTGTTACACCATTTCAAGAAGGCTATGGAATAGATGATTTCATGATGAATTTATAAGATACATCCTATATCTTCTAATTATATGAAGTTGGTTATCAAATAAGATGAATTATTATGCTGATATTAAAATACATAGACATGTGTTAAAGAGAACACATTGTTTTATACAATGTTTCTATGAATTTTATTTTATTCCATGAGGAGTTAAACAAACAGAAATGATGAATAGGAAAAGAGAAAGAAATGATTTTTCATTAGAAAAGTGGAGGCTATGCTTGAATTAGTAAGGTATTTTATAATTAGAATACTTTTTTATAGAGGTACATACATAAAAAATAGGCCAACCATGGTGGCTAGATGAGGTCCTCATCCTCAATCTCATGTGGGGCCTGTGGTGAACCGCACCTTAAGGAAGCCTCAAGGATAGCCCCTAAATTGGTGTAGGGAATGTGGGCCATGTATAAGCCTGTAGGTTCACTCATGGTGAACAACCTGTGAAAATAGTATGAATAGTGGGCACTATGTGCGTTCTCGAGGAGGCAGAGTGGGCACTAAGAACTTGGCCGCATAGAACCATTGTGGGGCGGCACTGGAGGAGGAAGAAGAGTAATCAATCCCTGAGGTTGCACACCTTGATTGATATACCAAACTTCAACCATATATCCTTTTTGTTTTTGGATTTAAATAGAAACCCTAGAATAAATCTGCACTGTTTATCTCGTCCGAGAATAGTACTTCACCGCCAGATCAATTACGGGATCGATCGCACAAATCCAGGACATCCGTCTGGTCTATGTGGTTCGAGATTGAATCGTGGTCATCTGATATCATCCATTGAGGATTTCATAAA
The DNA here is from genome assembly GCA_963277665.1 of Viscum album. Lineage (NCBI taxonomy): Eukaryota > Viridiplantae > Streptophyta > Magnoliopsida > Santalales > Viscaceae > Viscum > Viscum album. The sequence goes on along the minus strand of OY728143.1, from coordinate 458,467,607 downwards.
CCTCTTAAGCACCTGCACCATAGTGTCGCCAAGATATCTAACCAAATGACAATTCCATATCTAAACGATGATCTCACCACTCCAGTCACTATTTGAACCCCGATAAAGCCCATTATGATCATCTGAGCATCACAATAAAATGAATTCATCTAAAGTTCCATTCATGCAACGAATGAATAAAATTGAACGAGGAAGAAGAAAATGAATTTGAGAGGAATCGCCTTTCATAGATGAAGCTTGGGTAGGTTGGTTCACATGCGTTTGAAAACACATGCACGTTATTTCCTCCCTTGTAAATGAGGATCCCACAATCGAAAAGGAAACACAAATACTTGCACCATATCATAACCCACATTTTAAAATATTCAATGTTAGATATGTTGGTCATTCATAGATTTGAACCTCACGGTTTTTAACACGCTCTTCAATTGTAAAAGTTGGAGCCCAATCCATGAAGAGGTTACTTCCATTCTCGTAAAAAGGATATATCTCTTCTCTAAAAATATAGAGACACCGAAAACCCCTCTGGTTCATGAAAGGGATATGATTTTCTATTCTTCTCTTCTACTTGAAGGAGAATAGGATCCCGCAAGATTTCAACAAGTGATAGACACTCATGAACTATCCTTGAAGAAGAAGATCATCTGCCCCCATTGTTTGATGGTAAATCACAAACCAGTGATAGGTTCCTTAAACCCTTGCCTATATTTTTTGAAGAAGCTTACGTGACATGAAATTAGTTCCTATGAACCCTTGTCATTTTCTTGAGAAGAGAGAACCAAGAAACTCCTTGGATTTCTAAAGGATTCTCTTGCACAACCTATGCATGAAGGATGAGAACATTGTGTCGTTTGGTTTTCACAAAGTATAAGAAAACAATCTTATTTTTATCTTGTATATATAATGTTTGTAGGGGTTCATCTTTGAATGAAAATGTTATTTCCTGAATGTATAAGCTCTTGTGTGCTTTTTTTGAAGAAGAATAAACACAATCCTCAGTGTATTCACATAGGAGGATGGTGAGTGCATGCATAATTCACAAGCACGCATATGCATGAATTCTGATATCCAAGTGCAAAAGAATAATCCATACATTGAATATACCCATTAATGGTTAAAAAAGATCACAAATCAAGAAAGTATTGTGTGCTCACATTTGAATAATGAGGAAGAAAGAGGAAGATCACACACATGAACTAAACCCATTCTAGTATGACATAACAAACACTTATATTGAACTTAAACTAGATTATCAGTCTATCTGTAAAGAACCAAAGACAAAATTTTGTGTGATCTTAAGTGATAAAATTAAAGAGGAAGTGTGTGTGATAAAAACTTTATACACATTGGGGTTTTCACACAAATAAAAAAAGTATTGTGCAAGCATTCATGCATTCAAATGAAAACTTGAAGACAATTCAATGAAGAATCAAAATTTTTAGTCCATGTCTATAAACAATAAAAAGAAATGCTATAAAACTCATGCATAAAGAATAATTTATTGAGATATCCAAAACAAGATTTTTAGATTCCATGCAATCTATGCATGAAGTGAATGAGTTTTGAGAGTGAATCGAGACACAGTTAAATAATATCTTATATATTAGTTGACAATGATTGAGAATCCAAGAAAAGATAAAGTGATGATATTGTGCAAGATAATTCATGAATATTAATATTCTTGAATAAGCTGTTTGCGACATTTTCCCACAAATTAGTGAGGCCATGTCTTTATCAGAAGTAGAATGAATTCCCTGAGCATTTCTAAACTGAGGACTGATCAAAGAAGTGATCATATTTATTGAGCAAGGCCAACAGACCTTTCCAATGGCTATTGAATATTCTTGAAGTGATTCACGATCTTGTGTGATTAAGAAAGATTATGATGGAAGATCATAATATCCATCCACAGTGAATCAAGAAGCATATATTGTTAAAGCTAGGTGGAAGAAGTCATCAGCGGGACTCTAAATAACGCCAGTGGGACTCTAGAAACATTATAGGAAGCATTATAAAGGACATGTTGTGGGACTCAGCAGAGATAATGTGGGACTCGGTATTGACCATTTTAATTGACAATAAGATTATGGTGGAGAATATGTGTGGGGATAATAACAAAAACAAGAATGAGTTTTCTTTGAACTGGTCGTATTAAATCCTTTTACTCAGTGCCTTTATATTTAGACCATAATTCGAGGTAAGGATGAGAGACACAAGAATAATTGATTGAGTATTTAACTAGACATATAAGATTAATTGAAAGGAATCAATTACTAAAAATATTTAAAAGGATCACAGATTCACCCCTACCCCTCTCAGTGATCCACACTGATCTGGTCACTTCAAAATCTTATTTTCCTATGTTTATTATTTTAAAATGTAATGAATTGTTTCTAATTTTACATTTATGATATTTTAAGAAAATAATATTTTATTAAATTACGTGGAAATCATAAACAATTTAAATAAGGAAAAGGGGTTAATATATGTTCTACTATAACATATGTTTTACTTTTATAGCCAAATTGATACTCTATAAGTAAAAATGTACTTCTTCTTAATATTGAAACATTTCATTATATATTTTATATTAAAAAAGATTAATTGTGGGTTAATTGAAATGATACTTCTTAAAATAATATCTAAAATATATGGGATGATGAAATTAAAACCTTAAAATATCTTATCATCTAATAAATTTTATTTTCTAGGTATCTTTTTTGAGATTTATATTATAATAAATTAAACTTCAAAAAAATGTCAAGAGTTCCCATCCACTATCTTATAAATGGGATGTTATTATTCATTTTTTCCACAGTTTAAAACCTATTTGGTTTAAAAAAACCCTACCTAAATCCCATCAAATCATCCCTAAAATAAGACTAGAATCCATCTTATGGTCATAAGAACGACAAAATAAGTCCTTTGGTGTTATCCAAAATGAGATACTAAAAGAAGATAAAACAATCATCAATAAATTCTTTATTATTTATTTATTCCTTAAAAACCTTAAATTATATTTATTTCAAGTTCATATAATACCCTCTATATGTTAAATATAATGATACTTTTATTTGACAATGATATGAATTACAGTCACACAAAATTATATCAAATGGGATAAGCATTCAGCATTTGTGTGTACGATAAACAACCAGATCGTGAACTGATGTCCTTCATTATTCCATTACCACCATTAATGGTTGGGAATAATAGTGGAATATATATTATTACATGATATATATGATATGTTTATTCTTTTTTAATTATTATATAAAACAAACCTTCATGGTTTCCATTTTTTAAATATAATAACTTCATTTACGAAGGTGTAGAAAACCACCTCCTAAAAGCATTATGATTCTTCCATACCATTCATTGAATATATTAACAATTAATTTAGAATAAATATATGATATATATGACTTTATAGTACAACAAGAATTATATTATATAAATATTTATATGTATTTCCATTACTTTCATTCTTTTAATTTGAAATGTAAATGGAAATAGCGATCAAGTGTACGTTTGACTTACCATCTCCAAGAATAGTGTATTTTATCTTATATATCTATATTTTATAGATAATAACAAAATACGATAAAATATATATATTATATTCATATCATGTTTTGAAATCCTTATTTTATTATATCATGATATTTTTAAGTGGACCAAAAATAGGGAAAATCAACACACTTGCCAAAAACAAGTTGATTTTTACCCAAAACATAAAATTAACATGAAATTATTAATAAATGGGTTTAAAAAATCATAAGTAAATCCTATATGTTATGATATATTTTAATTAGTTTATTTAATTGATTTATAATATGCTTATATTTATTATTTAGGATTCTTGAATGACTATAGAGAGGGTTAGGACATATTGTTAGGGGATTTCTAGTCTCACTTATATTTCTACAAGACTTATTCCCTAGTCACCAATTTATTTATTTTGTATCATGTATATAATGAAAATGAATGTAATATAAAGGCACTGTACAAAAATATAAGGTTATTTAAATATACATTTTAGGGTATCTATTTTATCCGGTTTACATTTCAACAAATAACAAATCCGTAATGTAATTTTGTCTCAATTTTACTTTTTTGAGGAACATGTTATGCTATGTGCCTATACTCATTTACAAAGTGTATATACTACACTTTTACATGATGTATCATGAACATAATAATTATCATGATATTATATGTATTATGTGATATTATTCTTTCTTCTTTTAGAAATATGCGTTCCTTCAAAACAATGTTTTTTAATTTTTAAAAAAGTTATTTAAATGATATTTATGAATTTTCAATGAAAAGAGATTCATAAATGTTTAAAAAGGGTTTTTAAATATTCCTCTATATGTTTCATGGTAACATTTATTTAAAAAGTTTTTATAATTTTTTTATGAGTTTAAAATGTTTTTTTCTCAAATGAAAGGATGTTTCCTTCAAGAATAGTTTCAAATGATCTTTAAAAAACATCTTCCATATATGACAACATTATTTGATGATAATTATTCATTATTCATCCATTATTAATGGAATATATCCATATTATTTATATATTCAGTTTAGGATTACAATTAATGATTTATGATCTTGTAGTGAACATGTGTATGGTTTTAATTATTTTATTGATGGGACCAATAACTGCCTCTAATACATTGGGTAGAGATTTATATATCATGAGATAATAAATGTTAAACAGTTCTAGGGGATTAATGCACTATGGGAAATTAGTGGAAACTCGATCCACTATAAGAATAAAGTGAAACCAAATCAACTATAGGGAAAGGGTTGTGATTAGGGATGTTGGTTTGTCTCACCCAGAAGGTGCATCCCCCATGAAGTTTCCTATTAAGTTTTTGGAATGAACCATAAATTTTAAAGAATGATATTCCATGTTTATTTATCTTAAAGAAATTATCTATTAATAATATTTTATACATTCATCGATTATGCTCATTATTTCCTCATGATTCATGTTTTTCTGTTAGGTCTGAATAATAAAATGTTACACAAGAGGGGGTGAATTTTGTCTTTTAAGAAACTTCCACAATTATGGATTATGATAAACTCTATGATTTATATGAATATACATTGTGTTATTGAATATGTAATATAAATAGATGATAAAAATAAAGAAATAACACAACTTTTTATAGTGATTAGGGGAAAAAAGATCCCATAGTCCACTACAAAAATCTCTCTCTCTCTCTACGAGCATGGTGATTTAACTAGAAAGGTCCTCTTATCATAAGACCATAAATCCACATATGAGTTAAGACAGTTGATACCTTTATAATAAGTGTAAATATAGTACCTTATAATTCTTTTATAAGTAACTGGTTATCCATATCTTAGATAGAGAAGATGAAAATCCACTATAACCAAGTATAAGCAGTTGATACTCTACTAATTCAAAAGGGTTTTATTTGAATGTACAAGTTGATAGTTACAGTTTGTATAGTAATAACTAACAGAAGATTAAGTATTTTCTTCCTGAAATAAATTCATCAATATAGGTTAGTTATGAAGAGATTCTAATTGTAAATAATCTTCAATAAAATCAGAAATAGATAGTAATAGTAAATTTATAGATGTAAAATAATGAACATGTATGTCTCCAATGTGTAGCTTCTTTCAAAATTAATTGATCATTACAATAGAAGTGTAAAAGATTTTTATGAGAATTATATCATAACTTAAAAAAGTTTTCTTGTATTTCCTATATGTTGAAGCATTAAATTGTTAGAATATATATAGCAGAAATCCTCATTCAGAATTTCATATAACCAAAACTCCCCTAAAATAACATGAATATCTAAATTCAATGAAATCTATGGGATTCATAACATCTTTAGCAAATATGATATAATATCTATAGTGAATAAGGTTATTTGGTACAATCATAACAAGAATTTATTTTGTCTAAAAATGTGTTATGATAGCCTATGTTTTTGTAAAGACCGTTTCAGAAATCTCAAATAATGACATAAATTTAAATCTCCATCATTGAAAAGTAAAACATTGGGTTCCTTCACAGAACTACGAAATACAAAATGTAGGGTTCAACTATGTATTATAAATTCTCCAAACATAAATTTTATATTGTATGGTTTGTCCAAAAACTGAATTTGATGAACTATATCATTGTTTCCACAAAAATAGGGTTCCATACCTACGTTAAGTTATTTAACCATACATTATTCTCATTACAAACATAAGGTTACTTCTAAATTTAAGGTTATTTATCCTTACATTTCTTTATTCTATGGTTGGTAATCGGTAAACACCATATTCTTACGTATGGTTAAATAAAAATGCATGGTTCGTGATCCATATGTGTTGTCCCAAGTATAGGTTTTATTCAATTCATTACATTCTCAATGTAGGGTTCGAAAAGTGTTTCAAGAATATACATATTAGCGTTAAAAACATTAAAAAATAATTTTAGTGAACTTAAAGCGTGAATATAAATCCAGAATAAATAATAAAAATAATAATAATTTCCTTAAATAGACTTAATATAATAATTTTTTAAAAAAATAATTGTATTTGTGAGCATACAAAGCTATTAAGATTTATAGAGTATTTTGTATAGAATACATGCCATATAATCTCACCATTTTGATGAACAAAAAACCCATAAGATATCTAACAAAAAATATATAATTTTTTACACACATTGAATATAAATTATTTTGTCTATTTTGAAGTACTATTTTGATAAAAATATAGTTAAAATAAAAAGTTGTGTTTACCCAAATCTCTCCCACTTTTTGTGAAATAAATTAGAATGTAAAATTTTTTAAAAACATTTAATTGAGCCCAAAATAGTAAATGAATGTTTATATATTTTATTGTGTGGACCAAGAAGGCATTCATTCTAACAGAAAATATAATAAATAATAAATGATAATGAATCATAAAAAATAAAAAAAGAAATAAAAGTAAGAGGGAAAAGGTAATTTATTAATAAAAACATTATAAATAAATTAAATAATTTTAGGGATGATTAAAAAGGATTATATTGAAGGTATGGTGGATGGGGAATGATTTTGGTTTGAAGTAGGTTCTGTTCAAGCCTAAGAAGCATGAAAATCTTCTTTCAATTCTTCTATGAGAACATGTATCATGCCTGCAATATTGTCTCGTAACTTTCTTATCTAAATTATTCAATCATGGATGACATTAATATTCTCATCCAAATTCACATTCAAAAACATCATGAAAATTATCCATTTTTTCCAAAAACTATTCTAACTTATCAATGAACTTATTAAGAAGTAGTTTGATTCCTAGTTTAGAAGAAGTTATTACCTCAAATATAATCTTCTAATTGTCTAAAAAACTGAAAATGGTTCACAATTGCACTAAAGTCTTCGAATAAGATCATTCATATCTACTATGAGAGATGTGATAGCCTAAAATCATCTGATTAGATCTAGGGAGGTTGTAGGCGAAGAGGTAAAAGTACTGTCATTACCGACACTTCCCAATATATATTCGAATTGGCTCCCAAAATACCATTTCAGGTCAGAAAAAAGGATTTTTGGAAATAGAATCATATTTGATCATACCAATCTAATCCAAAATTTAACTTATAAATTAATAAATATAAATTAATTACGTATAATTTCCATTGGGTTCCTAAAGACAAGTGTAGATGTAATTTAACTCTATCATTGTTGCTGAGGAATTTGAAAATCATTAAAATATATTCATAATGTTTCTAGATCCTTTCTTAGATTCAAATTATCCTTCTAATCCTAGATAAATATAATAAAAATATCTTAAATTTGATTTTATATTGAATCAGATTTCCCATCATCAGAATTATTTAACTAAATCGTAGATTCCAAAATTTCCAATTTAGTAACAAAAGAATTATCAAATAAATTCTCACTCCACTCATAAATGACATGAAGTACCTATGTCCTTTCTATTGAGATAGATGAAGGTATCTCTCGTGAGTGGTCCGTTATAGAGATATATTGTAGTTTAGTATTCACATTGACTAAATAAAGAACATACAGAACATATTGAACAACTTCATTCTATAAATCTGGTTGAACAACCACATGAATTTCTTGGGGCTTCCCCTCTGCCTATTTTTCCTCAAAATGATCTATTTAATCCAAATTAACTGAGCTAGATGCTTCTACAGATCATAAAATGGGTTTTTTCATCTATTTTTCTTCTTTATTCCATGGTTGAAAATTAATTTCATCTTAACCTTCTTCTTATTCTTCAGCATGGTATGATTATAATATATTAGATTTCACTTTGTTTATTTTTCAACGAGTTCTGTTATGGACTCTCCAACTCCATCATTTCTTTTAGTACTACTTCCCTTAATAAAAAATCCATAAGTATATTGGTCATCGGCACCAACTAACAAAAAATTTACTTTCACAGTATTCTAATAAAACAAAACATTCTAGGAGTCTCAACTTTAAACACATTTATGTGGTGAAATTTAACTATGTTAAAAAAAATAAGAATCATGCTCTTTTTGAATAAGATAAAAGACACAATCCTTCCATAAGGATAAAATGAAATATTGGACCCTGAAGGGATAACATAATTTCGATACCTTAGCATGTATCTTAGAAAATTCATCATGATTTCACTGATGAATAAAATCATAATGTACATATCTGGGTACAAGATTTTCTCCATATCATCTACTATTAGATGAATTATAGTCTGAATAAAATTAACTAAAACTATTTGTCTTCATCATGGTCCTTAACAATAAATTTCATTATATTTTTTACTCTGAACAAAAGTGAAATAATTGCATCAGACATATGATCTTTAATTCCTATTGATCTAAGATCAATGTGGAATACTTCTTCATGAAGGCATTTTAAAATTCCAGCAATTTCACCCAATGAAATTGAAAATTAATTTTGATATATCAGTGAGGATATATTACTGTCTATTTCACCAAAACTAAACTCTACACTATTATAAAAGTGGTTCAGTTTATCCTCGTAAAGAAATTATATATTCTTCTTAATGAACATAAATCCATACCTTGAAATTCTTTCACTTTCTTGAGTATATGATTCATTTGGATCAACTGTCCAATGTCTAAATTTTTTTCATGAATAATAGTTCTCTATGAAACATACTGATTCTTTGAGTCATTGGGTTCACCTTCATTAGTTTTCTTATTCTTAACCATTTCTATGATTCTGATTCTTGATGGATTTTGGATTCTAGGGTTTTGGAGGAAGATGAGGGTTTTGGAAGAAAAAACAGTTTTAAAATGAATAGGTATCATAATTCAAAGGGCTTTCAGACAGATGATGACACAGTATTGTTTTTCATTCCTATTAGGTAGAGATAATTTTAATCTATTATTTTTGAAAATATGAAGCTTGAAATTAAAAACAATAAAAACATTAATTAATAAAATAAACAAAATAAAAAATTGTCAGCTATAATGATAAAATAAATAATATTAGTAAACCATATTAATAAAAATAAAATAAAACCAATAAAAAATAAGAAATATATTAATTTAAATAAACTAATTAATATTTATTTAAAATTAAATAAACTCAACTCCCCCTTTATAAAATCAAATCTTGTAGTAGGGAGAGGTTTGGTGAAAATATCACCTAATTGATATTCAAAATTAACAAATTCTAAAAATATATCCATTTTAAGAACATAATCTCATAGAAAATGATTTTTTATATCATTTTTCTTCATCTTACATTGACTTATAGAATTTTTTGAAATATTTGTAGCATTATTCTAATAAAAATTAGAGTTACTTTTAAAATTTAGTCCAAATTCCTTTATTCTTTTTCTCATCCATTGTAATTGTGTACAACAACTACCTGTACAAACATATTATTCCCTGAGCATTAAGAGGGAATCTATGAGTTGTTTCTTACACAACCATGATACTAAATATTTTCTGAAAAAGTGATATGTTCTTGTGGTTTTTTCTATCTAATCTTATCATTCAGAAGAAACATCTGAATATGAAATTAAATTAATATCAAGAGGTTTTGTGGTGAATCTAATATTTAAAAATAGTTCCTTTTAATATCTATTTTTTTACATCATAAAGATTTGATTATATTGGATTTGAATGAAATATAACACATAAACATACAAAAAACATAATGTATAATCTACTAGAAGTAAGATATAACATACTACCAATCATACCTATATGTAACTTGTTGTCCAATGGTTATCCAGATTCATTCAAATCATGTTTTATATTGGTACACATAAGAGTTTTATATGTCTTTTTTTTCTATATTTATAATTTTTTCAATAAATTAATTATATATTTACTTTTATTTAAAACATTTCCATAATAATTTTTATAATTTTGAAGTCCCAAATAGTAATTCAGTTCTCCCACCAAACATATTTCAAATAATTTATTTTATTATTTTTAAAATTTTAGGACAAATCTTATTATTTGTTGAAACAAAAATAACATCGTCATAAAAAATTTAAACTATTAAAATAGTAGAACAAATCATTATCTTAAAATGTGCTAGATCATATAATCAAATAGTAAAACCATTTATCAAAATAATAGAAATTAATCTTTTATATTAAGATATAGGTTATTATTTGAGTCCCTGGAAAAAATTAGTATGTTTAAAAAAATAATTTGGTTTTGGAGGAATTTCAAAACCATGGGGTAGTTCAACATAAGAAACTTCCATTAAATAATGATTTGAAAAGAAAGATTTAACATCCTTCTGATATAACTTATAATCCTTATGAGATGTATAATCTGAGAGGATTCTAATAGCTTTTACTCTCTGTATAGGTAAAAGTTCTCATCATAATCTATACCTTCATTCTGATTATATCCTTTAGCAACTATATTTTCTTTATTTATGATTATGATACCTTGATCATCAATTTTGTTTCCAAATACCATCTCTGTTCCTATAACTGGATGATTGGTTGGCCCCTCTACAATTTCCCAAACATCATTACACTTGAATTAGTTTAGCTCTTCTTGTTTTTCTAGAATACAATGATCATCTTTTAAGGTGTCTTTAATATATTTTCTTCCTAACTATGATAGAAAGGTGGTAAATTCTGCTAGAATTACTACATTTCTTTTAGTTCTAATTCTTATATCTTGGTCACCTATAATAATATCTAGAGGATGATTATGCATGAATAATGACTGTCTAGGCATGAAACATTTTTTATATTCAGTATCATATTCCTCTAAACCAAACTGATGTTTCTTAATATTACTTTCAAAATCAGATTTAGGGTTTTCAAGTCTCATGTCATCAAAATATTCAGTAACATTATTTTTTTATTATTATATTTATTGAAAGGGTATATTTCATCAAACCTAACAAGATCTGGTTCATCATAAATCATCGAATTTTTGTTGAATAGAATATAGACTTTATAAGTATCATAATATCCTGAAAATATTCTTTCAATGGCTTTCGGATAGAACATACCACAATTTTCCTTACTATTTATGATATAAACCATTCATCCAAAAATATTAAAGCACTTCACTTTATGTTTTCTACTATTTAAATGTTCATAGAGTTTCCTATTGAAAACATGACTTATTAAAACTCTCTTCATGATATAACATGATATTCTTATAGATTCATCCCATAATAGGTAGGAAGACTATATTCATTTTTCATAGTCCTTCCCATTTCATGAATAGGCCTATTTTTTCTTTCTATAATTCCATTTTGTTGAGGTGTTTTTTACAAAAATTTGTGTTTATCACCTAGGTTTGAGGAAAACTAATTAAATTCTTGATACTAAAATTCTATACCATGATTACTTCATATTGAAATTAATTTTAAAACTACCCCATTTTTATTTTTCAGAAAAACATTCAAAAACAATGAAAACATCACTATTACGTTTTTGAAAATATACCCAAGTAAATCGAGAGTACTCACCAACTAAAACAAAAATATAATGTTTATTAAATAAACATTCTAATATTTATGTTCCAAAAAAATCCATATGGTTATGTTCTAATGTTTTATATATAACATTTGTGTCAATATATTTGAAATAATATTTGTGTAGTTTTTCAATTTGGCTTGCATCATAGAATCTATCATTATCAAATTTAAGACAAGGTAAATCAGAAACTAAATTATTGATAAATAATTTATATAAATCTTAAATATTATAATGAACATCTATCCTATGCTAGATCCCTGACTCATTTCTTTTATCAGGAAAATAATTCACTTTTTTTACATGTGGAATTTAAAACTAATGTATAAACATTATCAGTTCTAGGTTCTCTATAATTAAGCAGTTTACCATTAAAACTGAGTAGGATTTGTTTAAAAAATAGACAAAAACCCCAACATCAAAAATTTGGGAAATAAATTTTATAATTTGGTTTAGACCATTCACATACAGTACTTGGTTGACTGTTATAGTCTTTGGATCTCTATCAATTCTAACTCCAATGACCATTCCATTAACATTGTCACCTAAAGTAACTAAACATCTCTTCATTTGAGTTAATGTATGAATGATTTATTAGTATGCACTCATGTTATTGTAATATCCAATATCAATATATAATATTACTTTTCCCTTCTTGTGTCCTATTTCCGACAAAATCAATTAAAAACTATTTTTTGGTACCCATATCTTATTGGGTCCTGTACTGATAGCTAGAAATTATCTAGGAATCCATATCTCTTTTCTTTTACCATAATTCATATTACTTTATTTATACCAACTTTAATAAATAAAATATATTTTAATACCACTATTTTATGGATATTTCAAATAACAATTATTAGTGTAATGGTATTCTGTTCCACAAAGATAACAGGTATTTTTTCCGAATTATTAAAAAATAATTTTTATACAATTTTTATTTCTCACCCTTATATCCTATTCCTAATATTTCTCTTTTAATTACATTATTTCAATGAATTTTATTCAAAAAATTTATCATTCGGTAAATGAAATGGTCGTACAAATATTGGATTCTACTTTATTAAGAAATTATTTAATCATTTTCTCATGATCAATTTCATTTGTTGTAGATGAGTTCAATTTATCAACTAGATCCTTATTTTTTTAGTAGAGTATATTTTCTCATAAAATATCATTATGAATGTTTTTAATGAATTTTATTCTTTATAAAATAATTATATTTTTATTCTTACATAGAATATTAGGTGGAAAATTTATCATTTGAATAACTAACAATATCATAATAAGAATAATAATAAGTTTTTACCTTATCCTCCTCATCTATAAAAAATATTGGCATCCAGTTCTTGTGGCTGTTTCTCTAAATTATATTGTTAGGAGGTAGTGGAATTTATAGAAAAAGTTCTTCTAGCCTTCATGGTTCTTTTCCCCTTAAATTCGTAATCAACATTCATTGGATACATTCGACCCATTATTTTTCATTCAAATTTTAGTTGGGGGAATTATGTCTGATATGTACAATTTTTTGCATTAATATCATTTAAATTATCTAGGTTATTTATAATCATTTATAAATAACATTTTGAATCTTATATATTCCATGTAAAATTTTCTGATCTTTTGGGATAGCTGAGCCAATTCCCTTTTTGAATCAATTGAATCCCAATTCATCTCTATTTTGTATTATTGTTTTGTTTTTTCTATGCTTCCTAGATGTTAGTTTTATAAAAGTATTTTAATTTTTATCTAATGTTTTATGATATTCATCTTTAGTCTTCATCTCAAGTTCATACATCATCATCTTCCCAATTAGATCTTTCACCGTCATCTCCTTGATAGGTGTTGATTGGAAAATAGTAGAAGAGATTCATTTCCATTTCAAAGGTAGTACTCTAATTACATTCAATGCTTGATCACATTTTTTGATCGGTTCTCCCAAGGTAGTAATAATTTTACAATATCTCTAAGCCAATCATTCATCTGTGTGATGCTTTCACCATATTTCAATCTAAATGTCTCAATTATTCTCTTTTCTATCGCAAACCTCATCTGTCTATCATTGTAAATTTCTTTATAAGAAACTGCATTGGTTTTCCACATCTCATAAGTAGTACAAAATTATGATGCCTAATTAAAATCATCTGGTCCAAGAACAAAAATAATAGTATTCATATCTTTTGAATTAATATCATACTCGGCTTCTGTTATTGTATCCCACGATTTTAGTTTTTTTATGAATCTTATAGGATATAATGAATTTTTAGGGGACATTTAATCTAATTTTTTTTCACATATACAATAATTCATGATTTCCAGCCTCCATATTTTTCACTATAAAAGTATCGAGAACATAAAATGGGAATTCATTGTCTAGTATCATTCATTTACATATTTTTATATACCTTATATTTTTATCATTCTATATCTTCATTTTAACCTCACATCTCATACAAATTGTTGGGTTGGAATAATACAATGTATCACCAGAGGTGGGGTGAATTATGTTAATTTAAGAATCTTTCATAATTTTTTATTTTGACACACTTTGAAATTTAGATGAATACACAACGATTTATTCTATATGAAATATAAATAGTGTATAAGTTGAAATAAAGAACACAACTTTTTATATTTTTTTTGGAAACAAAGATCCCCTACGCCACTCCACCAATAACTCTCATTATTGGCTTAGTGAATTTCACTAGAAATTCCCTCTTATAATAAGACCAAAAATACACAACTAAGTGTAAGCAGTTGAAACTTTTAAAAATAAGGCTAAAAAATAGAGCATTATGTTATATTTAATTTGAACTGGTTATCTTCAACATTGATTTATAATTGGACACTCCACCACAACTAAGTTCAAGTAGTTGATACTTTACAAAATCAAAAGTGTTTTATTTAATGTTATTGGTTCATCATCACAATTACAGTAGCAGAAACTTATAGTAGATGAATATTCTTCTTCAAAAATTATTGTAATCAATAGAGGGTAGTTATTAAATGATTCTAGTTGAAAACAGTCTTCAATAAAATTGTTAACAGTGAGCAGTAGTAATGTTACAATAGTAAACGATTGAACATTTATTTCTATAAAGTGTTGCCTATTTCAGAATCAATCATTCATTGCAGTAGAACTATACAATATGTTTACATGAATAAAATAGTATATAATTAAATGTGACTTATATCTCTCATATATTGAACCAATATACTCGTAGAATATATAGATAATAATGTCTCATTAGGAATTTCATATACAAAAAAAATTCTTGAATGATCGTGAATATTTAAATTAAAAAACATCAAGTGGATTTGTAAATTATCTTAAACATAAGAGAGAATATATATGTTAAATATGTTTCATTGAAAAAATCAAAACTATCTTTGAATTAGTTAAAAATTTGATTTAAATCAGCCTATAATTCTCTAAAAACCATTGTAGAAATCTCAGATAGAATCACAAATTTAAATATCTGGCATTGAATAGTCAAATGTGGGGTTCCTTCACAAAATGAAAAAAATACCAAATGTAGGGTTATTATACATAGAACTCATTATAATAACATATGAATGAAAATGTATGGTTTATCATTAAAGTAATATTGATTAACTATACATTTGTTTCCTAAACATAGGGTTCCTTACTTACGTAGGGTTCTATAACTAGACTTTGTTCTCTTTAAAAATGTTTAGTTCCATCCAAATGTAATTTTATTTATCCATATGTTCCGTCATTTTTATGTTTGACGACCCATAAACACCTTCTTCTAATATATGGTTGAATAAAAATAAAAGGATCATGATCCATACATGTTTTCCTAAGTGTAGGGTTGATTCCTTTCATTACGTTCTAAACCTATGGTATAAACTGTGTTTCCAAAATACACATAAAATAATTCTGAACACTATAAAAATTATTACGTGTGAATTGAAATCCTGAATATAATTCTAAAATAAATATGGAAGTTAATAATAATTTTCAAAAAAAAATACATAAAGTAATATTATATGTAAAACTAACAAGGGTATTTGTGATCATCGAAGTCAATTAATATTTATAGAGTATCATTTAAACAATACATTCCAAATATTATCAACTTAAAAAATGTATTCCATGACTAATTTATATGATCTCTAATAAGAAGGGTATGATCTTTTAATTTTTTTCTCATGTTATCATACACTTATATTCTGAATTATTCTTATGTATATCCCTTGGTTAACAATAAGGATCACCTAATCTCACCCTTTTATTATTTTTTCATTTCTAAATATTATATGAAAATTTTTAGGTAGTTTTACTAATGGAAAATATCATTGTGGGTATTTTTGAAGATACTTCAACAGATTAGAAGTTTGTTACCCATGTTTCCAAAGGAACTAAACTAATATTGTCTTTGGGTGTGTGTTTGTGTATTCCACAAAAATATTGTAATATCATTGTTGGAAATGAATGGGAAATTATATATATCTTACTTCATAACACTAAATTGATTATATCAAGATATAAATTCAATATTTTGAAATTATGGATC
Organism: Viscum album; assembly: GCA_963277665.1. Classification (NCBI taxonomy): domain Eukaryota; kingdom Viridiplantae; phylum Streptophyta; class Magnoliopsida; order Santalales; family Viscaceae; genus Viscum; species Viscum album. The sequence continues at coordinate 458,451,099 of OY728143.1, read as the reverse complement.
ACTACACATTTGATCAATAATATCATCTATATGGGGTAATGACAACTCTTTTTGGATGGTGAACCTACTCCGCTCCTGATAATCAATTTAAAGTATCATTCTTCCATGTTTAGTATTATAAAAAATACCTAGTTCTCCCCAAGGTGACAGACTTGGCCATATGAATACCATGTGAATATTCTCCTACTGTTTCTCAATCAATTCAGGAAACATAATTATGCACATTCTTTTAGAATAGTCTAAAATATGTGTGGCACTATGTATGATTCCTAATGGGAAATAAATATAAAAATGAGGTATAATACTAGGAAACTATTCTAGATATACATCAACAAACTCTATAAAAATTATTATATCATTTAATTTATGTGTTTCAACAACCATCTATGAAAAATACCTCTTGGTAATATGAATTGATACCTATGTAATTGTTGAAATTTCCAATGTAATTTCATACTTATTATCTCATTGGTATACGACCATAGGTTGGTTCAAAATATAATCATTAACATCCCTTATAAGTAGATTAATGTTGGATATATATATATATATATATATATATTTGTGTGTGTGTGTAAATCCAATACATGTGTATGATGATATCAAATTCAACCACAATGATTCTAACAAGATTTTTCTAAAACACAATCTCACAAAACATAATGAGGAAATAAACAAATACATAACATTCTATCAAAATTATATATGTAGTTTTAAAATCTATTCATTGAGTATAACAAAGATCATCCAAGATAATTTTCATTATATACCTATCCTCATATTACAAATCTTAAATATATTACTTCATTATTTGAGAATACCAATTTCCATATCAAAATTAGTATTATAACATTAATATTTTGATAAAACCAATATGAATATCATAACCATGAATAATCTTTAACTACAATTATTAGTATTTAAAAATTCATCATATTATGTCTAAATAATAACCCCTTATTTTCAATAAATGAACCCCTAGGTTTATCCTGGGTCATTAAAGATCATTATTCAAATATTTCATGAGGGTTCATCAAGATTATGTAAATTTCCAAAAACAAATATCCGCTTGTATTTTCAATCCAAGACTTTAGAAAGGCTTAGTATCATGACCCATGTTATGATTGAGTCTATCTGAATGTACCCTTCTATTTTTATAAACCCTATGTACAAAAATTCTATAACAAAATCCCCCTGGTATATCGATACATGGATTTAATTTCTCATAAACATCTCACTCAATAATTTTTCAAAATTATAATATATTTTACAAACATATTGATTTGTCCTTATATTTTTAAATAATTTTTTTCATCCTAGTTTTATTAAGTGAATTAAAACATTCTCTAATACCAACAATAGAGACACGCACATCCCTTACATATATTTTATATATCAATATATCATTATTCATTATAAAATATACTGATCCACACTATAATTTTGTAGTATTACTACCATTGTAAACAAAGAACCATAATAAACTAGTTATTAAGTGAACTATATGATTTCAAACTATTTTCTTAAAATTTAGAACCCTTATTAGATATGTCATATATAATACACTTTTTTATATCATGGGTAAATAAACATAATTATTAGCAATTTGATATGCTCTGTAAGTGGATAAAAGGGAGATATAAACAAAGGATGAAAATAATCATATGATAAAATGAGAGTAACTCTTGAAAACCATACCATGTATATCATATATCATAAACTTGTATCATAATCTAAATCATCATAGTTAATAATAAATTTACCAAAAAAGGAATCAATGACCATGATCTGCTAGATAATAGTAATAGAAGAAGGTATTTAATTATGTTATACACATAATAATAGGAAATTATTTACTTAACATTCAAGTATTATTTCCAAAATAATCTAGGTGAAACAAGGTTGATCCCAATACCATCATAGTAGTCCAGGATCACTCAAATGGTGATCATATTTGATGAATTCCCATTATGAACTAGATTTACCCCCTTCCAGTCATGTTTATCATATGATATATAAATATACCACTATTATATTAGAAATAGATATATGTCCCACACATCCTTGGTCATAATGTGACCACTTTAATTATTTATAATGTAACTACCATCATTGGTAATAATGTAACAACAATAACATAATTAACACCATACATTTGTAGGTTATAAGGCCATAACAATTGAATAATAACTATATATATGAATTGAAATGGTTTTTATAAACATTTTATCACAGCATAACCTTCGAAAAAAATGAGTCTCGCAAATTATTCCTCATTTCATCATAGCATAACACACTAAAAGTGAATGAATTTAAAAAACATATATTAATTGTAAACATAAAACATCAATATTTTTATGTCTTGGTTCACGGTGCCTCCAAAAAACACCCTACACCCGATTGGTCACATGGCCCCATGCAAATTTCCCTGAACACCAGAGGTATCAACTAGTAGCGATGTACTTGGGTGTGATAGTGGGGAAACAATTCCCTCATTGGCAGAGGAACACATCAGAATAATAATAATAGACAACAACAAAAGTGGTTATATCATTCAATAAGCAAACAGTTGAAGGCTAAAAGTAAATAAACAATTGGAGCACATATGTAAATTATTTATGTAACATATGCCTCGAAAAGATGAAAAAAACATCACAATGCTAAAAAAAATTACTAAACTAATGTACAAAGAAAACTAGTAAAATCCAGCAGAATCGCAAGATTCATCTTGGTCCCATACACTCCTTCTCCAGAACCATCAAGTACCTAAAGATGAAGGGAATTTGAACTTATCTATACACGCACCAATATAATCTATTTGGGACCAAAATCGTGACCTAAACAAGGTATGAGACGAATCCCATTAGCCAACTACCTAATGATCTGTGCTGAACTTTCAGTGAATTTATATAGCAGGAAAAATGGAAAATAAAGTAAAAAACAAGGAAGTACTCAAAAGTAAATACTCCTACAGTTTCAAAAACATTCATTCTCTTTAATTAATTATTCAACCCATCATTCATAAGAAACCCTCTTGGAATGTTCTCACAATCGAACCCCTTTGGTTGCACAATGACAAAGGCTCTCTTAAGAAATAGTCATCATCAATTTCCCCTATGGTCTTTTAATGATACCTACAGACTATTTGAAGAAGCACTCAACTTTCATTCCCTCTATGGTCTTATATCAGTAAACTATAGACTATTTGAGGGATCTATCATCATCCATCCCATCCATGGTCTCGCTATGCAAAAAGTATAGCATACACTCTGGGGAAGCCCTCAACATCAATTCCCCCTATGGTCTAACTAGACTATATTCTCATATCCATGTGTAATATAATCGCGCACATACGATATCATGTAGCCAAATTAATCTCAACTACCGCAAGGATATAAAGCTATAATTAATATCACAAGCATGTCATATAATATCAAATCCATCCTAACATCACTTGGAATGAATAACAAAACATGCTAACATTTTTTTTAGGCCCAAGGTCCAATATCAAACAGAAAGGGGAAACCACCTCCACAAACAAGGAAATAAACCTAAATCCTAATCAGAACCCTTTCTTAAGAAAATAGAACATAGCAGGCATCAAACATGGTTAAATCTCTAAAACACGGAATACACTAAATTAAGGTATTCAACCCTTTTTCACATATAATTCAAAAACAACTATGGAAATTCACAAACCACCTACCTCAAAGGTTTTTGGTCTATATAGTTTAACCTCAAAATTTGAATCGACCTAGAATGTCATAGATCTACAAAAACATCTAAAACACTCAAACACAAATAACTCATGAAAGAGGAGAAAGCAATATGAGAGGATCTAGAAGAAGGAAGAAATCACTGAGGTGATTCTAATGAAATTGAAGTCGTAGAATGGACAATGGATCATAGGCTGAGAGAAGAATTGTCACTCCGAGTTACTCTGGTAGGAGACAGGGTTATAAGAATAAAATTCCTGGAATTAGACACGACCCTAGTCTGATTTAACAAATAAAAAGAAAAATACATGGTGTGTTCATTTAATCAACATGTCGTGTACATGCCTTAACTAGACCCCACATTAGGTGGTCTCCAAGTCAACTCATAAGGACATGTTCTCGGGTGTTACGTAGTCAGTACATAGAAACCCATGGAAACCCAGTACATGGTGAGTACTCATAAGTACACTAAGTGTACTTATATATTTTAAAAATCTCCTTTTTTTCCAAAAAAACTGAAATCATGATCCATAGATGAATTGGAGATTCGGGTTCTTAACCCCCCACCCCCCCCCCCTAATGAAATTAATCCATGAATTTTAATAATGAGGAGGAATAGAAGAAGATCCCTTGAACAGCTCTGACCACAACAATCTCACATTGGCCTCCCTCCTCAAAATGTCAAGACATGTACTTGCCCCTGCTACCACATCACCTATAACTGATGAACAGACCGACCATAGAGAACCTTTGCAATGTAATCATCAATTAGGATTGGATGCTCCTCAAATGATGCATCCCAATACAACTCAACCTCTTTGGGATTAAAAACATTATATTTGTCTAAGAAGTGATGTTGTAGCTAAGCTACATGGAAGACGTAGTGCATAGCCCGATGGGTCTATGGAAACTGCAATAGATAGTCAATCATTAATACTCTCTCCAAGACCTCAAACGGCCTGACATACCTCAGTGAAAGCTTCTCATGTCCCCTAATTCATTAATTTCCTAACATTAGTGTGACACATAGTAAAACCTGATCTCCGACCTCAAACACGAGAGGTCATATTTATCTATCAGCATAAGATTTCTTCCACAACTGTGTAGTAACTATTCTCTTTCAAAGAAACTCCACCTACTCTATGGTCTCCTAGACAAGATGAGGTCTCACCATAGCTACCTCTACAACATCCAACCAACATATTGGTGATCGGCATGGCATACCATAAAAATCCTCAAAAGGTTCCATCTGAATGGCCACCTTAAAACTATTATAGTAGGAAAACTCCACCAGAGGTATGTGATTCTCCCAAAAACCTCCAAAATTTATGAATCGTGTTTGAAAAATTTCTTCTAGCACCAGAATCATATTTTTAGACTGGCCCTCCATATTGGGATGGAAATCTATACTCAAAATTACATGTTTACCCAAATCCCTGTGTAGTCTCTTCCTGAACCAAGAACTAAAACAAGAGTCCATGTCGAAAATGTTAGAGTACACAATCCCATGTAAATATACAATATATCAGATGTATAAATTTACAAGCTTTTCAAAACTGAAGGTTTCCTTGATTGGTAAGATGTGTATAACCTCGGTGAGTCTTTCATTAACACCAAAATGCCTCATTCCCATGATATGGCCTCAATAAACCTGTCACAAAGTCCATTTCTACATAATTTCACTTCCACTTGGAAATGGGTAACTGCTCCATAATCCATGATGGTCAGAGATGCTCTGCCTTCACCTTTAGAGAGGTGTAACACCTTATCAAAAAACCAACAACATCTCACTTCATACTAGGCCACCAATACTGACTGTGTAAATCTCAATAAATCTGTGTGACACTAGGATGAACTTAAAAAACTGAGGAATGAAAATCTAAAAAACTCTCTTTGCGTATGTATGTTGACACACACATGCACCCCTGAAAACACAAGATCTCATCCTCTCCTACAGTCTATCTAGAAATAGGGTATTCTCCCGACACACTCTCCTATAGAACTACGCCATCATAATCTGATAGCTTCCTCATTCATAATATATCAAGTAGAGTATATGTAATAGCTGCCAAAAAAAGAAACATCTACCCTTGTATGTCGTGAACCTCTAAATGAATCTCAGAAAACAGATCCATATGCTTCCACTTGGTATAGGACTCCTTAACTACCTATATCTGACTCCTCCCACTCAACGTATCATCCACGGCATTACCTTTCCTAGGAATTTTGGCAAGCATAATGTCAAAGTAATTTAGGTACTCAACCATCCTTCGTTGTCTCTAATTAAAGACATGTTGGGTAATTATATACTTGAGACTTTTGTGGTCATTGTACACAACAAACTATTCACCAAAAAGGTAATTTATCCAATAGTGAAATGTATGAACAACTACTTCCCACTCAAGATTGTGCATTGGGAAATTATTATCATGCTTCCTCAACTACCGAGACACATATGAAACAACTCCTTTCCCATTCATAAGCACTACTCCAAGAACAATAACTAATGCATCAAAGTAAAGAATATAACACTTTCCCAACTCTAGAGAAACCAGTATCAGTGATGATGTAAATCCGTATTTCTGCATCTAAAAGGAAAAATTGTTTGAATATGTCCACCGGTACTTCAAACCATTCTTAGTCAGACCCGTTAGTGGTGCTTCTAATCATGAAAATTTATGCATAAAACATATGTTGTAACCAGCCATCCCTATAAAACATTGTAACTCAAAGACATTATTTAGCTTCTCCCAGAAAACTACTACTCTCACTTTCTCTAGGTCTAATGATACTCTTGTCTCTGAGATAACATTTTCGAAGAAGTGAATATGGTCTATCCCAAAGTGTAATGTTGTGATCTTAGCATATAACTATTTCTCACTTGTTATACCAAAAAACAATCTCAAGATGGTTAGCATGGTCTTTGCTAGTTTGAGAGTAAACCAAGATATCTTCCATGAAAACAACTACAAAGGAGTTCAAGAAGGGATGGAACACTTGGATAATTAGTTCAATAAAAATGTTAGTTTTGTTCATTAAACCAAATGACATAACCACAAACTCGTATAGACAAAACCTTATATTAATGCCTATAATAGGAATATCTGATGGTCTACAAGAAACTAATGATTACTAGATTTTTAGTTAATCCTCAAGAACACCCAATCTCCTAGAATATAATGAAAGAGATCATCATTCCCCAACAATGTATATCGGTTCATGAATATAAATTATTTCATATTCTAATAATCCACACAATGTCTAATGGTACCATCCACCATCATCACAAATGGGACATATAAACCCCAAGGAGATGTATTGAGTCAAATCAAACCCTATGCATGTAACTCCACTAACTACTTCCTAAGAACCTGTAACTATGGTGTTTCCATCCTATAAAGAAGAAGGGACATTAATGCCCCTCAGAGAACATGATCAATAGGGAAATATACCTCTTCCTATGGAGGTAAACCTGAAAATTCATATTGAAAGAAATCCCAAAAACAATCCTCCACCAGAGGAAAGTCCATATGTGAAGTTCCCTGGTCATCTACATACAAACTAGAAATCTGTGTTATAACTCCTCCTGACCAAAGATACTCTGGTCCATCTCTTCTTGCATGTACATCTCATTCTCCCTTATGTGTAAACAATCCTCCATCTAGTGATGTGAAAATCATCCTAGGAAGATATCAATCTATAATGTCTTGGATGGGAACTAACATGTCCATTCATAGAATGACATATTAACATGCCATATCTAAGACATAAAGGTGCCATAAGAAGTGACAAACACCAACCTCAAAAGGTCACTCCTTGCACTAACTTAAAATAGTCATTATAATCACCAACGATGTTCTAAGTGTCATTATAGTAGAAGATATAAAGATATAGAGCCCTAGGCAGTCTACAACATCGACAGATATAAAGATTTTGAAGCCCCTATATCGAAAAAATAGAAGATAAAACTGATGAAACCAAAATCATACCTCTAACCATAGCGGGTTAGGGATACTTATCCTATTGGGTATGCACTAGCGCAAAATACTTACCTACACTGTGGCCCTGTGAAGAATTCTATGATCCTTGAAAGGATCCACCCTACGACTATCAAAATATCTATGTCTAACCACTACAGTCATGACCTCTACCTCATCCTGAACAGCCAGACGAACATTAGTTCCCTGACTGATGAGAAATGGGTGCTCATGCTTCTGAATATGGATTTATATAATAACTCCTATCACCAACTTTTGGTGATAAAAACTGACATAAACACTGTAGATGACCTGTTTTTCCACAATATCGGCACACAACTAGGTCTCTCAGGGAATGTGACAATGTTTTCCCACTCTTCCCGTAGTGGTAGCATACAACCTGGCTACCTTAAGGAGTATATCACCTACTCATATCTCTACTCACAAAGTCGATACGAAGATTACAACTATCAGATAGAGGAATACCAACTCCAGATGTTGAGCCTCCCTGGCTCATAGCTCCAAAATCCAATAGGATGCGGTCTTTGATCACTGCTTGGTTGACTATAGAACTTATGGAAGTCAGCATGAAAATGTTCACCTGATATCTGATGTCATGCCTCATACCATCATTAAAATTCCTCACTATAAATATCTCAGCATACCCTAGAATGGGTGTGAAGTGCTGCATCTCTATAAAGCGTCATGAATACTCCATGACTGAGAGTGTACCCTACTCAAAACTCATGAACTCTCAGGCTCGATCAGCCCTCGAAGTATCTGGGTAAAAGTAGTCTTATAAGGTTAGTTGGAACTCATCCCATGTCATAACTCATTATCGTCCTAGTAGTGATATCAAATCCCACCATCTCTTTGAAAAATCTTGAAGCATATACGTATCGAGCTTCACCCACTTCTCTAGAGACATCTCCAGATGCTTAATGATAGAAAGTAAGGCTTCTAACTGTGACTCATCAGCCTGATGTCCTTTATCCCCTATGAATGTGGCAAGATTCTACTAATAAAACCCCCACATCAACTCTACAATTGAAGGGGAAGGATGCGGTTCTCCCTAGAATGTTTTCATGAATCTCATGAAGCCTTCTCAGAAATGTGCACCAAAAACTGTATCTAGATTTATAGATGCTGCCAAGACGTGCATAATGGGAGGATCGGTTGGTAGTCCATGATCTACCATTCCTAGTGTCTAATTGTTTCCCTGTCTCTAGTGAAAAACCGAAGGATGTCCCAATGGAATTACTCTACAAGGTCAAGTGAAAACCTTAGTTCTTGATTATCAAGGACTGAATCATTGAATTTTGGGAAAGGAATAAGATAAAATAAGCATTCGTGTTTTTAAAAAATGAATACACATTATGTATGACCACTAAAAAAAATATTCCTATAAGCCTTTACATGGGTCTGTACTTCTTCCAATCCTGGTCATGTAAAAAATCATGCACACAACGTGTTCTCCATTAACACGGCGTGTACTTGAATCATTCCCCCTACCCGAGTTTCACTACACGGATAAACCACATGGTTCCCATAGAACAAAACTACATTGCATGTTTATACAAGACATGATGCGTACTAGAAGGATTTCTCCAACCTGTGTCATTAGTCACATGGTCGGATACATGGACCCTACAACAAGGTTTGTTATCTCTAGACACGATGTGTACCATATATGTTTTACTACGTTTTTTGATAGTTACACGTTCAGATACACGGTCCTTACAACATAGTGTGTACTCCAAGTACATGACACGTTCCACCAAAAATTTCCCAACCCCATTTCTCTACATACATATCCAGTCACATGGTTAAGGACTACATGGCGTGTACATACAGTACATAGTGCGTACTTAAGAAAAGTTTTTCCTTCAAGAATAGAATGATACATGGCATGTATTCATCATTATAAACCGTGTATTCTCATTTTTTTCATAAATTAAGCCTTAAATACTACTTCAGAACCCCATAAAAACACTAAAAAAACATTAAAGTTCCAAAAATCCGATCTTTTGGGGGACATACATCCCACAGATCTATGGTTGGCATCATATTCATATATATCACAAATTATAATAGTGTAATCAATCACATGGTCCACCAAATTCTGATCCATGAGGGACCATAACACATCATGGACCAATGTTTGGCTCCCATTTGAATAAAAAATTACATATAGTATTACCCTATAAAATACTAGGTATTCTATCACAATATCTATCACATCAGCATGCATACCTATCCCAAAATCTATCACAACAACATGGAATCAGGAATGCACCTTAAATGGCATGACAAGATTTCATTACATGTGATCTCTAGAAAGTGCCTATACGATGCATGAGATGACATACCCTCATATAATTGGGTTGAAACAGAAATATAACGTCAATAATATCAATGATAACAACACCAAATATGTGAGTCACCAAACAGTGAAATCAAATCAATTGTAACAATTTCAAAAACAAAAGGTTGCAATAATCAAGGTATATTGGATATTCCATATACATGAGTTAAATAATCCAAGGAAAAACATATTACCAACTACATGTTGTTTCATATCCTTATATATAGGCACTAAATAGTAATTCAAAGAAGAAAACAATACTTTCATACCACTTTGTATCATCCTGGTTCCAGTTATTTCTCAAAGGTTCCCTGTACCTGGTTGGTCACATGACCTCAAGAACATTTTGTTGAATGACAAAGGATTATGACTTGCAGCGGAGGCCTTGGGTGTGATAGGGGGGAAACTATTCCCCCATTAGTAGAGTAACACAATAGAATAATAATTATATACAATAGGAGAAGCAGTAATATAATACAATAAGAAAATGGTGGAAGATTGGAACAAAATAAACAACTGGAGAAGATATATAAATGATGTTTGTCACATATGTCTAGGGAAGAATCCAAACATGTCACAATGATGAAAATGTAGTATTCAACCAAAGTAAAAAAAGAAAACAAGTAAACTCCAGCCGCATCGCTAGCCTCAGCTTGGTCTCATTCTCTCTAGCTTCACAACCATGAGGTATATAACATAGAAAGGTGATTTCCTTTATCTATACCTACAAAAATATAATCTATTTGGGGCCAAAATCCTGACCCAAATTGGGTGTGAGTAGAATCCCAGTAGGCAACCACCCAATGATCTATGCCTAATAGTTAGTGAATATATATAGTAGCCAAGATTAAAAATAATGTAATAAACAAGGATGTACTTAAATGTTAATTTTCCAATAGTTGAAAACTAAATTCATTGGCATTTATTAATTATTCAACCAATCATTCACAAGAATCCCCCTGGGACTATTCTTACAGTATTACCCCTCTGTTTTCACAATGGAAAATCCTCTCTGTGGAATTAATCACCATGAATACCCCATGTGGTCTTTTAACGATAACTACTAACTATTTGAGGAAGCACTCAATGTCCATACCCCTATGGTCTCTTAATGATATATTATGGGCACTCTGATGGAGCAATCACCATCCATCACCCTGTGGTCTCAAAATGTAAAAAGTATAATAGACACTCCAGGGATTTACTCAATGTTAATTCCCCCTATGGTCTATCTACACCAGGTTCTCATAGCCCTATGTAATAGAATCATGAAAATATGATATCTAGTAGCCAAATTAATCTCAATTAACACAAGGATAAAAATATATAATTCATATCACAAGCGTGTCATATAATATAAGTTACATCTTAAAAACACTAGACATGGAATACAAAACAGTATAACAAGCAGTTCTATACCCAATGACAATTAACAAACAAACAAAGGAAAACGAATCCATAAAAAAGGTAAAAAACCTAAATCAAAATAAACTCAATTTCTTAAGAAAACAAAACATTACAGGAATCAAACATTATTAAATATACAAAAAAATCACTCTCCTAAACTACGGTACTCAACAATCTTTTCAAATATAATCCAAATACGACTATAGAAATGCACAAACCACCTACCTTGACATTGTATGATCAATATAGTTTAACCTCACCCTTTGAATCAAACCTAAATTTCATATATATACAAAAAATCAAAAATTATCAACCTAGAATAAATCAAAAAAAATTAGAAAATAATAGGAGAGGCTCTAGAAGAAGGAAGAACCCGCCCTGGTGATTTCAACGCAATTGACATTGATTGATTCTGAGAATAGATGACAGATCAGAGGATCTGATAATAATCTCATATCCTAGTCACTCCTCAACATGATGGGGTTAGAAGAAGACAATTCATGGAATTACATGTGACCACAATCTTATTTAATAAATTAAAAGAAAAATAACAGTGTGTTCATTTAATGTACACACTGTGTACATGCCTTAACCAGCCCCCTCTTTAGGCGGCCTTGTGGTCACCTCACGAGGCCATATACTCAACCAGTACATGGCTACCTATGACAACCCGGTACATAACATGTACTTCTACGTACATGGATGGTACATATAATTTTTTCAAAATCTCCCTTTTTATCAAAAACACCTGAAATCAAGATCCATACTTGAAATGAATATTTGGGTTCTTACACATAAAAACAATAAGGATGGTATCATTTGATCTTATCCCAATTAATAATTATAAGAAATTAATTTATTTCATTTTATAAGGAATATTATTTGTAAAGATCACACGGAACATTTACTGGGGAAAACAACTCTTCCAATTTGAAAATATATTTTTAAAAACTAAAATTCTACATGATTTTTTGAAATATGTTTTTAAAAATATTCCAGAAAAAATTTAATGAAATATTTAAATCATTATGTGGTTATATTGGTATAAATTACCATTCATCTCATAAACATTTAAATAAATAACCCATTCACATTTTTGGTAAAAATATAATGTACTTCATTTAGATAATTACAAAAAGAATAATTTGAAACCATTTTCTAAAAAGGAATAACATGGGAAAAATTATATTGAAATAATCACTGAATAATATTAACATCTTTCATTATATTTTCTTAGAAACCATATACAAAGAAGAAAAATGTTTCTCGACCAGTGGGACAAATAATGTAAATTTTATTAAAAAGAATATTTGTACTCTTGAGTACATAATGAGAGGAAAATAAATTGAATTTTTTAAATAACATGATTAGATTAAAATATATTATTCTTATGAGATATACATTACAATATTTCATTATTGAAAACATAAATATAAATAATCTCGATAAACAATGTGATTGTAACATTCCAATTTTTTAAACATTTAATATAAATCCACATGAAATAATTAACCTTATATAGATATCTATATCCCAATATTTTCATGATAATAATAATAAATGGAATTTATTTGGTAGAATATATTAATCATAAAAAATAAACATGTGGCATAGAAATAACATGTCACAGATAAATAGAAGCATAGAAAAATAATTGTCTTTAAGTAACAAAGTCCATTTACTAATATGATTATACTATATAATAAATATATATCTATTGTATATATATTGAAGAATAATAATGTAAATACCCCAAAAATAGTATCCTATAGTTATTTACTTACTTTATTACATTTTTACTATGAACATGTATTTGCATCCCAATGGACCAAATAGTTTAGTAGATTTCAAAAAACCAGAAACAAACTAAATAAATACATTACGGCGTGAAATGAAAAACAACATATAATATCCAATGGAAACATACATAAACTCCAATATTACCCCTATAAGTCATTAATAATATACATATTCCCTTACTAGGGAAAAATAAAACATAACAAATTGGTGATCTTAGATGTTTAGTAAGAGTATAAATTTAGTTGAAGTTATCATACAATTAATTAACCAATAAATAAAGGTTAATAACTAAGAACACATTCCATTAAAACATAATCTTGATCTTATTATATCATTAATAAATGATAATTAAATAATTTCATATAAATAATCATATGAAAATGAAACTAACCTTTTATATTCATCTAGTTGAATAATCACGTGCATTGTCAAATAATAATATCATAATGATAGAATTAAAATTTATAGATATATGAAAAACACTATCGAGGAATCGAACAAGACATATGAAAATAAATGGATAAGGCCCTATAAAAATCCATATCTAAAAATAAATGGTCAAGACCTCAACCAAGTCCATATTGGTTCTATGTTGTGATCCCAACTGATGCATCGAGGGGCTATATTGGGCCTCACCCATCACTAATAACTTCAATACATTCTTCATATAAAAATGTTGAAAGATAATCAACATAAATTACATAAGTATTTTTATTGAAAAAATATCATAAAAAATGTGAATACTTTAACCATTAACCATGAATGGTATCAGAATAACACATCTATAGTTAAAATGATCATAAACCATTCAACAATATATGTTATATTTTATGATAAGAGATAAACATAAATAAAGTAAAATTTTAAACAATGAATGTTGAAATAGATTTAGATACTTTTATATGAGACCATTGAAATGTTCTTGATGAAAATAATATTCATGTATTCCAAACTGTCCCACAAAACATTGAAATAATTTTATCATAATCCCATTAAAGGAATAACATTAAATGATCCACATAATATCTTGATAATAATAACACTGATGATATAATATATTAAATAAAATTACATACATAAAATAGTAGTAATAATTGATGAACAAGGTATATATCTAATAAAAGTAAAAGTGAGAAGATAAAACCATTTTTTACTTTGGAAAAATAGTTATTTCGGAAAATAATTTTTATTTCTTATAAAATAAGATTATAAAAATTTATACCCAATTAAATAAATGGGGTATAAAATCAATATATTTTTGAAATATAAATTTCTTCTATATTTTAAAGAGGTTTTTTAGGAATCTTTATAATTGTAAAAATTTATTGGTGTTTATAAGAAAATATAAAAGAGTTTTTAAAACGAAAAAATTTATAATTATTTACATAAAACATGAGATTAACAAATATAGTTTTTCATGTAAAAAGAATTATTTTATAAAAAAATGGATTCTTTAATTATATTATGAATGGTACATGAAATTTTTTATGAAATAGGGATGTCCCCATTAATTAGGATTTCTTAACGAGATGAATTGGGAATGGAACCTTTAAAATGGATTTACCCATAAAAGAAATAATTATTTAGAAAAGATAAAACAATTATACATAAAATGATAAAATATGATGTATAAATAATTATAATTAAGATTTATCTTGGGGTAAAGAGAGATAAAGCATAGCCCATGTGAAAAATGGTGGTTCGGGAACAAACCCTTTCCTCATTGTAAACAATCAAATCGTATGCCCCATAAAACTCGTAATCATAAAATGAAACATTTAATTTCATTAAAATTAATAGATTAATGATAATATTCAAAACATTTATGTATACATATGACAGAAACCAGAAATAGTGGTAAATAAAGAATATCTCGCAAAAGCAATAGTGAGATGAGACAAGAATTTTCTTATGTGAGAAAGTGTTCTGAACATGAACATAATGTCATAGATAATGAAATTATAATTATTAATAATTTTATTCATAAAAACTAAACATGTTTTTTATTTATCCTAATTGTATTAAGTTCACATATCTCATTTTTGATGAGTTATAGGATTCAATTTTTTCGTTTGGTAGTTCTTATTTCGTTGTTTTTCATGACTGGTTGACTTATATGTGTGTTTGGAAGAATATGTAAAATGGGAATTGATATCCAGATTAGAAAATATAATTTCTTAATGAATACCCAAGAGATTAAATGGTATTATAAATAATTTTCTCCAGATATTAGGATTATTTATTAGATTAAATGTTTATGATAACCATATAGATTATTTTGGTTTTTTTTCTATCATCTCTAACTAGTTTTGTGTTATGAATTAGTATAATTTATATATACTTGTTCAAGAACATTAAATAATTCACATAACATATATTAACATCTTTTATGACCATATTAATTCTTTTATGACTATCCTTAATGTATTAATTTGAAAATAAAACTTGTCATCCATGAAGGCAGTAAATCAAAACCTCACATCTGATGATTTCATTTTTAGAAAAAAGGAGGAAGATAAGAGAATTCATGATGGATATCCCTTAAGAATATAAAAATCCAATATGTATAATATACTAAAGTTATTATGAATATTAGGAAAGAGGAGGTATGGAAATTATAAAAAAATAAAATTAAACAAAATTTAAAGAAGGAAAGGGGATTTTACCTTTTCAATTGCTCTCATTGAATACATCCTTAGAGAACATTCAAATGGTATTTTAGGATATACCAGTATTAATTAGACAAGGAAGATTGGTTTGGGATCGGTATTAGGTAGAAATAGATAAAACATAAAGGATTTGGATTTCTAAGGACAAGAAGTAGGGGTGGTATTTATAACGGAGGAAATGGGTGTTTTTATAAATTTATTCATTGGTAATTATTTTGGATCAATAATATGATTTTTTTAGTTTAAATGAATAAATTAACTAAATAAAGATATATATTTCTATAATATTATTCTTGCATCATAAATTAGTCATAAAATAGTGTATTTAACTTATAATGTATATATATCAAAAACTGTCGTTTTTCACTTGTCAGAAAAATTCAACTATTTTAGAAGAAAATCAAAAAAAATAAACAAAATAATTTCATTAAATTTATAATTTTACAATGTACACCATTTTAGGAATATACATTTTCAGTTTTCATAAATTTATTTTTTAAATAAAATCATCATTTATTCTAAAAAAATATAGATTTTAAAAATATAATTGATTTTATGACACTTTGAAAAATTAATTTAAGTTCCAAAATATTATATTATAATAATAAGAAATAATTAATTATTAATCATTTTTTTTGAAATAAATTTTATTTTAACTCATTAAAATAATTATTTAATTGTAAATAATCATTTATGTGTCAAAAAATACTAAAACATAATTTATCATTTTTAAAGCAATTATTTACTTATTTCATGATATAAATATATTCTATTTTAATTAATGAGATAACTAATCTTTATATTTAATTTTATAGGTGATATCTTTTTCAAATTAGAAAAATAATTTTAACATAAATTATTTGAGAGTTTAATAAAAATAGATATTTTAATTATTCACTAGAAAATAAATACATTCATAAAAATACCTTAATTTATCCATAAGATAATTATGAAATTATTCTTTTAAAAATTTATTTTTTTTGTTCAATAGAACTTATAAAGATACAAAATTAAATTTTAAACCTTCTTCCCCATTTAAACGTTGTAAATCTGCCTTTAAGAAGAAAATAGTCTTTTAATGCATAGAATTGGATTCAATATTATCATATGCCTATAAAATCACATAGTTGTATGAAAAAATATTTTATTTAATATATAATATATAAATTTCATTATTTGGTAAATATTTTTCATTATTTCTTATTTAACAACTAGGTTATAAGCACCTATTTAAATAATGATATTTATGTATGTATCATTATTCGATTAAGCATAGTGTTGTGTGAAACCTATACAGTTGAATAAAATAAATTTAACAAGAGAAATACCATAAAATATCTATGGAGTTAAAATATCCCATACTTTAATTAATTTATTATTCTCAATTTGAAATTATACATCAAAAAATAAATGTTGATACTTCAAAATTAATTTGTGGGAAACCCACATTGGAATGACAGTTAATAAAATATCCTATAAATAAGAGGTAAAGGGAGAGTTGAAGGACACCATAAAAATAAGATTTTAGATTGTAGAGAATTAGTGTAAATAGATAACATAGACATGTAAGATAAATATAACAATCATGATTTTATAGAGAGTGATAGATAACATGGTCATTATAATTATAAACATCACTAAAAAAATTTGATTAGTTAAAATTCCATTAATTCTACAGAAATAATTGTAAACAGATAAAATTTGTTTCATATTCTATAACCCAGAGTTAAAGGATACTTTTAATATATAGATAAAAATTTTAAAAAATAAACATACTTTATTACTTTAAATTTCATAATTATAATCTCATCCTTTGGTTATGGTTTGATCTATTTTCACTTCATCCTTTATAAATACAAATGAATTTTCAAAATGAATTTTTCACACCTAAATAAATTTTATGAATTATAAGATCATCTATTCAATCATTCAACCATTTAATATTTAATAAATCCATATTTTTTACACAAAGTATCTAATATATTATACATTAACTTCAATCAATAATATCCAACATTCAAATTAATCCATTCCTACTATAAGAATCATCAAAAATACATGTATCCAAATTCAGAGTCCATAAATGTCTCAAAAATTTCAAAAAATTCCAATGATTTCTATAAATAACAATAATCGCATTAATTTTACAATAAAATATTATTTTTGACCAAAATATAATTCATCTTTTATTCTATTAAATATTCTATGTCTACCGAAATTACAAAGATGATTTAATCATCAAATAATTTTCCAAAACCAAGGATATCTATTTAATAAAAAATTTCCCTATAAACAAAATAATAATTAACCATAAGATATAAAAAGGTCATTCTAATTATGACTTTATCAATTCTATTGGTAGTAATTACACCATTATTTCCATTTGGTCCATGGTTCAAACCATCCTGCCCTGCCGGATGTGACGGCTTGTCACCCCTCCTGTGGTTTGTCCTTTTTCTAAAAAAATATTAATTTTAATTTTAAAAATAAATGATATACATTCTTGAAATAATTTTACTCACTAATGTTATCAATATAACCCCAGTATAGAAATACTTCATCCTTTTATTTCCACATCGGTCCTTCTATGGTCTAAATATTGTTCTATATACGATGAAAAAGACTTGAGTAAAGCCCTAATTCCCAACATTTAAGGAAATGTACTACAAATTTATTCTTTGGCTGTATTTTATTTCCTTCCATCATACACTTCATTTTTCCTCTTAATTTATTTTATATATGTATTTATTTCCAAAACATAAATCATGTATCCCAACATATAATAAATGTTCCCGAGTGTCTCCATCTACGTTTTATTCATTTTTGAAATCATGCACTCCTTTCTCCATGGTATCATCCACTACTTCCATTAGAAAACTATATCCTTCCCTTCATTTGATTTTGGGATATGGTTATGATATATGTTGTTAATAATATTTTGGGAAAACTGATTAGACATGTAGATGACAAATTTAACCTCTATCAATATCCTATTTTACTACTCGTCCACACCACCTTTTCTATCAGGTTGTATTTTAACATGAATATTTTGGGTTCTAGGAATCGACTAAAACCTGAAATCATAGTGTGAGTAACAATATTCATTTTTAGAAAAATTGAATAATTATTTTTAAAATATAAAGGAACATTATTTTCAACCTAAAACACCTTAGAAATATCCTTGATTATTAATTTTCATTATATTTTCAAATCCATAATAATGGGTTGTAATGAAAATGTAAAATATACTAATCAGATACCATATGAGTGTCAAAGCAGGTGTTTAGTAAGGCTCGATTTCATGTACCGGGTAATGTCGATTAAGGCTTTACCCTCCTCCTTAGATTTGTTACTCTTAGGTGCATATATGCCTGAACCACATTTATTTTTAGTATATAGGAATAGTTGAATTTCTATGAAGTCCTACATAATCTCTACCTTGCCAAAATTTTAGGATGTTCATCTATGTATATGCTCAAATTTTTATAATAGGTTTTTGTTCTGTAATCTACGTTTTTTGAATTTAGTTTCCATGGATTCTATTAAACATACTTTGATTCCTACTATAATGACCCCAACCATAGTAGTATAGAGTCAGCGACTTAATTTATTACCTTAGTACAATGAACATGTATTCTCTTCTAAAAGTACGTAATATTTTGGTACATTTTGATAACAAACATATAAAAATAAGTATTACATTCCAACATGAAAGGGAAAAAATATAGAAAATACATTTGAAAAAACAATAAATTCTGATATTATCCCAATAAGTCTTTCATGAAACACATCTTCACATCCAGGTGAAAATAACACATAAAAAAGAGGTGGTCTTAGATAAAATGTAAGGTAAATGAATACATATTATTCCATTATAAATAAACATAAAAAATAAGAAAAATTGAATGACTAAAAACACAATCCATTAAAACATAATCATGATAACAATATGGAATGAATAAAATCTAATTAATTAATGTCATATCATTATAATAACATAACGGAATATAACCATTGTTGTTCCATAAGTTTAATTATCACGTGGATAATGAATTAATAATTATATTATGATGGAATTAATAATGATAGACATTTGAAACATTCCTTCTAGGTCTCTACCAAGACATGTGAAAATAAATGGTTACAACCTCAAAAAAATCTATATTTGAAAATAAATTTGAAGGACCTCATCTATGTGTATATCTATTTTTTCTCAAAATATACACAAATGAATCTATGGGATATAAGTGGACCCACATATCCCTTTTTACATTCAATACATTCCTCTTATGAAAAGGGTGAAAAATAAACCACAAAAATATTCATATTTAAACAACTATCATTCAAAATGTGAATACATTAACAATAAACCATGAACGGTATTAAAATAGCACACCCACAATCAAATTAATCATAAAAACTTCAATAACATATGGTTAGTGGTATCATATTAGAAAAACCACAATGTAGTACATGATTCAATAAAGCATGTCGATATAGACAAAGATTCTTTTAAATTAGATAATTGAAAAATTATTATGTTAAATAAACTCTAAACATTCCAAAAGTGTCATACACCACATTGAAACATTTAAATCATAATATTTAATAAGGAATAACACAAATTAAACTCACAATTTCTTGATAATAATAATACTTGTGATATGATATTTCAATGGGAAGTTCATGCACCAAACACAAGCAATAAGTGGTGTACAAGGAATGTATCTCTTAAAAGTAAAAGTGAGATAAGAAAAACCCTTTTTACATTTCAAGAAATAGTTATTTTGGAAAATAAGTTTTATTTTTAGTAAAATATTATTTTAAATAATTTTCTATCCCAGAATAGAATATGGAAACCAAATGAAGTTATGTTTCAAGAATTAATGATGTACAACATGTAAGAATACTTTTTATGAATCTTAATAATTAATCAACCTCAGTGAGGTTTAAGAGAAAATATAAAAGATTATTTAAAATAGAATAATCCATTATTGTTTTTATTAAATAAGAACCAAATAATGATATTTTTTCAAAAAAAATGGTTATTTTATAAAAATAATGAAGTATTAAAATAGATTACGGATGATACTTGAAAATGGGTAAAATTGGGAAGTTCCATTTAATTCGGATTGATCAACATGAAGAATTTGGAAGGAAACCATTCAAAAAAATTATTTCCCTATCAATGAAATAAAAAATGAGCCAGGTACATCTTTTGAAAACATACAAGCATAATTTATAATGATTAAATAAGAATAATTGTCAATTATATTTGGGTAATGAGAGAGAAAGCATAAAATAAAAAAAAGTGGATGTTTGGAATGAAAACCTGAACACTTTTTAATCAATAAAACCATATTCCAAATAAACTTAACAATCATAAAATGAATCATTTAATACAATGAATATTAAGAAATTATTAATATGATATATTAAATATATGTAGATGTAACAACTTGGGTTTTTTTGGAACTTTTTCCTTATTGAATAAATTAAAATTTCATTTATTTTTTCATGTAAGGAATCCAAATATTACTTTCACATGTAATTGACTTGGAATATAGTACATAGAGCACCATCTTGGCGTATGTTACACAAAACACTCTGTGTCTATGAAAAACCATTTTATTGTTATAGTTATTTAAATGAGATAATTATAACCTTTCCATTAAAAATACTTCTATAAATATTAATAACATCTTTTCAATTATTTTATATAGTTTTATTATGTAAATAAAATAAACTAACAATGAAAATTATATTTTTTTGGTAAAGTCCTTATATGATTAATAATATTATTTTCTCAAACGAAATGATTTTTATGTCCTTCAATGAAAAATAATTAATTTAGAAATTCTAGAAATTTAGATTTATAAAATAAAATAAAATTTTGATTTTATGTTGTTTAAATTATCTTACGGTGAATTTTAGGGATTTTTCTATCAAAAACAGTTTTTAATGAATAGTGAAAAATAATGCATTTTCATTCAAAACTAAATTTACTTTAATATATATATATAAGGATATATTAAATTTTAATTTTCATAAAGTCTAATTAGATTAAATTTCTACTTTTTAATTAAATTTTGTTCATTCGACCCAATTCCACATTTAAATTGGATAACAAAACATGGAAAATTAATTATCATTTTTACTTTAATAACCAGCAATGGCATCCTTTCTATGGCATTAATTTTAAAATAATTTCATCCAATTAATTTTATGGAAATAGAAAAAATGGATTCCATATTTGGTATTGAAAAATTTAAAATATCTAATAAGGTCAAAATATTTTTTTATAAAAAATATTTTATAACGTAATTAAAATTATTTATGACGATCATGGAAAAATTAATCTAAATAATGAACTAAACCCTAATATTAAGGAATGAAATGTACTATAAATTTATAAATTAATATTTTATTGTAATTTTTCAACTATAAACTATAAATAATTTAATTTGATAGGTTTTTTATGATGTTTTTTTAGAAAAAACCTGGGTGAACCTAACTTGTTTAAGAAAATACCATGTTTCCTCTCCCTTCTTGAAAAAAGGACACTAACTCTCGTCAATATTCAAAACAACAAAACCTATAAGTTTCATCAATGATCTTCCAAATAAACATCCAAAAATCCCTAAAATACTTTTTTAATCCTCTCTTTGGGCATAAATCAATCCAAGGAATCCCTTTGGCGAAAACAAAAGGAGTTTCCTAATGATGTGCGAACAATCTTCTATAAGCTCGTTTATTTTATTTTCATTCTCCTCCACATAAAATATAACTATTAAACACTTATATAATAACAAAAGTTTACTAAATATACTTATATGTTATTATACTAGAGATTTTACCTAAAATTACACACACATCAATCTAATGGATAATGAATATGCTATTTATGTGTACAGAAAACTGTTACGTCATGAAATATTGATTGTTTATTTTTTCCATTACCCCTTTCATGTTTGGGAATTATGAATATAACACTATTTATATATGATATATTTTATATTTTTAATATCTTAAGTATTATATATTTATTTAAAAACATGTATCTTTATACATTACATTTTGAGTAAATATAATAATTTCATTTGAGGAATAATGGACTGCCGCCCCCTCCAAGTGATGTGACTTGTTCACACACTACATTGAATGTATTAAAGATAGTCTTGGTGAAATTAAAATATATATATATATATATGTAATAAAAATTCTACTTATATTATATTATATATAATATATACCTATAAGTAATTTACATACTTTATTTCAAAATGATAATAAAATATAAATGATGATCATGCGTATGTACGACCTACCATATACATGAACAACAATTTCCATTTTTTACATATATATTATATTTATTATTATAATAAAAATATAATAAATATACAAGATATTTATATCTTGTTAAATATTATTTAAATAATGAAATAATTATATGTATCAATGATATTAGAAATTAAGACACATGCCAAAAACAAAGAAGATATTACACATAGCGTATACTTAACATGTAATTTCTAATAAGAGGGTTATATAAAGTCATAATCAATCCATATATGGTATTATATATAGGAACAATTTATTATAAAATATTTATAATAATGTAATATTCATTATATTTTTGGTTTTTATGTTTACAAAAATAATCATGAAATAATGTTAGGGAATTTCATCTCACTTCTTATATCCAATAGATACTTTTTAGGTTCACCACTATATTATTTTGTGGATTCATATACTACTTGTAACACACGAAACCCTCTAGATCAAAGCTGGTTCCTTACTAATTATATTTTCATGTTTATAAGGAATTAATTCCCAAAGAAACAATTATTTTAGTAGTCGTGAAGAAACTAGATACATAGATGTAACTCAAATTACATCAGGAATGGTAACAAAATACAATACACAACAAAAACTAAAATACTCCATTCAAAGAAACTCAATAAGTGATCTCCTCTGTATATCCTGCTTATGGTAAAAAATCAAAGGGGTGGGCTCAAATTCTCGGTAAGGGTTACAAATAGCGGAAGCATAAATCAATATTAACTGAATTATAGGCAACTTGGTATAGTTAATATTGAATGGTGAATAAATTTAAAACACATCCCGTAAATAAATTGATAATTAACCCGAATTCTTTGATTTTTTCATAGTGAAAACCTCAGGGATAATAATATCTGACTATGAATAAAGATAATTATTATTAATTTGATTCCATTTATCAGCAACATGATACCATATTACCATTAAAACGGTTTAGTTCTGTGGGTAGAAAACCGATTGATTTTTGGAAACAAACTCATAGGGTTTGTTACTAACTGATTGTCTTGTGAGACACGTAGATTCATAGAGAGACTATAGTGGGCCCCACCAAGATCTTAATGACCAAATAATTATTTATACCTTGATTTGAAACAATATAAATATTAATTTTCAATATTTTTATAGATTAGTGGATACTAATTCATCAATATTTCCACAGTTAAAAGAACATTCAAAATAAATACCGTATGTAAAATGGTATACGGTTTAGAAAATAAACCTAACCATGATTTGAGAATATGGATTTTTAATAGAAATATAATTTCAAATGAAAACATATCTAAAATGGGCAGTAGGTACACCACATAAATATTATTTGAGGCTCAATATAATGTTAGTCACAACAAAATTGTAGTTGCGAAAATATCCCTTACCATAATGCAATCAGCTGAATTATTTGACCAGAACTTAATAACCATCAAATGAATCTTTTAATACCATGAATATAAAGGGAATAGTGATATTATATGAAAAATGGCATTACACATACACCACATAAAATAAATACATGGATAATAATGCAAATCTAACGAAAATGAAAGTGAGATGAGAAAACCCCTTAAAAAAAATTTGGCACGATAACAGTTGTTCTGGTGAGGGCATAATGAGAGGTAATGGGGTATCCCATTATTTATATATCATAAGGTATGAATGGGGGGGTTCTAAAATATACCATTTCATTATGAATTAAAAATAAAAGGACACATAATAGGGGGAATTCTTGAATAGAAGATAGAGAGAGAGCATATCCCTTGCCAAGAATGTATCATTAGATTGAGTACAAATAAATGACAAAATTATATGCGGAAAACATAATCCCACATAATAGAAGTGTATATACAGAATAAAATAATCATAGGTCATTCACACGTATTATAGGAAAATATAAAACCAATGACATTGATGTTTAACTCAACGAATGGTAGGTAGTTGAGTTAAGACATCCCTTACCATATGCTTGAAGGTGTTCATGATTGTTCTTAAAAAATAGAATAATAAAATTTAGAATAATTAATTAATAATTCTAGAGCCTCATAATTATGTAATATATATTCTATAACCTTATTCGGTTCATTAATGGATTTTTTTTGGGGTTAAGAGATTCAATTTTATTGTTTTGGATGCATTTTCTTCCATGGTTTTCATTATCCGTTTACTTGTATTCGTGAATGGATGATCATTAGAAATGTGGAGATACACAAAAAACTGTTAATATATATTATTAGTAAAATTAAAGAGATATAAATAATATTATTATGAATTTGGTTATATACCACGAAGATGACTCATTCTATAAATCTATGATAAACTCTTTAATTTAGCTTGGTGGTTTTGTGCTAAATGATCATGTTTTGTATTATTAATCCATATTATGAGTGTGTAATGATTAAAAAACATTAATTAAAATGAAATACATATATTATGATCTATTTAAACTTTAAAAGGATTCCTGATCATTCTTGAATATTGTAATGTAAATTGAAAACTCTTGTTCCTTGAGTGTGATAAATTAACACATCTCGGATGGTGTTTTCATTTATAGTATACAAGGAGGGGGAAAAGAGAGATTATAATAAAATACTCAATTAGAAAAATGAAAATGAAGTAAATGTATGGTATTGGAATTATCATGTTATTTTGATTAGCTGATGACAGAAGAGAGATACAAATAATGAAACTTGTAAATGAAATTGAATGAAAAAGGAAGAGAGGTTCACTTGTTGAGTACTCCTCTTTTAGGAACTCCTTATAGCCATTGATTTTGTTTTTCTGTGATACTAGTGGGCCTTAGACGTGGGGAGAGGTCTTGGGAAGAGAATTTGGTAAAATTCAGTCATGTCTTGAATCTTGTGTGGTGTGGGAGGAATAGGGGGTGTGGAGTGGTTTATATAGTGGATGTGAGGAGGGATTTTAAATTATTTTAATTATTATTTTAATATTTTCTCTGATGACTATGAATAGTCTTTATTCATGTGATCCCAAATTGTAATAATGGCATTTGAGTTTCAACTAATTTGGCATAAATCATCCTTTCATCATTTATGATGCAGTAAATCAAGTATTTAGAATTTATCATAATTTATAGTATGTTACTATTCATCCAAAATTTATGTATTTCAAAAAAATCCAAAAAAAATCACAATAACCATTTTCTGACGTTAAGAATCCAAAAATGATCTCTATTTTTTAAAATTATTTTTTTAAATATCAAAAATATTAATTTTTAATTAAAATAAATATTTAATTGAAAAATATAAACTCTTAAAATATTTATATTCATTTTTAAGGTGCCTAAAATTATTCATACACTCATGGGTATGGATACCATTCATAAGATTCATATTACTATTTATAAGGGTAAGTAAATATTCATAAGGGTAGTTAACTGTTAATAATTGAAGGTTTTTATTCACCAAAAATTATGTTAATTGAATTAGACTCTAAATATCATCCTGATCACAACTATGAATGTCCATTTTTCAAAATTCAAAACATAAAAAGTGGGAAATTTATGTTTAAAGACCATATTATAACTATATATTAAATAAACTTGTTTTGATTCAATGAATCTCAGTAATTTATGAAAATTTGATACCTAAAGAATATAATGTATTTAAAATAAATTCACCAAAAAATGTTTTGGATTTTACATTATTACATCTTTCGGAAACATAGCCCTCAAAATTTTTCATTTATAAATCCCTCCAATAAGATGTGGGTGGTTTTTCTTCATAACATCCTAACTTTACAATGATGCTTCTTTCCTGATATGGTTTCTCTAGAGAACCTTGACTATACAAGTTTTCTAATTTCTCATTACCATCTCCCTTGTGTCATGAATCCTGATAGATTCTTCGCTATAAGACAAATCAATTTCTGGTTCTATTTATTCTTAGGTGAGTAAATGTGTTTGGTATGGAATGTATTTCTATAACAATAACACATGGAACACATCATGAACCTTAGAGAGACTTGGCGGTATTTCTATATTTTAAGCTACAACTCATATTCTTTCCATAATTTCAAATGGTCTAATGTACATTGGGCTTAGTTTCCCTTTCTTACTGAACCTTAAGAGACACTTCCATTGAGATACATTTCAAAATACATAATCTCCCACTCAGAATTACAAATCATTTCTCTGGTTGTCAGCATAACTATTCTTCGTACTTTGGGCTACATTAATATGGGATTGAAATTTCTTTACCTATTATGTGGTTTCATTAATAAGTTATTGGCCTATAAATTTTCTCTCACCAACTTCATCCCCACAAGTTGGAGTTTAACATCTCTTTCCAGATAATGCTTCATATAGATTCATTTGAATACTATAATGGAAACATTCATTATAGGAAAATCCAACCAAAGGTAAGTATTTATTCTACAAATAGTAAAAGTCAATAGAGAGGGATCTCAGTATGTCCTCTAGAGTTTGAACAGTCCTTTCAGACTGTTTTTCATTTTCTGGGTGATAAGTAGTACACATATGATGCTCATTTTCCAAAGCCTTCTGGAAACGTTTCCATAATTTTGATGTAATCGGAGGTTCTGAATTGGAAAAAATAGATAGAGGTGCACCATTAAGTCATACAACATCATTAATATAAAGTATTTTCAGGACCTCAAGTGGAAAATCCTATTTTATAGTAAGGAAATGTGCTACTTTTATGAGATGATCAACAATTACCCATATTGCATCATTCCTTCTTGATGTCCTCGGCAGTCTAGTGAGAAAATCCATCATAATGTATTCCCACTTCGAAATAAGAATAGTTAGAGGTTGCATCACCCCTACAGGATGTTTTCTCTCAACCATCACTTGTTTTTAAACTAGACACCTTTCAACATAGTCAGCAATTTATTTCTTCATATTACCCCACCAAAAATATTCCTTCATATCTATATACATCATTGTGCTACCCTGGTGTATAGAAAAATTTGAGCTATGAGCTTCGTTTAATAGTTCCCTTTCTTTCTCAGGTACTAATGGAATGCATAACCTCTTCCTAAATTTTAGAAATCCTTCTTTATACATAATTTCAACCAATCTCCCATCCTTAACAGCATTAATTTTTTTGGGCAGATTCTCATATTCAAAATGAGTTACTTTTATCTTCTATTGTTATTATGGGTTTTCAATCATTTAAAAGTGAAAATATTTTTCCACTTCCTTAACAATTCCCATATCCTTATTTATCAGATCCATGAATATAGGATCTCCCAAAATCACAATCTCTGTCTTCAGTCCATGATATTTCTTTTTTAATGCATTTGCCACATTTTTTTCCTTTCCAAGGTGGTAGTGTGTTGAATAATCATAATCATTTGTTATCTCGATCCATCACATTTTCCTCATGATGAGTCCTTTTTATGTAAAATTGAATTTCATACTCTTCTTATTCATGTATATCACACGTCTTGTATCGTAGAGAAATTGTCCCCATATTTTCAAATCAAAGATTACGGATGAAAATCTCAAGATCATGGGTTGGATAATTTGTCTCATTATTCCTAAACAGCCTTGATGCATAAGAAATAACTTTATCATTTTTCATAAGGATGTAACATATCACCTTCATTGATGAATTATTGTATATCACAAATCCATTATTTCAAGACTGAAGATTCAAAATTGGAGCATTTACCGGTCATCCCATCAATTCATCAAATCATTTTGTACATTCTCTAGTTTATACAAACATAACCCCTTTACACGTGAGCTTGATTAGCGGGTTATCCAGTAGGGAAATATTCTGAACGAAACACCGATAGTAACCTGCGTGGCCAATAAAACCACGTACATTAGTTATATTTGTTAGAATTGGCCATTTTAGGATTGCCTTTTTCTTCAAAGGATCAACTAATATCCCATCCCTAGAGACAATATGGAAAACAAATGAAAATGATTGATGCCAGAATTCACACTCTCTAAATATTTGATATAATTCCTTTCTTCTAAGAGTTTCCAGAATAATTGACCTGTGATTCTCATGGTCTTCATATCTTTTAGATTATAGTTGGATATCATCGATAAATACCACAACAATGTTATCAAGATATTACATTAAAACTCTATTCATTAAATCCATGAAAATATAGTATGCATTAGTATGTCCAAAAGGCATCACTATAAACTCATAATTCTCATACCTAGTTAAAAATGTTGTCATTGGAATATCTTCTTTCATCACACACAATAGATGATATCCAGATCGAATGTCAATCTTTGAAAAGTACTATGATCCCTGATGTTGATCAAATAAATAATAAATTAATGGAAGGGGATACTTATTCATTATTATAATGGAATTAATTTTCTTATTATAATGATATAGCCTCATGGATCTATCTTTCTTCTTCAAAAAGAGGATATGGGCTCCCCATGGAGAAACGTTGGGTAGAAAAAATACATTTTCACTCAATTCATCTAGTTGTTTCTTTAGCTCCACTAATTCCACAATGGATATTATAATGTGATTCTTTGATATAAGTCTTGAACCATTAATTAATTCAACAGATAACTCATCTTCCCACTCTAGATGATGTCTAGGTAAATCCTCTGGAAATACATCAGTGTATTCTTGAACTATAATAAATCTTCAATTTGAATATTTTTTCCATTCCCATAGAAATTTTTTTATCTTCCTCTCAAAATATTTTATTTAGTAGGGCTACTGGGTGGATCTAGATATGAATAAGATGGTAAAATTTATAAAAAAATATAAAGTATTCTACAACATTATCCAAAATTGTAACTTCATTCTTCTTTTAATATATATTTGCATCATAATTTGATATCCAATTAATACCAATAATTTTATCAAAGTCAATCATTGGTATGATGATAATTTTAGAAAATAATGATTGTTTATGTGTCATGAGGGGATTGATCAACATGCCATTATTTTAATGATACATCCTTTGGGAGTTTTGACTGATAACTCCGTTATTTAATAAAATTGGATATGCCTAAATCTGTTTGGATAACTAGGAATATATAAATGGATACGATGATCTAGAATCAAATAATGCATTGAAGATGATTCAAGAATCAATTTTAGTACCTTGCACCATGTCATTTGGAAATTCAACCCCCATGACTGTAATCGCATAAGCTATCCATTTCTCTCATGGACTTTTTTAAGGAAATATTCCTTGGAACTAAGGAAACTAATTTGAATTTTTTACCATCTATCTACAATTTTAGAATTGAACATCATTGAATTTTTTCTTCCGATTTCACTTATTAGATCGATGACCCTTTTATCCATACTTGTATCAGACTCCCAATCCATTCAACCATTTACTAGGATGATTCTTTCTGTAGTTCTTGAATAATGGGAATTGATTCATTCCCTTGTTATTCTTGGATTCTTCACCATTTCCATGGTTATCAGAGGACTTCTTCTTATCAAGGTTTCCTTTGATCAAATTTGTTATAGAAAATTTCCTATCTATTTTAGTGGCACTTAAAACAATTTCATCATAGGATGAAAATGTTTGAAGGGAAAGTTCCCATTGAAGAATTGTCTTAATACCTTCAAATAAATGATCAATTCTTTTATCCATGTTATGTACATAATCTATGGCATAGCCGGATAGTCTTTTGTAGGTAGCCTCATACTCTGCAACACATTTTTCTTTTGTTTTCTTTAATCCAAAGAATTTCCTCTTCAGTTTGGTTTGTTTCCCATGGGGGAAATATTTGTCAAATAATATTCCCTTAAAATTCCTCTATTGCATACCCAATTTTTATTCATCATCCTTGGTATTCATGATCAAGTTCCAATATTGATCATCATCTCCCTTGAGACAATATACTATCAGCACTAGCTTTTCATTTTCATTACATCTTTATGCCATGAATATCTATTCATGATACTTGATACACTGCTTAGCTGCCATAAAAATTTTAATCCCAATAAAAGATAGGGGATTCGACTGCATAAAATTATCCAAAATAGGTGTGGCATGGTTATTCGTCACAACCTGAGTAAGTTGACCCAATATGGTCATTATCTAATCTGCTCTGACATTGACTACGTTGACTTGATCAGCGGGGAAATACCTACATTTTCCATGTGTTTTGATTCCATTTCCTCCATTATGCACCATTTCTAAATAATGGAATACACTACATTAGGTTATGAATCTCAAATAGAAAATCTGAGATCATAGATTGAACTTATTTGGATAACTAAACTCATAAACATGGTTTCTTTGAGGAAACATTTAAATTAATATCCTTCATAATTTATTATAAAGAAAATATGAATTATCCTCAACATATAACCCGAGAGTTTCAATACAAAGAGTGCATCAAATCCCATTTTCATGTACCAGGATACCTTGGGTCAAGCCTGAAACTCCTTATCATATTTTTCACTCCAAAGTACATCTGTGCCAGAGCCACCTCTAACTGTTTGTATCCAGACAGGGATATATTTTCTAAAAATATCCACATAATCTATTCCTAACTAAAATACCTGGACATTATTATTCATTTATCCACTAATACTATCTTATGTATTTTTTTCCCTAATCAACATTTTCTAATTTATTTTCCATGTTTTCTACAAAACATCCTCGGATACTAACTGTAACACCCCAACCCCTCTAGATCATAGCCTGTGTAATAATAATTAAATTGGCATGGTTAGAAGAAATGAAATATCGAAGAAATAATCTATTTAGTAGTCATGAATAAACTAAATACATATATGTAACTCAAATTACATTGGAAAATGTAGGAAAATATAATACATAACAAAAATTCAAAAATTGCATCCACATTAACTCAATAAGTGATCTCCTCGCATAACCTACTGAAGGTAAACAAATGAAAGGGGTGATCTTGAATTCATATTAAGGGTTAAAAATAGTGGAAGCATGAATCAATATTAACTAAATCATAAACAACATGGCATATTTAATATGGCATGATGAATAAATGAAAAACACAATCCATTAATAAATTGAGAATGAACCTATATCTATAGATTTTGTTAGAGTGAAAAACTCTTGGATAGTAATAAGTAATAATGAATAAAGAGAAATATTATTAATTGAATGAAATATATCAGTAATGTTATCCCATAATACAATTAAAACAATTTAGTTGTTTTTGAATAATTATGTCTGATTTTTAGAAACAAAATCATAAGGTTTGATTCCAAATAATTGTCTCGTGGGACCCATCGAAGCATCTAGGGCCTATAGAGGGGACAACCGCCACTAAAATTACAAATAATTATTTATACATTGATTTAATACTATATAAATATTCCTTTTCAATATCCATATAGAGTATAGGATAGATATTCATTAATATTTCCAAAGTTAAAACAACATTCCCAATGAACACTGTATCTAAATTTGTATATGGTTTAGAAAATAAACATATCGATGATATGAGAAAATGGATATTTAATATAAATATAATTTAAATTGAAAATTTATCTCAAATTAGATGTAGGTACACCACATAATGATTATTAGGTGCACAATACAATGATAGTAACAATGAATTGGTAGTTGAGACAAAGTTCCTTACCACAATGTAATCAGCCAAATCATATTACCAGAACTCAATAACCACAAAATTAATCATTTGATAACATTAATATAAAGGTAATAATGATATTATTTGAAAATTTTAATTACACATACACCATATATAAGAAATAAGCGGTGAACAATGGAAATATCACGAAAATTAAAGTGAGATGAGAAAACCTCTTACAAACATTTCGACATGACAACGAGTGTTCTTATGAGGGATTAATTAGAGGTAAAGGGGTATCCCATTATTTATATATCATAAGGGAAGTATGGGGTATGTCTTAATATATACCCCATCATTAGAAATTATAAATAAAAGGACACGTCATTAGGGGAATTCTTGAATAAAATTGATAGAGAGAATCCCTCACCAAGAACGTATCATTAAATGGAAGACAAACCAATAACATAATTATGTGTGACAAACATAAACCCACACAATAAAAGAGGATATATACAATAAAACAATCATATATCATTTAAACATAATCAAGGAAAGTACAAAGCCAATAACATTATTGTTTAAATCAACGAAAGGAAATTGAGTTAAGATATCCCTTACCTTATGCTTGAAGGTGTTCATGATTGCCCTTAATGACCTGAATAATCATATTTAGATTCATTAATTAATAATTACAGAACCTATTAAACATGTAATTTATATGGTATAACCTTATTAGGTTCATCAATGGATTTTTTATGGGTTTAATAGGATCAATTTTATTGTTATGGAATCATTTTCTTCCTTTTTTTTCGTGATCCATTTACTTATATTCATGAATTGAAGTTCAGATGAAATTTGGTTAAACATATAAAATTTTTAATATATATTATTATTTAAATTAATTATATATTATTGATCTTATAATGATTTGGGTCATAAACCATGAAGATGACTCATTCGATAAGTAATAGACAAATTCTTGGATTTTGCTTGACAATTTTGTGAACAATGAACTTGTTCTGTATTATTATTCCATATTATGAGTTATTAAATATTACAGAACATTAAATAAGATAAAATACATATATTGTGATCCGTTTAAACCATTAAAATGTTTTTATGACTAGTCTTTAATATATTAATGAAAATTTAAGACATGTCTTCTTTGAGTGTGATAAATTAAAACATCTCGAATGGTGTTTGCAGTTATAGTATAAAAGGAGGGGAAAGGAGAGATTATAATGAAATATTCAAATACCAAAATTAAAATAAAAAATGTGTATGGTAATAGAATTATAAAGGAATTTGGATGAGTTGATTTGAGAAGAGATAAAAAAATAACAGATCATGTAAAAGAAATGGAAAGGAAAAAAGGAATAGAGGCCCACCTCTTGGGTACTTCTCTTTGATAAACTCTTTAAGACCTTTGATTTTTCCCTTTTGGTGAGACCATCAGGTTTTGGACTTGGGGAGATATCATGGGAAGAATATTTGGCATAATTTAGGCAATGCTTAAATCTTGAGTGGTGTAGGAGGAGGAGGGGGTGAGTGGTTGTTTATATAGTGAAGGGGAGGAGGGATTATACATTATTTAAATTATTATTGTAATATTTTATCTCAAGACTATGAATAGTCTTGATTCATGTGTTGAAAAATAGTTCTAATGTAATGTGAGTTCTATCAATGTGGGATTACATCTTCCTTGCATCACTATTGATGTATTAAATTAATTATTTAGCATTCATCGTAATTTATTGTATTTTATTGTTGATCAATATTTCAAGTGTTTTAGAAAAATCCCAAAAATTTACCCTGACCATTTTTTTACATTTTGAATCAAAAAATGAACTCCATATTTCAAAAATAAATTTCTAAATATGAAACATTTATTTTTAAATTAAAATCATCATTTAATTGAAAAATATAAATACTTAAAATATTCATCATTATTTTTATGGTGCCTAAATATATTTATACGCTCATGGGTATGGATATCATTCATAAGAGTCATATTTAAATTCATAAGCTTAAATAAATATTCACAAGGGTTGGTTACTATTCATAATGGTAGGTTACGATTCACCACACATTAAGTTAATTCTATGATACTCTAAATATCTTCCTGAGCGTAATTGGGAATATCTATTTTTAAAAATTCAGAACACAAAAGTGGAAAGCTTATGTTTAAAGGCCATGTTATAACTATTATTAACTAACCAAGTGTTGTTTCAAATATACTCTTTTCTTTATTAAAATAAGCTACCTAATGAATATAATGTATTTAAGAGAACTATACCCCAAAATGTTTGGGGAGTTACACTACACATCAATTTTTTAAATGATTATTATTATTAAATTTAAGTTTATTTTAATACTCATTATATTACCTTTCTTTCATGGGGTCAATGTTTCAAATTTAACCAAATAGGTAGAGTAGTTCTATCTCAATATACCTTCCCAAAGAAACATGTTTTCATATGAATTATTGTTATTTAATGAGGTATATATGCTTCAAATTGACATGTTATATCATGGATATCCTTCTCTATCATGATATTTTACGCTCCATGTAATTTTATTTTCTTACATGTGGAGTATTATTCAAATTTATTGAGTGGTAAGAGTGTATAGAAGGAATGTGATCATTTATTGAGATTGTTTATTATTCTGATTCCATTGATAAATTATTTTGATACATTTCTCTAGAACAGTCATGATTTATCTTCTCCTCTGTTTATTCAAGATATATCCATTTTCTAGTACCATATTTGTACTATTTGGTACTTGATATTATTAAGAAAATGTTTTTATATAAATTAGATTTTATTTCTCTCTTCAATCTGAAATCTATTTTATTTCAAAAACAATTTCTAAAAATTGTTTTCAAAAATGATTTTTAGGGAAAAACATTATAAATATTTTTTTATTTTTTTCAGTGATTTATTAAAAAAAAATTAGAACTATTTTTCAATAATAATATATTCTAAAATTTCATTTCTTTAAAAAAAATTTAATGCAGAAATGATTTTTCATCAAAAATGATTTTAAAAGTTATTTGTAAAATATTTCCCAAATAAGATGAAATAAATTTTTGTAAATCATTCCATTATAGGAAAATTATTAAATGTTTCTAATAATATTATTTCTCTAATTGTATTCTCTTTTGATGGCATTATGTTTATGAAACTCATTTCTCTTTTACAAGATATGTACTTTTGAAACCTACTTCTTTTCACAAGTTATCTTTATGGTGAAATGATTAGGAAACCACTATTTTTTCAATAAGTTATGTTATGATTACATGTAATAATTCAATATTTCATAGTAATTTATATCTTCAAAATAATTTAATAACTTATATTACATGAAACTCCGATTTGGCTTGCATTATATGAAAGATTGAGTTTCTATGAAACAACACATTAGTGTTATGATTATTTAAATGATATATATTTTTTGTCTATTAAATATTTTAATATTAATAGTATGAAATAAACTATAAATTTTATTTATATAGTATTCAGAAAAACATATTTAAAATTAAATGTATAAGTTTTGTTAAAATAGTTCTATATTTGGAAAAACAATTTTCTTAAAAGAACAACATTTTTGTCCTTTTGTGGAAAAAATATAAAACTAATTTTAGGAACTCTTAAAATTTTAATTTTTTAAAATTCACTTCATTTTTGAGTTCTTAATATCAATATTATGATAGGGTGATTTTTTGTCATTTTTCTAAAAACATTCAATTTTTTATGAATAGTGAAAAATATTACATAGTACATAAAAACGACTATTTCATTTCAATAAATATTTTTATTTAAAATTTATCTTATTGTAAAAATAGATACATAATACATATATTAGATCAATTTTATTCATTGGAGTGATTTTATAATAATATTAAAAATATAAAATTTTACTGAACTTTTTAACGTCTTTTACCCACCTTCTAGGCACATTTTCAGATGTCCAAAAAACATAATTGTATAGCTTATGTGAATTAAATTTCAAAATTTATATATACATGGTAGTAATAAGTAAGTAAAATTTTGTTAAATAGGTTGAAAATAATTTTTATTGAATAATATCTTTTGAATTTTATTTACCACAGTTAAAATAAAATAGTGTAATAAAAGGTAAACATTATTTTACAATAACATAAAATTACCCCAAAATGTGTACTAATTATATTGGATAGGTGTTTTTAGACCAAAATCAACCTTAGGAAAAAAAATATGATCCTTTTTTATTAACATGGGTAATATTAGGACATTTATTATATTTTATTTAAAAAGATTTAAAAGTGTTAAACTCAAATGTTAATAACTATTTTTTTTTAATATAATGTTATGCATTAAATAAATTCAACAATAAATAATAATTATAACTATAAAAATATTTCCTACATCATATTATTTTATTTTAAATTTTTATAGATTATATAAGTAAATTGATTTATGACACGGTAATGATTCAATAATTACCATAGTAATGAATTATTAAAATAATCGATATTATAAATATTAAAATAATTGTAAATTGAAACTTTTTATGCCATCCAAGAATATTAATACTGAATATGACATGTTTTTATTGATTCAGTGATTTTTTTGTAGGAATATTGTTTGTATGACTTTTATAAAAACCAAAAAGTAAATAGTTTCAAAATTGACATAATATAGTTCAAAAAAATACTCTTATTAAATGATACAGTAGTCCTAAAATAAATGATTCAGCCTAATGACTTATATAATTTTAGATATTTCATTAATTAATCACATTAGGTTCACTTGGAATTTTATAATAACTATATTTACTATGTATTATAAAAATACAAGAAGACGTGGTAAAAGTTAAACTATTTAACTAGGAGTTAAATCTAAAGGATATGGTTAATATGGTGACCTAACCTTGCCTAAAAGATATTGGTTGAGAGTATATCAACCCATACACACCTTATCCTCAAAATAAATACATTTGTAACTATTAAAACCCTAAAATTATTTTAAATTAAATTATTATTTCAATCATTTCCTAAAGTGCCCCTCACCTCTCTTATAAAGGGTACTTCCCCTTCTCTTATATTCACACCTCTAAAGCCATTTGGATAGGAAAACCCCTTCATCAATATTTTCCCAACTATCATCACTTCAATCTATAGTCATTACATTTATTATAAAGAAAATCTAATGAGAATTTTTGTTAAAATAAAAAAGAAGCACCCATATAAGAGTTAATTATTTTATCACCTCTTTCAAAGCTCATTTATTCTATTACTTCCACATTATTTTTTTTGATTCCATACTAAAATAATATCTCCAAAACATTATACATACTTATAATTTAATTATTTATATTTTGTATCAATACTAAAATAATATCTTAAATACATTATGAAAACTGATAATTTATTATAAATAGGTACAACCATATTCATTATTCAATCCATCTTAGGAATAACAAAGTCATTATACGTGCGTACGTACGTCTTACCGTATCCACATTGTTGTGTAGATTTTTATTCAATAAAATATTATTTAGATTTCTATAATAATGATTATAATTGATTTAAATAATATATAAAACCTGTAAATTATTTTGTATATATAATAAATCATAAAAATACATATGATATAGACATCAATATAATGATATTGTCACTTTTGTATACATATGGATTACCGTCTCCATGACGTCATATGATTCATTTTCTAGTTTAATCATCCATCAATGATAATAAAAAATATATTATTTATAATTATGAAATATATGTCATAATTAGTCTACTGTAATGATGTATATATATATATATATTGTACATATATTTCATTAACTTACATCAATTCAATACGATATGGAAACAGAAACAGTGTTCATGCATATGTACGACCTATTGTCTCCATGAATGGTTTTTTCCATTTTATATATCTATAAATTATATATTGTTATATTATGAATATATATGATATATAAATCATATTATACATTTTTTATGTAATTAAATCATGAAATAAGTAATAATATCAATAATAACAAGTCAAAACACGTACGATTAAATAAGTGATATTAAATGAAATGTTGCATTAACATTGTAATTGTTAAAAAATTGGGAAATATAAAGTCATAAATGACTCATATATGATATCATAAATATTAATATTCTGGTATAATTTAATAAAAAACTATGGTTATTATTCAAGAGGTTAAAATTACCCTCTTCTAAAGGTATGTACAAGGTGAGGGTTATTTCCTCAATCTCATTACTATCTGGCATTGTTTATGTGTATATATTTATTGGCACATATTTATGATCCATATACATGCTTCATAATTTTTTTTTCAAAGTGAATAATATAAGGCATTATGTAAGGGACTCTTTAAATAAATCATCAATTTAATTGTTTTAAAGAATTATTTTTTAATTATTTTAATTAATGTCCTTTTTTCAAAATGAATTTAAGTATTTATTTTTATGGACATAATTGTTATAAAATATTAATTACAATAAAATATTTCAGTGTTGTATGTGACACTTTGATTCAAAAATCTCTTTTAAGTGACCTCCTTTAAAAATTTTGCGACTTTTATATGATTTCATGAAAAATGGATATTCCTATCAAAGGTTTTTACTAATCATTTTTAACTTTGTCGACATCCTTTACTAGATATTATTATTGATTGAGGTTTATTTATTATAATAATATCTTCATTATCATATTGAATGAGTTATGATATTTTTGACTATGGATATGATATATATTTTTTACCATTCATGGTTTATGTTTAAAGTATTGACATTTTGTATGTGAGTTTGAATATGAATATTTATGTTATGTTTATCCCTTTTTATATGAGGAATGATTAGACTTAGTAAGTGATTGGTGGGGCTCGCTATAGACCCGCAATTCATCTTTAGGTCTCATGAGACAGAGTATTATCTTGTAACAAGGCCATGAAAAATTTTATATTTAGGGTCTTGGCATGAGGCCTTGACATTGTGGTTAAGATGTTCCGCATTATGCATTCCATCATTATCAGTTTAGTTATTAATGAAACATGTTATTATTCAACCAGTAGAATATCCATATGAATATGTAAATGGAATTATTTGATTTATCATTTCCATATGATTATGAGGTTTATTTTTAAAGGGCATGGGTTTAAATTGTATACTTATCAATAAAGGTTCATGATTATTAATGATATATTTCACTATATTAATTATCCTTACTGAGCATCTAATATTACCCCTTTCTTTTGTTTTATTTTCCCATGAATCCAAGAAGTGTATTATAATTTATATACGAGTTTAAACTAGAATAATAATATAATTCTCAATGTATTATATATGGTTTGTTTTATGTTTGAAATTTTAATGTGATGTTCATGTATTCAATCTATTCTCCAAGTCTTCTAAAAAGATCGGTCCTTCTTGACTTGATTACATGTAATTATTCCAATGTATTAAAATAATACACTAGCTCAGGGATTCTGTGTTTAGGGCGTTACATTTTTCATCACAAAAAATTTAGAAATAACCTTGGAAACAAGATTTAGAAAAAATCTTATTAGATTACAGTACCCTAAGATACAATTTGATGATTAGTATAGAAGAATATCCAAAAAATGTGTTCATGGATATACTATGTGGGTTTTCCAATAAATACTTCCCATTTGGACAGTACAAGTGGACGTGGTTCTGCCATAGTTGTACATAGATGTCGAAACTCTAATAAAGAGTTTTGGGCTTGACCTGGCGTATCTGGGTACACAATAATGGGCCTTACTGTGCACCTGGTATGACACTCCTGGGGGACATACTTTGGTTAATTCACATTTTCATTAAAACCCATTATAAAGTATTTAAGAGTAAATATGTCAGCAAATAACCATTTTTATGATTATGATACTAGATGTGTGGAAATATTCATTTAATGTTGCTAATTTTTTTAATTTTGGGATTATACCTTATGAGATGATCTGACATGGTGTATGTCATAATTTAGAAATGGCACACAGTATAAGGAATTAGAAATCTAGCAATACGCCTGATCCAAAGAATAAAATGGATTATATCTTTCGTAGTATTAAGATATTATTTAGAAGGGAAATAGTCTCCCATGTATTCTCATCAAGTGAAGAAATATTATATTGTGTTAATAATAAAAGTATTTAATTCCTTGAGTGCTTTGGCTTTGAAGGGAATAAAGAGAAAAAGTGGATGGAAAATAAAAAGATGGATAATGGGCAGAAGGGAAAGAAGGGTTTGCCCACATGTGATAACTGTGTAAAGAATCACCTTGGTAAATTCTTCATGGGAATGAGTGTTTGTTATAAATATGGAGAAAAAGGAGACCATGTACGTGACTTCAAGGGTACAAAAAAGGTTTCTAATGAGAAATTCAACATCTAAAAGGAGTTGGCACACTACACAAATCATTTCTCAATCATCAGAGTATACAAAAAATGATGCTATTGGATAATAATCAGATTATGACACTACTAAAGATTAAGAGAAATAATTAGAGTTCTTAGATTTTTATTAATGAATTATGTCATTTGAGTTTTGTATAAGTGATTTACGGGTTATATGAACTGTGGAAATCAATAAAGATTATACTATAGTACTATTTCATTAAAGATTTGAGATTGTGTGGTATAATGTAAACAGACTCAATAGCAGGTTAATTTTTTTTGGAAAATATATGGTTGTGATAAATATAAACCATAAAATAATTTGTAGGTTGAAGTAAAGATTTTGGAGTAAGAGATAATTGAGTTTGGGAAAGTATATTAGATATTATTGACTACCTTGGAACTAATTAATTTTTTTTATTCCATTATTATTTGAGATTACAACATTTTTGGATTTAATCACTATATCAACTATTCTATAAGGAATAATGGAGCATTAAGGTATTCAATATGGTTTTATGGTAATTTATCTTTTAAAAATGTTTTAATAGAATACATGATAAAGGTATTCACATTTTATTATTTGATAAAAGAGATATTTATTATGTTATTCGGAAATTCCTTATATATTTTTGGACTGTGAGTTTCTACACATGTATTTTGGACAATTATAAAGGATGGAATTGAGTAAGTGGGACACTTGATATTTTATTTGAGGATAAAGTAAGTTTTATTGGATAAATTGACCTAAAATTTTGGATTTTAGTAAACATATATATGATTAAGTAAATACTTGTGGGCCATATGATTTATAAATTTTTTTTCATCCATTAAAAAAAATTCATTTGGAACATTCCTTACCTATTGTAAGTGTTGAAATGAAAATAGATCAAAGCATAACCAAATGATGAGAATATGATTATGTCAGGTAATGAAATCAAGTATGATTTCTTGAGTTCTTATATTGATAGTAAATTAATCCATCCTCTTAAAAAATATAAATTATCTAAAATAATTTACTATCCCAATACCATATGTTTTGTTGAATTGCTGATATTTTAAATCATCATAGAATTGTGGGTTTTACCCCTCAATTTTCCATTTATTGATCACATGTTTTTGATTGATGACCTCATTAACTCCTTATAAATATTTATGCTTTCCACCAATTATGTGTCTCTAATTAAAACCAATTTTATCTAATTCAAAATCTTTATAGGGTGTTGATTTTCCATTTCTGTTTCCCTCTTATTAAGACTATATTTTATTTTCCCTATTTCTAATGTGGATTTTCTACAAAGGTATTTTCTATATTCGACCATTTATTTTTGATGAACAATTTAAAATTGAGAGGACACAATTTATTGAATGAGGGTAGAATGTAACAACCCATGATTTCATATTAATTAATCTCTTTAGAGTACATTAATATCTTATATTGCACGCAACACCACCATTCCTTGCTTTATATGCAAGATGGAGCTTCAACGAAACAACACATTAGTATTATAATTATTTAAATAATATATTTATTTATCAATCCAATATTGTAATTTAAAAAGTAACAAATAAATTTCAAATTTTATTTATAATTTATTCACATAAATAAAACATATTAATAATTAAATGTATAAGTTTTGTTAAAAATTTTATATATTTAGAAAACACTATTTTCATAAAAGAGATACTTTTTATGTTATTTTGTGAAAAAATATAAAATTAAATTTAGACACACCTAAAATAGAATTTGGTAAAAATAGAATTCATTTTTGATTTCAGAATATCCAAATTAAGATTGGGTGAATTTATGGTATTTTTTGAAAACATATAATTTTTTATGAATAGTGAATAATATTGCAATGTATATAAAAATCAACTATTTCATTTAAATAAATAATTTTTAATTTAAATATATCCTGAGGTAAAAAGATATATATAATACATATATTAGTCCAATGTAATTCTTTGGATTATTTTTATAATAATAATAGATTTATAAAAATTTCTTGAATTTTTAATTTATTTTACCCTCCTTCTAGGAACATTTAAAAATTTTACATAAAATGAAATTTTACCACTTATGTGAACTGAATTTCATAAATCAAACAAAAATGGTTTTCATCAGTAAGTAAATTTTTTTCAACAGGATGAAAATAATTTTTGGTGAATAGTAACTTTTGAATTTTATTACCTTGGTTTCGGTAAATAGGGTAATTAAAGGTAAAAATAATATTATAATAAAATAAAATTATCCCAACACATGTCCTAATTTTTTTGGATAAGTGTTTTTAGAAGAAAATCAACCTTATTACAAAAATATGTCCTTTTTTTATTCACATGGGTCAGATTATGACATTTATTATATTTTATTTAATGAAGAGTTAAAAGTGTTAAATTCAAATTTTACTAACTAACCCATTTATTTATAGAATTTTGAATAAGATAAATTGGCATATAATTATTCATTAGAATTTTAATAAGATTTCTAAAATCATAGTAGTTTATTTATAATTTTTAGAGATTAAATAATTAAATTTATTTATGGCATAATGATGATGCAGTAATTTTCATATTTATGAAAGATTAAATTAATTGATCTTATAAATGTCAAAATAAATGTAAATTGAAATTTTTTATGCCATATATGAATTTTAAAGGTCAATATGTCATGTTAGGATTGATTAAAAATATTTTTTTGAAAGAATAAAGTCGTTATGACTTTCACAAAAACCAAATACTAAATATTGTCAAAATTGTCTTAAATGAGTTTTTAAAAACAAATACTATTTTATTAAATGATATAATAGTCGTAAAAATATATAATTCAGAAAAATTACTTATATAATGTTTTATATTTAATTAATGATCTACTTTTGGTTCTCTCGACATTTTATAGTAACTATATTAACCATGTTGAATAAAAATACAAGAAGACATGGTAAAAGATAAACTATCAAACTAAGAGTTAAAAAACAAAGAAAAAGTTAATATAGCGACCTAAACTTGTCTAAAACAAATTTTTTAATAGGAATGAGACCCATACCCAGCATATAATCATAACAAATCCACATGGAGATATTATAAACCGAAAATAAGTTTATAATAAATTAATATTTCTAGCTTTTCCTAAAGCCCGCTCACCTCTCTTATAAAATGGTACTTCTAATTCTATTAAATTCACTCCTCCAAAACTATTTTTCTCAGAAAAAACAACTCAAATATCCTTCAAAATACCCTCAATTCATCCTATAGGCCTTAATTTGGTCCAAAAGCCAACCTATGGTGCTCTTCTGTTCAAATCAAAAGGAAGCTCCTAAGGAAGAGGTAATTATATTATCACATCATTCAATGTTCTATTCTTCTTATAATTACTCATTATTTTTTTGTTTCAATATTAAAATAAATACTCTAGTACCTTATAAATATTGAGATGTTATTATAAATATGGTACAAACACATTCATTATTCTATCCATCATATGAATGACCAAGTCACCATATGTGTGTACGTATGACTTACCATCTCCGTATCGTGGTGTAGTTTGTAATTCAACAATGTATTATTTGGATGGGAATAATAATGAGTATAATTGAAGAAAATAGAAAATATAACATTTTAATGAATCTATATATATAATATATTATCCAATTACACATTATTTCCCCATCAGCGGAGTGATATTTTCGCTTGTTCGTATGTAAATCTTACCATCTCCGTCTCCATGAATGGTGCATTAAATTTTATATATCTATCAATT
The DNA here is from genome assembly GCA_963277665.1 of Viscum album. Taxonomy (NCBI): domain Eukaryota; kingdom Viridiplantae; phylum Streptophyta; class Magnoliopsida; order Santalales; family Viscaceae; genus Viscum; species Viscum album. The sequence goes on along the minus strand of OY728143.1, from coordinate 458,406,141 downwards.
ATATATATTTATATTATGAATATATATGATATAAAAATTATATTATACGTTCCTCACGTAATTAAATCGTGATCCATGTAATATTATCAAGCATAACAATTCAAAAAACATATGATAAACAAAGCGATATGACCCAAAATGTTGCATTTACTTGGAATTGTTAACAAATGGGTAATATAAAGTCATAGATGAATCATATAAGATATAAAAAACATTAATATAGTTTTTTTATAATTTAATAACATATTATGGTCATTATAAAGGAGGATAAACATACCCTCAACTAAAGGAAAGTACATGGTAAATGTTAATTCGTCAATCTCATTATTATACGAGATTTTTTTAAGTATTTTTAGGACATATTTATTACCAATAAAATTGTTTCATTATAAAAAATCAAAATAAATATATTATGGTTTTATGGAAGGGACATATTAAAAATATCATTAATTTAATTGTTTTTAAGATTTATTTTTCTTTATATTATTTAATTATTGTCCATGTTTCCAAAATGATTTGAAATATTTATTTATATGGGAATGATTGTTTTAAAATTTTAATTCTTTTAAAAAGTAGCAGGGTGGTATGGGGAACTTTGATTCAGAAATATCTTTGAAGTGTCTTCCTTTATAAATTATGTGACTTTTAGAAGATTTCATGAAAAATATATATTCCTAAGAAAGAGTTTTAGTAACCTTTTTCAACTATTTAAATATCATACATGAGATATTATTATTGATGGAGGTTGATTTATTTTAATAAAATAATCCTTATTATATTGAATGAGTTATGATATGTTTGGCTTCAAATTTTCTATTTTTATACCATTCATGGTTTATGGTTAACGTATTGACATTTCATATTCCAGTTTTAATACAAATGTTTATGTTATGTTTCACCATTTTTATATGAGGATTGCATTGAATGTAGTATGTGATGGGTGGAGCCAACTATATCCCATCGATGCATTAGTAGGTCTGATTGGACATAATAGTGTCTTGGCACAAGGCCATGACAATATTTATATTTTGGGTATTGGCACAAGGCCTTGACTTAGTGGTTAAGATGTCTATCATTATACATTCCATTATTATGAGATTAGTTATTAATGTTACATATTATTATTTAGATAGTATAATATCCATGTGAATATGTAAATTTAATTATTTGATTTATATCCTCTATATTATGCTAAAGTTCTTGTTTAAAGGTCGTGTGTATCAATTTTATACCATGACATAAAAGTAATTGATTATTTATGTTGGCTTCTCTATATTTTTTATCCTTACTAAGAATCTGAACTCACCCCTTTCTTATGTTTTATTTTCACAGGATTCCAAGAAGTGTATTATGATTTATATGCAGTTTTAATCTAGGATAATAATGGAATTATCAATTGATAATCAATGTTGTGTTTTATGTTTGAAATTATAATGTGAATTTCATGTATGTAATCGATTTTATAGGACTTTTAAATTGATAGGTCCTTCATTACTTGATTCCTTGTAATCATACAATTGTATTAAAATAATGCATTGGATCTAGGCTTCTATAGTTAGGGAGTTACATTACATTTTTAGGATACCTATTTCATTTCATGAGTTATGATATGATTTTTTAAGATTTTGTTGCACAATTATTTATCGATTTTTTATGAGAAGGGAATAAACTATATCTCCATCCAATGCATTGAGTTAAGATTTTATCTTATGAGATATACTAATATGGTATTGGAATTGAACCTTAACTACTAGATATCCATGAGAGAGAAACATGACTACTATGTTGGTGTGGGGAGTGAAATCATATTATGAAGATGGCTATGAGAGTGAACCATCACTTTCTAGATGGTATAAAAACGGATTCCATACAATTAAGATGGCCTTATAAGTGATACCTTGAATAATATGAAAATAATTTTATACAAATATATGTATTCCACATCACCATGTATTATTCCTATTTTATGTTTTCATGTTTTAAGATCTTTATTTACTTATGATTCATGTCCTATGAATATATAATATTTATTCCATGATTCTTGAATATGATCTTAGATATGTAGGGTATGGTCATCTGTTTTCTTGATTATGTTATCATAAAACTATCCTCATTATTATGTTTTCAAATCTCCCTTATTTTCCCTTACTAAGCATCTTATATCCACCATTTTTAGGTTTCCATCCTATATTTATTGAGTTTTTTATTATGTTTTATGTGTCTATGAAGGTTGATAGTCAAGAAGAACCTAGTGGGGTTTAATGTATCAAATTTATATACCATTATTTATATTTCCATGTTTCCAAAGGCACTAGTGTAGTACAGTTTTATGTGTCATTTTTTATAATGTTTTATGTACTCCAAAAAAGTTATGTAATCTTAATGTATGAAATGGAAGATACTCTAATGTGGGTATAAGAGAATTGGATTGCATGAAATTTGGAAGCTAGTATGAGAAAACCTTAGAGATAACCCTAAGGAAAAGTTAATAGATATGTCTAAGTATAAATAAATGTTAATGAAAATTTCATAGAGTTTTGGTATATAATAGAGTAATATTTTTCTAAGAAATAAATCCCTATCTTGAAACTCTAAGTGTGTGTGGATCTACAAGTTATGTACCTTGTAGTAAAAACAATAATATGGTGGTTTGGCCCTAACTAGGTGTTACCTAGTGCATAACAATGATCCATGCAACACACCTGGTTTGAAACTCCAAGGGGTATGCTTTGATAATTCACAATCTCTTCAAAACCCATCACAAAGGATTTAAAAAATGACAATTAATAACCTACGATAAAGTTAATGTGTCATAGATTAAGGATGGTTTCTTAATTTATACATCTTATAAGTGAAAATTAATTATTATGTGATTCCTTGTCATGATTACTACATCTAAATTTGTGATATTTCTTTTTGTCAAGGGATAATATGTAACGATCAACTTTATTGGGGATTAAAATGAAAAATAAAATGATTTTCATTATGAGGGACTAAATGCTATGGGTGAAGAAATGTAAAACCTTGTTTCTATAATCACACAACTATCTAATGCTTTGAACCATGGTGGACAACTAAAGGAGAAAAAATGGAACAATTTTTTTTGATTTTTTCATGAGGCTACATACACATTTTTCAAGGGGTATTCAAATCCCCTTGTTCTAAAAAAATGGACCAGTACTATTGAAATTTAATTCTATATTCTTCCATTTTTGGAGAATGAAAATCAAAATTCTAGTTATGTATCAGTTAGAAGACGAATCAGACTACTAGTTGAGTCTCATTAAGAATAAAATTAAGAAATATGAATTTGAATCCATATATTGGGAGGAGTTCAAGATCATATTGTACAATAATTATGTTCCATGGATTCTATTTACCAAGATATGTAATGTTATCCTTGAGTTGTAGAAAATTGATGATTTATTTGTCAGTACCTACAAGGATAATTTCAAAATAATTACAAGGTATGAAAGAACAATTATCATCTAATTGAAATGAAAAGTTGATTGGGTTTTCTCTGTCTTAATGCCAAGTGTCAAAAGGGTGTTGGCCATATGAGACATTAAAAGATGTGATGATATTTTTTGTTGTACAATCAATGATGAAATGGATTTTAGAGTAACGATTCAATCCCATGAATCATATAAGAGGAGTAAATTTTAGTTTAAATGAAAATCTTAATAACGAAAATATAAGAATATGAGATTATCTTTATTCTTTAAGTAAAGGAAAAATTATAGGGGAAATTTAGTTAAGGTGTCAAATAAATTTTTTAAGTGTGGAAGGGAAGGACATCAAAAAATTGATTTCCAATGTTATGGGAGGAAGATATCAATATTTGAGAATGGGGGAAAAGATTTATAGAATTAACCTCACATGCTTTAATACTGCATGTGTATTGGGAATGGGAATTTTTTTAGCTAGGGGACAATCTGAATGGATAGTGATGATTAATGATTTCAGTAATTTCATAATCTGAGGGGCAAGGTAAAATCTCATGAAGTTGCTATTTCTAATAAGGGGTGCGATAATGAAGTGGTAAAGGTACACATTTCATCCACTCTAGAAATGATAATTTCTAATTTGATTCTGGATTTACACAAACATTCATATCTAAAGTGTTTGATTAGGGTGTTATGATTCCACCAAAATTATCATATATGGAATAAGCAGTGTGAACCCATAATGATACGATTGTTTCATCCCCTATCTATGATTCCTCTCTAGTTGACATTTGTTAAATTTCTCTTTAGAAATATCATGTTATTCTTCCTTTGGTTGAAACTGATGCCATCTTAGACATGGATTTCCTTTCTCTTCATAAACTCCACATCTATTTTCATGGTTTATTATCTATGTTTTATATTTCAAATCCCCCTTTGATCATCCCTAAAGGTGATGATAATCATGGAAATCCTAAGGAAATTAAATCCTTTTTATGGGTCTTAATTCCCATTCATAATGGTTTTTTTATCTCAAATGGTTATAGAGAAAATTGACATCAATGATATGCCTATTGTTTGAGAATTATAAGATGTATTTACGAATGATTATTCTTGCCTTCCCTCAAAACATGTGGTTTAGTTCTCAATATTCCTCATGCATAGTTCCACATCAATTTTAGAGACTCTATGTAGAATTAACCTAATTGATATATTGGAATTAAAGAAAAAACTCCCTGAAAACCATGATAACTGATTCATTCTACCAAGTTTGTCTCCTTGGAGTGCACATATACTTTTTGTGAAAAAGAATGATGGAATGATCTGACTATGAATTTATTATCATATGTTAAACAAGATCATGATCATGAACAAGTATTTAATTTCTCATATTGAAAATTTGTTTGATCAACTGCATAGAGCTCAATACCTTTCCAATATTGACCTTGATTCTGGATATCATTAATTGAGGGTCAATAATGAGGACATACCCATGATGGAATTCAATAAAAGGTACAAAAACTATGAATATATATCAATTCATTTTTTCTTACTAATTCTCAATTATTTTCATGGATTTCATGAATTGAGTCTTTAGATGTTACTTAAATTGGTTCGTTATGGTCTTTATAAATGATATTATTATATATTAAAAGAGAAATAATGAAAATAAAACCCACAATAGAATTTAAATAATGTTCATAATGAGGGAGAAACTATATGTGAAATTTAAAATGATTGAATTTTTGATGTAAAAGGTTTCATACATGGGTTACATAATCTCAAGAGATGGTCTAGCATTAGATCCTTCAAAGATAGAGGCTATTGAATATTGGACTACACAAACCATAGTGACTAAAATTTTATTATTTAATTATATCGATGGGTATTATCAACAATTTTTGGATAATTTAATAGGACTATCTAATCCTCAGACCAAGTAAACTCAGAAGGGTGTCAAGTTCCTCTAGATAGATGAATTTGCGTAAAATTTCATGATATTTAAGATAATCCATGTCTATCCACGTGTTCATAAATTAGCCTATAGTGTAAAATGGATATTAATATATAGTGTTGAATCAAAAAAGGGATTGGCATGGTTTTATATGAATTATAACATTTTAATAACTTATGTCACACTACAGTTGAAGATTCATTAATAAAATCACCCAACTGAAGATTTGGAGTTAGCATCAGTAATTTTTTCATTAATTATATAGTGGAATTTACATTAAAAAATAAGGTGTGGTATATATATATATATTGATCATAAATGTATGAAATATATATTGACATTGATGAAGTTGGATATGCACTAGAGAATATGGTTAGAGTTGATAATGTATTATGACTGCCGAATATATTACCACACTGTGAAAGTAAACAAGGTGATCGATGCTTTGTGCCAAAAAGATCATGGTATCTTTTACAATATGTGGATAAAAAAGGATCCAATATTTCTAGATTTGAAATTAATTGATATTGAAATCTTGAAGGAAGGGGAAAATCATATGTTTATCAAATGAATGTTCAACCCTCCATCCATGTGATTATTACGGAGGAACAAAAGTAAGATGCAAAGCTATAAAAGAATGTTAGAAATTATCCTGTCTTTACCATTGATCAGTATGGAATGATAAGGTTCAAAAACCATTAATTTTTTTCTTTCATATAATATGTAACAACTCAAAATTTTATTAATTAAAATTCCTCTTGATCTATTTAAATATATTATTATCTAAAATGGTTATATAACATATGCACTTCTTTGGTTTTGTGATTATGGATTTCAAAATACCATAAATAATTATTTCCATTGCTAATATAGTTGCTGAGTAGTGATCATATTATTAGTATAAATATAGGGCCTTAACAAATCCAATTTACACAGAAAAAGGAATTTTTTCCCTCATTCAATAAAATTACTCCATACGATGAGCATATGTTGGATCTCAGAAAGGTGGTGGCATCAATGGGATTTTCTCTTAACCAAGTCCAAGTCGATATTTAATATGTGAAGCTAGAATATAACCTCCTATGGGAGAATTAGAAGTTTATAGAGTTTACCACCCGAGCGATGTTATACAAGCCACCATAAGAGTATGTCACCATCACACACCTTACACTTATGTTATATGAGGGTGTTATAATGGGTTATGTAAAAAGTACATAGAAATATTATTGTGTGCATTATTTTTTTATATAATAATGAATATAAATTAATTTTATTATTGTTACTTTGTAAATATTTTTTAAAGCACAACTAGTATTTTTAGATAATATTCAATTAAGAAATACATTTTGATTAATTAATAGATTATTTAATTACATAATATTTTAATAAAATCTTATCACTAAAAGAATTTTTATTAAATATAAATGATCATATAATTTTAAAGAATACAATTTTAATTTTAATTAGGGTTTGAATGTTGTTTTTGTCAAAAAAACATGAATTTTTTATAAATGTTGGATTTTATTTTAAAAATAAAAATTCACATATTTAGAAAAATATTTGGATAAAATGAATATTATTTTGGGAATCAAGATGTTGAAATTATCCAATAATGATTTTTTTCATTTATTTTCTGAGAGTGTCAAATTTTTGGGTAAAAATTAATTACCGTTTAAATATATATGTGTTTTATGACATCATAATAATGAAATAGTAACGTAATAAAATAATATAAATGAAATTTTAGTCTAATATATGTTTTACCAATAATATAATGTAATTTTAGGTTTATTTTATTTATTTTACAAAGCCTTAGTGGACCCTCCATGACTTATAAAACATTTTATCTTTTTTAAATGATTTACTTGAGTGTGTGAATCACCTCAACATAAGAAAGCCTAATATTTTAATATGTTAGGCCATTGGAATTATAAAATAATTTTTTCCACTCCACATTGGAAAAAAAAGATTACAAAAATGGGTGGTTTATTTTTTGATTAGTTTAAGGGGTATGGTCCAAAACCTAAATAATAATTAATTCCCTCTATTTTCCTTTATAAACCTACCCAAGCTCCCACATCCAATTCAGTAAAATGCTTCAGGAACAACCAAAATCTTCCTTCATATCTCTATAATCCTACCAAGGAATCCCCCAAGTCCCAAAAAGACTCTATCAAGCCCCTCCCAGGCCTTTGGGATCCCACTTCCAAGTAAAGGATTCCTTCCTTCTTCATTTTATCAAAGTTTCATAATATATTTATGCCATTTATTTTCAATTTCAAATATTAGGGTATGATTTAAAACCTCCACCATAATTTCCTCCTTATATTTTAATGATTAGATACCCCTTTCTCTCTTATTAATGCCTCCCAGGAACACTCGTTACCATACTGAAATTCCATAAAGGATTCGTCTCACCTCATTTACATTCAAGTTATTCTTTTGTTTTATGATTAAAAATTCTATTACATATGTTGGGACATGTATATATATGACCCTTACTATTCATTTCATCTATATATGATGATACACTCATTCCACTCTCAGTAACCATTTTTATGAATATATATATCACGTCATTTTGCTGAAGAAATTGCACCGCAATTTTCCAAGCCAAAGTCATTGTGTATTGAATACCATGCTCATTTCTCTATCAAGGTTATTCACCTTTATGAACATTTATTTATTGAAACTGGAGTTTCAAGTACTAATTATACATTATTTTATCTTGGAATAGATGATGATGTTTTATGAATCCATGTTATGTGATCCATATGGCACACTTATGAATGAAAGGAAATGATTAAGAAGGGTGGTCCCTGATAGCGCTCCAATACATTTTGTAATGATTAGTATAATGATACATCAAGTGGATTGAGGGTTTACTCATGTTTGTTCAAGTGAAATAAGGTTCTAATAATGCTCCATTTTCATTGATCCTTGGATCATGCTAATATCATGTAAAATGTTGATTCCACCTTTACATGTTATGATAATAATGTTATATCATTACTTTATGTTCATGTTTATATTATACTCTATTGATATTAATGTTGCCAAAAATTTACTATATTCTTGATGTTATTCCTTTTTTACTCCCTTACTGGGATTTATTGCTCTCCCTTTTCTTATGCGTGTCCGTAGGTTATCCTAGGAAATGCTAAGTATGATGGAATGTTGTGGTCACGTAAAATATGTTTTCAATAAAGATATTGTGTTTCATGTTTCATGTTGTAATGTAATGTTCCTAAAACAGAATACACTAGTCCTATTGATCTTCTATGTGGTATCAAGTGATGATTTTATGTAATAAATTAGGTTTATGTGTGGAATAAAGAGTAGGTATTTTATAGTTGGTATCAGAGGATATGTTTAGTTTTTTTGGGATTAAGATTAGATAATCCTATTTAAAGCCTTAGGGATAATAATGGGTTTAATAGAAACATTCCTAAATTTTGGGTATTATTTTGTAAGTGGTTTATCAAGAAAACACATCTTTGTCTGTATATGAGAAGGTAGATGTGGCTCTGGCAAAGATATATCATGGGGTGAAACATGAAAACACCAATTTGATATAGACTTAAACATGAACTTTGCACGACAATAGGTCTTGTTGTACTCTTGTTTATGACAATCCAAGGGGATATTATTTGATAAATTCATAAGGTTAGTATGAACCATTATTAATGGATTAAAAAAATCCCCCCTAAGAATATATTATAGGAAGTAGATCATGGATAACATATATTAAAGCCTTTAAATTCATATGTTTTGGAAAGAAATTTAATTTATATGTTATCCATTTTTTTCATTAGATTACCCTTTATGTGTTACCCCTAACATTTAATTTATTATAGCTAATGGCCAGTAATAGGAGAACATGGGATAACAATTAATGTAACGATCAATGTGATGATTGTTCCAATGAGATTCTTAGTCCGATGAGAGCGATAATCGTGAATTTTGGGATGATAATCATTCAATTACTCATGTTTAGAAATAAAACATGGGTTAATAGGAAAGTTCAACCCCCTAAAAAATAATATGTCGCAATTAATAGCTTCAACTAACAAAGGCCTCATACTTTTAATGGATCATTTGATCCCTCAATCGCCAAACAATGGATAAAATACATTGAGAAGATCATATCCATCCATCAATGATCTAAACAATTAAAGGTACTTCTGGCTGCTTAAAATATGGAGGGTGAATCTAATTGATAGAGGACATTGATAAAAAATGTGGTGCCTGAGGAAGAGATTTAGCCATTTGAATAGAAGGATTTCTAGAAAAAAAAAATCGAAAAATATTGTGCAGGAACCCTCCTATATAAGATGGAAAAGGACATTATTTACCTCATGAAGAAAATATGATTAATCTATCAGAGAATATGAGGAAATTATCACATGGTTTTCAGTATATGAATCCTTTATTGTTGTTACCCTCGAATTCAAGGTTGACCTCTTCATTGGTGGTCTAAAACCTAGCATACGGAAAGCCCTAGTGATCAGTGACTACGAGAGCTATGCGGAAATTTTCTGATGTTCCCTCAACAATCTAAATGGAGATCAGAAAATCTCAAGGGTATCATCGAGATAAGAATATTAATGTGGAATTAAATTCTAACATTCCAATGTATAAATTCAATGGTGCTATGAAAATCCCACAACCCACTTGCCTAATGTGTGGAAAGAATCACACTAGAAATTTCCTGAAGGGAATGAGAATATGTTTTAGGTGTGGAAGAGAAGGGAACCTGGATATTAACCACAGACAAGAAAAACTGGTGGCTTATAAAGAGGATAGGAATGCTCTCTTTGACCCTTAATGTGTTGTTCATTGCATCGACATCAATGAATCAGGGAAAATTGCAAACTGGTGCCCTAATCCAAGAGTTTTCAGAGCCAACCAACAACCTCCAAGACATAAGGATGATATTTTGACATCACTATCACCAAAGTGGAACCCAAAAATGAAGTGCTGATAGGTATACTAGTTATTCATTTAATATTATTTATTGAACTTTTTGATTCTGGTTTTACACGTTCTTTTATATCCCAAAAATCTTAGTAGAAGAATCCCAACACTACCAAAAATCATTGATGTAAATATGTAGGTGATAATTAATGATGGGTAAATCATTGCAAACATGAATATAACGCCTCCACTGTCATAATTGGTGGATTTAACTTCTCAGAAAACCTAATCATACTCTATTTGGTGTAATTTGATTCGATTATAAGCATGTATTGGATTTCATTATTTAGAGCCAACAAAAATATTTGTGATAAGGAAATCTATCTCAATATGGAGAATCAACCAATGATTATATACAAGTGCATGGAGTAGAATGAGTATTCTTTAGCACCATCATCTCAATCGTGGATATTACTACCCTATGAGAATTCATATCTTACTCTGATGATTGAGTCTAAGGAAGAAACCATATTTCATGTCATTCTTATTGTGAGGGAATTCTATGATGTGTTACCCGATGAATTTATTTGTCTTCCTTCTAGAAGTGATGTTGAATTCACAATTGGTCTTATACCTGTGGAATTGATTATTTCCGAGACCCTGTATATAATGGATGTTATGGAGCATGAGGAGTTGAAGAAACAACTACATGAGATTCTACATAAAGGGTTTATATGCCCAAGTGCTTCACCTTGGGGTGCACTAGTCCTCTTCTTCAAGAAGAAGGATCGGTCGGTGAGCCTCTTCATTGATTATATTTAGATCAAAATTATTATGATAAAGAAAATGTATCCTCTACCCCAAATTGATGACTAGTTCAATCAGCTATGTGGAGAACAATTCTTCTCCAAGGTGGATATGCAGTCAGGATATTACCATATAAGGGTGAATAAGGATGATATCCCCAATACTTCTTTTTGTATAAGGTAATGCACTATGAATTTCAAGTAATTCCTTTTGGACCCACTAATTTTCTAGAAATTTTCATGGACTTTATGGATAGAGTATTTAGAGATTACATTGTCAAATTCGTGGTATTCTTTATAGAAAATATTCTAATATACTTAAAAAACAAAGGAGGAGAATGAGGAGAATCTAACAAATGTATTAGAGACCTTGAGAAAGGATAAGATCTATGAAATGTACAGAAAGTGTGAGTTCTAGTTGATTGATGTCTCATTCTTGGATCATATCATCACAAGAAAAGGGATATCTATGGAGCCCTCCAAGATAGCTATAATTGAGTGATGGTTGAGGCCAAAATTGGAAATGGGTATCTGTATCTTCCTGGGGTTAGCTGGATATTATTGCTGATTTGTGAAAAATTTCTCAGGATTGTCCAACCCACATACTAAACTAAATAAGAAAGGAGTAACATTTTCTTGGAGTGATGAATTTGAAGAGAGCATAAAGGCATTGAAATGGAGTCATATCCCTATGCATGTGCTCATATTACCCACAAGTGTTGAACATGTTTTGGTATTTAGTTATTCTTCAAAGAGGGGAATGAGTTGTGTGTTCACGAAAATGACAATTCCATTGCATATATTTCAAGGCAATTTAATGTTCATTAGAAAAACAATCCAGCACATGATCTGGAGTTTGATGTAGTAATCTTTGCTTTAAATTTTTTTGACATTACTGATTTGGGGAGAAGTGTGAAATATATAAGGATCACAAAAGCCTCATGTATATATCCACACAAAAATTGTTGAATATGTTCCAATGAATATGGTTAGAGATGATCAAAGACTATGACTGCTAAATTCTTTACCATCATAGGAAAGTGAACAAGGTTCCAGATGCTCTATATAGAAATGACCCATCAATTCTATCATTCATTATAATTAAAAATTATCCAATCTTCTTGGAATTGATGGAGATGAACATAGGAATCAAAAAAAGGGGGAACATAATTAATCCTATCACAAATAATTGCTCAAACATATCTTTTGGAAATGTTAAAGGATGATAAAAATAATTATGTAAGAATTCAAAAGAAAGTGGAAACTATCAGAAAAGGAAAACTCTCATAGTTTAATATTATTGAAGAAGAAATTATGATATTTGGTAAAAGACTATGTGTCCCATAGATTCTGGTGTTAAAGAAATAACTTTGGGATGATGCATATAGTTAAAATTTTTCCTTTCAACCAGGAAACATAATGATGTATTGAGATCTCAAAGAGAATTATCGGTGGGATAAATTAAAGAAGGATATCACTCAGTATACTTCAATGTTACTTGTATGTCAGCAGGTGAAGACTAAGAGGCAGAAGTCTAAGGGGATGATGCAACCATTAACCATATCATCATTGAAAATGGGAGAATATCACCACGTACATTGTCACTGGACATATGAATAATTCCAAAAGAAACAATGCTATATGGGTTGTTGTGGATCGGCATATAAAGACATCACACTTCATTGAAATTTGAGATGATTTCTCATTGGATCAACTGGCACAGATATATATCAAAGATGTGGTAAGGTTGTATAGAGTACCAATAATTATTGTATCTGATTGAGATACAAGATTCCACTCTATGTTCTAGAAGAGTCTTCAACATGCTTTGAATACAGAACTGAACATAATTATGTCTTATCATCCACAAAATGATGTCCAATCTAATCGGACTATCCAAACACTAGAGGACTTGTTCAGATCACGCTCAATGGACTTCATAGAAGGATGGGACAACATGTTCCTCTGGTTGAGTTCACTTACAACAAAATTTTCTACTTAAGAATCCTAACGGATCCTTATGAAACCCTTTAGGATAAGAGGTATCGAACACTGGAATGATAGGATGAAGTTGGAAAATGAAAACTCTTAGGTCCAGAAATGGTCGATGAAATGTTGGAGATGATTAAGACCATCCAGTAGCACATTAATGCTACTATGATTCGACAAAAGAGATATGCTGATAATAATCGACAAGGCCGAGAGTATGATGTCAGAGACCTATTATTCCACCACATATCAATATGGATTAGAGTTTTGAGATTTGGGAAGAAGGGAAAACTTATTCTAAGGTACATCTTCCCTTCTAAGATCCTTGATTGCATTGGAGAAGTGGCCTATCAACTAACACTTACACTAAACCTATCTCAAGTACATGATGTATTCCTTCTATCACACATGAAGATGTACATACATGACCCATCACTTTTACTCATTCCAAATGTGGTACCATTGGAAAATGACTGACTTTATGAAGAGAAGTTAGTGAAGTTGTTTCATAGTAGGTAAAAAAATTCTAAAAAATATGACAATTCCCCTCATCAGGGTCTTTTAGAGATACCAAATGTTTTAGGAAGATACATGGGAATCAGAGAAAGTGATGAAGTTGAGTTACCTTATCTCTTATAGTATGGGAAAAGAAAATTTTGAGGGCAGAATTTCTGAAAGGGGAATATTGTAACGACCCAATATTTTATTAATGAAAATTCCATTTGATATAATTAAATGTCTTATTATATAAAATGGTTATATAACATATTCAATTATTTGGTTATATGAATTTGGATATCAAAAAATTGTTAATAATTGTTTTTGTTGAAAATATAGCCATTGAGCAGTGATCACATGATTTGTATAAATATAGGGTCTTAGCAAATCCGATTTACTCAGACAAAGTAAGTTCTAATCTCATCTAGTAGAATTGCTATATACGAATCCCATCTATCGGTGCTTAGAAAGGAGGTCGCATCACTATTCTTCACTCTTGACCGAGCCACAGTAGAGCTAACACGTGTTATGCTCAAATAGAACTGCCTACATGATAAGTGGAAGTTGATAGAGATTACCACCCAAGTGATGTTATCTGAGCCACCCCAAGAGTCTGTCACCATCGCACACCTTACCCTTATGTCATATGTGGGTGTTGTAAGGGGTAATGTAACAAGACCATATAACTATTATTATATTATTTAATTTTTATATAATAATGAATATAAATTCATTTTATTATTAATAATTTGTAAATTGTTTTTACTACACAAATAATATTTTTAGTTAATATTCAATTAAGAAATATATATTGATGGAATAATGGATTATTAAACTAAATAATAATTTAAAAAAATATTAAAACTAAATTAATATTTATTGTATATAAATTATTGTATAATTTTTATGAATACCATTGCAGTTTTTATTAAGGTTTGAAAGCAGTTTTTGTCAAAAACCATGAATTTTTTATATATTTCAATTTTTATTTTAAGAGTAAAATTGAACATATTTAAGAAATTAATTAGTTAAAATAAATATTATTTTTGGAATCAAGACATTTAAATTTTCAAATGGTGATTTTTTTATAATTTTCTAAGGTAGTCAAATTTTTGGAAAAAAAAATAAATGTCGTTTAAATATATAATGTTTTTATGACATCATATTGACCCAATAGTGATGTAATAATATACTATAAATTGGATTTTTGGAAAATATATGTTTTACCATTAAAATACTTTTATTTTATGATTTATTGATATATTTTACAATGCCTTAGTAGATCCACCAAGACTTATAAAACATTTTATATTTTTAAAATGATTTATTTGAGAGTGTGACTCACCTCTGCATAAGTAAGCATAATATTTTATAAATGTATGAAATTGGCCATATAAAATAATTTTTTCCACTCTCTGTTGGGAAAACCCATGGGAAAAACTATTTTATTGTTTGTGTTTTTGATTATTTTAATGTGTAGGGTCCAAACCCTAAATAATAATAAATTCCCTCTCTTTTCTTATATAATCCCACCCAAACTCCCACTTCCTCTTCACTAAAATCCTTTGTATCTAGAAAAACCACTACCCTCCTATTTATATAATCCTACCAAGGTTCCTTAATATCCTAATATGACTCTCTTAATCCTCTCCCAAGCCTTTGGGATCACACTTCCATGTAAGGTATTCTTTCATTCCTCATATTATCCATGATTATTAATATTGTTATGCCTTTTTTATTTTAAATTTTAAATGATGGGGTATGATTTATCACCTCCCCCATACTTCCATATTTATCTTTGAATGATGATAGACCTTTTTATTTCTCAATAATGACTCCCATGAACACATGTTACCATGTCAGAATTCTGTTATGGATTTGTCAATCCTCATTTACATTCAATAAATTATTTAGTTTTATGCATCTAAATTCTATTACATATGTTGTTACATGTATATATATGACCCATTACTATCCATTTCATGTATATATGATGATAAACCCCTTATAATCTCATCAATAATTTTTATACATTCTTATTTCACATCGTTATGCTTCTGAAATTGCACTGTGATTTTCCAAGACAATGTCATTATATAGTCAATACCATGCCTATTTCTCTATCAAGGGTATTAATATTCATGAAAATTACTTATTGATTATATATTTTCAGGTATGAGTTCCACATTTCTTTATAATGTAACAGATGTTTATGTTTTATGAATCCATGTTATATAATTCATGTGGCATACTTAGGATTGAAATGAAATGATTAAGAAGGGTGTGCGCGGATAGAGCTCCAATGAATTGGGTAATGATTAGTATCATTGTAAATAAAGTGAAATGAGGGTTTACTCATTATAATTCAATTGTAATGAGGTTTTACACATTCTCCATATGCAATGAACCTTGGTTCATACTAATATAAAATTATATGTTGATGCCACATTTCCATGTTCTAATAATCATGATATATCATGCCTTTATGTTCATGTTTCTCTTATCCTCAATTGATATGCCTATTTCTTACCATGTACTATATTCTTCATTTAATGCCTTCTTTACTCCCTTAATGGGATTTATATCTCACACTTTTCTTATGCATGTCCTTAGGTTATCCCATAAAATGCTTATGTATGAAGGAATGTTGTGGTCACATTAAATAAGTTTTCAATAAAGATGTTGTGTTTTATGTTTTATGTCATTATATAATGTTCCAAAGCCCAAAAGACACTATCCCTATTGATATTTTGTATTTTTTTAGTTGACGATTTTATGTAATATATTATTTTTAAGTGTGAAATAAACAGCATGGTTGTTATACTATATTTGAAGTAGCACTTAGAGGATAATCATAGTTATTCATTTTCTATTAATCGTGGAAGCATTAAGATGCATAGGGACTTAAAACAATACATCTAGTGGGATGGAATGAAGAGAGATATCTAAGTGATTGTTTATCGGTGCCTAATATTCAAATAATTTAAGGCTGAAAGACAAATGTAAAACGGGATATTGCATAAATTACCCATACCTAAATGTTAATGGGATAAAATCACTATAAATTTTTTCATTAGACAACCCAAAACCTCTAATGGTTTTAATGTTATATGTGTGGTATCTTATTTCCATACAAAGTCACTATACATTATCACAAATAGAGAAAAATTTTCTTTGGATCATCTTTCCATGATATACATTAAGTAAGTAGTAAGATTTCATGGAGTACCACATTCTATTATATCAGATCGATATATGAGGTTTAATCCCAAAATACTAGAAAATTACTTAGTAATATCATTATAAATAAATAATTTTAATAATTTCATATCATCCACATATAGATAGTTAGTTAAAATGAAAAAATAAAACCATATAGGATTTTTTTAGATATTACTCTTTTGATATCAATTGTGGTTGGGAAAAACACATTTCTATAGTTGGGTTTTTATAAAAAAAATAGATTTTACTCAAGTATTTAGATGATATATTATGAATTGTATCTTGTATGAGGTTGGAGAAAGAAATATATTGAAACCTATGATCACTAAAGAACTGTAAGAGAAGGTTATAATCATTAAACAACATATCAAGGCAGTTCAATGTCGGCAGAAAATGTATTCTGATAACCGACGGTGTGATAATGAAATTGAAGTTAGAGAGAATTTAAATCTATGAATATATCTATGTAGAAAATTATGGGGTTTTGAGAAAAAGGTAAACTAAGCCATAAACATTTCAGTCTATTTGAGATTCTTTATCATATCGAGATGATATCCTATCGCTAGGAACTTCCCCAAAATCTCTCTCAAGTAAATGATGTGTTCAATATATCTCTTTTAAGTAAGTACATATATGACCCTTCGCATGTACTAAAATCAATGGTCATACCTCTAGAGCATGATCTTTATTATGAGAAACAACCAGTTGAAATTCATGATATTACAGTGAAAGTTCAACATAACTAGACCACTCATCATATCAATTTTTTGTAAATAAATTACCATTTAGAAGAAGCTACGTGGGAACATGAGGATATGAGGAAGTCGAATTATCCTAGTTTTTACCATAATGATGAATTTTTATGGAAAAAATTATTTTATAGTGGGTATAATGGAATAGCATGGGAGTTTTTATGGACATTTTTTTATTGAATAATTTAAATTTTAAATGTTTTTCGGAATTAAACTGAGTCAAACATTCATTTCAGGAGACACCGACTTAGTGTATGATACACGCAACAGTGACTTCACGTATGTTAAAAGTTTAATTGTGTGTCTACATTACATCATTTTTCTATTATAATTATTTAAATGATAAAATTATAACAAATTATTAAACATTATAATTGGAATTTTAATAACTAATTTTCATATATTTTTTATATTTTTTATGTAAATAAAATAAAACTCTAATGAGAAATATTATTTTTGGTAATGTCCTTATATGTTTAAAAATACTATTTTATCATATTAATTGATTTTAAATTATATATTATAAAAAACCATAAAATTCATTTAATTAAATTTTAAAAATTGAATTTTTCAAAATAAAAAATCTTAATTTATAATTTAAATATTATATTACGGTGAATATTTATATTTAACAAGGAAAATACATTTTTAGGGAATAATGAAAATGATTAATATTAATTTAAATATACATTATCATATAATTTTATAATATTGATAAAGTATATTTTAAATTTTTTTCCATGTTTAATTACATTAATTTTTTACAAAATTAATCAAAATTAGTTCATTCTATTCAATTTCACATTGAAAATGGTTATTAAAATTGTAAAACTTTTGACAAATTTTTAATTTAAAACCTTATGTGTTGTCACATATATGAGATTAATTTTTAATAAATATCTTCCACTTATATGACTGTAATTTGAAAAAATGTATTACATATTTAGAATCGGTATAATTTATAATGTTTAATAAGGTCAACTTAGTTTTTGACCCAAAATATTAGGGTTGTAATTAAAATTATTTACAACAACTTAGGAAAAATTAAGCTTAAAAAAGGACTAAACCTTAATATTAAGAAACCAAATAACCTATCCACTTGTCCATATCCCATTTTATGGAAATCTATAGTCTATAATCCTTCCATTATTGATTTTGGTCTTCTTTATTACTCTTTTTAGGAAAATACTTTGTATAAGTAACATGTTTTCAAAAAATTCTTAGTGTTTCCCCTCACTTCCCTATAAAATACAAGCACATATCCCCATTCTTCCCACATATCAAACAACTTAGGATAAAAAAATATCATTCCAACTAACTACCCAACATCCCACCCCTACTCATTTAAGCCTCCCATTTGGGAGAATTAATTCCATGAAATCCTTTTGGTGAAACTCATGTAGAACTATAAATAGGTAACATCATTCCTCAAGCCCCAGTCATTAATTTTCTATCTACACTGATTATAATATCATTATCCCATGATTGTATAATAAACTGAGCATCCTCAATATTATGATATGTTTTTATAATAATTTTCTATATAAACATACAAACACTTCCATCTAATATGTCAAGAACATATTATTTATGTGTACAATAAACTACCGCCTCACAAAATGATGATTGTTTATATATCCTTTTCCCCCTTTCATTGTTATATATTATGATAGATATGATTTCTATATATTATATATATTATACTTATTATTTTTTTATGCTTTTGTAATTATGTTATCTCTCATATATGTACACTATCCATTTTGTGTGATTACAAAAATTTCGTTTGAGATTTGTGGACTACTGCCTCATCGAAGCGATGTGATTCGTTCACACACAACATGGAATGTATTAATGATGTGTTTAGTGAATTTAGATGATATCTATGAAATAATAATGATAATTTTCTGATATTATATAAATATATAAATATATTAAAAATACTTTCATTCTATAAATATAACAATATAACAGAAATGGTGTTCATGCATTTGTTCGACCGTCTCCATGAATGACGTCTTCCATTTTATACTTATATATTATATAGATTATTTTAATTCTAATAAACTAAATATATATGATATTAATATCATTTTATAAATTCTTTAAATCATTATATAAGTATAATAACCATAGTTATAATAAATTAATACACATGAGAAAAAACTATATATTAGCTGAAGAACCTTAACTTGGAATTGTTATTAAGAGTGTAATATGAAGTCATAATAAAACCATATATGGTAATAAATATAATTGTATGGTTATGTAAAAGATTTATAATAATCATATATTTATTATATATGAGGTTTTTACAAGTACTAACAAATTTAATACATGAGGTAATGTAATTTCATAACACTTTTTATGTTTGTGAGATACATGTAATTTTCACCACTATTTAATTTTGAGTGAGTTATATGCATCCCATGAATTTATTCTATCATTATGATTATTAAATTTATGTTTGTTTACAAATCCATTACATGATCCTTATTTCATAGGGGTTAATGTTTTGAAATTTATAAAATTAGAAATATTTTTTTTTCTCAATTTACCTTATTTGAGACACATGTTTTAGTATGCACCTATGTTCTTTAAAGAGGGGTATATAATTACAATTGACATTTTATATTGTGGATATCCATATATATCATGATATTTTAGGCTCCAGTGATTTTATTTTCTTACATGAGGAGTATTAATCAAATTTAATAATTTGTAAGAGTTTATTGAATCAATATCATCATCTATCAAGGTTATTTATGGTTATGATTCCATTGATGATATATTATGATCCGTCTCTTAAGAAAAATCGTTATTTTTCTAATAAACAATTTATTCAATATATATTTATGTACTAGTACCATTTTATACTCTTCAGTTCTTAAGATGATTAATAAAATATTTTAAATAAATATATGATTGAATTTCTATCTTCATTTGGAAATCTGTTTTATTTCAAAAACAATATTTTCAAAAAAGTTTTCAAATATTTTTTAGACCTTTTTTTCATTGAAAATGAATTTTATTTTTTTCTAGAATATTCATTTAAATTTTTTCGAATCTCTTATCCATGAATGATATATTCAAATTTTTTATTTGTTTAATAAATAATTTTTCAATTGAGAAAGGATATTTTTGATAAGAAATATTTTTAAAAGATATTTCAAAATTATTTCCAATTGATGGTGAAATATATAGGTGTTAACCAAGAATTTAATTAGAAATGACTCAATGTTTCTAATAATATTAATTATATTAAGGTATTAAGTTTTGAGGGAATGATATTTATGAAACCTATTTCTCTTTCACTCTTCATATGCATTTGAAACATTCTTTGGTTAATGGGTTACGTGTTTTATTAAATTATTATAAAACTCATATCCTTTCACACATTTTATGATATGGTTACATTCTTATGATACCCATTTCATTTGATGGGTTATGATGTTATTATTTTTTATTTTCTCACAAATTTATCTATGATTAAATTATTGAATGGGTGGGACATGTAGCTCTCTCCAATTCATTGTGTAAATAATTATATATCATGATATATGCTAAGATGTTCATGGTAGTGAACCTCAACTACTAAAATGGCTAGTAGATTGAATCATGACAACCAATATGGTATGGGGAGTGAACTCGTACTACTAATATGGTCATGGGAGTGCACCATGACTATCAAGAAGTTATGGAATGTGAACACACACTACTAATATACGATTGGTAGAGATTTTATAACCACTACTAAAATATCTTTGTATGCATATATGTCTGCCACAATCTTATGTCTTATTCTTATGTTATATTTTCATGGATTATGTTATTTTTTTCCTTATGATTCTTGTTTTATGACCTGAAAATATTTATTAATGATTAAATAATTTTATCATTGATATACATGGTATGATATTATATTTTCAGGATCATATTCACATACCCTTATGCTCATGATTATGGTTTTTTATCTTCGATTTTCCTTGTATGTGCATCTGTACTCACACCTTTTTGTGTTTCATTACCCAGGTTATGATGACATTCATTATGTTTGATTTTTTAAGATGTTCTCTATTCAAGAAGAACCAAGTGGGAGATAATGTATCTCGTTTATCTACAAGTGTTTATGTTTCCATGTTTCCAAAAGAACTAGACTAGTATGGTCATTGTGTTTCTTTTGTTATAATGTTATAGTTATTATGGAAATTTTATTTAATTTTAATTTATAAATATAAAGGGACTCTTTATCATACACACACCAAGAACAATAAATTTTTCATAATAAGAAATATTTCATAGAAACAAAAGTGATGTGATAAAACCATTACATTATGCAGGAAAGTTTTCTATACATGAACTAAATGTTTGGGATACTGAAATTATATTCATTAATATTTTAATTCACTACCTTTTAAACTTTTATTTTATTAATTTTAATTTTATTAATTTAACTTACAAACAATATTATTAGTTATATGATTCAATTTCATCGTTCTGGAGTGTTTGTTTTTTAGTTTTCATGATTGGTTCACATGTATATTAGTATGGAAGACCATTTAAAATATAAATAGATATACAGAATTGTAATTATAAGTTATTAATAAAATTATATAAGATTAATTTATCTAATAAATCATTTTTTCATGTTAGAGGGGTGATTCTATATATAAAATGTTATTGATTATAATATAGAAAATTTTGGAGTTTTTTTATCATTAGAAACTATTTTTGTTTTATGAATTAATATTATGTGTATATTCTAGTTCTAGAACAATAAATAATTTTTATTACATATATTAGTGTATTTTTTGACAATATAAAATGTATTAAGACACGACTTAAAGATGGACTTTAAAAAAACACGTAGTCCATAAAGGCTGTAAATCAACACCTCATGAATGATGTTTTCATTTTTTGATCAAAAGGGGATGAGAAGATAATTGATTGCCGATATCCCATTAAAATAATAAAACTCCCAAAAATATAATATACATGAGTAATTATGCATGTTTGGATAGAGGAGGTAAGGAAAATATAATAAAATAAAATAAAATTAATGACAATTATAGAACAAAATGGGAATTTACATATTCAAATACTCTTCATAAGAACCTTATAATGATAGGGGGTTTTTACCATATTAAATATTTTATTTATCTATATATGCAATATATAAGGAAACACCCTAGGGTCATTCATAATAATGATTCACACAACAAACATTTTTTCTATTATTACAGTTTTAGAGAAACTAATATACCAATATAATACTAAAATAAATGGGGGGTGGAATTTGGTATGCTTGAAATATAATTATAATATATAAAAATGAAATGAAAAATATTATTATATTAAAATAAATATTGAAGGAAAATTCTCTTGTATGTTCTTGTGGATTGAAATCATTGTTCAAAAAAATATCTTAATATTCGACTCAATGAGGTGATCAAGACTTGTGACACCTCACCTCCTCTATTAAAATGGAATCACCCCATACCAAGACCTCTGAATATAGGGTAATTCTTTTCCCTACGTTAGCTATGAAATCTATTCTTTGACTATCACAATCCATGTCATTCTCCACAGTATACACGACATAGAAAGTGAAGGGGATGAAAATGGAAATCAAGGAGAAGAATTTTGAAGATCATGAAAATGGGGAGACCGCTCACCATTAAAATTTTAAACATCACCAAAACCCCCATAATTTAATAAATATATAAGAAATTAAAGACTATGAAACTCATTGAAATAATCATTCCTCCCCCCCCCCCTCAAACAAGCTCTGAAGTTAGTTCTCCATTTATAGTAGAGTTGAGAAGGAAATAATGGTGGGGGACACATAAAATAGATGAAATAGAGGTAGTGATATTTGAATAAGAAGAATAATATACGA
Source organism: Viscum album (assembly GCA_963277665.1). Taxonomy (NCBI): domain Eukaryota; kingdom Viridiplantae; phylum Streptophyta; class Magnoliopsida; order Santalales; family Viscaceae; genus Viscum; species Viscum album. The sequence goes on along the minus strand of OY728143.1, from coordinate 458,382,658 downwards.
AAATTATAAATTTGTTAAAAAATGTAAAATACTATAATGACACCTGATATGAAGAAAAATTCTACCCCCATGTTTCCAACCGTTTTAAATGATGAAGAGATACATATTTATAGGAGGGTGGAGGAATTATCTGTAAATGTGTCCTCTAAATTATTCTATGTGTATGTCATATAAAATGGATTAAATTGCAACATGTGTCTTTATGTAATTTTTCCATAAATACTCTTTCATTAAGACAAAAAATTAGCTTTATTGGACCTTAGATTTAGGAGTTATGACCTATTTACATTAAGAAAATAATTTGGTCAATGTGCCTCATCATATTCCACACCTTCACATTCCCATTATATTATATCCTTTCCACCAATCAATTCTTGTGTTCCATCATTCATAAATGTTGTTTCATGAAATCTTTCACGTCCCACTATAAAATTTAAAAAATTTGGGGCCAGTGGTTTATATGATATTAATTAATTACTAAATGTAATTGTTTCATCCTTATGATACCTTTCATATTCCACAAGTTTATGTTGTTCAGATAATGTGATAATGAGAGTATTTTTCCTTGTAACTGATCAAGGATGCACCTTATAGAATTATCATTTATCTTTAGGTGGAAGTAATGAATTTGGTCATGTTCATCTTAATTTATAATTCAATTACTATGGTGGGGTCCACTCTACAGCACATAACAATATTCCCCAAATAATTATTTAAATGGTCTTCCATAAATCGAAATCAAGACTTGTCCCGGTTGACTAATATTTAGCCATTGAACATTGGTACCCTAAAACAATAATCACTTTATTTTGATCAATATTGAAATACATATGCTCTAAATAAAAAATTTATTGAAATGGGTTAAAATTTCAGAATTTACCAATTTATTCATTTAATCCCAAAATACCCCTAAAACCTAAAATTGTGACAATTACCAATAAAATATCATTATGGGGAGATTATAATCAGTTAATTATAGAATAAATTTTATGAAAATTTTAGCTTCATCACATCCTTAAGAAACATCGAAATGGTGTTTTTTCGTGAGACTATATGAAACAAAACATTGGGGGTTCAAAAAGTTAGTGGAAATTAATTGGAGAATAATCAAGTATTTGGAGGTTTAAATTTAATATGTGGTTGTATGTTCTATTTAAAATGGAGGAGATGGGTGTTTTTTATTCTTTATTTTATTATATTGGCTCAAGAATATGAAAAGTTTTGATTACCCTAGCTAAATGCAGTGAAGAGAAAATTTCTGTACTAGATTATGGTTCTTACAACAGTAATGACTAATGAAATCACGTATTTAAATTATAATGTATATAAATCATAAATTACCATATTTCACTATTCACCAAAAATTCAACTATTTTGAAAAAATATTAAAAAATCACCCTACCAATTTTAAACATATAAAATTAAAAAATGGACTCCATTTAATGAAAATAATTTTGTAATTATGATAAATTTAATTTTAAAATAAAATCATCAATTTTTTAAAAAATGCTGATTTTAACGTTATAAATGATTTTATGAAATATTGAAAAATTAATTAAATACAAATTAATTTATCTTATAATAATAAGACCAAAAAATATTAATTTAATAATATATTTTCTGGAAATATATTATATTTTTTATTATTTAATTAATTATAATTTTATAACTAATCATTTACTCTACAAAAAATACCAATACATAATTTATCATTTTCAAACAAAATTATTTACTTATTCGATGATACAAATATATTATATTTTCATTCATGAGATAAATATATTTTATTTATGATTTTATAGTTTATATATAATTCAATTCAAAAATAGAAATTTAATTTAAGAAAATTATAAGTTTAATAAAAATTATTATTTGTTAATTATTCATTAGAAAAAAAATTTCATAAAAATACAAAGATTTATCTATAAGATAATATTGAAATTTTCATTTTAAAAAATAATTTTATTTTATAAAATAAAAAAAACATTTTTGAAATTTAGTTTTAAAACATGTTCTCTATTAAAAAGAGTTAAAACGACCATTTCATAATATACAACCATTTAATGGGTAAAATAGGATTCATTCATATCTAATGAAATAAAAGAATTTTGATAAAAGAATTTTTTTTTTAAAATATATAATATATAAATTTCATAAATATATTAATTATATTCATTCTCACCAATTTATGGATAGCTTATAATAGTCTTTTTTAAAATAATGACATATATTTTTATGTCTTTGTTCATTTATGCTTGGTGTTGTGTGAAAAATATTCTATCAATGAAATTAAATTTAAAAGGAGACATACGATAAAATTTTGTTTATTAAAGACAATCATTATTATCATACCATATATGATTGAATTATTGCATGTTATTACATTTTTTTAATAATTCAATGTCAAAATCATTTTTTCAGGTAATAACTACCATTCATTTCATGTTTTTTTTTATTTTAATTTATAGGTAATTTTAAATTGACAATCGATATATAATCCCAAAAAAATGATATAATTATTATATACATTCATAAAATATTTATTTATAGTAATCCATAAAATTTATAGAAAAAAATGAATTGTATTGTAACGTCCCGGTTCCGGGTGCCACTCAAAGGGTGCCCCGAACCCACATGGTCACATGACCTCAAGCACATTTCCCCAAACACCATAGGCTGCCGATTAGAAGCAAGGTCCCAGGTCTGATAGTGGGGAAACTAAGTCCTCATTTGTCAATGTGTAGCGTAGGGGAATAAATTTAAATACATACAACAACAGCGGAAAAAATAAATCATACACATTTAAGATAAACAACTGCAGTAAAAGATGACCAACAGTTATATAGATAATGATGCAACATGTCTCAAGTTCTAATAAAATAGCCAGAACATGTTACACAACAATACAATATAGTACAATACATTGTACATCAAGACAAAACAAAACAACTGGTATCCTCGCGAGCCTAAGCTCGGTCCCATGCTCCCCTACTCCTCAGCAGCAATCAAGTACCTGTATAGGGACCCTTTCCCTTATCCACACCTGCAGAAATGTAATCTGTTTGGGCTGAAGACATGACCCAAACAGGGTGTGAGAAATAAATCACAGTAGGCTCCCACTAAAGGCATGTTCCCAACTATGTGAAAATATGCAACAACAGTGTGTAATAGTAAAATTCAATAAACTATGCAGTACTCAAAAGTAACTAACATTACCAATTATATTACCATTTTATTAATCATTTAATCTTTCATTATAAGGAAACCACCACAGTTAATTTCTATGTAAACAGTCAGTGTCCTCAGACACCCAAACCCTTACTCTCAGGTAATCATAAATGTAACTCGCAAGTAATTTCCCACAGGCATAACAGATATTTCCCTCAGGCGTACAAAGTGTCACCCTCAAGAACAGAGTCTATTTCCCACAGGTACGAAATAAGTTTCCCTCAGTCTAAAAGCTTCAATGCCCTCGGGCTAAATAAAACACTTCCCTTGGGCTAAACAAGTAACCGGGCCATGCCCAACATGTAATAAAGCAATACACATGCAAATCCTCTAAAAAAATTCTAAAATCATTATTATAAAAGGCATACCCTCGGGTATCCTGGCCAAATGACTAACAAAGTAACACACCCCCCGGGGTGGTCCCGGACCCAAGCAGCGATCCGAAACAACAGTCTATTATCACATTTAATTACCTTTACAATTCTAGGTAATTTAAACACCTAAGGCCTCATCCACACGACACCCCAATATGGGTTCGTGGCACAAAAATACACATAAATGCACAACAGTTGGAAATTAAACACCAAGACACCTACCTCAAACGCCCTTCATCGATATACAAAAATGATGATCCTCGAATCGTACAAGAATGACGTCGATCTGACGTTAAAGAAAACCACGTTCAACTCAAATAACTATCCCTCGAGAAATAATTGTCAAGAACTACCCAAGGAGGAAGAAAAACTCACCCATATGGTTCCATGGAGATCGACGGTGCAGAAAACGGATTATTGAGGCTCGATCTTGATCTCCTTGAAGTTCCGGCCTTCTCTCCATACTCCTTCCTCCGGTTCTATGCCTTCCCTGTGAACAGGGGAGGCAACTGCCCATTTTAAGTGGAAAAAAAACTACATGTCGTGTACTTTTCAAGTACACAACATGTACTTTTCATTTTTAACTATTCCTTCAGTGGCTTCTCGCCAGCGTGGCACTGTTCATCTGTCGACATGAGTACACAGTATGTGAATCCTGGGTACACAGCATGTACTGTCGTCTGGCTGGCAGCTCCTTCCACTGCCATACTATTTGCCTACCAACTGACTACACGGCATGTACATACCCACTACACGGCATGTAGTCAGTTTTTACACCCTTCGTCGTTGGAATGGCTACACACCATGTGTACTTATCCCACACGGCCAAAGTATACAGTGTGTGGAATAGTACACGGCGTGTAGTCACAAAATTTAGGATTTTCCACTTTTTCCTTATTTTCTCAAAAACACTTATGAAATAGAGAATAAGAAGAAACCCATACCTCAAGAATAAGAACCGGGTTCTTACAAACCTCCCATATTAAAGAAATTCATCCCGGAATTTCCCTTCCCAGGGTAGAGGAGATAAAGCTCATAACAGCTCTGGCCACTGAGCATGTACGCCAGTCTCCCGCTCTGATGTTTCGTCATGTACTCGGCCATGCTGCCATTGCACCCGTACGAGAGGAACTGACCGACCTCAGAGAACTTTCATGCTCCTATCCTCGATAAGAATCAGATTCTCCTCAAAGGACGCATCTACCACGAGCACAACCTCCTCGGGCTGAAAGACGTGAGATAGGTCTGAATGATAGCGATGCAACTGACATACATGGAAGACGTCATACATGTCTCGGTGCCTCTATGGTAACTACTACTGATAGTAAACCAGCCCAACTCTCTCCAAAATCTCAAATGGTCCGACATACATCAGTGAAAGTTTACTCTATGTCCTAATCTGTTTGTGTCCCAACCTCGGTTAAACACACAAGAAAACTTGATCCCCAACCACAAACTCCAAGAGTCATCTGTGGCGATTAACATAATATTTCTGTCGATACTGTGTTGTATCCATCCACTTCTAAATCAACTAGACCTGCTCAGAAGTCTCCCGCAGGAGACGTGGTCCCAGTAAAGCTACCTCACCTACCTCTAACTAGCACAAAGGTGATCGTCATGGCCTACCATATGATGCCTTATATGGTTCCATCTCAATATTTTCCTAAAAACTGTAATTTTAGGAAAACTAGACTAGGGGTATATGCTTCTATCAAGAGCCCCCAAAGTATTGGATGCATGTACGCAACATTTCCTCAAGCACTTGTATTGTACGGTCTTACTGGTCATCGGTCTAAGGGTGGTAAGCTATGCTCAGAAGCACATGTGTACCTAGTTCCCTCTGAAAACTCTTCTAGAAACAAGACATAAAAAGGGTGTCCCTATTTGAAACGATAGAAAAAAGGACCCCATGAAGACTTATGACCTATCATATATACAAATTCCTGAGCAGGTCAACACTGAAGGTCTCCTTGATCAGACAAAAGTGAGCTACCTTTGTGAGTTTTTCCACAACAACCCACATGGAATCATTGCCTCGAGGTGACCTCGGCAATCCAGTCACAAAATTCATCGCGACATCATCCCATTTCCAATCTGGAATGGGAAACTGCTGTAATAGTCTGGCTGGCCTCTAATGCTCTGCCATCACTTTCTGGCAGGAGAAACACCTCATAACAAAACCATATACATGCCTCTTCATACCCGGCCACCAGTACTGATGACTCTAGTCTCAGTACATCTTGGTAACCTGGGATGAACTTCCCAAACTTAAGCATGAAAATCCCGCATCATCTCCTCACTTATATCCCCTGGAACCCACACTCATCCATGGAAAGGCAGAATGTCATCATCGTATATCATCCAACAAGAAGGAGGTTCCTCACTTTCCACTAACTCCCGTAGAAATAGGCCTTCTAAAACAGATAGTTGTATCATTATCCCTCTATCCAAGAGGGTAGAAGTCACAGCTAAAGAAGAAATATAGGTCTGCCCCTGAATATCGTGCTCTTTCAGATGCATCTCCGAGAACAAAACCATAAGCTTCCAATCATCACTAGCCTCCTGCACATCTTGTATCTGAGTCTTCCTGCTCAGTGTATCAATGAATGCATTACCATTACCAGTTGTATAGGAAAACTCAAAATTGGAGGACTGAAGGTATTCGACCCATCTTGGTTGTCTCATATTCAATTCACACTGAGTAATGATATACTTGAGACTTTTGTGGTCTGTGAAAACCACAAAGTTCTCTCCCAATAGATAATTTCTCCAACAAAACAACGCATGAGCAACTGCAGCCAACTCGAGATCATGCGTCGGGTAATTCCTCTCTTGTGGCCTCAACTGCTGAGACCCGTACACAACTACTCAATCACCCTACATCAATACTGCTCCATGTCCAATACCTAAAGCATCACAGTAAACTGTATAGCTCTTACCTTGCTTTGAAAGTATCAGGACTAGTTCGGATCTCAACCTTCCTTCCAGGTACTGAAAGGATGCCTCACAAGATTCCGACCAAAAAAACATCACACCCTTCTTAGTCAAACACGTCAATGGCGCTTCTAAGCAGGAGAAGTACTGTATGAAGCGTCTGTAGTAACCATCCAGTCCCAAGAAACTCTATATCTCAAACATGTTCTTAGGCTTCTCCTAAGAATCTACTGCTCTCACATTCTCTGGGTCTACTGAAAATCCTGCCTCTGAGATGATATGACCCAAGAAGTGAATCTGGTCCATCCAAAAGTGGCAATTTGAGAGCATAGCATATAGTCGATTTTGTATCAGTGTACTCGATATGATCTCAAGATGGGTGGCATGGTCGTGTCGAGTGTGATAGTACACCAAGATGTTTTCCATGAATACTACCACAAAATAATCCAGCTATGGATGGAACACACGATTCATCAGAGCCATAAAAATTGATGGAGCGTTTGTGAGTCCGAACGGCATAACCTAGTACTCCTACAGACCATATCTACTCTGAAAGGCTGTAAGCAGTATATCTGATGTTCTCATGCGCAGCTGATGATATCCTGATCTCAGGTCAATATTTGGGAACACTCGTGCTCCACAAAGTTGATCAAAAATATCATCAATCCTCGGCAACGGATATCAGTTCATAAACTTCAACTAGTTCAGCTTCTGATAATCCACACAGAGTCTGAGGTTATCATGTGAGTTTTTAGAAAACAGGACTGGCGAACCCCAAGGAGAAGTACCAGTTCAGATAACACACTTTTCCTGTAACTCCTCCAACTGCCTTTTGAACTACTACAACTCTGGTGTAGCCATCCTATGAGGAATGGACACCGGTGCTGCTCCTGGAACAAGCTCAATAGATAAATCCACCTCTCGCTATAGAGGTAGACCCAAAAATTCGTCCGGGAAGACATCCCTGAAATGATCAACCACTGGAGGGAAATATGTCTGACAATTCCCCTGATCATCCAGATATAAAATCGAAATCTAGGCTATGACTCCACCTCTCCCATGATGTTCTAGTCCAGCTCTACTTGCCTAAACATCCCATTCACCTTTGTATAGAAACTCTCTGCCCTCTGGTGATGTGAAAATCACCCTGCGATGATACCAATCTACAAATGCTCGAAAGGTTACCAACCAGTGCATCCTAAGAATGAAATCATATCTTTTCATCTTTAAGACATAGAGGTCCCATAGAAAGTGACACCCTCCATCCTCAAGGGGGAACACCTTGAAATGATGCACACCAGCCATTCTAGCTCCCAATGGAGTGTCTAGTGTGATAAATACAGAAGAAGAAGAAGAAACATAGAGCACAAGTCTCTCCACAACGGGCACAGTTATGAAACTATTTGTGGCACCTGTATCGAAAATTACTGAAGATAAGACAAAAGCTACTAGAATAGTACCTTTTACAGTTGAAGGTCTGAGATCCTGCTTCTGCTAGGTCTTTTTCACTACATATGCCTGCCCAGTGCCAAGGCCCTACGACACAGCCTGGCTATCCTGAGTTTTCCCGCCCTGCTGCCTCTGAGATCCTAGTGTCTGGCTACCATGACCATGACCACCATCCCTGCCTGCACGCCCTGACATATTCCAGTTTCCTGACTAGTATGAATTTGATGGTCCTGCCCCTGCACTAGGAGTCTTCACATAACCCCTCTCACTAGAAACTGGTGGAAATTCCCTGCAAAAGAGCTTCAGATGACCCATCTTGCCGCAAGTTCGGCACTCCACTGGGTCTTGTGGACACTGATATCTCTTGTGCCTCTCCTTACCACACTGGTAGCACATGACCTGGCCACCTAAATCATTCTTCTGGACGGTACCACCACCCTAAGAGAATTCCATATGTCTCTTCTTCTTACCAGTAGAAATAGTACCAGAAACTGGTGTTGAACCGCCCTGGCCCACACCACTAGCTTCCCGAAGGTTCCTCTATGTAATCAGCACCTGGTTCACAATAGAATGTACAGTAGGAAACCTGAAAACATTCACCAGTGCTCAAATGTCATATCGAAGACCATACTCAAAGCATATGGCTCTCAATGTTTCATCACCCACCAGAATGGGTGCAAAACGCTGAAGCTCGGTGAAACGAGCAGAATAATCCATCACCTACATAGTGCCCTGTTGTAGGTTCATGAACTCTCGAGCTCTATCTGCCCTCAACTTCTCTGGCAATAAGAAGTCATAGAAGTATGCCAGAAAATCATCCCATGCAATGTCTCTGTGATGCTCTGACAGGATGGTAACATCCCAACACCTCACGGTGGAGCCACGCAGCATATATGTCTCAAGCTTGACCCTCCACCATAGAGGCGTCTCAAGATGCTCAAAAATAGTCTGAATAGACCCTAGCCAAGACTCCGTAGCCTGTGGTCCGCCATCCCATGAAAACGTCGGCGGATGTTGCTGCTGGAATATACGAGTTAGCTCAGCCATAGATGTGGAAGCCGGTGGTGATCCTTGAAAGGTCTGCATAAACCGCATAAAGCCTTCAAAGAACTGTAAATCCGCGCATGTGTCCGGTATAACGGCTGGAACCGCATCTGGGTCTGCTGTAGGATCCACTGGTAGCCCATGGCCCACCATCTATAGAGTATAATAGTTGCCACTCTCCTGGTGAACAACACATGGTCATCTCAGCGACATGACTCTACTAGGATAAATGCACACCTTTGATCAAGATTATCAAAGACTAAAAATGAAGGAACCAAATAGGGAACAGGAGGAAGAAGGAAGTCAAGATTTTAAAAATAAGACTACAAGGCGTGTATACTAACTACACGGTGTGTACTTGACTTCTCTTCCCCTGCCTGAGTCCTTCTATACGGCTAAACCACATGGCTCCCATTCAAGAAAACTACACGGCGTGTATACTAACTACACGGTGTGTATGTTGTAAATTTCAAATTGCCCGTATCATTTGTGACACGACCGACTACTCGGATTCATACTACACAACATTTTACACACGCACACTGCGTGTACACCACTTTGTCTTCCCAGTGACACTGCTAAAACCACATGGTCTGTCCTCAGACAAGACTACACGGCATGTCCCACAGGTACACGGCATGTACTAGATGAGCTTCGCTGACCCGTGTTTTTATTTACACAGACGGATGCATAGATCACACTACACCACGTTTTCCATATACACACAGTGTGTACACGAAAGGATAACACAGACCCATGTTGTTAGTTACACGGTTGTCTCCCAGGTCAGACTACACGGTGTGTTCCATAGTGGACACGGCGTGTATGTCTTATGGTCTCCTCCATCCGCGTTGTTAGTTACACGGGCAGACTTCGGGTCAACACTACACGGCGTGTACATCCAGTACACATCATGTTTTTCCCATCCATTTCCCTTCCATGTGTCCTCGCCAACATGGTCCTTGACACGAGAAGCGACTACACGACATGTTCTTAGGGAACACGGTGTGTACTTAAAAATTTTTCTTTTCTTCCCGAACAGATGAACACAAGGTTTGTGTCCGAGGAACTACACGGCGTGTATCCAGGGTTTTCTTGACAGTACACCTCTGAAACTACTCCAAAACCCAGAAAATACTGAAAAACAACACCTAAGTTCCAAATTCCAATCTGTGAGGGCCCATACTCCCGGTGAATCAATGTTTGGCATCTTATATGTGTTATAAAAAAATAAACAGTCAATGATCCACCAAATTCCGATCAATGGGGTCCCATACTTCCCAATAACCAATTTTTGGAGTCTATTCTTTCAACAGACTCATACCAAGATACCCTATCACATAGCAAGTATTTATCAAGTAGTTAGCACAAAAACATGCATTTCTAGAACAATAAATATCACAACAACATGCAATTTCTAATGCACTTACGTGGCATGGAACTATGCATGGCATGTGATTTGTAGCATGTGCCTAACTGATTCCTGAGATGGCATACCCTCACCTCATCGATTTTCAACTAAATAGAACCCATGGATAAAATATAAACAGCACAATCACAAGCGCGTCACCCAACGGTGAAAATCAAATCAACTGTAAAATTTGCAAAATCAGAAAAATTGAAAAAATACGAGGTAGACTGGCTTTTCCCTGTACACGGGTTAACTACGCCATGGCACAACTTATTACCAACTAACGTTCCCATACTATCCCTGACTAAGGATCCAAATAGTATGTCAAAGAAAAGAACTCCTCTGATACCACTTTGTAATGTCCCGGTTCCGGGTGCCACTCAACAGGTGCCCCAAACCCGGTTGGTCACATGACCTCAAGTGCATTTCCCCAAATGCCAGAGGATGCCGACTAGCTGCGAGGGCCCATGTCTGATAGTGGGGAAACTATGCCCTCATTTTTCAAAGTGTAGCATAGCGGAATAAAATTAAAAGAATACAACAACAAAGGAAACAATAAACCATACACATTTAAGATAAACAACCGCAGTAAAAGATGACCAATAGTTATATAGATAATGATGCAACATGTCTCAAGTTCTAAGAAAACATCTAGAACATGTTACACAACAATACAGTATAGTACAATACAGAGTACAACAAAACAAAACAAAACATCTGGTAGCATCGCAATCCAATGCCCAGTCCCATGCTCCCCAAGCCCTAAGTAGTAATCAAGTACCTATATAGGGACCCTTTCCCTTATCCACACCTGCCGAAATGTAATCTGTTTGGGACGAAGACATGAACTAAACATGGTGTGAGATATAAATCCCAGTAGGCACCCACCAAATTCCCATGCCCAACTATGTGAAAATATTAAACAACATTGTGTTGTAGTAAAATGCAATAAACTAAGAAGTACTCAAAAGTAACTAACTTTTCCATTTATATTTCCATTTTATTATTCATTTAATCTTTCATTATAAGGAAACCACCACAGTGAATTTCTGTGTAAACAGTCAGTGTCCTCAGACACGCAAACCCTTACCCTCAGGTAATTAGAAACGTAACCCACAGGTAATTGCCCACAGGCTTAACAGATATTTTCCTCAGGCGTACAAATTGTCTCCCTCAGGCGTAGAGTCTATTGCCCATAGGCACAAAAGAAGTTCCCCTTAGGATAAAAGATGCACTGCCCTCAGGCTAAATAAAACACTGCCCTCAGGCTAAACAAGTAACCGGGCCATGCTGAACATGTAAACAAGAAATAAACATGCAATTCGTCTCAAGGAAATTCTGAAATCATTTTTATAAAGGCATACCATCAGGTATCCTAGCCAAACAGCTAACAGAGGAACACACCCCCCAGGGTGGTCCTGGATCCATGCAACGATCACAAACATCAGTTTATTATCAAATATAATTACCTTTATAATTCTAGGTATTATAAACAGCTAAGGCCTCAGCCACACGACACCCCAACATGGGTTCGTGGCACAACGATACACACAAACGCACAACAGTTGAAATAAAACACCAAGCAACATACCTCAAACGCCCCGGATCGATATACGCGAACGACGATCCTCGAATCGTCCAAGAATGATATAGATCTTACTTGAATGAAAAAATTGTTCAAACTCAAATAACTTTCCCTCAGTAAAGAATTGGTATGAACAACGCAAGGAGGAGGAAGAACTCACGTGTGCGGTTCCTAGGAGATCGACAGTGCGGAAAACAGATTCCCAACGCTCGATTAGGAGCTCCTCAAAGGTCCGAATTTATCTCTTGACTCATTCCTCTGATTCTAAGCCTTACCTGTGAACATGGGAGGCTACTTACCATTTTAAGTGAAGAAAACAACACTGTGTGTACTTCTCAAGTACATGGAGTGTAATTTTTATTTTTTATTGTTCCTTCGGCAGCTTCTCGCCAGCATGGCATTGTTCATCTGTCGACATGAGTACACGTTGTGTGAATCTTGGGTACACGATGTGTGATGTCGTCCTACTGTCGGATACTTCTATCACATTACTATTTTCCTGCTGACTGAATACACGGCGTGTACATACCCACTAAATGTCGTGTAGTCGGTGTTTACACTCTTCATCGCTGGCATGGCTACACACCCTGTGTACTCATCCCACACGGCCAAAGTACACGGTGTGTGGAATAATACATGGAGTGTAGTCACAAAATTTGGTATTTTCCCCCATTTTCCTTATTATCTCAAAAACACTTAAGAAAATGAGTAAAAGAAGAAACCCTTACCTCAAGACTAAGAACCGGGTTCTTACATGTATTGTTCCAGGAGATTGTAGGTCCTTTGTTATCATGAATTTTATTTCCATTTACTCAATGAATGGAATTAATTAATGGAAAATAATATATCACCATAAAAGATTCATTATTATATAATATATATCACATATAATCATTAAATTTATCCTTACAACCTTACATGTAATCCGAATATAAAAAACAAATCACAAAGCTTCACAAGGCGGAAGTCCACCTTACATATGAACAACATTATTGTATTCAAACATAATGTAATGGAAGAAGGTATTTTCTATATCATCATTCCACATGTATTATAATTTAGTTAATATAAAATAAATTATTTAAATATATCATTATAACTATCTATAAGTTGTGCTAATGGAAAATGAATTATATAGATTTGTGAGGTGGTAATCTATTGTGCACAAAATCGATGGTTTTGTTTCCCATTTTATTGAAGTCTATGTGTATATACTTTATTATATTAATATAATAACAAAACATTATATGGTATAATTTTTTATTGTATTTTTAATTTTTGGGGATTTAAATGTGGTCAAAGAACACCTGTATCAAAAAGACATGATTAATAAATTTATCTCATCATTCAAGAACCGTATTATGTTTTTACATGAAGCATTATTAAGAGGGTTTCAAAATAAAAATATGGTCTCTAGTATTTGGGATAATACATAAGTAATATTTTATTATATTAATTGGCCCGAACGTTTTACAAAAAAGGTGTACCCATTTCCTAAACATACAAAAATGCTCCATGATGAGTCATCAAAAAAAGTATATGATATATTAATGAATTATGGCCATAAAATGTGATTTCAACATGTTTATAATTCATTAAACCCATTTCCATTATAGTTTCACCACTAGGAAACCCTATTTTAACCATAACCATGATAATTAATTTTTACTATTTTTAAAATTCATTTTTACCAAAATTTATATTTAATTTATTATATAAAATTAATTGTTAGTTTTATATATATGTAATATATTTTTAAATTCTATTAAAATAATAGGAATACTTTAATCTAAAATTAAACTCATAGTTGTGATGAAAATGAGGATTTTAATTAAGAAAATTTTTATCATATAGAAAGATTTAATATGAAAAAATAATAAAAACTCAATTCCAATGATAATATTTGCATTAATAAATATATAATTTTCTAATTATACATTTAAAAAAATTATAAAATAAAATTCATATTGTAAATTCTTTAAGTTAGACATTTTTTTCAAATAAGAAATATTATTTTTGACTCTTCTGCTAAAAATTACTATTTTTATTAAATTATAAAAATTTCAATAAAAGGTATTTAAATGTATTATTAAAAAATGAATCCTATTTTTTGAAATAATTTACTAAATGTGTAAAATATTACTTTAATAATTTGTTCAAATAATGTATTAAAAATAATTTTTTTGAGAAAATAGTATATTCAAAAACAAATAAATAAATTATTTAAAATGATTTACATTTTATATTAATAATTTATTTATGTAAAATTGATATATATATATTTTTTCAATGATTCTATTCTTAATAATTCTTCAATGTTTAATAAATTGATTATGACAGTTATGTTTGAATAATAATGTTAATATTATATTGTTTTTCTTTAAAACTCAATATTTCATTTAACGCACGCTATATAAGAAATTGAATTTATTTGGGGAAAAATATCTCATAAAAACATTGGGTTCTACACAAATTGGTCAGTCATAGTATAATGTACCGGCCATGTTGAGTGGGTCATACAGACTATTCTAAGATAGGTGACTATCTTTCTTATAAATTGGGATGGTACCCCCCCCCCCAATGATAACCTCATCAGGTAACCCTCTTCCTCTCTTTCCATTTCCAAACCCCTGATATAATCTAAGTACCACTAAATTTCCTTTTAGAGGGGCCACCATGGTGAAGGGCCTTAGTGGGCCCTTGTAAATAATGACATAACAGGGCCCCATGATTAATGGGGCCTTAACAGGGCCACCCTAATGAGGGTTCCATTTCAAGGCCACCCAAGGGAAGTAGCTTTAGTGAGCCCACCATAAAAGTTCATCTAACTAATGTTTCATTGGTAGGAATTTTAAATATTTCAAATTTTATCTTTTTTGAATTCATTTACTAAAGCGTCTATATTTGGCACCCTTTTCATGTTAATAATAATAAGCTCTTCTAATGGATTCTTGATTATCATGTTTCTTCTCTTTTCATAATCATGGTCATTAATGTTAAGAGAGTATCTATTGGTTTGAATGAAACCCATATATATACTTTATCTAATATTTTAAATAAACATCATCATAAGGACCTAAATATAGACGTTTTCCCCTAATATGGGAATGGATTGCTAATCGATGTAGATATTCCTCATCCAAATAAATTTCTCATAGGTTCTTTGATCATCATGAATAATAACTGGTGTCAGGTGAACTTATCAGTTCAATGAGAATACAATCCTAAAATAACCAACCACTTATCATGAGTCCTTCAACTCAATACAACTCCCTTGGACATTATACATCTCATAAAATAATCCTAGATTCCCTAATACTCCACCATGTTATGCCTCTCTTCTATATATTAGATTAAGGTCTCAATTGATTCATGGGTCTATAATACTATGGTAGGATTCAAAGATTAGTGGATGTTCTTATACTAGGTCTAGGGAATATATGAATTGTAAAAAAATTGGCTTAGTCATTCTATTCTTTATTATATATTCTAGGATTCTCATACATCTATGTATAAAAATAGAATTATGACACTTGAGATTATGATTCTCTAGAGTAATCAAAGATAAACCTTCCATATCACTCATGGTGATGTGGGTATCAGTTTTCCAAACATCATTAATATTTTAGGGTCCCTAATGCTCAACAACATGTGTGTTGAGATCATAAATCCATAAGATATAGGTTAATATAACTTTGGAGTGTCAAATTTAGTTATGTATTAAATTAGATTATCTTGTTATGTGAAAAATAAAGATCCCAGTATCTGGGTTGACTTCATGTTTATGTAATTGATGAACTCTTTAATTTCTCCCCACAAACATAAGGATACATAGTATGTCCCCCCATAAAAAATATATATTCCTATATAAATATTGTATATATTATTAGTGGTGAGTTTTAAAAAAAATGGATATTAAATTATATCGGTAATCCTAGTAGAGACTCATCTAGCAGGGTTCTTGTTCATGTGGTTGTATGGTAGTAACATCCCAAGTAAATAAAGAAATAATACATTTTTATATTTATTAATATTTGTGAATTAAATATTAATTTTACTTTAATGGGGACGCTATGTTCGATGGCTTACCTGATATGCAACAACGGGTTTCTTTGAAATCTTACGTTGTACACTAAGAATATAATATTATTATTTTAAATGGTAGTTAACGCCTAGATGTCATATTAGTATGAATGAATTGAACTAAGTACAATATGATTATACATGTTCAATAAATTTTTTTACATTTATCCAATAAAAGTTAGGGACTTAAAATATGAATGAATCTAATTTTAAGCATAAATACTCTAATATTCACTAAATGGCCGATTTATCGCATATTGATGGTGAACTCTCTTTAAGTCTAGTTTTGATAATTTTTTGATGTTCTATTAGACAAAATAAAACTCTTCTTTAGATTTCGGACATCAAAATTTACTTTGGTTAAATTTTTGGTATTTTTCTGTTAATGTTCATTTTTTAATGAATAGTGAAAAATACTGTATTTTAATTCAAAAGTACCTTTTAATATAATTCATTTATATAGTTAGATTACATTTTTAATTGGTTTTTATTGTAATTAGAAAATATTTTTAAAAATTAATCCAATTTTTGTCACTGGAGTTAATTTCACTTTGAAATTGGACATAAACAAATGTCGATATTTTGACAGTTATTATTTCTTAAAAACACGCTATTTGTTTTGACAACAGGAATTAATTTTAAATTAATAAATCCAACTTATATTTTTTTTATTTTGTAAAATAGAGATCATTTTTTAATTTAAAATATCAAATATATCTTAGGCTGAATTTTTGATAGTTTTCTGAAAAACATTAATTTTTGATGAATAATGAAACCAATAAGTAGTCGTTAAAAACTAACATTTTCATTTAAATGAAATTTTACCACTTCTGTGGATTGAATTTTGAAAATCTAACATACATGGTTGTTATTATTAGGTGAAATGTGGTTCAACAATATGAATATAATTTTTGGTGAATAGTAAATTTGGACTTTTATTTACCACGATTAATGGTAAATATGTTAATTCAAGGTAAGAATATCATAATAATAATAATAAATTTACTTAACACTTGTCCTATCCTTATTGGTTGAGTAATTTACGACCATGGGCTTCTTTGGGACGATTTTGGGACCCCATTGAGACACTTGGGAGTGATTATGACAATTTAGATTAATTAACTTAAAGTAATGACAAAAATGACATAAACAAATATCTTTTAGTAAATAAATTTTTGCATGGGATTATATAACATAACATTTCAACTATAAATATTATTTGAAAATATAAAAATATTTCTTATATCATGGTATTTTTTTATAATTTTTAAACAAAAATAAATTAAATTATTTATGACACAATAATGATGTTGTATCTACCTCATTAATAAATGATTTAAATAAATAATATTATAAATTTTAAAACAATATCCAAAACCTATCAAATTCTTATTGGATGATTTTATTTCGACCATGAGTCATCTTATCTTTGACTTTAATTAGTTCAATACCTTTAGAAACCGAATATAATTATATAATAAAATAATATTTTCAAACTTTCTTAAAGAGAGCCTCCTCCCCTTATAAAAATCCCTCACTTATTACTCATTACTCACACCTCTCATGCCCCCTGGCTCATCCAAACCCTACCCAAATAAGCCTTAAATATCCATATCCTCCTTTTAGAAGCCTTACCTTAGGCAGAAGCAATTTCAATAAGTCCTTTTGGTTCAAACCAAAGGGAGTTACCCAAATTAAAGGTAACAGTTTCTCTTAACGTATTTTCTTTTATTTTTCTTCTACAACCCCAAAACTCTTTTTATTACTTTATTTTATAACTACACCATTATATAAAATATTCTAGGATGTTGTTATGTGATGTATTTCAACTTTACTTACACACACCTCCATCTAAGGGGTGAAGAACACACTGTATCTATGGATAGAAAACTAACGCCTCACAAAACGATGATTATTCGATTATCTCCTACCACCTCTCATGGTGGCCATTAAGTTTAAGCTATAATTATATATCATATATATTATTTTTATGTTTTCTTTATGCTTCTATATTTTACATTTATATTCTACCTTTATGGTTTCTATAATGGGTAAATGTGATAATTTCATTTGAGGAAGTGTGGACTACCGCCCCCTCAAAGTGATATGACTCATTAATTACATATGTGGGACATATAAAGGATATATTTAATGATATTATATATGATATTATACTGAAATTATATATACCTGTGTATAATTATGTTTTAACTCAATTAAAATAAGAAATAGAAATGAAAGTAGCGGTTATGCGTACATACGGCTTACCGTCTCCATGAACGGTGTATTTCATTTCTTACCTAAAAATGTTATGTACTATTATAAATACATGTATATACTGGTTATATATTATTTATATGAAATCTATGTCAAAAATATCATTCTTAATATATATAAACTCTTGACCATGTTAACAACTTGTAATTATGAGAAGTCCATTTTTCACTCAAGTATAAAATATCGACAAAACTAACAATATTAAATTTAATGATTATATAATGTTTATAACATTGTAATAAATGATATAAATGGAATAATAAACTAGAAAAGGGTTATTAATAAAGAATAAATTAAATTTGGTTTATTATTCAGGATATTAAATAACGGCTGAGTCTAGTCAGACACGAGGTTAGGGACTTCATCTCAGTCTTCTTTCATTGAGGAATATATTGTTTAATACATTTATTTCTTTTATATGGTGTATAAACCCCTTTGACATTTCATTTCATTCAAAGAGAATCTTTTTATATGAAGAGTTTTACTAAACGACAAAAAAGAATGTTTTTTTAACGTAAGCGGTGACAACAACCTTTTTCCACCAACGTGAATATTATTTGATCATTGGATTCCTTAACAAGATGTAGTATTTTATTAATGGAAAATAAATACAATATACTTTGTATGTATTTTGGTACTGAGATTGGATTTGATAATGGATTTGTTATGTTAATATATTTCAATGATATATTGTGATTGAAATGTTGAAATGTCATATTTTCTTTATGTTTGTTTAATGTGTTATAAATATGTTATGGTTCTTGGGAATTATTTAAGTATACGAGTGGTTCCATGATAAACCTAGGGTGAGTGAGCCCGAGATATCTCTCCAATGCATTGGGAAACATGATGGAGGTAAACGTGAATGTTTCACCTAATAGATTTAGGGAATATACTGTGATGGGTATTCCTACGTAACTCCCTATGTAACTGTGATAGCTACAATATAAGTATGATATAAATTCCATAAGTACCTTTATGATTTGTGATTACTATTTGTTATTCATAAATATTATGTTTTCATAAGGTAATTAAGAGAGTTTATGTTTTGTATGTATTGATGGACTAATGATTTCTTTCTTATTTTACACCCTTACTGATCTTTTTATGCTCATCCCATGTTTGTAAATGTTTTTCTCAAGAAATAAAGTTAATTAGGGCAATGATGGGATCAGGGAAAAGGCTTTCCCTATAAAACATGGAACTAGACATGACCCTTTTTGTCAAGAGTTTTTATTTCATGAAAAATGGATATTTAGTACACTTGTCTACATGTAATATTCAGTTTGTTATGTAAATGTTAAGACCTAATTATAGAAAACTCCAAACCTAAAAAGATCATCATTGTGAATTATCCATTTAATTCAAGAATATTTAATGTTTAAGGTCGGGTCCTTATAGTTGGTATCAAAGGTTGGTTTAGATAACTTTAGGAGTTAGAATATAGTTAAATTAATATCCAAAAATTATTTTTTTTCTTATGTTATAATTGATATGATATAGCATTTACATATTACCATATTGATTCGCCTAGGATATTTCTGTGTTTAGAATGGTTTTCCATAGAGGAAACAGGGAAGCTATGTAGGGATGACATCAGGAGGAAGAAAACCTTCCTAATCAGCAACCTGAGTTGGTTAGAATCGGAACTAAAAAGTTTGTTGCAGTGGTGGCACAATTGAATTAGGCTATAAATTGTGGTGGTATCCATGTACGAGATTTTCCAGATCAACCACAAAGGAACATGTCAGTAGTGGTGCATTTCATGAGGGAACATCTCCCATCATTTAGTGGATCATATTACCTAGTGCTAGCAGAAGGGTGGTTTAAATCACTAGAAAAGATTTTTGATGTCATGGGTTGTTCAAAACATCAAAAGTTTAGTCTCGTTGTTTACCATTTTAAAGGTGAAGATGATCTATGGTGGTCGATGGTGAAATATATCATGGATAGTGAGTAGATTTATGATATTGATAGGGATGAATTAAAAGGTAGATTTCCTGAGAAATATTTTCCTATGGTGGTTCTCCTTATAATGGAAAAAAAATTCCTGGAATTGAGGCAGGAGGATGACACAGTGGCTTCTTATAAAAAAATTCACTCAACTAGTAAGGTATGCTCCAAATTTCGTATGAGATCTTGACAGTAAAATCTACCATTTTTAATATGAATTAAAGCCTTTTTATAGAAGGGATTTAACTTCCTGTGAGTTCAAATGTTATGTAAAACATGTTTGTTGTGAGGTTTAGGTGTAAATGGAGTTTACCGATGATCAGTTGTTCTTTGAAAAACAATATAATAAGAGGTATAGGTTGTAGGAAAAAGGGAAGAACTCCTCAAATAAGTCTGATGCTAAGAAACTTATGTTTACAGTTTGTGAAAATTATGGTGAAAATCCTGTTGTGGAATCATTTTAATTCTGGTAAGTGTTGCCGATATGGAAAAATGGGACCTAAGGCTCAAAATTGCACTAAAAAATATCTGGTTAATGGTAAGACAAAATTTTATTTACAGTCAGTAAATTTTTTTAAGTTCAATGAAATGGGTCATTATAAAAATTGGTGTCCAACAAAGAACTCAACTGGGGGAAAGAATTAAGTCTACAAGTAGAAAGGGTTGGTTAAATCCTTTGCAACTACTTTATAAGATGTTGGGCCATCAAATGATGTAGTATCAAGTACACTGTTTGTTTTTTCAGATTATGCCAATGTGTTGTTTGATTCAGGGTCTACACATTCGTTCATTTCTGAAAATTTTCCTAGTAAATTGGGAATTCCATCTCTAGATATGAATCCTGAACTTTTGGTAAAAACACCGGGGGGAAATGTTGAGACAAAAAGAAATTATAAGAACCTTCTTATCCTTGTGTGCAAAAAGAATCTACATGAAAACCTTATTGTTTTTCATCTAGTAAAGTTTGATGTTGTTTTGTGTATGGATTGGATTTCTATTTATCATGCTAAGATTGATTGCAGAGCTAAAGAGGTTTCTATTTAGAAAGATTTTTATTTTGTGTACAAGAATGAACCCTTGATTTTGATAAAATATCATGAAGCTGAAAACTAGTAAAAGATAGAAATGAATTTTATATTGCCAATATTGTTGAAAATTAAGGAAGTGTTGAGATTAATGATGTGCCAGTGGTAAATGAGTATGCTGATGTTTTTTCTGATGAGTTTCCTTGTATAATACCTGACTGAGAAGTTTAATTTAATGTTGACTTAGTTTCTGATGCTAATCCAATTTCAAAACCCCCTTATTGAATGGCTCAAATAGGAATTTTAGAGTTAAAGAAGCAATTGATGGAGTTATTAGATAAAAGTTTCTTTTGACCTAGTACATCACCCTGGGGTGCTCCTGTCTTATTTTTTAAAAAGAAATATAGTTCAATGATACTTTTCATTGATTATAGAGCATTGAATAACATCACTGTTTAGAATAATTATCCTTGTCTCATATCGATGATTTGTTTGATCAGCTTCAGGGAGCTCAGTATTTTTCAATGATTAATTTTAGGTTGGGGTACCATCAGTTGAAAGTAAAGGATGTAGCCATTATAAAGATTACATTTCGTACTAGATATGGCCATTATAAATTATTATTTATTCCTTTTTGTTTAACCAATGAACCTGCCGTATTCATCGATCTTGTGAATAGAATATTCTGTGAGTTCATGGATAAACTTGTGGTTGTGTTCATTTGTGATATTTTGGTTTATTTCAAATGTACAAAGAACCAGAAATTCATTTAAGGGTTATATTTAAAACCATAAAAGAAAATAAACTGTTTGGGAAATTCAAAAACTGTGAGTTTTGGTTATAGAAAATTTCTTTACATGGTAACATTGTTTCAAAAAATGGAATAACCATCGATCCTACAAAAACAAAATTTGTTGAAGAATGGACAAGACACATAAATGTAACTGATATCTATAGTTCTCTTCGTTTAGAAAGTTATTACCGAAGTTTTGTTAAAACATTTTCATGGTTATCTAGTCCAATGAATAAGTTAAATTGAAAAGGTTTTAACTTCCTTTGGATAGTAGAATGTCATGATTGCTTTCAGAAAATGATATGAAGATTAGTGAATGCTCCAATTTTGGAACTACCTTCTAGAAATGGTGAGTTTGTTATTTACATTGATTCTTCATTGAAAGGACGTGACTGTGTCCTTATGTAGAATTATTAGGTAATTTCTTACACTTCATGTCAGTTGAAGCCTCATGAGTTAAATTACCCTACACATTATTTGGAATTAGCTACAGTTGTTTATTGCTTTAAAACTTTGGAGGCAACATTTGTATGGAGTAAAATGTGAAATATATACTGATCAAAAAAGTTTGAAGTATATGTTCACTCAGAAAGAATTGAACATGAGACACAGGATATGGTTGGAATTAATCAAGGAATATGGTTGCATGATTAATTACCATCCAAGAAATGAAAATCAAGTAGATGATGCTTTGAGTCCAAAAAGTAATGCTTCATTAACCATGATACATTTGGAATGAGATCCTCTGGTTTTTGATTTGATGAACATTGTCATAGAAGTTGTTGGTGTGGTAAATTCTTCGGTTTTGTTTCAGGTGTCAGTGAAAACATCTCTATCAAACAGAATAAAGAATGTTTCGAAAGAAGAAAGTGAGTTTCAAAAAAAGGTAGAGTTGGTTTAGAAGGGTAAGTATCCTAATTTTAACAAAGATTATGATTTTGTTTTGAGGTTTGAAAAAATATTATGCATTCCTTCTGATTCATAGTTGATGAATTAGTTGTTATGTGGAGCTCATTGTTCTCCATTTTCAGTTCATATTGGTAGTACTAAGATGTATAGAGATCCTTGGGAGTATAACTAGTTAGTTGGAATGAAAATAGATATTGTTTATTTTACTGTGAAGTGTTTGACTTTTCAGTAGGTTAAAGTAGAGTGACAGTTACCGAAAGGGATGCTTCAGTCTTTACCAGTGCCAAAGTGGAAATGGGAAAATATATCCATGGACATCATTGTGCGATTACCAAAGACATCTCGAGGTAATAATGAAATTTGGGTTATTGTTGAATGGTTGACGAAATCTACTCATTTCCTTCGTATTTGAGGTACTTTGTCTCTAGATCAACTCTCTTAGTTGTATGTTTAAGAGATAGTCAGGTTGCATGGAGTTCTCATCACCATTGTGTCTGATTGTGATCCTAGGTTTAATTCTAACTTTTGGAAAGGCCTTCATAAGTTGTTGGGTATTGAATTAAATTTTATTATAGTTTTTCATCTACAATCAGATGGGAAGTTAGAACGAACAATTCAGACCTTGGAGGATATGTTATGTGCTTGTTCACTAGATTACCTGAGAAGTGGGGACCAACGTATATCTTTGGTTGAATTTTATTATAATAACAGTTTTCATTCAAGTATAAAGATGGTTCCATTTGAGGAATTATATGGAATGTGTTGTTGAACTCCAACATTTTGGTATGAATTAGGTGAAAGGAATCTTATGGGACCAGAATTGGTAGAAGAGATGGCAGAAAAGGTTCAGTTTATTTAGAATAACATGAGAACAGCTCAGAGAAGGCAAAAAAGTTATGCAGATAACCAGAAGAAGGATCTATCTTTTGAGGTTGGTGATCATGTCTTTCTCAAAGTTCCTCTTTGGAAAAGTGTGATGTGTTTTGTTATGAATGGAAAGTTGGGTCTGAGGATCCTTGGACCTTATGTAATCCAAGAGAATGTTGGATCAGTTTCATATAGAGTGGATTTACCTCCATGTTTATTCTAGGTACACACTATTTTTCATGTTTCAAAGTTGAAAAAGTACATGCCAGATCTATCTCGTGATTTGAGCCTAGAGGTAGTTCATTTGGAAAAGAATCTCTCTTATGATGAACAACCAGTCCAGATTCTTGACCGTAGAGAGAAAATGTTGTGCAATAAGGTAATTAATCATGTAATGGTTTTTTAGAATAACCATATGGTTGAAGAGGAAACATGGGAATCTAAAAATGCTATGAGGGGTATATACCCCCATTTATTTGATAAGTGAATAAAATTGTGAGGACACAATTTCCAAAAGGGGGAATGATGTAATATCTCAAGTAAATAAAGAAATAATACATTTTCATATTTATTAATATTTGTGAATTAAATATTAATTTTAATTTAAAGGGGATTCTATGTTTTATGGCTTACATGATACACAACAATGAGTTTCATTGAAATCTTATGTTGCACAGTAATAATATAAAATTATTATTTAAAATGGTAGTTATCGCATAGTCGTTGTATTGGCAGGAATGAATAGAACTAACTTCAATATGAATATACATGATTTTTAAATGTTTTTACATTAATCCAATAAATTTTAGGGGCTTAAAATATAAATTAATCTAATTTTAAGCATAAATACGCTAATATTCACTAAAAAGAAGATTTTCCACCTTTTGATGGAAAATCCTCATTAAATATAGTTTTGGCCATTTCTATATGTTCTATTTTTGAAAAATAATACTCTTTTTTAGATTCGGGACATAAAAATTTACTTTGGGTAAATTTTTGGTATTTTTCTGATAGTGTTCATTTTTTTAATGAATAGTGAAAAATACTGTATTTTAATTCCAATGTTCCATTTAATATAATTTATTTATATGGTTATATTACAGTTTTAAATGATTTTAAAGTGTAATTAGAATATATTTTTACCAATTAACCCAATGTTGTTCTTTTTAATTAATTTCACTTTAAAACTGGACACAAAAAAGTGTCGATCTTTTGACTATAAATGTTTCTTAAAAACACACTATTTGTTTTGACAACAGGAATTAATTTTAAATTAATTACTCCAACTTCTATGTTTTTAATTTTATAAAATAGACATCATTTTTGAATTCGGAATATCAAATATATCATAGGAATATTTTATGGTAGTTTTCCAAAAAACTTCAATTTTGTAGGAATAGTGAAACCACTAAATATTTGTTAAAAACTGAAATTTTCATTGAAATTAAATTTTACCACTTCTGTGGATTTAATTTTCATAATACGACATACATTTTTGTTATTATTAAGTAAAATTTGGTTCAATAAGATGAATTTTTTTGGTGAATAGTATCTTTTGACTTTCATTTACCGCGGTGAAAGGTAAATAGGGTAATTCAAGGTAAAAAGAATATCATAATAATAATAAATTACCTTAACAATTGTCTTAACTTTATTGATTCGGTCATTTACGACCATGGTCATCATTGGGTCAATTTTGGGATCCCATTGAGCCACATGGGAGTGATAATGACACTTTAGATTAATTAACTTAATGTAATGACAAAAATGACATAAACAAATATCTTTTAGTAAATCAAATTTTACATAGGATTATATGTTATCATTTAAACTAAAAATATTATTTGGAAAGCTAAAAATATTTCCTACATCATGTTATTTTTTTTATAATTTTTAGACATCAAATAAATTAAATAATTTATGACACAATACTAAAGCAATATTTACATCATTAATTAAATATTTAAATAAATAAGATTATAAATATTAAAACAATATGAAAAAATAGTCCAATTCTTATTGGATGGTTTTATTTAGAACATGAGTCATCTTATCTTATACTTTAATTAGTTTTGGACCTTTAGAAACTGAATATTAGTATAAAATAATATAATATTTTTACACATTCCAAACGAGCCCCTCCTCACCCTTATAAAAAACCCTCAATTCTTACTCATTAATCACAACTCTAAAAGCCCTTGGCTCATCAAAACCCCTCCCAAATTATCTCTCAATATCATTATTCTCATCCTAGAAGCCTTTCCTTAGGCAGAAAGAACTTCAATAAGTCCTTTTGGTTCAAACCAAAGGGAGTTGCCCAATTTAAAGTAACGATTCTCTTAGCATCTTTTTTTATTTTACATCTACAAACCCTAAAATCTTTTATTCCTTTCTTTTATAACAACACCATTATCATAAATATACTATAATTTTGTTATGATAAGTATTTGAACTACACTTACACACACTTCCATCTAATGGGTGAGGAACATACTGATTCTCTAGATGGTAAACTAACACCTCACGAAACAATGATTGTTCGATTTTATCCTACCGCCTCTCATGGTGGCCATTAGGATGACACTGAATTTATATATGATATATATAATGTTTATGGTTTTCTTATTATTTTTTATTTTACATTTATATCCTACCTTTATGGTTTCCATAATGGGTAAACGTGATAATTTCATTTGAAGAAGTGTGAACTACCGCCCCCCTCAAAGTGATATGAATCGTTAATTCCATATGTGGTATGTATATAAATTATATATATAATTATATAATATAAGATATTATACTGGAATTATAATATACCAAGGTGTCATTATGTTTTAATTCCCTTAAAATAAAGAATATAAATGAAAGTAGTGTTCATGCGTACGTACGACTTACCGTCTCCATGAACGGTGCATTTCATTTCTTACCTCCAAATGTTATATACTATTACAAGTACATATATATACTGGATATATATGATATATATTATATCTAAATATTTAATATCACTCTGGATACAATAAACTCTTGACCATGTGAACAACTTGTAATTATAAGAAGTCAATTTTTTACTCAAGTACCAAATATCGACAAAATGTACAATATTAACTTAAATGATTCCATAATGTTTATAATATAGTGATAAGTGATATAAAAGGAATAATAAACTTTAAAAAGGTTCTTAAGAAACAATAAATTAAATTTAGTTAATTATTTAGGTGAGTAAAGAATGACCGAGTCAAGTCAGACACTCGGTAAGGGATTTCGTCTCAATCTCCTTTCATTGAGCCACATTTTGTTTTATACATTAATATCTTTTATACAGTGTATAAACCCCTTTAAATTTTCATTTCATTAAAATGGAATATTTTTATACGATGATTCTTACTAAATGAAAAAAAGAATGTTTTTTTAACGTAAGTGGTGACAAATATCTTTTTCCGCCGCCGAGAGTATTATTTGATCATTGGCTTCCTTAAAAAGCTGTAGTGTTTTTTAAAGGAAAATAAATACCATATAATTTTTACATATTTTGGTATTGAAAATGGCTTTGCTATTGTATTTATATGTCAATATATTTCAATGATATATTGTGAATGAAATGTGGTAATGTCATCCTTCCTTTATTTTTGTTTTATGTGTTATGAATATGTTATGGTTCTTGGACATTATTTACGTATATAGGTTGTTCCGTGATAAACCAAGGGTGGGTGAGCCCGAGATAGATCTCCAATTTATTGGGTAAAATGGAAGAGGTAAACAAGAATGTTTCTCTTAAGTGATTTAGGGAATATATTGTGATGGGTATTCCAACAAAACTCCCTATGTAGCTGTGATAACAACAATGTAAGTATGATATAAATTAAATAAGTACCTTTATGATTAGTGATTACGATGTTTTATCCATAAATCATAAGTTTTCATGAGGTAATAAAAATATTTTATGTTTTTAATGTATTGATTGAATAATGATTTCATTATTATTTTATAACCCTTACTGATCTTTTAATGCTCTTCCGATGTTTTGAAATGATTTTCACATGACTTAAAGATGATTAGGGTCAAGGATGGGATCAAGGAAAAGTCTTTCTATCTAAAACATGGATCTGGACATGTCTCTTTTTTCAAGAGTTTTTATTTTATGAAAAATGGATACTGAGTAGAATTGTTTACATGTAATATTCATGTTGTTATGTAAATTGTATGACCTAATTCTCTAAAACTCTAAACATGAAAAGATCCTCAATGTGAATTATCCATTTAATTCAAGAATATATAATGTTTATGTCCAAGTCCTTATAATAGTTATCATCTTCAAATACATGAATCTAAAAATGGTATCAGGGAATGAAAATTTATTATAGTGTTGAAACAAATAATGGCGGAATCAGTGGGGTTTTTCGTACCAGTATTAGCATAGTTCTGCTAGTGTTTTTTCATGTGCACAATACAATTTCCAATTATCACATATTTGGGCCATATATGGCTTGATAAAATCCAATATTAATAATTTCAATAATATTAGTAATGTTGGGATACCACTATGTCGGTTCCAAAAATGTATGTAGGTTGTTTCTGGATTTTAGACATTATCTATGACTAGAGAAGCATCACTAAAGATATTAATCATCCATTAGGAATTAAAATTAATTCCATATAGACCACCACATATTGGAAAAATCATTGTTGATGGAATGTATTTATATTATGTTTCCCTAGAATATGTCCCCGAGAGAGATATTGTTAGTGTATTTGACCCACTATGACAACATTTTTTATTTTTATGTGAATTATCACATTGAATGTATATTTTATTTCTTCCAATATTAAATATTATTATATAGAGTGAATAAATTGTTGTAGGAAAACCTATATTAGTATGAAAAATACTTTCAATGATGGTTGAGTAGAAGACAAGTTTCATGATCATCCTACTTCGTAATAACAAATACATTGAGGTGTTCCTTAATTATGGACATTATTGGAAATAATAATATCCATGTGGGATATAATCCAAAATATTTCTATGTTTTAATATTAATTAACCATTAGTTATGTGGTAATGAGTGACAATGGAACCTTCTTAGTGGAATTATATAATTAAGGTTCATATTTCATCAAAGAATCTGGAGCTCTTATCATTATCACCACTTAGTTCCAAACATAATCATTAAGGTTCATATTAGGTAAGTCTATATGGAATAAAACATATGAGACCCTAACTGAGGTTGAATGTCAAGAAATTTCCATTAAAAAAATGATCCTTAATATTCATCTAGCTTACAAAATAAATTTAGACAGGTTTCTAAAGAGATTCCTACATTAGTTTATATGTTTTCTAATAGTAGGGATCCAAGTAAACTTTTCATTATTTATGTGCCATTCTATAAATTAAAATGTATATTCCTCTGATAGAAAATATAAAGGATTCCTTGTATTTCAATTAAGAAACCAAGTGCTTAATGGTATGTGTGAACACTCAAGAGTTGGATATGTTGATTGAGGACCAATATTAAGGTTTTGGTCACAAACAAAATTATCAAGTAACCCTTGAATAAAAACCCAAAAAATATATATACTATGATTGATACTCTCTCATTAACCCCAATAATTTTTGTTCAATACTTATAAATTTATAATACTTATTCTAGGAGTCTATTATCTTATCTCTCTATGTTTTTTATAGGTATAGAAGGAAAATGATGTGAGTAAGGTTGTAGTGGAGTTTATATCCCAAGAGTATGTAGTCATGGTCATATCTAGGGAATACCTTTAAGAGTAAAATGAGGAGGGTAACCTCTAACATAGATAACCAATGATGTAGAGATATTAACATGATGGTATCTCGACAATCATCCATCCACTGTTGGTATTTTTTGTGGTGTTAGGAGATGAACATCCATAGTGTAGAATTAAAATACACTAAATGGTCCTGACATAAGCTAGACATATTTTGGATGAAGATAGTGGTATGTTTTTTTTCTCATTACTCAATACACATAAATTTTTATTTGAATACCTGAAAATAACATCATTGTTTCCCTATTGTAGGATCTCCCTCTTCAAGGTTGTTAAGTTAATAACATTAGTTTGAATGTATTGGTTCCTCGTTTGATGCTCAAATTACTACAACAGAAATAGCATCACCTTATATGTATGAGGTTATAATTGAATATGGATAATAATTTAATATTGTTGTGCATCTCGTAGAGAGGAGGATGTCAATGTAGAGGACGTTAATAGTGTCCACTACATTATTTGAGTCCTCACACACCATAGATGACCTATTTTTAGCACATGATAAATCCAAAGAAAATATATATAATGGATATATACGAGTGAGAGTAGAAAGTGGCCAACCATGTATCTCATCCATGATTTTTATCCCTTTTCTAATGTTCTATTGACCATATTTTGGAGGTGGAATCCATGAATGGAAACTTTGTTTCAATAGCTGTGTTGATTACAATAGAAGTTAAAAGTAATAAAAAGGGGACTATATTAAGGGATATGTAAATGGTTGACAACACTGTAACCACTAAAACCGGTTCACCATCTATATGGAATGTCTAGGTGGATTCATCTTTCAGGTTGACACACACAACAGAAGAAAATGCGACAATTGAGAAGGGAATATGTCTATAATTTTTCCTAAATTATGATTTATTATAACTACTATTCAGATATATTTTTATATCATTATTTTTTAGTATTTATGTCACTAACATAGGTCTATTTTGTAGAAGTTCAAGTATTTATGTATATGAAACTAGAGGAAAGTGCACTAGTCTATCGTTGTGATCTCGATCTGGATTAAATTTTAGTTTTTTGAAGTACTTCTCATACAAAGTAAGAAAACCTTGGTTATTACCAGAATAGTAGTAAACATAATTATAAGATCATATAGATTACAATTTATAACTCATCCAAAGACAATTAAAATTGACATATTTATTGGATCTAATGTTAATTCATCAATGGAGGTAGTGGGGGATATAAATATTGGAACCACTGTGAATTTATAAAGGAAATCATTAATTCCTAGATGCAAGGTGGAGATGATTTAGGATTCCATCTCCAAGTAGAACTATATGTATATTTTACTAAAAAGTTGGCTATGTCACGTCAACAAGCTTCCAAATAATATGTTTTAAAATTTTAGAAATGTGAACATCCTGAAGAAGTGGAATCCTGAATAAGAAAACACTAACAAGAGATTTATAGTTCGAAGGTGAATATATAGAAGTATTAAAAACTATCAAAGGTTTCTTGGGACTAGAGTTACAAGGAAATTTATAAGGAAAAGTTCCTTCAACTCATTGATGAAGTTAATCCTACAAGGCTAAATGAGTTTCATCATGTCTTTAAACATGCCTAGCTTTCCATTATTTATATTCCAACCACTATTGATCATCAACTAAAATATGTTACTTATAAAAAAGAGAGATTCAAACCTAATAATATTCCAATAATTATTCATATGAATAAATGAATACTTAATTTAACCTTATTAATCAACTTATTATCTCAATAATTGTAATTACTTCATAATAACTGGTGATGTTTTGAAAAGTAATAATAAAATATATTGCATCATTTGACCACTAAAATCTAAATAAAAAATGGAAATAATTCAAGAATAGTAGGGTTATAATTATTCTCCCTTGGTCATAGATCAATGAAGGGTTTTGGTAAAACATCCATCACATTAACATTAGAGTTGTACCATTTGAATTTATAATATCGTATCAAATGTTTTCATTATTTTATAGAATTATCCTAATCAATGTGAATAAAAAAATAATGATTATGTATCAGTACATGTTTTAGGTACATAATGAGAATATGAAGACTATTTTTGGGGCCTTGTTGTGGGCCCCAAATCTTTCTATCAATAAACATTATTTCCCTTATTTGTGGGGAAAATATTTCATAATTAAATCCAACACTGTGGTATTTTTCATTTTATTATTCACCCATTTTTGGTTTCTAACATTCATTTTCTATTTAATGTTCTCACATTTACATATTCAAGATCATGGGTGTGTCTATCTTGAAGATTATTTACTTTTATTCATGAAACAATTTTTCTAATTTCATTCAAGTGACTTATATGCATCATTTATTTGAAGCATAATGCTATTCAAATTAGAAAGTATATTATTTTTGTTTAATTCCACATTGTATTTACCAATGGCTATTTTAAATTGGGGTTATATAGCTCTAAACAATAGAATAGGTATTTAATGGTGTTATACCTTCTACCAAGAAATGATTATGATAAAAAATGTGTAATAACATGAATTATAAAACGAATGGAATAGATTGGTTATGCAGTGGTAAATCATAACATAAAAATGTCAGAAAAATTTGTAAATAGAGACTGGGACGAGTAGAATGACAGGAAATAATGAAATAAAACTAATACAATGATTAGTTGATGGAGGCATGAGGGTGTAGGATCCTTATTACATAATATAGAAAATGAAAAAACAAGGTTGTTTATATAGAAATTTATTATATGACTAAAACAAACCATATGTGTTATATCCCATTATTATGAGAAAACAATGTTATTCACCATCAAAACCTAGTGGGACCTTTATTACCAACCAATTATTGTTTCCAATTTTACTATTAAACATATAATTATGTAGTCTAATTGAATCAACATTGACAGATTTCAAGATAAGTATATTGAAACAATTAATTTAATTTTTCTTCATTATACATTAGAAATATAGAGTGGGTTCATTGAGGACAATAATACTTAAGAAGGATTCATGTACCACTGTAATTGTATAACTATTTATAGAATACATGTTTTTGTGAAATAAATATCTTATCAAACCAATCCCATGAAGGTGTACACAAAATTTATAGTCAAGGTGAGTTGACCGGGGATGGGAATATTGTCCCTCATAGGGATTATAGGTCAAGTATTCTCCAACATCATTTTGACATAGAGAAGGAATATTAAAATAATAAAATAAGACTCCCTATATAAAAAAATTGAATGGTATGGGTATATAATGATTCATCATTGACCAAGTTTGAATGAGGTGTTCCATTTTTATGTTTTCAAGTCATATGTGGTAATAGGATTTTTCCACTGAATGGTGATTCCCCTGGTTGGAAATCTATATTGGGGGTGGGGCGGGGGTTATATGAAAATCCATGTTAAGAGTGTAGTATATATAGTAAAAACATGTTTTCATTAATGTTGAATTACCATTCATCAATATATAAGTACGACTTCTGAATATATGAGCTCCCCGTGATATGGTGAATGGATCATGAAATGAAGATGTTTATAAATTCACATACCAGAATTTAGACTAGAATTTTCCATGAAAATGGGATTGTGATTCTATTGAGGGGAATAAAATAAATTCCATGTGGCTCTTGTAGGTATTTCCTCTTATAAATCTGTACAATAATAAAGGAATAGTGAGTTTTTTGTACTTTTTATAAATTCCTAGGAAACAAGATCTAGGGGTCAGTAAATATTTCATTCAAATGATGATCATGCCAAACATAGTTTTCTTTAATAAATTATCTTCATAAATAAAACTCGTATATAGAAAAGAAGGCATTATTTTATATGTTGTAGCTATACCTAGACTATGGAATCTGAGTGTCTGCAAATGTCTTTTATTGTAACACCCCGAGATTTTATGAGAAATATTATTTTTAATTTCTTTGATGTCTTATGTTGTATGATACACCAAGATTAGCTTTCACTATACGCAACATCGTATTAGCTTGTAGTATACAGAAACACTATTCTTGGCTTGTGTTGCACGCAAGAGCGACCTTCCTTGAGAGCGTGTGTTGTACGCAATACCGAGTTTCACTAAACAATGGTATATTGTTATGAACTATCCATTATGAATATAATTAACCAAATTTCTTATTTTATTACATAATAATTCATCTTACACATATTCTGGAACATGGTATGATAACAAAATAAATTTTTCAAGTAAAATAAATATTTTTAGAAAACTGCAGTTTTGCCACCATTGAATAGCACAATCACATTAAATATAGTTTTTGACACCTTTATGAGGTAAATTTTACAAAATAAACTTATTAATTTCAATAATTATATAAAAATTTACTTTGGATATTTTTTTAATATTTTTCTGTTAACTTTCATATTATGATGAATAGTTAAAATACGCTAAATTTTTTTTTAAAACAACATTTTTTATCAAGATAATTTATATGGTTAAATTGTCATGTTAAATGGTTTTAAATTATAAGTAGAATATATTTTTACCATTTAATATAATTCAAGACATTATCATTAATCTCACATTGAATTCATAGGTAAAAACATTTCAATCTTTGGCAATGTTTTAAAGTTTAAACCACGATTTCTTAACAACGGGATTGATTTTAAATTAATTAATGCAACTGCTATGTTTTAAATTTTGAAAATTGAATTTCATATTTAAATTTATTGGTTCCAAATTATGTTAATAGGTTACTTTTATTTTTTATATATCATGAATAGTAACTACGGTAATTTTTATTTACTATAGTTAAAGGTAAATCGACTAGTTAAGGGTAAAAATAATATTATTAAATTACCATAACACCTGAAAAAAATTTATAAGATGAATAAAAGTCGACCCATATCACCTAAGGGTTATAATATATTCATTTCAATGAATTTTGACTATGAAAATGATGTAATTATTATTAAAACCAAAAAAAGTAACAACATGTTAGTCTCTTATATCTTATAAGTGTAATAATTTTAATTTAGTGATAAACTTCATAAAACATCAAACATAACTAGTCACCCTAAATATAATAATATTATCTACATCATGTGAATTTATTTATAATTTTTAAGGATTAAATAATTATCATTAATGGTGACACAATAGTGATGCAGAAATTGTTTATTTATAGAAAAATCCATAATACAGTTATCATTAAACTAATAGTAACTGTAAAAGGCACAAACACCTTACCAAAACATATTGGTCCTATACATGTAAATCATAAGAATCCAATGGTCTAATATTTGACCATTTGGAGCCTTATAAAAGTGATTATTACACTTATATTATTTTATTTTAAATGATGTCAGAGTTGTCACCTTCATAATTTAATAAATATAAAAATTTAAATGTTGTGATTTTATGATGATAAATTCGAGTAAAAGTATTCTTATATAAATATTTTAGATTTATCTACATCATAGTATTTTATTTTTAAATTTTATGAAATAAATAAGTATATTAAATAATTATACAAATATGTTGCAGTAATTATTTTATTAAGGGAAATATCAAATAAATGGTTTTAAAAATATTAAAATAAATGTTATATGAACAAATTAATGTGCTCCATGAATATTTTAGATTAATATGATATGTTAGAAATATATTAATTATTTTGGTTCGAATATATATTCTTTGTGTATTTTATTTAAATTCAAATAATTGAATAGTGTCAAAATCGACACTACTGATATTTTATAAAAACAAATTATTATTTAAAATCCCAAAAATATTTAAAAATTATAAATTGAAATTTATATGGTCTAAAAGTTTACAATATATCCAATTATAGACAATTCACACCATATAAGTAAGTATTTATAACAATTTAGAATTTATAATCTTATTACCCCAAATAAAATTAAATATATTAAATAAGGATAAATCAAAATGATAGTGTTTAAAATAAAATAAAAACAATTATAAATTTTATTGGATGATGATATTACAACTCTATATTATCTCATATTCTAATTGAGACATTTTTTGAGTATTTTATGTGGTGTATGAATTTATTATAAATTAATATTTTTGAGGTTTCCAAAAGTGCCCCTCTCCTCTCTTATAAAATGTATCCTCCCCTGCTCTTATTCACATCATTTTGAGGCTTCAAGATTGTAAAAGACATGTCTGTTTCATTAATCCACTTCCCTAGAAACATATTATATGTCATGATATTCTTCAAAGACCAAATTTAGTTCCCTAAGAGGAGGTTTAGAAGATGTGTCTTGGAGAAGAGGTAATATCCTTTACCGATTCTTTCAAATTTATTTATCCTTATAATTCCTCTTTTTTATTTGATTCATTATAAAATAAAATAATAACTATCACTCATATACTGATATATTATTATAAATATGAAACAATTTTATTTCTCCTTCTATCGATCCTACAGAAAACAAAATCGTCGCGCCTGCGTACGTACGTAATACCGTCTCCACACCGTGGTGTAATATTTTTTCCACCACCGCCTTACTTGTATGGGTATAATGGTTTAATGAATAACTATATATGATTATATAACATCATACTAATTCTTATATATTCTATAATCCACTCAAATACCATTCAATAATTATGGGAATGATAACATCACTCGTGCGAATGTACGGATTACCGTCTCCACGACACAATGAGATTCATTATTCATGTTAACCATTCAAGAATGATTATAAAATATATATATATTGAATAATAAAAAGATATATGACATAATAATTCTACTAGATTCATGTATATATATATATGTCATATACTTACTTCCATTCAAGTAAATAATGAAAGGAAAACTGCGTTCATGCGTACGTACGACCTACCGTCTCCATGAACGGTTTATTTCATTCCATTTATCGATATATTATATTATGAATATATATAAATCATGTTTTACATTCTAGAAGTAAGTAATCATGATCTAAGTAATCATATGAATAATTACAAGTCAGAACACAAATGAAAAATGAAACAATTTTACCCAAAACACTGCTTTAACATGGAATTGACAAATGAACAGGTAATATAAAGTTGTAAGTGAATAATATATGATATAATAAATATTATTATGGTTCTGTTACAAGTTAATAATATGTTTAAACCTACTATATTGGATTCTTGGACACATATGGAAGAAATTGGACATAAGGTAAGGGATAATTATTCCAATCATGTTCTTATCCGAGATTGTTTATTCATAAGTATTTATTGGGGTTATATTTATAATCAATGTCCATGTTTTAAAAAAATGATTTCATAAAATGTTTACTATTATTCTATATTCGTGTAAAGTCATGTTTACCCCTTTTATAATTTTACTATATTGAATGTAAGTAATCTTTCTTTTGTTTACCATTTGATGTACTTTTTGACTTTTCATCAAAAGTATGAGGAGAATGTTTTTTTACTTATACGACATGAATGTATTTTTATGGTTTCATAATTATATAATTCCATGAAGATTATTCTACAATATTTCATTATTATTTTAAACAAAATCCTTTTCTTTTAAAATTTCATTGCATTTTGGGAAAAGAAAATGGTTTTGAAGAAGAAAGGATATTTTTCTGAAGAATTCATTTCAAGTGTTTTTATCAAAACTATTTTCCATCTAAGATGATATTGTTTAGTATGTTTATGATTCAAGTATAATGCCTCCATAATTTACATGGTTTTATTTTTTTTATGTTGAAATATTATCCATTTTTTTATATGGATTATCGCAAGATGGGAAGATGTTTATGAAACCCATTTATTCTTTTGGTTATGATGAATGATTTTTTATTATTTTGTAGCACACGTAAGAATGTTTTCAATATGAGATGGGTGGGACCTATAGCTCCATCCAATGCATTGGGTAACGATCTATATCTCATGATATGGTAATGGCTGTAATGACAAGTAAAATATGCTCTGTAATACATGGCTAGAATGGCAAGTAATCACAGTTCAGTAATGGACTTTGTCCATTATCATGGTCTTGGAAGAAATGCCTTGGCTACTATGGAAATTATAAAATGTGATAAATGGTTTTCCATAATTACATGTTTTATTTCCATGCTATTTTATCATGATTAATGTTCTATTATGACATATTCCTTATGTACTGCCAAGATATATGTCATTACTCGTGATTTTGATGTTTTATGTTCATGTTTTTACGTTAAAATGTTTATGGGTTGTTTTATGTTTTCCTTGTTTTCCTTTACTGAGCATTTGAGCTCTCCCTTTTTATGTTTTCTTTTCCCCAGGATATAAAGAAAGGTTTTATGTAAGAAAAAAATGTATGTTCTTTATGGGAGATGTTGAAGATCTTTCACTATGATTAGAAGACTTTTTTCAGAGTTTCCAAAGACACTAAACTAATATGGTCATTGGGCGTCTGTTTTTTTATCAATTTAGTATTCTGAAAAATTAATGTAATATCTATGTACGTCATGTTTTATGTCTCTATATTTGGTATCAAAGCGAAGGTTTAGTTAACCATTGGAAACTGGGATGCGAAAACTTTAGTGATATCCCTAGAGATATTTATAAGGTGTGTCTAGGGATGTCCCTACAGTTAAGTATAAGTATAAGTTATAGTCCTAGAATTTTGGTAACGATCATATAATTAAACCTAATATTGTAGATATTGAAGGTACTCCCCCATTATTATGTTGTTTTCATAGCATGATTTTTTTTTTCTCATACCATTCTTTTTTGGTTTTAGACGATGGCTGGAACCTGGAGGAACCATGTTGATCAATGTAATGGACAATGCAATGATTTACCTCCTGAAAAAACCAATGTTATGGTAGTTGGAGCGAAAAATAATATTTCTATACTTACATAAGCTATAAATAATTCTGGACATCCAAATGAGTAGATAAGGGAACAATATTCTGTTGATTCCATCATGAGGCAACGTCCACATTCTTTCAATTGGTCTTCTGATCCACTTATTGCTGAACAGTGGAATAATACCATTGAAAAGATATTTTCTATACATCGATGTTTAGAACCTGAAAAATTCATTTTGGATTTTTACTGTTTAGAAGGTGAATAAGACCAGTGGTGGACTATAATTAAGAATTCAAGTCCCCAAGATGAAATTGAATCCATGGAATGGGACAAGTTCAATAACTTGTTTTTCAATAAGTACTTACATTGTATTCTTTGAACAATGATGGAAACGGAGTTCCTTAATCTGAAGCAAAAGTAAGATGAATCTTTTGGTATATACGAGGAAAATTTTACAAGGCTTGAAAGGTATGCATCTGGCATTATCATCCAACCTGAAAGTGAAGTTGATCGGTTCTTTAGTGGCTTAAAACCAAGTCTTCGAAGGGCATTAGATAAACGAAATTTCAGTATCTATGAAGAAATTTTGTGTTTTGTTATCAAGGTAGAACTGGAATTTTCTGTTACATATCCATCTCATTGTTTTGACAAGAAATTAATGATGGAGTTCATGGAAAAATCTGAAATCAATGGTGAAACGAAGATGAATGTTTCATTATGCTCAATGTTTGGAAAGAAGCATTGTGGAGATTGTCTTAAATGGAAAAGAAAATTTTTTAAGTGTGGAAAAGAAATTCATCGATTAGTTGAGTGTCAAATTAATGGTAAAAAGGTATCTAATGATGTGAATAGAGAAAAGACTACAGAGAATGCACCACCAACACTTCAATGCTACAAGTGAAAGAATTTGAGGCATTATGCTAACTAATTCCCTAATCTAAGTGTTAATGATGATCGACATAAACTACCTCTTAAGGAAAAGGAAAAAGGGATGTCACATGCAATAACTATTGGTGATTTTGAATATGAAAACAAAGTGGTGGAATGATTAAGTGTATATGTAATGGGATTAAAAAATAGTGTTGTGGAATCTCATTTATTATATTATGGAATAATGGAAAATCTATGTATTGGTTTTCAATAATTGTATTGTACTAGTAACCCTGAAAAGTGATTGAAATATTCTTGGAAAGAAAATGATATGCACATAATGAAGGGATATGAATAAAACAATATGATTGATAGTATTAATGAGCTCATTACTGATATAAGGAAAAAGAGACATCATGTATTGAGTATGTAGAAATTTTGGGATTTTGGTATGTGGAAATAATTAACTTTTGATAGCATTCATGTTTTCACTAAAGTTCTATGGTAATTCATGTTTCATGAGAATACATTATTAATGTCTTCACATGTCTGGAATATGACCAACAAGATATATCTTATGATATATGGGGGATAAATGATGGTATTCACATTTTTGGTAGATGACCTCTCTAGTAATATTATTCTTTATACTATGAGATTGGACAAATGTATTTTCGATAAGCCTAAGGGTTGGAATTTATTAATTTGGATATCATATTGTATTGTTTAAGGATGAAACCTTTTCCTGGAATGTTATAATAGTATTTTTTTAGAAAAAGGACAACCTGCAGGATGGGCAAAATCTCATCGCGTCGGACAAGGCTGTAGGAATCAAACCCACAACCAAAGTGAGACATGCCTTTATCACCTACCACCGGCCTACAAGAAGTCCCTTGTTTGTAGAAATTAGTTTTATTTTATTAATTGGTATGATATATGAATTATTATTCCATTTTTGGAGCCATATACGATTAAAATCACCGTATATGGACTTACGTATATTTAATAACTTTTGATAATCATTTGTTTGAGATAGATTGAATGACTCATCATTATATCACATGATCTGCTAACACTTCATGAATGAAAAATTCAACTTCATTTCATTAAGATATGAAGTGGAAATTGTTCATGGAACAACGAATGGTGAGATCGTATCAAAATCAAGTAAGTATTTCTTCTAATTCATAATTTTCAAATTTATGTAAAGGATCGTGAAAACCAAAAAAGTTGTCCTAGTACGCTCATATCCGTTGAATCAGATGGTACCTTATATCGACAAAATTTATGGCTTTGTGATTATTGTATTTTTCATAGCCATGTTCTTTACCGCTCTCCATCAGAACTTGATGGTTAGATTTCTCTTCCATATCCATGTTTTCACCTATGTTCTCCTATGTGGAAACCCAGTGATGAGTTAATTTGGGTAACCGTTACGTTTATTACATTACTTTTTAAAATTATGTTTTTGTATTCCTTTTAACGATGTGGGTTTCTATGAAATAAACATTCATGTAGTAAACGATTTATAATCCGGATGAATTTTGAGGGCGAAATTCATTTTAAGGGGGTAGAATGTAACACCCCAAGATTTTATAAGAAATATTATTTTTAATTTAATTGATTTAATTTGTTGTACACTAAACCAATATTATCATGTTCTATACACAACACCGTATTATATTTTAGTATATGCAAAAACTATTTTTGGCTTTTGTTGCATGAAAGAGCGACCTTCCTCGATAGCGTGTGTTGTACGCATTACCGAGTTTCACTAAACAATGATATATTGTTATGAACTAGACATTATAAATAGTATTAAATTCATTTTTAATTTTATTACATAATTATTCAACTTACACATATTCTAGAACATGGTATGAGATCAAAAAAATCGTGTAAAATAAGTATTTTACAAATAAATGTTGTTTTGCTGCCTTTTAATGGCACACCCACATTAAATCTAGATTTTGAAAGATTTTTGAGTTAAATTTGACAAAATAAACTTATTCATTGCCATAGCTATTTAAAAAACTACTTTGGATAATTTTTTAATTTGTTTCTGTTAACTTTCATATTTTGATGAATAGTAAAAATACGGTAAATTTTAATTATAAACATCTTTTTTCATCAAGATAATTTTATGGTTAAATTATCATATTTAATGGTTTTAATGTATAAATAGAATATATTTTTATAATTTAATATATTTAATGTCATTATCATTAATTTTACACTGAATTCATAGGTTAAAAAATTTCAATATTTGGCGATGTTTTAACTTTTAAAACTTGTTTTCTTAACAACGGGATTAATTTTAAATTAATTTCTACAACTTATGTGTTTTGAATTTTGAAAAATGGATTTCATATTTAAATTCATTGGGTCCAAATTATGTTAATATGTTACTTTTTTTATTTTATGTATAGTAACTGTGGAAATTTTTATTTATTACAGTTAAAGGTAAGTCGATTAATTAAGGGTAAATATAACATTATAAAATTACCATAACACCTACCAAAATTATATTGGATGAATAAAAGTCAACCCATATCACCAAAGGGTCGTAATAGATTCATTTCATGAAATTTTGACCATGAAATAGATGTAATTATTATTAAAACCAAAGAAAGTGACAACATGTCATTATCTTATATCTTATAAGTGTAATAATTTTAATTTAGTGATGAACATTATAAAACTTTGAACATAAACATTCAGGAGAAATATAATAAAATTATATACATC
The DNA here is from genome assembly GCA_963277665.1 of Viscum album. Lineage (NCBI taxonomy): Eukaryota > Viridiplantae > Streptophyta > Magnoliopsida > Santalales > Viscaceae > Viscum > Viscum album. The sequence continues at coordinate 458,340,532 of OY728143.1, read as the reverse complement.
ATGTGAATTTATTTATAATTTTTAGGGATTAAATAATTATCATTAATGGTGACACTATAGTGACACAAAAATTGTTAATTTATTCAAAAATCAATAATATAGTTTTTATTAAACTAATAGTGACCATAAAAGGCACAAACACCTGACCAAAACTTATTGGTCGGGTACATGTAAACTATAAGAATATAATTGTTGAATATTTGACCATTTGGAGCCTTATAAAAGTGATTATGACACTTATATTATTTTATTTTAAATGATGTCAAAGTTGTCACCTTCATAATTTAATAAATATAACAATTTAAATATTCGGATTTTATGATAATAAATTTGAGTAAAAGTATTATTATGGAAGATATTAGATATATCTGCATCATAGTATTTTATTTTTAATTTTTATGCAGAAAATATGTATATTAAATAATTATACAAAAAATTTGTAGTAATTATTTTATTTAGAGAAATATCAAATAAATGGATTTAAAATATTAAAATAAATGTTATATGAACAAATTAATGTTCTCCGTGAATATTTTAGATGAATATGACAAGTTAAGAATCTATTAAATATTTCGGTTTGTATATATCTTCGGTGTGGATTTTATTTAAATTCAAATAATTGAATAGTGTCAAAATTAACACTATTGATATTTTATAAAAATCACATATTATTAAAAATCACAAAAAAACTTAAAAATTATAAATTGAAATTTATTTGATCTAAAATTTCATAAAGTATCAAATTATGTACAATTCACAACACAAAAGTAATTATTTATAACAATTTATAATTTAGAATTGTATTACCACAAATAAAATTAAATAGATTAAATAAGGATTAATCAAAATTATAGGGTTTAAAATAAAATAAAAACAAGTATAAATTTTATTTTTTGATTATATTACAACCTTATATCATCTCACCTTTGAATTGATTCATTTTTTGAGGTTTTTAAGCGGGATCAGAATTTATTATAAGTTAATATTTTTTAGGATTCCAAAAGTGCCCCTCTCCTCTCTTATAGAAGGGAACCTCCCACCTCTCATCTTCACAACATTTTGTGCCTTTAATCTTGGACAAAACATGTCCATTTCTTTTCTCCACTTCCCTAGAAACATACTAGAGGTCTTGATCTTCTTCAAAGTCCAACTTTAGTGCCCTAAGATATGTTTTAGAAGAGGCGCATCGAAGAAGAGGCAATATCCTTTACTGATTCTTTCAAATTTATTTCTCCATATACATTCACTTTTTTATTTGTTTCATTATAAAGTAAAAACATCAGTATCAATCATATAATGATATGTTATTATAAATATTAAACAATCCTATTTCACATTCTATCTATCCTACAGAAAACGAAATCTCCGCGCGTGCGTACGTATGGATTACCGCCTCCACGTCGCGGTCTAATTTTTTTTCCACCACCACCTTACATGGATGGGTTTAATGGTGTAAAGAATAACTATATATGATTATTATAAAATGATACTATTTATAAGATATTCTATCATCCACTCCAATACCATTCAATAGCTATGGGAACGATATCATCGCTCATGCATACGTACGTATTACCGTCTCCACGATGCGATGAGATTCATTCTTCATTTTAACCATTAATGAATGATTATAAAGTATATATATTTCATAATAATGAAATATAAGTCATAATAATGCTACTTCATTTATGTATATATATATATTTTTCATCTACTTACTTCCATTCAAGTCAATAAGGAAAGGAAAACAGCGTTCATGCGTACGTACGGCTTACCGTCTCAAAGAGCTGTGTATTTCTTTCCATTTATTGATCTATTATATTCTAAATATATATAAATAACGTTTTACATTATTGAAGTAATTAATAATTATCTAAGTAATCATATGAATATTTAAATGTCAAAACACAGATGATAAATGAAATGATTTTACACAAAACACTGCTTTAACATGGAATTGACAAATGAACGGATAATATAAAGTCGTAAGTGAATCATATATGATATCATAATTTTTATTATGGTCCTGTTACATGTTAATAATATGTTTAAAACAACTATACAAGAGTTTTTGGTTAATATAGAAGAAATTGTACATAAGGTAAGGGATAATTATTCCAATCTCGTTCTTATCCGAGATTTTTTATTCATATGTATTTACAGGGGTTATATTTATCATCAATGTCCATATTTTCAAAAAATGTTTTCATAAAATGTTTAATATTCTTCCATGTTTGTTTAAAGTGCTGGTTACCCCTTTCTTGGCTTTTACTACGATGAATGGATGTGATCTTTCTTTTTTTACCATATGATGTACTTTTTGACTTTTCTGGAAATAGTAAGAGGATAATTTTTTTTAGTTATACGACGTGAATGGATTTTTTACAATTTCATAATTCCATATTTCCATGATGTTTATTCTAGAATATTTCATTATTATTTTAAATTAAATCCTTTTCTTTTAAAAGTGCATTGTCATTTTGAGAAAATAAAATGATTTTGAAGAAGAAATGATATTTTTATCATGAATTCATTTCAAGTGTTTTATCAAAACTATTTTCCATCTAAGATGACATTATTTAGAATGTTTATGATTCAAGTATAATGCCTCTATTATTTAAATTGTTTGATTTTTCTTATAATGAAATGTCATTCCTTTGTTTTATATAGATTATGTTAGGATGGGATGATATTTATGAAACCCATTTTATTCTTTGGGTTATGATGAATGATTTGTGATTGTTTTGTGGAACACAGAATAATGATTTCAATATGAGATTGGTGTGACCTATATCTACCTCCAATGCATTGGGTAATTATTTATATCTCATTAGATAGACATGGATGGAATGAAAAGTAAAATCTGGTTTAGTAATACAGGGCTAGAACGACAAGTAAACCCGGTTTAGTAATGGACTTTGTCCACTATGATGGTCTTGGCAGTAATTCCTTCGCTACTATGGAAATCATCAAATGTGACTAATGGTTTTCCAAAATTTCATGTTTTATTCCCATTCTATTTTATCATGATTATTGTTCCTTTATGATCAATCCCTTATTTACTGTCAAGATTTCGGTCATTAATCATGATTTTGATGTTTTATGTTCATGTTTTTACAATAAAATGTTTATGTGTTGTTTTATATTCTCCATGTTTGCCCTTACTTAGAATTTGAGAACACCCATTTTATGATTTTTTTTCCCCTGGATATAATGAAAGGTTTTATATAAGAAAACAAAAGGGGAAGTTCTTTATGGGAGATTTTGATGATCTTTCACCATGATTAGAATATTTTGTTCCAAGTTTCCAAAGACACTATACTAATACGGTCATTAGGGATCTGTTTGTGTTATGTATTTAATATTACGCGAAAGTAATGTAATGTACATGTACATCAAGAATTGGGTATCAACATTTATTGATATGAATCAATCCACAGGTAGTTATTATTAGTAATAATCCAAACTAATATTTATCATATATAGTGGAAAGGGGAAATTAGTTACAATACTTATTCTATAAAATATATATCCTAAAATGAAACCTCCAATATAGATTTATATTTTACTCATGAGGGAGAATTAATTATCCATGAATAGGTTATTTTTATAACAACTAATTATACATGAATCATGCTCTCACATTGATAATAAAGAAAACACTTAAAGTGGACCTCCCTTAGCAGTTTAGAGTCTTGTAGGATGTAATTTAGTAATAATGTGTAATTTCTTTTGGTAATGACAGTATCTTGGCATTTTAACATCATAGGGGTACCTTGATGAAATCTATGACATTTAATATCTTTCCACCAGGACATGATTCCATGTAGATTTACATCTTACTATAAAAAGAATGTGTATATAGTTTAGATTTATGTAATAAGAATGTTGTGTGACTGAGATGTGTTCTAAGTAGTTTAATTTCTCACATCTCATATGACTATGTTGTGCAATTTAATTTCATCCAACTAAGAATGTTTTATGATGAACATATTCAAAGTATTTCATAAGAAACCGTCCATTTATTTTTTGTTTGATACACTCACCATCAATTATGAAAAAGGAATTTACTTCATTATGGTAGACCATACATATGACATAATTTCATTACAACATTTCTTATATTTATGTGGTTTTATTCCAGGTAAAATTGTGTTTATGAGTGCTAATAAAAACCCATAAAAGAACCAATAGGGGTTAATTTTCACAATGAAGGCTCCAAGCACTCAGTTTTGATGTATTTTTATATTTTTAAGGGTATATAACATTTCCATCATTTAATTATAGTCCATATAATCTATTTTCATATTTCATATCTATAATAAATTGATCATAAATAAAAATTTGCAGAGAATTTAATTTTACATTGATGGATTGAACCAATTTTCTCAGGTAAAGTGGAAAAGTTGGGTATATTTTGTAGTTATACATGTTGTGGTGGGAAAATCCCCAAAATAATGAAAAGGTCTTTCAAATCTTGTTTTTCTATATTTTCCACCCCCAAATTGATATTATTGGATATGGTTTTATTATAATCAATTATATGTATATTTTCCTCTTCAAGGTAGTTGAATGATTGAATAGATAGAATTCTTTACTGCCATAAAAATCTTTTTGTATGGATGAGTATAATATGGTTTCATTATTAGTTGATACTATATAAGGGAAAAAAATATCGTAATAAGGTTTTCTTCACAAAACATATGATATACTATTTTGTATATTGTAGAGTGATATAATCTTATTCCTCTTGGAAAAGATGTTAGTGATAGAAAGGATGTACATGAACTATCTGATTATTTATGGTTGATTTAGGCCCATGATATCTATTACATAAATAATAAATGACCATGAATATTTGGATTTATGTAACAATTCTACGGGTCGATGACTGATTTTGTGATGCATCTAACAACGATTACATCTCTTGGTGGAATAAATGAAATCTTGTGTCATTGATGACCTAAAATATCAAAGTATCTTAATTTGTATGGAAGGTAGGAACCTTACTAATGATCTTAAAAATGACTTATATGGACTTACATTATATTAGAGTGTTTCTACTCCACCAATTCATATGATAACTCCATAAAATACTTTTAAAAACAAGAATTTTTTGTATTTTAGTCCAATATTAATAAAAACGTTCATTTTATCTCATTGAATTTTATATTTTCATGATCTATTCAATAAAATAATCCTATTTTTGAGGTATCCCAATAAGGTATACATCCATCCATTTGAAAAATCATCTTTCCAAAAGGTGGAAATAAACACAATGATCTCTTAAATGTTATTTCCAGTAAACAGTGAGACTTCCTAATGGCGTATGATTCCAATGATTGTATAAATATTTCATACATATTTCATGGAAAATGAAATGTTATCCAACATATCAGCTCATATTTTTGGGTAATTTGGGTTGTTGGTATACGATAGTTTTATGAGAAATTATTCCATTAATCCACTTATGTAGTCAAAAAAAGACTGTTGTCTTCATTTTTTATTCCATATTCACTAAACAATGACTTGATTACTGAATATTAATAACCATTTTTTTGGTGGGATAATTTTTTTAGTTCCACTTCCAAGTTGGAATTTATTTATTTGTATAATACGACATTATTGGTGAAGCCTTTAGAAAATAAAGAGTAAATAAAAACTTCTATATCCATAGAGATAAGTATAATGCCCAAACCAACTTTGTTGAGTTTAGGATCATAAATTATTTTACCCTTTTGTATTTTAAAAGTGTTTTAAGAGTATATCTCCCATGTTTTTTGGAGGAATTTAATAGACAATACTTCTTAATTGGGTAACATAGTGTCAAATGTTTCATTTTTTGATGAATTATATTCCATAAGAAAATATTATATTCCCTTTTACTTTATTTACTTTAGTGGTAAAAACCATTTGACTAGCATATAAAATAAAACCAAAAACATTGAAAACATCCATATAGTATAAGATTATTGAGGTTATATTTGAGTAGGTCATTATGAGATTCCATGTGAACTTTATGTTTTCTTAGTTAGATCAATTTTTTTAACATTATAGGTAAAATAAATAATTTTTTTTCACAAAATTTGAATATCATGTCTCAGATAATAGAATTTTTCTACCCAAATAATAGATAATATTATCATTTGATGCATCAATCATATGTTTTATAAAATAACCCAAGGATCCTTATAAGTTATTCACATATAAAATGTGTCTATTTCATTCTATAAGGTTAATCATAACCATTTGGATCAAATTTTACTTCTTGCCACTTTCAAAATATTCCATAAAATCATCAGGCCACTAATAGGTCACCCCCATTATCATTATATTAGAAAATGGTATAAAAATTCTAGGAACATTTTCTACAACTAATTTTATATAGGTGTGGAGTTCTTGAAGGCCTCTAAACTCTATGGGGTTTATATAAGGTGACATATATATGATATCTTTAAATTTATTATTAGTAGCATGAATTCCATCTTGATTTACTATGAAACCATGAAACATTCATGAGGTAAACCCTAATAGATAATTTCAAGGAATTCATATTAAAATTATTCTTCAGTATCTTATGGAAACATTTATCAAGATTAGCATGATGATTATTGATTTATTATGATTTTACAACCAGATATTAATAATAATATTAACCAATAATCTCAAATAAGGGGTTGAAAATACAGTGCATTTCATATAGATATGAGGAACTAGTGTTCTTCAGGTCAAAAGGAATCAGTCAGTGGAAGAGTATTTATTGGGGTTCCTTAAAGGTAGTTGCCTATTTATTTTCGTGATCCAATAAAATAATGTAATATAATTTATATAAATTCATGAATAAAATCATTTATATATGATGTTTCATCTATCAAAAGTTATGTGATAAGAATTGAGAAATACTATTTAGGGAATTACAAGTTGAGATATCTAATTTTTATGCACACACTGGTCTACCCATTATCCTTTTTCATGAGGAAATTGTTTTCTTGCCACTTCAGACACCTAAACTATTTAAATATGTTGATTTCAGTAATCTTATCACAATCATCATCAATATTTGTATCATGGTTTGGATGATTTTTTGATTTCATCTTGTAACTATAGTAATCCTTGGGAATACAAAAGATATGATGGTCTAAATTTGGTTCAGTGAAAAAATTAATATAAATATTGGTGAAAACATCTTGGTTTTGTTTTAGAAAATAAATTTAAACATCTTTTTCTTCACAATACACTATAATTCTAATCAATGTGGGTTTCATGTATTTTTTTAGATATTATTTATTTGTGACAGATCATAAATATGGGTTAAGACATCCACCTAAATATTTTAGGGGAATATGTAATATTTACTTTATCTTTATTATCCTCTAAAATTTTATTATTAATGTAAGTGGAATCAATATCATGAAGTTCTAGAAATATGACAGATAAAATCTCACACAGTATATGTTATATGAGAGCCTCTTTTAACTAATCTGAAAATGATACGGATATTTCAAACACTAAGGAAAACATAAATGAATTCTCACTTTTGGAATTGTTTTCATTAAAATTATTTTAAATTTCTTTTATATTTCATGTTCTATATTATTTGAATGATAAACTATTGACTAATGAGTACATGAATAAGTATTAAGTTTTCTAATATATTTTACTAATGATAAATACATATTAATTTCCTAGATCATTAAATGTGTTGAAATGGGTCATTTATGAATCGTTTGGATTGGTAATCAGAGCCGCACAATTCATTATGGTCAATTTTACTTATATTTGGTAGAATCCTACGTTGATGTAATTAGGGTATTTGGAATTAAAAACATCTTTATGACTATATAGTTTCGTATATATCCATTAACATAGTATTAAATAAATTAATTGAATGATTTGGGGCATATCATGTTCTAATTCAACCAATTCCACCCAATTAGGAAATTGAAATTCGTACCCTACTAAAAGAATAATGAAATTGGATTCAGAGATAAGGTCCCCAAACATATCTCTAATATTTATTTGGTTATGATTCCTCTAATTACATTTTTCATAGCCTTGAAGTGTCACTGTTAAAGGGGATGAAGTCATTTCAGTATTACCCATTTGACATTTCATTTAGATTTGAAAAATATTGATTGATATTCTATTTTCATGGAATTACCAATGGTTTTCAATGTAATCTATATCTAAATGAATATATATATATATATGGCTCAGATATTTCTATGGGATGACCTATCCTAATTTGATAATGTGAATACCACATGTCACTTTTCTGGATCAATCAATGTACACTACATTTTATCAGTGGTAACTGTAGATTCAAAATAATGACTATTTAACATATCCTCCACAAATACTTCCAGGTCCCCTTTTGAAAATTTAAGAGAATCAAGGATATAATTCTTTGCTAAGCTAATAGATAATTGTTTCAAGATATCATATATATTTTTCTAGAGGCTAATGCTTTGCAATATGGTTATTTTTTGGTCGTGTTCCTCTGTGGATGATGTTTTTTGGGGTAGACATATCAAGTGTTTGAACAATGGTCAAAGACTTAAATGATACAAAATGTTTTTTCCAAACTAGCCTACCCACTAGTGTTGTTTAGGAAAAAAATTTCACACTCACGATAAAAAAAATCAAAAAAACATGGTTTGGATATTACTTCATATATTTTGGGGTGTCCCCATGCTCTTTTAGGGCTCACTATAAGGTTTTCTGTGATTTTTTTTCATTTAAGGCTACATCGGGGATGTATTTAAGATATTGTCTCTACTACAACAATTTTTTCCCTGTTACCTTACATTTTATGGATTCTACCTTCGACTCCCTCATCAGGTCTATGTAATTTATATTCTTAAGGATACTCAATATCATATAAAGGGACTATTAAATAAATAATGATAATATAACAAGAGAGTAATTATTTGTCTGATGAGTGTTCTTTTTTGTGGGACAATGGAAATTTAATAATTAATTATTACATAAAATATGTATGTGCCAGGAAAGACATGGAAATATATAGGGAAAATTTATTTTACCTTATTCATTTTATTCCATTGTTATTAAATTTTAATGTACTGACTCGTAGAATATTATTTTGTCACTGAAGCTAGTTAAATAGTGGATTAAAAAACATAGTATATGTTTTGTTGGTTGAGTTTTTCAATGATGATGACATGTTATATATTAAGAATCTTTATTGTCATCAATTAATCAAATATTTCTTCATTGTTACATATAACATCTATTTATTCACTTTCATCCATTAAATAAATGATAGATTCCAACGAAACATGTGTTGGTGACCTTCCTAGTTACATATGTCATGTGTAATCCATATTATGGGATATATCATTATAAATATGGATCTATTGGATAGTGAAGATCAATGAATAGTGAAAAGGGAAATGGTTTTTCCAGAACAGAGGTCAATCAAATTAGTCATTTTGGTCTCTATCAGTCGAAATATATATTTCTTCATATATTCATTGAGAAAGCTATAAGCCTATTCATTTGGAATGGAATAAACTCTACATATCAAGTCCTTACAAAATTGTCTATTTTCCATATTTATATCATCCAAATTATAGTTATTTTGTTTTTTAAGTTTATTAGTTGTTTTATGGAGATAAATTATTGAATATAATTTATAGCTTGTTCCAGATTTAGATTGAATGTAACAGTTTAAATTTACACTTAGTCAGGGTTTTAACCTAGGCAGCCGATATTGGTTGAGATTTAGTGTTGGCTCACAGGATAGTGTTTTCCAATAATTGTGAGATTATAAAAAGATCAAATAATTCACCAAGATATTTTACTATAATAATTTTAATTTTAAAAACATCATGGATGTCATCTATACATAGTCCCCATAACTCTTATTGGGGGGAAGAATCACATTCATGGAGTCGGAAAAACCATCCCAATTGGTAGTAAATCCATAAATAAATCATTCAGGAGTTGTTTAAGATATTATATGTTAATGGTGGTTATATTAAAAACCCTAGAGAAGAATTGGTAATGACATTAACATCCAATATTTCCCATCATGTGGTAGATCTGGAAAAAAACCATAACTACTCTAACATTCATAAATAAAATTCTCTTTTTGTTTAAATTAAATTCCTTATTATTAATTATGATTGTTTAAAACACATCCACTTATTTGGTTTTGTTATATCCTATAATATTTAAAATAATAGTATGTATCATGTCCACTAATAGTATAGTTGTGAATAGTTATTGTTGGAACCATGGTCATCTATGCGTGAATTGGAGTATGGTTTGTGTTTGTTGTCAATCCTCATAGGAAGTTCAGAATGTGTGCCAACAATGTGCTCATACAGGTCAAGCAGATTACAGTATTGAAGGTGGAACCATTTTCCTGTTTTGCCAAATTTTTGGGCCTGAAAATCGACAAATGGAGAAAAGTGTTTTTGGCAAAGAGACATGTGCGTCGTGTACTTTAAGGAGAGATAACTTGCGCACCTAGTGTTTTTCAATATTAGAACATAGGAAAATGTCAAAGTGATAAGGGTCGTGCAAGTATTGGATGGGTCACGCAATTGACCTGCGCGCCGAGAAGGGACTTGCGCATCGGTCCCTAGGAGGTTTGGAAACATCCGTGCATATTGTTCTTCATGATAAGAACATCAAAATATGGTAATGGAAAGAGGTTCATTCAAGTATTGTTTTGGTGGCGCAAGTTAGTTACGCGACAGAGGCTAGGGCGGTTGGAGCTACGCGCCGAGACCTGCGCGCCGTGAGGATACTTTCTCTCCACCGCGTAGGGGGTCCTGTTTTCCTATAAATAGAGGAACACCCATCCTCATTTTTAACAAATTTCAAGACATAGAGATTTTTCAAGCTCCCGTCGTGCATGTAGTTGAGTCACGCAAGTGGTAGTTTGGTCGCGCAAGTATAGGCTGTGCACCGGTTGTTTGCTACATTCCCAAGGCGGTTTGGGAGAGAACGGAATTTAGTCGCACATGTTTGAAGTTGAAGTAGGCAGTGTCGCGCAGGTGGATGGTTGATACCTACACGCCAGTTTGATCTTGCGCACCGAATTTGTGTTGTACAAGAGACATGCGCACCAAGAAGTAAAGAAGTGCGCCAGTGTTTCTGAGCAGCGTGAAAGTTGGGAGATTGCTTGGTACTCTTGAAGGGAAGAGAGATTTGACTATAGGCTAGAGTTGGACTTGAACAGAGCATCTACACGCAACAGAGGATTTATCCCTTAGCGATGATGAAGAGACCTTGACGTCAATAAACTGAGTGTGACTTCACCAAGGGTAGTGATCCAGGGGGAGTCAACGGGAGTGACCTGATGGAAGCAGTGAGCTATCCCTGAATCTTTGTAAAGGCAGAGAGCCTGGGATAGAGTGACTATGACCGAACCATTATAATCCACACATAGTAAAGTTTAGTGGAATTTGGTATGACCAACAACCTATTGGCGTATGCTCCATGGACGTGGCCCTTAGTGGTGAATCAAGTAAAAAGTGTTGTGTCTTCTCTCTGCATGTGAATGTTTTATTTCTGTTCATATCTGTCATACAGGTTTAATAAGTTCCTACCAATGTGGGAACAAGATCCCTCACTTTAAAACAAAAATATTACACCCTGATTCACCCCTCCCCTCTTAGGGTGTCCTAGGGTCCTACAGTTATCACATAATTATTATAAATAAAATTGATATGGAAAAGGAAGTGATGACATCAATCATTTGGATCAATACATATGAACCCATTTTATTGGATATTTGGAGTGGGATAAAATCCTATTTTTCTAATGAAAAAATACGTGATTATATATAATAACTAAATAATAATAGAAACTGTTTAAGGGAGAAGTTCAATATCAATGAGATCAAAACAGAAACCATGTACACTGAACCACCCAATGCAGATATCCCCATCAAACACCATACTCTTAAGTATTTTTTTGGGGAAACAAAGGATTATTTAGGATGACCCTAATAATATGAATATGTATTTTTTATTTATTAAATAATAATAATAATATTTACATATAATCATTGTTAATTTATAAATGATTTTAACTTTGATACAATATAACATGATTTTCCTTTGTGGGTAATATAAAAAAAATTAAAAAAAATTATGAAATAATTTATTGTATATTTAATTAATATTTTAAAATATAATTATTAAATAAATAATAATAAACATAAATTATATTATTTTTTATTATGTTTATGGAATATTTTATATATTTAAAAATAGGTGTTGTCAAAGAAAATTTTGTTACTAAATAAATGATGATTTAATTTTAAGAGAAAAATGTCACATATATATATAACATAATAAATTAAAAAATATTTTTTGAATCCTATCATCAAAATTATCAAACGGTGAATTTTTCATTATTTTATGATACAATAGAATTTTCAGGTAAAAATTTAATACGATATAGATATACAGTGTGTATTATGACTTCATAATGACACAAAATGATTGAATACATTATTATAAGGTTATCCTTGGCCAAATATAATGTGCCCAAAAAAATATTTTTATTTTAGGTTAATTTAATAGTTTTCTAAAGTATTAATTAATTCAGCAAAACCTATATTATATTTTATTTGTTTAAAATCATTTTTTCAATGACATGACTCATATCCACATCTCTAAGGGTAATATTTTAATATGTCCAGCATGTATCCTTGTAGAATAATGAAAACCCCTTATCTAATGATTTTTATATGGGAATAAACCATGGGATGGTTAGTGGTTTCATTAAATTATTATATTGATTCCAAAACCTAGGTTTTGGATATAATAATGAACTCCCATGCATTTTCCAACATATACCCACCCAATCATCCAGTATTTTTTACTCAAAACCCTTGTATCGTATATTTAATCTAATATAAAATCACTATTTCCTGGCATGGTTCCCTCTATGGTATCATGAATCCCCTCCCATGATTTTGATATCATCCTCTCATTGCAATGGATATCTCTCTCTTTATTTCTATACAGGAACATTTTTTGTATATATCATTTTTCATCTCAATTTTTTATGTTTTCATGACATTATAATGATCCGAATAGATTAAAATTGATATCCAAATATTTAATGATTGTTTATATTCTCTAATTATATCTTTAAATAATATTTTACTATTCAAAAATTTATTATGGGATCCTTTCCATCTTTATGATCAATCATCTTCTTCATTTTATGCATTTTATTTCAAATTATCAATGATGGGGTATGTTTTTTTCACATCCATATAAATTAACATTTTATTTAAAAATACTAAGAGGACTTATTATTACTCATTAAACCATTTAATGAATCCTTATTTACTATCCTTATGCTAATTAAATTTCACAAAAAAAATTCAAATCCAAACCAATATATTATGAATAATATCACTATATCCACATAAAGATATTCAAATGAAAATTTCTATACATATTTGATTGAGGAATATCATGTATTTATTTAACACTCCTTGATCATGGAGCAATTTTTTTAATATTATCCTATGTTTTATAGTCAGTGTGGCACACAATTCTGATTTCATGATTTGAATGTGACGTGTGCTCCTAGAATTATATATAACTCTAATGCATTGAGTAATATTTTAGTCACGTGATAGGTCACACAATGGAAGTTTCAGTGAACCTAATATATCATGGTAATTGTTTCACCATGTTATGATTTCATGGAGGTTATCCTTTAGTAATGATCATTATGTCACATTTAATGTAGTTGAAACGTTCCCATGTTGTCATTATGTTATCATGTAATATCATGCCTCATTTTTCCTGTCAATGATTCTCACCCCACTTATGTTACCTGGATATGCCTATTGGATCTCATGTAAAAAATTATAATCATGATATTATTTTATTATTCCCTTATTAGGCTTTATCTCGCACCATTTTTTTATCTACGCCCCCAGCTTATCCCATGCTCTTTTAGAAGATTTATGGTTTCTAGGAGCATGGTAAAGAAGACTTCAATTATTATAGTGTATCCCATGTTTAAGATGTTTATTTATGTAACATATTTCAAAATACACTTGACATAATGATCTTAATGGTTTTATGATGTGCACATTTATGTAACAAATATAGAATTTATGTGTATTAAAGGAAAGGGTTTTCATAATTGGTATCAAAGTCATGTGTAGTTTTTTTATTAGGATTATAAAACTCTAGAGAAGTCTATTGGGATAAGACTAATTATATGAATACATCCATAAATTTTTGTAATGTATATAGTAAGTGATTTCCAATGAGATACCTCCTTTTCAAGATACTACAAGTGGATGTTGATCTTGAAAAGATGTAAATCAGGGTAACGCATAAAAATGAAAAATTGGGCAAGATATAATTGGGAACTATTTCATGGAAATGGGTCTTACTACACATCTTGTTTGAAACATCAAAGGGATACACTTTCCAAAATTTATAAGCTCATTATGATAAAATTTTAAGGGAAAAATTTTCTCAATAGAATATATGTTTGGAAAAAGATGAGGGATAAAATAGATTCAATCCTAGATGTTTATAAGTTAATGAATTAAATTTAATTTAAAAATTATCTCTTTAATTTCATTTGATTCCATTTTATTATTTCATTTAAATATTATTATATCCCTTATATATAACTTAACCTATATAAAAAAGTCTGAGATGAACTTCTAAGAAATCCTTGTCATACTCCCTTGAGAAGAATTTGATGCAATTTTGGTTTTGTATTGGATTTACATGAAAATTTCTATGATAAAATGAAAGGAGTATGAAATCACTCTCTATATCATGAATCACCCCCTTATTCTATTCAAGTGAAAGATGAAATATGAATCATTGTTAAAACTAACATCCCAATAATGGATGTTATTTCCCAACGAGAGTGAATATCATTAAAAAATACATCCTTTAATATATTATCCTTCAATGGAACATATAACTGGGACTTCTCTAACAAAAAAATCAATATATATTGGATGTTGTGGAACTTGATAGGATGAATAGACAACTACAATAGAATATTTATAAAAGTTTTATATTGTCATGTGATTCATAATTGGATGCTTGAGTCCTATTCATCAAGAAGATGGATATATCATTTCACATTTTCATTGATTATCGTGAGCTTGGTAAGATCTTGATATCGATTAATCTACCTCTTCACAAAATATTTATTTTCTTCCAACATGGGTATATCTGTTGGTAAAAGAACATTATCTATTGGTAAAACGTTTTACCAACAAAAATTGTCATGTCACTAAACTATTGGTAAAAACTCTGTCTCTAAATGTTATTGAGAAAGATAAAATTATTTTATTGCAATTATAATAATACCAACAGATAATATAAATTTTCGTCAAAATTCTTAAAAACAAATTTTTATGACAAATCTATCTGTTGGTAATATTATTACCAAGATATAATATCTATTTATAAATTAAATTTAAATAAAAATATTAAAAAATATAATAAAATTTCATTCTATATTTTTTAATTTATTATATATAATACACATGTTTTAATTATTAAACCGAAAAAACATTTCATACATGCTCAAACAAGGAAAAAAGATTAATTATAAAAGATACAAAATGAATCAATACATAGTTGAAGTTGCTTGATATATAAAAATATCCTAAAAACACAAAAACCATGATCCATCTATCTCTCCTCCCCCACCCCCATGAGAAAAGGATGTGTTGTCACTTGACTGCAACCCCCAAATGAGAAAAGGATATGTCATCTCGATTCCTCCAGCACCCATCATGGTAAAACACTTACTCCCACCAAATATCTTTCATCACCCCTCAAGTAAGCCACTAGAAGAAAGACACCACATCAACTCAAGTCGTTACTATACCACATCAGCTCAAGTTACTGTTATTCCACATCATTCATCTCCAAGATCTACACCGCACACAATCATAGAGCATATCCACATATTTAGTGAAAAATATATGCCTGAATTGAAACAGAAATAAAAAGAAATAAAATGATTTGCATAAAATTAACATTTTTCATCATCCTTCATGACATATCAAGAAATGGTAGTCCAAATGAATGCCACATCCAACTCCATGATCTACAACCACTCCAAAAATAAAGCAATAATTATAAATTTCACAATTAGTTATGTTTGACCCCAGGTCCATGAAGCAAACACCCCACAATTTCACCTCCCTCATCCCACCCAGTTTTGATGAATCAACAACCTAATGCCTGATATATGATGGCAAGCCTCCAGCAAATCCCATACCATCCCTTGCTGGTGCAGGGAGAGAAGATGCAGAATACTGGCCCGTCTGAAACCCCTGGTATGCCCCTAAACCTTGCAAAGAAGCCTGAGAAACATAGTTTTCAATCATGTTAGGACCGAAACTCTTAATCCCCATTTGTGTACTAAATCCTGCACTTAAGCCATTAGAATTACTGACACCCCTGCTAACATGTTGCGACATTCTTCCTGAAAGAGATGGTTACATTACTGTCTGAGGCAGCAACCCAACCATACCCATCATTGGACTCAGAACATTCATCCCAAGATTCTGATTAACCAAGACCGTACCTTGTTTTGGATTCTTCCCAATCAACCCCTAGTTCAAACCCAAGGGATATGTTGGCAGCACAATACTACTTGGGGAAAATGTTGTAACCACATTTTCATAGGATTAGCATTTTTCATTGTTCTTGTTGACATCTCAAGGATTTGTAGTTCAAATGAATGAAACCTAGGCATCAGTGAGGAACCTCAAGTCCCACACCCTTCAGATCCATGATCTACAACACACAACCAAAATAGCATACTCACATATCAGTGCAAAATATCTGCATGAATTGAACCCAAAATAGAAATAAATGAAAGTGTAAAAAAATTGAACTGCATAGAATGATCATTTTTCATCATCCATGTTGACATATAAAGGATTGGAAGTCCAAATAACTGAAATCTAAGCATCATTTCTCCCAAAACATTCCAAGATCCCAAACAATATATTTTCTCACAATATCATTTCCACCTTGACTATGTAGTGATGGAATTGATTATAAAAAGTTTTACTTCTTATCATTAACCAAAGAGTCAAAATTTAAAAAACTTCCCATAGAATAAAATCCAAGCTCAGTTATACCGGTCAGATGTGTATGGGCCTTGGAACAACCATATCATCTCCACAATAGCATTCTATATTGTACAGGTTGAGAGGGACAACATGCAAGCCAAAGTAGATGAGTGAGCCCAATAACAAAGAAATCATGTAAACTGATGCATGGAACATGTGTAAAAATAAAATAATGATTCCCAAAAAAAACAACAAATTATGGGTAAACAGTAACCCAACATGCCCATTAATCCACCTCAATGAGGAAAACAGAAACCCAACATGCCAATTTTAGTTTAACATGCCAATTAATCAACCTTAAACACATTCTCATTAATCCACCTTAAACATGTGCCAATTTCGGCTTATCATTTAACACACCTAACACTAATTTTTTAACCAAACAACCACTTCTGTGTAGTTTTCAGAAATTTTATCACTTCATCCACCTTAGTGAGAAAACCAGCAACCCAAAATTCCAATTTCAGCTTAAAATGCCTGTCAATCCACCTTAAACACATGCCCACCAATCCTCCTTAAACACATGCCCATTTTAGCATAACATGTAACAAACCAAACACTCTAATTTTTTAACCAAACGACCCCTTCTGAGTAGTTTTTAGAAATTCCAGCACTTATTACAACCAATTATTTGTTTATAATAGTTTCAAATTCAATATGATCATCAATAAAACTTTACTAAGGCTTTGAACAACTCTAAAAAAGTATTTAAACACATATTAAAGTTTAAATACATAAAAGTTTTCAAGTTTTGCATAAATGTAATCATGTTACTTTCAATAACAAACAACCACCCATTCTGAGTAGTTTTCAGAAATTCCAGCACTTATTACAACCAATTATTTATTTAAAATTGTTTAAAATTCAATATGATCATGAAGAAAACATTACCCAAGGCTTTGAACAACTCTAACATAGTATTTAAACACATATCAAAGTGTAAATACATAGCAGTTTTCATGTTTTGCATAACGGGAATCATGTTACTTTCGATAACAAATAACTACACCTTCTGACTAGTTTTCAGAAATTCCAGCCCATATTACAACCAATTATTTGTTTAAAATAGTTTAAAATTCAATATGATCATCAAGAAAACATTACCATGGCTTTGAACAAACTCTAACATAGTATTTAAACACATATCAAAGTTTTAATACAAAGCAGTTTTCAAGTTTTTCAAAAAGGGAATTATGTGACTTTCAATAATAAATAACCACCTACATGGAGACAAAAAGATAATGCTTAAATGTAAATACATCTGAATTGTAACCCCAAAATTCGAAAAATAGGTTTTTAAGCCCTGATGGGGAAACTGTTATTACTAAAATGCTTGTATAATAAAATGCTTCACATGCACCCCTATTGTAATTGAATAATTGATCTGCTAAATAGGCTTACATTTCTTGTTTTTCGAGTCATCTGGAGGATACTGAAGGTAGAGTGGAAGCTGTTGGAACTGAGATATCAATTGATAGAGTTAAGTCATGACTGTTCTATAATCTGGCTGGTCATGATGGGTTTCTTTGAGTAACATTGTTAGGGGGTTGGCTGGTGTTGGAATGGTGGTGTATTGATGAGGAATCACAGTGTATATGGGTGTGTCATAGTGCGTGGGGTTCAAAGTGAGTATTTTGGAAAAGGGATACTCATATGTCTTGTTTACAACCCTTAAATAAATAATATTTAAACACTTGTTTCTTCCATTAAAGATTTAATTGTTAGGGAATGAATGGTTTTGATCATTGTATATAAGAGGCTGCAAGAAATGTGCATATTTTCTAGTATTTCGAAGCCAAAGTGTTGAGGTTAGTTCATGTGGCATGGGTGACCTAGGAAGTTTTGGTGTATTTTCTCAAATTATCTTCACTGCATGGTAAGGGATGACGTTCCATGGAGACCTGAGTTGAGATTCTAGATTATATCCACCTATATGTTATCACACTATCATAATTTGGTTGTGACAGGTTCCTCTCTTCTATATTCTAATTATTTTTATTGATTTTTTGGTCACAATACAACTATGGCCATCACAACATGAGCCCTGGGTGGTCTGTTCTAGGAGATCACAACATTAGTTTTATGGTCATCTTATTATACTCTATCTAACAGAATGATCATTGAAGAACATAATTTAAAAGAGGATCCAAGAGCTCTCCCTTCTTTATTTATATAAAGTATTGATGTTCTGAGCCTACGTTTTCATTTGCAAAATGTTGAGGGTCAGAATGTTGTGAACAATTTGAATGTAATCTTCATATTCTTTTAAATAATATACACAGATTGTATAAAAAAATTGTTTAAACTAACAGTACTACAATGCATTGAAAGTACATGTACCAACATAAATATATAGTGATGGGAGTCTATGTAAATGTGTTTTTAATATAATGTTAATCATATAGGAAATAAATTGTTACATACCATTGGGTGTGAAAATGACATTGATGTATAACTTGATACAGTTCGACTAGAGGTTGCATCATAAGGCACAACCTACAAGGAAATGAACAGTAAAGAATTCCGATTGATAAATAACTGTATATTTTATGTGAAAGAGGTAATAAGGAAATACCTTGAATTCATTTGCAGTGTTCTCAAAATCTATGGTTTGTTCCACATTATCTGTTATAACGACAACTTTAGAAGAATTGTGTTATAATGGTGAGTTGGTCTTGTGCTCATGTGCACTAATGGCATGTGAAATTATGCTGCCTCCCTTCATCGGATGTTCAAACCTCAGGTAGCCCTAAATTAGGACTGAACTCACATACATCTCCCTAGCTTGAATAGATGATCATTGGACCCAAGCCAACCTGTCAAAATAGAAACTAGGAAGTAATCTGACCACAAAAACGGAATTACTTACAAGGCAGTAGTGCCATGGACCACGTCAACAGCAGTGCACCAACCTGGTTTGCATTGATCCCCTTGGCAGCCTCAACTAGACTCCATGGAATTGAAAATGACCAATGTGATGAACGAACGCGACCCCAATCAAAATCCATCAACATTGAAGGAATCTGTAGTGAATAGCAGATCCATATAGTAATAAAAATCAAGGAGCCCTTGCAATATATAACACCACAACCCGCCTTTGAATTGCCCTGATCTGGACTAGTCATGGTAGCAGCGTGAATCTCAGTGAGCTCCCACCATCATGCAGTCAGGCACCTCTAGTTTCAAACAGCATTTCATCACCAGCATCAATGCCACCCTGGAAATATATAAAAAAAAACACCCAATCCGCAAGGCTGTAGTGGTGACCAAACCATGACAGCCCTACATTGCGAACAACAGCGCCCGTGTTGCAGCATCTCCTTGTGATTTTAGCAGCAAATAGGAACCTATGGGAAGCAAGAATTAACCCCCAACTGGACCTACTTCCAAAAAAGGCCTCCTAAACATGCAACTCAGATCGGAACCCACTGGTACATTGTTACAGTGATGCCCATCTCCCATAGTAGTGGTACATATTTAGGCATCCTCCAAGTATAAGAATGATCTCCTCTGTGAGCCGACCTCCTACAGACCTGCATGGACCATCGAAGCCATAAGTCACGGACCACCCAGCTGTGATTGGCCCACCTCATCGGGTGAGGATGTCGGACGGGGGGGGGGGGTCGTGCGATGATGTCGAAGGGGGATGCTGGTCGGGAACAGGGAAGAGGTTCACAAGATGATGTCGGAGGTGGACGACGGTCGGGAATGGGGAGGTTCCGGCGGGGAATAGGGTGGTAGAGTGTGGGAAGCG
Source organism: Viscum album (assembly GCA_963277665.1). Taxonomy (NCBI): domain Eukaryota; kingdom Viridiplantae; phylum Streptophyta; class Magnoliopsida; order Santalales; family Viscaceae; genus Viscum; species Viscum album. The sequence goes on along the minus strand of OY728143.1, from coordinate 458,319,644 downwards.
GGGTCGCGGGGTCGCGGGGAACGGGGGTAGGGTTTGGGGGAGGGGGTCGCGGGGAATGCGTGGGGTGATTAGGGGCGAACATTTGAATTTTTTGCGAATATATATAATGAAAAAATTTATGAATTTATATAAAAATATATTGTATAATGATTATGTTTATATATATATATTATCAATAAATATTAACAAATTATGGATATTTTAATTAATCATATATAATATATCAATTTTTTGTAAAATGTTTGATATTATTGAATAATTTGTTGTTAACAGATTTTTATAATGGTAAATGATTTTTTTGATAATAATAATTAATAACAACTTATTCATTTATCGATAAATCAATTATTGGTATTATTATGATAAGGTGACAGATTTAAATGTTAGAAAAAAATTTATTGGTATTATACTACTAATATAAAGCGACATATCTGTTAGTAAAAATAATTGTTGGTACCTATAGTTAATATCAACATAATTTAATATCTGTTGGAATTAATCATCTTTACCAATAGATATATTATCTGTCAGTAATTTTCTGTCAGTAAATGTCACTTTTTTTGTAGTGATTTATGGATTAACGACTTGTTTAATTAGAAACATAGAGGCCTATATTTCTACATGGTTAATTTTTTATCTGCGTGTTATCATGATTTTTTAAAGAATGATGATATCCCCACAAATTCATTTTGTAAAAGTTACAAGAACTATGAGTTCATATTAATTCAATTTAGGCTCACTTTCACTCCATAAATCATTTTGGGGTTGATGAACAGAGACACTAGAGATTAACTCAGAAAAAAATTGGTTGTATTTATAGATGATATTTTAATATACTACCAAACAAAGGAGGAACCTGAGGTGAAATAGAGAATTGTGATAAAACCCTTTTGAAATTATAAATTAATGAATAATACAACAATTGTGAGTTCTATTTGATGAAATTCTTATTATTGGGGAATATTATCAAATTTAATGGGATATCTGTGGACCCTTAAATGATATAAAATTAGTATGGATGGTTGTAGTCAACATCCATGACAAAATTCTATAGTTTTATTGGGTTACATGTGCCTTATCATCAATTTTTTAGAAATTTCTCATGATTGTTAGACCTTATAACCAACCTAACTTGTGAGGGAGTCATGTTATTATGGAATAATGAATATAAATAGAGCTTTAATTATTTCCAAAAGTGGAATATTGCAACAGCTATACTTATTATACCCAAATGTGGGGATCTTTTCATTGTATACAAAAATAATTTGATGAATGGATTGGGTTGTACACTAATTCAGAATGAAAAAGTAACAACCTATGCTTCCAGGAAATTGAAACTTTGTGTATAGAACAACAAAACACATGATATAGATTTGGCTGCATTTTTCACCTGGTATAAAATCTGGGGGAATTATATCATTGGGGAGAAGTTTGAAATATATATAGATCATTTGACCCTCATGTGTATATTCTTATACATTTACTGGAATATGAACTCAGGATAATTGTTAGAGCTAATTAAAGACTATGAATACTCAATCCAATACCATCCTAGGAAATAATGTAATGTGGGTGATACTCTTATTAGAATAGATCTATGAATTATATGATTTATGAGAAATGATAAGGATCTAATAATCTTATTCATGAAAAGGATGAACATGGGAATAATAAATGAAAGTACATTATCAATCTTTTCAAAATTTATTTTAAAACTATCCCTTTTTAAAAAATGAAAAGGATTATTAATGAGATAATGAGGAAATTTAGAAGAAGGAATAGGCAGTAAGTTAAGAAAAAAATTTCTAAGATCAAAAATTAAAAATGAAGGAGTTGTGATATTTGGGTCACAATAATGTATACCATCAAATCCCGAGTTAAAGAAGGAGAAATTGAATTATAAACAATGATAGAAATTTCACATCCATACATGGAGCATAAAGACATATCAATATCTCCAAAATAATGTTTTGTGGGATGATAAGAATGAGGATATATTGGAATATACATTATCGTGTCTTGTATGTCAGAATATAATTGATAAATGAAAAAACTCGAGGGGAGTATGAAAAAATTAACTGTAACTACATGGAAATGGGAAAACATAAACATTGTCACTGAAACATATATTTTGAAGATATTATGTTTAAAAAATGTTTTTTGTGTTAGGGTGGATCATCATACAAAAACTTATCTCTTCATATCAATTTGACATGACTTCTCACCCAATCAATGTGAACAGATATACAGTAGAGAATTGGTGATGTTTTATGGAACACCAATATAGAATTTATAATATCAAGACTGATTATTGACCATAATAATCTGGAAGATTATTTAACATTTTCTAAATACTAATTTGAACATCATCATGGCTCATCGTCCTCAAACTAATAGATGTTTTGGACAGACTATCGATAAACTCAATGACATGTTGATATCATGTTCAGTGGACATAAAAGAAGTATGAGATAAACATCTTCATACATTCATGTTGTTATATGATAAATTTATCCACACATGAATCCAAATGGACAAGTGATTTGTTAATGAGAAGACGTGTAGAACACATGCATGATTGGAAAAATATGGTGAACACAATTATTTGGGTTATAAAATAGTGGAAGAAATAGTTAAAATGGCCAACAACAATCAACGACACATTCGGTATGCTCTGAGACAAAAATGATCATAATGAAAATAATTAATAAGACATAGTGTTTTATGTTAGAGAAAAGGTGTTCTTATGCATATATCTATTGAAGAAAGTCATGAGGTTTAGGAAAATGGGAAATATTATGCCATGATACATCAGTTCCTTTGAGATCCTTGATCACAATCGAGTAGTAGACTATCAAGTTGCATTCCCACTTATCCGATATTAATTAAATGATGTGTTCCGTCTACCCCTATTTAGGATGTACATATTAGACAACTTACATGTTCTGAATATATAGATAGTACTGTTGGAGAATCATCATTAATATGAGGAGCATCCAGTTTGGATTATAAATCATATAGACACAGTTCTATGAAATAAGACAATACACCTTGTCAAAGTGCTATATAAAAAATAATATATTGATGAGGAAATATGGGACCAATATGAGGTGATGATATAGAATAATCCACATCTATTTTAGTTTGTGGATTGAAAATTTTGAGGGTTGAATTTCGGAAGGGGTATGATTGTATTGACCAAATATTTCATAAATAAAATTCACTTTTTAATTAAATTAAATTAATTATAATGTATTTGGATAATAGAAAACACATGAACATCTTGTGTTTTTTTTTTGTATCCTATCATATAAAATATAACATTAGGCATTATAACCGTTTCAAATATATGCATTGTATAATGATCATATGATTAGTATAAATCAAATAGACACAAGAATAGGAAGTGATGGCCTCGACCAGTAGGATCTTTCCCTATGAAGGCCATTTATCAGACATTTTGAGGGAGATTACATCACTTAAAATTTCCATTGAATGATCCCTAAACAAGAACCAATAACAAAATCATAGAAAAACTATTTAATGTAAATGTTCAAGATCAAAGAGATCCAATCCCAAACTATGTATGCCAAACCACCACACAAAAATCTCATAGTTGTGCACTTAAAATTAATTTATTTTCTTTTGTAAAAACGGGATATGAATAAAGAACATAATAATATGAGTATGTATATAATATTTTACATAGAATAATTGTTATATTTATTTCTTATCAATGTTATTTTATAAATATTTTTTACAATGATATGATAAAATAAATATTTTACTTTTTGGAAATATACAATTTCAATATATAAATTTCTTTTTTGGAATTATTGGATATTTAAGTAAGTAATGTTTTAAAAAAATATTATTATTAAATAATTTCTATTGAATTTGAATTATATAATAATTTATATGAGGTTACAAATAATTTTTATAAGGGTTTTAATAATTTTATTTTTATATAACCAAGAATTTCAAATAAATTTCGATTCTATTATAGAAGTAAAAATTCTCAGAATTAATTTTTTTTCAAATAAAAATTATTTTTTAGTTATTAAATTGATATTATCCAATAGTGAATTTTCCATACTTTTCTATGAGAATCGATCTTTTGGGTAAATATAATATATTTCATAAATTGAAATTGTGTATTATGTAATCGTAATAACTAAAAAGTGAATTAACAAATCAAATAATGGATATCCATGACTACTTATCTATCTCCCTTTAAAATAATGTGGGTTTTATGTTCTTTTACTACTATTATAAGCCTTTTATGATTCCCTCGAAACCTATATTATTATTTATAGTTTAATAGTTATTTCTTAAGGACATGGCTCACTTTAACATCACCATAATTAATATTTTAATCGGTTTGGAACGTAGAATTATAAAATAATGAGAAACACACATATTTGGAAGAATCCTTGGGAAAAGTCCATGTTATGGATTGTGGTTTTTATTACAATATTTACAGAGTAAGAATCCTATATTCAGTAAGAAATAAATAATACCAATCACGTTTCCTATATAAACCCATGAATTCTCACCATCATATTCAATAAAAATCATTGGATCAAAAAATTAATTTTCTATATGCCCTCTAAAGTCGTCCAGTAGTTCCCCAAAGCTTTGATGATTCCCCTCCCAATAATATGGAATAACCATCTCAAGGTAAGTGACCTCTCTCTATTCTTGTTAGATAAACAACCATATTTGTATTTATCATTTTGAATATCAAATTTGTTCTATTTCCATGAATTTTAAAATTTCCCTATACTATCTAATTGATATCACAATAACAAGAGATCATTTGTCTCCTTTCATTATACCCTTCACCAAAGCTATCTCTATTCCAGAATATATTGAGGGGTCCTTTCCATTTCTTTTTTCATGAATATTTTTCATTTTATGACTTTTATTTCCGATTTCTAATGTTGGGATATGTTTTTTGAAACTAATATCACATTTCATTTTATTTACAGAAGATTAGAGACACCATTCTCTCTTAATAAACCATTTTATTATTCATTAAGTAATACCATTATGCTACCAAAAGATACAATACATAACAATATTCTAGTTTGTATTATAATTATATTTATGTAATTTAAAAATAATTAATTTGTAATGAAGAAAATGGTTTTAATTAAATTACTGTACATGAATTTTTTTTCCCATCAACGTATATAAATGGAATTAATATTTGGATACTGATTAATTAATAAGGATTTCTATTATGGGACCACACCATGAAATGAAATGTCTTATGTTTTTCGTTGGAAACTATATTCAATTAATAGTTGGTAATATTGGATTCCCAATGTTGTGTGGGTAAATATTTTCATCTACCCATTGAATGTTGGGTTTTATCCATAGTTATACTATATAATTTCATCTTTACATAACATTTATTTAGGATTTTAGTAAGACAATGGTAATAATATTTTATGATGTAATATCAAGATGATATGGAACTTGAGTGAAGTCAGTGATGTTTAGAGGTAAACTTGGAGGGTTGTCCAGCATTTGCGGATCATAACCAATATATGATGCCTTGAGGTAATTTGCATGAAATTCTCTTTAATGATTATCTTATAGAGGGAATTTAATACATATAACTTCTATTGGTTTTTAATATATTTATTAAATAAAACATAGTATGACTATATGACTAGGGAAGATATTTAATGGTTTTATAGGATCCTCGTGTTTAAGGGTATATCTTGAATGAGTAATGATAGATCTTCCTAGAGAACATACCATGTAGGGATATTTACACATATATTAATGTTTAGTATCTTCACCGCTTTCATTTCTACCTCACACTATGAATATATTTCCTCAATTATAGGTTCTTCATATTCAAGAGGTAATTGTAGGGATGTAGCTAAATATTTCATTTTCATTGTTTGAAGCTATTTATAGAGGAAATAGCATAGAATTTTAATGAGTTCCAAAATTTTTACCTTTCATTTTATTGATTTCATGTAAGACATCATTGGATATTTTAGGGCTGAGGATGTTTCAAAAATAAACAACATCCTCTTATTCCTCCATAGAATCTTTATACTATATAGAATCTACAATGAACATTTTCCTGATGTTTACTGACGTATAATGCATTATAGGATTTATATTTTCTTCACAACGATAAGAGGATTGATAAATCATTGTGTATATTTTTAGTAAGGAATCATGATTTACATGACATGTTTATATCTTAATAGTCACTAGGGATTGTATCCAATATATGGATTCATTATTTCATCCTTTATTTCCCCAAAAACTTTTTTCATAATGTCTAATCTATAGATATCCTCCTCAAAGACATATTTTATGAATTCCAAAGAAGAAATATGGGTCATAGAAAGACTAATAATACAGTTACTCATTTTATGACACTGCTCATAACATGGAAAACAATGAAATCCATGAGGATGGAAGAGGTTAGAATAATAGTTCCTCCAACTCTACAGGTCAGGAATTCTCATGTTCTATTGGTGCATCATTTTGGATGTATTAGTTATTTTATGAATTGTGATTGGTTTTGGAGGTAAAACTTCCCCTAGTCTGATGGTTAGAGGATAGTCCATGATATATTCCACCACATAATTTTTTTTGGTCATATGGAACTTCATATTTTTCATTCAAACATGATCTATGGTAAATATATATTCTTAATGTGATATCATCACTATTATAATTAATTTTTCCTTTAGGGGATTTACTATCCTCAACATATATGCTGGATAACTATTTTTAAATTCTTGATACAAGAACCTTTAGATATTTTTCACTTAATTAGTTTGATATTTATAAAATTAGGTTATAGAAAACCCTCAATGAGCATACTAACGATGGTTTGTAAACCCCTAATATGAGTGTAGTTCTGAAATGATGACATTTCATGATGTCATTTTTAGTGGGCTTTCTATATCGAGGAGCAAGGTGATATTAAATGCCCCATGATCATCCAATACTATTATATAAAAAAATTATTTGATGTTAATGAATAAATTATTTACATTTATCCAGGAATTGAAACATTCAAAATTATTATTCTAACACTAAATTTCCAATTTCATATGTCGTAGAACAAAAAGGGTGGGCACATAAATCATTTTGTAAAATTATTTTATTTCCTAGATTTTATTTTCATATTATTCATAGGGAAATAACATATAAATTATATGGAGAAGATTTTTCAATATATTCTGACTTATAAGATTTAAAAATTTCTCTATTGATGTTTTCATAATTCTATATGAGTGGTTTAAAAGGGGTAAAACCTGACTGGTATGTTATCATTGGATATTTTTTTCTCATATAAATATTCTCTCTTCATGTTTTTGAGAGATTTATTTACTAAGTGTTACCAAAGTGTTCGTTTTCAGCTTCATTATTATCGTAAAAAGGGTCTATAGAAATATAATATATTTTATTTGATTGTTTAATAGTCTAAGGTTGCTTTAGAGAATAATAGTTTCCCCAAAATTTCATCCACATGAGAGATAATTTTTCTAGTTAAGGAGTTGGGATGAAGTTAATGGTATCATATTTTCAAGTGCCTCACAATTTTTGTGCTTTCACATAGTTTTTAAAAAATATAGGACTTTATTTCTAAAATAAAGTATCACTATATGATGGTTCTTTTTAGTTGCATCAATAATGGGGAGGACTATCGTTATGGAGTAATGTCTGGCCTTATAAAGGAATCATATCACAATTTCCCATGGGAGAAAATTCTAGGATGATTATAGAATAAAAATTCCATTATTTCTATTTTTTTATTTTATCATGAGGATGTATTTAGTGGTTCACATCATGAGAAAATATCCCATTATTAAACTATTATTTTTTATGAATATTAATTTAATTATAATTTCCCCAGTGAGGGACAATATATTTTTTGGTTTAAAAATTATATGGATGACCTCCAATATTTCTATTTCCACGTATTTGATCTGATAGCGAATCAATATAAATTTTTTACTCTACTAAAAAAAATTAGTTCGACAATAACACTAAAATCATGTAGATAATGATTGTTTCCAACTTCAGTACATCATATTTCAATTGGTGAGGATTCTTCTGAGATGTTCACCCTTGGGATTCCATATTCTCATGTCGTAAATATAAAATTTCTAATATAGAATGTATCGTAGGAGAGAATCGTGCTATTTTTAAAATTTTCCTATAAATATATAAAGTTTTTTTGTAGGGATGTGTACCATTAGTATAGTGTCCATCGGAATGGGAAAATTATTTCCTACTGAAACATGGATGTCTGATCGATCATATTGTCCACTTCTAATCATGATATGATGACACCCCTATTGGAAATGAGTTGTGATATGTTCCTATTATTATGTACCCCTCAATGTTTTTTGTTGAGGTAATCTTGTGGTGGGGTTAGTATGTGTTCCATACCCTTTACCATTACTTCTACTATGATATACTTAATTTTTTATAAAATGGAGGAAGGTATATAAGTCTCCCAAAATATTAACTCTATGATGTAAAGAATGGAATTTTCATATGGAATGGAAATTTTATTCCAATCATTGGTTGTAAAATGAATGTATGTACACTCCTATCGACTATACTCTATTAGAATACAACAATGATCCTTTATGTGGGGGTTTGAATGTGTGTATTCCACATTCTTTTTGTTGATAGAAATTAACTATGATCTATTTATGCTTTATGAATGTGTGGAGAGATTGATTGGGGTTGGAATGGGTGTACAAATTCCTACAACATTCCACCATTATATATTGGAGGGATTACTTTTATGGAAGAGGGAATGGTGTACCAAATCATATTGTTTACATTCTATCACCGTAATCATTCATTTCGAGTAACTCAATTCGGAGATACCTAAGCGAGAACATATGGGGTTGAATCATTAATATGATAATAAGAAATTAATGCTTCATTGAATTAGTAGTAGTTGTTATTGTATAGTGAAATCAAATGATAATCTTGTGTTTCCGAAGGTATTTTATCGACCTATGATTCGTCTACTAAAGGATAACTGAGTTAAACTATATTTCATTCTTGAGAGAGGATATTTAATCATTTTGAAAATGTAATAGTGTCATTTTTATCTTCTATAACACTTATCGTTGTGTAGATAGTTGGTGAGGCTTCATATAATGGATAACATCACAAGATACCTCCGACATTGCGACATATTCCTTTTGGAGGGACTTTTAAAATTATTTATTTTTCAACTATCCATGATGGTTCTAGATGGGTGATGAGATCCATTTATTTAATGGGGAAAAAACTTTTGCAACAAATGATGAATATTTTTTTAGGTTCGAAATTATAATTTTTTAGGGAATAAAGTTTTTATGGATACTAAAACTGAGAATAAATAATCACAAACAATAAAACACATCAAAAAATTATCATAAGTAAACAATAAGAATGCATGGTAAAATTCATTAATGGTTAAAGTCTCCAATAGAATTATAATTTTTTTAACTATAATATGTATAAAAAATGCCTAAAATGTGGTGAACATATTGTTTCTTAATGAATGTTTCACATTGGATTCACCATTATTTGGACCTGAGTTGTGGTATAATACTTGATTGTGGGAGGTTTAATATAGTTGAACAATATTTCTTTCCAAGTTTATAATTTTAGATGATTTATGGAGGTATTTATTCAAATAACAAGAAATAAGTAATTTACCTCATGAATATAAATGTCTATAAACATTATTCTCAATGGAATATAATCATTATGTTTTTCTGCCTATGATGCTTAGGAACTCAAACTGGTAGAGAGGCAAGGATTTTGGTCACGTCCCTTCCCATTGAGTAGATAAATTGACTAATATAGGAATATCATATATATATTTATGTTAGGTTCCTAAATCCTTCACAAATCATGGGACTAAATACACCAATAAATGTAGTTAGTCTTTAACATGTTCATATGTGTACAATAGTATGTGTTCAAGGTTCTCAATGTTATTTCTTTATTACACAGTGAATCTTTTTTTGTATAAACAATTGTTTATATGCACACACTTATGAATTTGTTATTGTATACCGATATAATATGTAAATGATTAGTTTTTTATTGGGATTGGTAAAAATATTATTCTACCTACATATCCTCATGAAAGGAATATGAACCCATGTTGTTTGATGCCCCATAACAGGAAGCATCATACCCTATAACTTTGAGTGAAAAGGGATAATCCATGACATTTAATATAATACAATAATGATGAATTTTAAAAAGGATCCATTAAATGTTTCATGTGGTATTACACATGAGAATCCCATTGTGGTTGACCATGAATGGAATATAACCCTATAAGGTAATGTAGATCATACAAGGAATATGAAAATGTGAATACTAATCTAACTAAGAGTGTGTTCATATGATATAATATTGATGATATTGGGCTTTATATTAATAAAGGAATTCCAAATTTTTCATTGATATTCTATTCAAATCCTAAATAGTTTTTCTATATGTTTGGGAATACAATAATTGAGGAGGCTGGAGGTAACATCATTGGGAATATATCACTTTCAATTAATGTCTCTCAGACGGTGTGTCCCATTATGAATAAGGTAGTATAATTGGATATTTTATCTATGATAGATTCATGTGTTAGTAACATATATCATGTTTCTATAATAATCACACTAGAAGGATAATCCCATGTTAGACAAGTTCATTGTGGAAAAAAATAAATAGTATATGATCAATCACATTTCATTAATGCCTAATTTCATGGGACTTACACATGAAGAGGATGTTGTGGGTGAATTTACATCATCATACACTTATGGATGAAGATGATGTATGGATTGATGAAGAGATATTACAAACTACCTGAAATAATTGGGTTTATTTTTAGATGGGTGCATTTTTTAATCTATTTTCAATCCACTGATGGAAAATGAAGGGATTACAATAAGGTATCAATAATGAAAGTCATGGGTCTTACACTATGAGTGATATTTATATATTTCATCTTATATTATTTCTTAAAAATGGATTATGTTCTATGTATCAACTAATTATAAAACATAAGGTGTGGATATCATCATTCACCTCCCATTTCAGGAATCATGTGGCAAGTAAACATAACTACTATAATTTTTTTTATCACCGATACTAGGGTTTCTCCACACTAACAAGGGAATGAATGATTCAAATTATCATGATAACATCTTTAGGTTGCGATTATAGGTTGGAAACTTCCATTACCAAGAGAAATCATGATTTAAATAGTGTTGTTTTGTTTTTACACATTCTTATTCGTAGTAAATTAGTTTACCATAGGGGATTCCTCAATAATAGAATACTAAAATAGTATAATTTTTAAATGATTGTGCTATTTTGAGGAAGAAACTACAATGGGGAAAAAATTTCTTAGGTGTGAGGCCCTAGGTGGTTGTTCAAATATGCGGATAAGAAGGGGTGGTAGTTCAGTTAGGACGGAGGCCATGGGTGTCTCTACAACCTGGTGGAAATACCTAGGAAATGGGTCTAATGTGATATGATTTCTAGGGGGTTTTCATCTAGACAGGAGACGTGAAAAATATGTTCCTCAATAATTGTGATTCAGATAACTCCTAAATCATACTTATGTTATTTTTACCATGTAAGAGAGTGTGGTATCCTACCTAATTGAAGACCTAAAGGCATATAGGAGTATTCTCATGTAACAATTCTATGACTTCATAAAATAGTAATATAATGTTATTTTTTTGTATCCATGTTGGTCTATTTAGAGGTTAAATATTGGTAGAATAGTAGGAGGAATCATGAGTGAGAAAGGCGGTTCACATACGTGATCTGGGAGGCCTTGGAAAATAAGCAAACTAAAACCTAAATGAGGAAGACTAGGTTTCTAAAAGATACCATGATGAAAAATTATGAAACCAAAGGAGAGCAGGGGGAGGCAATCCTAATGACCAGATATGAACCTCAAAATTTTCATCCATTCCCCTTTCCATAAAGATGAAGAAATAATAATCTCTTATGCACGTTCTAGGATGAAAAGTTTCTTTTTTTCAACTACATCCCCATATCTTGGTGTACAAAATAATTTCCAAATAAATGTGACATATGTTTCCATAAAAAAATATTCATGCAAATCTATTATTAAAAGAAATTCAACAAATGGTATATACAAATCCTTCATTCCTTCAATCTATAATGACCTAGGTATTTATAGAATAATAAATTTTTTGTATGTATTAATATTTATGTTTAATAGGTCACTTTTTCCAATAGCATACTCGACAAAAAACAATAGTTTTCTTTGAATTCATATATTGAACACAACATTGAGTTATACTGAAAAATATTAAAATAATATTATTATTATTTTAAATAGTAGATAATTACTAGAAATTGTATAGTGGGAATGAATAGTATCAAATGAATTGTAAAAATATGGTTTTCGCATATTTAAATAATGAATCATTGGTTATAAAATATTTTAAAAATGGAAATAAAAACTAATTTTATATAAAGGGTTTGTTTTTATGAAAACCTTTTTAAAAAGAGAATAATTGTGTTTACAAAATCATATCAATTTTTATGGGTCTTTATTTAAAAGAAAAATATAGGTAATGCCTTAAATTAAAATAATATTTTTCCAAGATATAATACAATAACAAATTCAAATTTTAAGACATAACTAATATTTTTCAAAAAATGTAGTTTTACCGCCTTTTGATGGAAACCTTTTTTTAAATTTAGATTTTGACACCTTTATATGTTCTATTTGACAAAATAAACATTTTATTTATATACAAATATTCATGATATAAATTGGATTGATTTTTTATTCTTTTTTTTGATAAATATCATGTTTTTATGAATAATAAAAGTATGCTAAATTTTAATTAAAAACAAATTTTTCTTTAAATATAATTTATATGGTAAAATTGCATTATTTAATGGTTTTAAATTATAAATGGAATATATTTATATAATTTAATCTAATTATTTCCTTTATAATTAATTTCACATTTAAATTGGATAGAGACATAAGTCAATCTTTTGGTAGTTTTTTCCCTTAAAAACTCACTTCCTGATTTTGATAATGAGAAATAATTTGAAATTGATTTTTCAAATTATTTGATTTGAATTTGATATAATTGATTACATATTTGGAATCAAATTCTCCAAACTGTGTAAATATGTACCTTTTGTTTCTGGATATTATGAATTGTAACATTGGTTATTTTTATTTACCACAGTTAAAGGTAAATCAGTTAATTTATGGTCATAAGAAATATAGTTTGGATAATAAAATTCCCCTAACACCTTTCAAAATCTTATTTGATTAATAAGATTATTAAAATATCACCTAACAGTCTGAATTTATTCATTTAATATACTTTTATCCCTGAAATTGATGTAATTATTTTTAAAACAAAAGAAAGTGACAATATGCCACTCCCTTACATCTTATAAGTATAATAATTTTAATTTGTTGATGAAATTGATGAAATATAAAAAATTAATAGTATAAAGAAATATAATGAAAATTTTTATAACATTTTAATTTTTTAATAATTTGTAGAGATTATATAATTACCATAAATATTATCACAATTGTGATATAGTAATTATTTTATTAAGAGAAATATCAAATAAATGATACTATAATTACTAAAAAAATATAATTTTGGAGAATTTTTGGAATCAAAGAATTTTTTGGATGAATTTTACATGTTGGTGATGATTTAAAGAATTTTTTTCTATTTTATCTTTATGTTATAATATTTTTAGAAATCCAAATAATTAATAGTGTCAAAATTACAATATTGTTATTTTAAAATATTCAATATTTTCTTAAATGATAGTAAATTCCTAAAAATCTAATATCATTCCAAATGGTTAATATATGTCCAAATATGTCACAAATGACATTTTTTGTTGTTTCATATGATATGGTAAATACATTTACCCACATTGTGTAAATACCATGATATCACTCTAAGATTAAAAAGGGTAAAATAAAGGATAACCCAAAAAGATAAGGATAAAAAAATATTCAAAATAGGTCTAAAATTTATTTTATTATGGGTATTAGAAAAAAAAATTATCTTATCTTTAAATTAATTTTTTGGGACAATTTTTAATCAAAATTTACTTTATAATAAATTAGTATTTAAATACTTTGCTAAAGTGCCCATCATCCCTCTTATAAAAGGCCACCACCTCTACCCACTTACTCACACCGTTAAAGCACCTTGGATCATCCCAACTATTCTCAATTAAGCACCCAATATCCCTCCATTCATCCTTGAATCCTTACCTTGGGAATAAGGCCATTCATATAATACATTTTTCTAAAATAAATAGGATTTATTTAATTTTGATGTAACATCTTCTCTCAAGCATTTTTTGTTTATTCTCAATATCTAATCCCTATGCTCTTCTTATTGTATGATTATATAAAAAAACAAAAAAAAAGAATATAATTAAAGTACTAGGATTTTGTTATGAGAATTATTATAACTACACTTACACACACCTCTATCTAATTGAAACAAATATATTATTTCTGTGTACGATGAACTACTACCTCGCGAAATGATAATTGTTCAATTTTCTCCTACCAACTCTCATGGTGGACATTATTATGAAATTGTATTTATATATGATATATATTATATTTATATTTTCTATATTCTTCTGTAATTTTTATTCATAACATACCATCATTCTTTCCACAATTTGTAAATACAATAATTTCATTTGAGGAAGTGAGGACTACCACCCCCTCAAAGTGATATCACTCATTCATGATATGCATGGAACATATAAAGGATGGTTTTATTATACTTGAGATACATTCATTAAATAAATATAATTCTGGTATTTTAATATACATTTATATCATTTATTTTTCATTTCTTTAATATGATAATGAAATGAAATTAGCATCCATGCGTACGTACGTCCGACCATCTCCATGAATGGTGCATTTCATTTATTATCTCAAAATGATATAGACTATTATAAATAAATAAATAATGGATATATATGTTATTTAAATCATGAATATCATTCTAGAGAATATTTAATATTGACTACAATGATAATTTACATCAAAACAAGTTCATTCTCGACTCGAGTACCGAATATCGACAAAACAATTAATATGATCTTAAATAATTATGTATTTCATTACATAATAATAATTAATATAAATTTAAAAATAAAAATGAAAATGGTTTTGAATCAAGTATAAATTAACCTATGTTTAATTTTTAGTAACATAGAGAATGAACGAGCGTTATAGAACTCATGTTAAGGGACATCGTCTCAATATCCTTTCATTGAGGCATATTTTGATTTATATACGACCTTGTTTTATAAGGTGTATATTCAACCCATTTAACATTAATTTCATTCAGTGGATTTGAAAAAGAATAATTTTTTAATGATTAATTTTAATGAATGAAAATTGTAATGTTTTAATCATATATGACAGTAAAAAATTTGGTTCCTCCATAACCATTATTTAATATATGGATTACTCTATAACACATAATGTCTTTTAAAATGAATATAAATCCCTTATTCCATTATTTGGGTATCTTGGTATTGATAATGGGTTCTCAAATGAAAATGTTATTTTTATATATTAATGTTTTTAAAATGGTATTTGAAGTATCTTTCAAAAAAGGGTTCTGTAATGAGCGTGTTTTATTAATAAAATTGTACATGAGTGTTATATGAAACAGTTGAGCCCAATAAAACTTATAAAATGGGTTGAGCCCCATTCTAGCTCATGGGTAATCCTAGAACAACTCATTCAAATGTTTTATCCACATTATAGATCATGGTTGATCCCAACACAACTTATACGAATAGTTGAGGCAAATTATAGATTACGGGTGTGCCCGACATAGCATATATGAAGGGTTGAGCAGCATTACAACTCACAGGTGAGCTCTATATATCTTATACGAAGGGTGATCACCATTACTGATCTCCAATTTTCAAGTCAACCATAGGGTTATTACAATTGGATTATTTTTAAAGGGTTTTATCAATATGATGCTCTAAGTCACCAAAAGTGTTTTAATTTATTATATTGGTCTTAGAATTCTTAATTGAAAAAAAACTACGAGTGTTGTTCTTGGGAAATGTTTTTTATTCATCATCTCAAAGAGTATTTAATGGGTTATAAGGTTTTAACTAGACAAATGTTTTTCATTATTTTTCTATCCCCTACTAATATTTTTTTTTCTCATCCCATGTTTCTGATATATTTTTCATGGGGTATAAAAAATGGTAAAAAATATAATAATCCAAGAATATTTTCATCAACAAAAAATTTCTTTTTTAATGTGTTTTATTGTAGTGAAAAAATTGGATAGTTTAGAAGTGTCTACATTGTAATATTTGAGATATATTATAATAAGTATGGCCTAATTATCTAAAACTCTAAACCTGAAAAGACCCTAAATGTAAATTCTTGACATAACTCAAAATAATGTAACATTTAAGTCCTGGACTTATACAAAGTAAAGTGACCATGACCAAAAAATATTTTCACCCTTTTGAATAACACATTTTGACTATTCAATTATATGACGATGATATGCATTTCTCAAATGAAGCTCAATAGAAACAACCTTATATGTTCATTCATATACTTTTTATGTAAATAATGTGTTATGATAAAATACAATTGGAATAGGTTAACCATATATTATATCAACTTCATTTATATTGATTAATTTTAGGCACTAATGTGGTAGATCCTCTATTATAGAGATAAAATTTGTTGATATTCTATGGAAATCCAAAATAACCCATACCTAATCATTTATTTTAGTATTCCTTTACCATATTGTGTAAAATTATATATAAATGATATATAAATTTAAAATATCATCTATGAGAGTTTTCATGAATATTTGTTGAGGTTATCTCCCATAATTTAGCTATTTTCAACCCATGTATCTTGAAACATACTTGGAAATTTATCGTTTCTTATCCTTTGAAAAAATATGTTCAATTAAATTAATTTATGTCTTTCTACTAATATTATGTGTAGATATATTTATGCTACGAGATTCATCATGTAATTTTTAATTCATCCCTAGTATTGATGGAACACGTAACCAATTAAAAAATTACATCACATCATTTTAATAAATTAAGTGTCCTTATTCGCATCATTCGTGAAATTAATATTCATTTAAAAACTCTTATCATCATGCTCGACCCATTTTATCTTCTCTTGTAAAGATTGTTTCAAGAATCATTAAAATATTAGTGATGTTTCACTTTGCCTGAAGATTCTAATATCCATCTTTACCAGTTTTATCAATCTATGAACTTTTATTAACATTATTTTATTTCAAACTCCATGATCTATTATAATAAATGCATCATCCACCCTATTTTTCTTCTAAAGTTAGTAGTGTATTGAGTAATTGTAATCCTTGAGTAATACTATCCATTTACATTGTCTCATATTGATCTATTTTTTATAATTTTCTAATTTCGAAATTCTTGGACCTATATATTTTTTATACATTTCACCATAGAGATAGTTCTTCAACAATTTCATGTTAATATTTACCAGTACAAACTCAATACATCATTTAGTTAATATTTTTTAGGGATAATTTTCTTCCATGATGTATAAGAAATAACTCTTTAATTAGTCATAAGGAAAAAATATAGTCCTATCATAGATGCATCAATATACATCATAAAACTATATCTTCTTGATGATAATTTCAATATCATTACAATAAAGGAACTATTGTTTAGTTTTTTGGAACATTAATTATATTCCTATGAGAATATTAACATAACAACCATATGTGTCAACATGATAAATGGGTTATCTAATTAATTTAAATATTTAAAAAAGCATCTTTAGTAACTCTCTAATCCAAGGAAAGTACATATCTCTGTTATGTTCATTTTTTTATTCCATTTATTAACTACCTTTTTCATTAAAGGATTGTGTCATTTTCAATCCGTTGATTTAATAAATACCTGAAAAAAAACAACAGGAGGCCAAAAATATCAATTAGAAAATTTCCCATATAACACCTTTCCATTAAGTGTTTTAAGAATTATTCTCGAATGGTTCTTTTGATATTCAAATATTTTTATTATACTAAGATATCATCGATACATATCATAAATAATGAATCAAGATAATTTATAACTCACATATCTATTTGACACATAAAACATATATGGTAGGATAGTGAATATAAATCGAATTACTATAAACTCATAATATCAATACCTTGTGTGAAAGATCATATTTATAATATCATCCATTATTAATCTCAATAAATGATACACATAATTAATATCCATATATGAAAATTATTGATCTCCTATAAGATGATGAAACATTTCATCAATTATGGGTATTGGATATATTTTTATTATTGGAACTAATATCTCTGTAATCAACAAACAACCTCATAGACCAATACTTACCCTTAATTAACATAATGGGCTTCCCAAGAGGAAACACTATAAAATATTATTCTATTTTTACAAAACTGTTATAGTTGTTTCATCATTTCCAATAATTAAATTACTACAATTTAGTATAGATTCTTAATATATGTTTTTCATCAAGGATCAATGAAACATTAAAATAAACTTATTTCATGGGTGGATTTCTTAGTAACACATTAGGAAACATGTTAATTTATTCATACATAGAACATAAATCATATATTATCAAGTTATAATTCCCCTACATTGGTTGATTCTTCTATTGTGCTTCAAAAATACCATTAATGACCTATTGGTGGTGTATCCAGACAAAATTAAAAATGGTAAATCTCCCATATATTGATTATTTATTCTATATATCTGTCAAGAATACTAATTTTATACTCTTGGAAATAAATATTCAAACTATAATTTGTAATAAAATTCATACACATGATTTTATCAAAATCAATCATAGGTATAAATAAAAATTTTATCAATGGTTATTCATATGAATCTTCATGGGTATTGATGACATATCCTTTTTTGAAATATTTTTTCCACTATGATTTTTTCCTATAACTCCCTTATTTGGGTTCTACATAATGGTTTAATGTTCTTAGAAAATGTCGAAGTATTAAATTTAGAAAATATCGTGACTTAAATATATAAATATCTTAATTTCAGGTTTTTTTAATTGTACATACAACCACATCCTTGGGAACATAGACATTATCAATAGTTTTATCTTAATATTGTCCATCACTCTAGGGATGTTTTTCAGATGGGTTATCTTAATGCTTGAGGAATTGGTTTTAAACTTTCCAATCCCACTATATTAAGACAAATATATTATAAAGTTTCATTCATTATTTTAAATTCATCATCTATATGAATATGATAAATAAGTATTTTCTAATTATATATATAATCAACTGTATTCCCTACTTATAGAGAACATAATTCTAATTACATTACTATTACATAATTTTAGAGATAAACAACATAATTGTGTTAGAAATATTGGATCAATTGGTCTAGTGTATTGGGAATTGTAGGCATAGAAATAAATTATAAAATATATGACATAAACATGTATTTAATTCTTTCTTCTCTATCTTTACAGTTGCCTTTGCATTCTCCTTTGTACAAGTAATCACCTGAGGATATACATCAAAATAAGGGGTGAGCTAAATTCCCTATAAGAGGATGTATAAATGAAATGAATCATGGGTGATCATAAACATCATTGTCTTAATATAATAAAAGTATCATAATGATAATCATGATAGGAAACATTGGATAATGTCATGGAATATAGAAATACATAAAAATGAAACATCATGTCTTAGTGGTGTACTATAATACATAGTTGTGAATAATGATAGCATCGGGTTTATGCATATTTTAGTTTACCACATGTGATTCATCTCATTACACAACATATTTTAGTGTTATATAATTTAGGGTGAACTAGTTAACTCATAACATTTACATGTTCTATATTATTCTAGGATCACTAGTCACATCAAAACAATTACATTATATTGACTTCCACATAGAACATATATCAATATGGGTCATAAACTAACCCATGGAAAGTAATTTGTTTCATTTAATAAATAATAAATTCATAATCTTTGAAGATTCTTAGATATAAAAGGAATGATATTCTTGGTATCAATATTGATTGAATATTATAAAAATTCATGAGAATTAAAAGATTTGTTTTTTAAAAAGAATAGTTATTTGGAAAAAAAGTAATTGCATATATCATAAAACCAGATTGGAAAAACATATATCCTAGAAATTAAAAGGTATGAAAAAATGAAATGATATTTTTAGAAAAATAAATGAATATACATATTGAAAATGGAGTGAAAGAGATAAAACCCAACAGATGAGTATTGGGTTTAACAACCCCTCCTATATTTTGTCTCAATGATTTCTTCACGTTAATATATTGGATAATCAAATTAAATTCATTAATTAAAAAATAAATAACTTTTATATATAAATTTGTTTCATTGTAATTTTATGAAGTTAATTTATAGGATTATGATGTTTTTTAAAGATTAATTTTATCATTCATGAGTGTTTATTTTCATGGATTTCATGATTGGTTGTCTTGTATATCAATATGGAAGTCCATGTAAAATTTGAATGATTCACCAAAAATTGAAATTATTTTTCATTAATGATAATTTTGAACCTCATTTGGTCTTATATATTATTTTTTTTATTTTAATTACAGAAAAATAATTTGATAAATATTTAAGGGTAATCTTTTTTATTATTTTTGGCAATTTTCAGTCACAACAAAATCATTTTCTTTAATCATTTATTAATATGTAAATATGTTAGATCCAGATCCTAAAAGGGTCTATAACAAATCTTTTATAATTTTTTTCAAAAATTATAATGGTTTTAAGAGCGTACTTGAATGCGATAAATGAAAATGTAGACTTTTCATCCTCAAAGTTGATAAATCAACACATCAAGAATGACAATTTAATTTTTAGAATAAAAAGAAGATGAGAAGGTGTTTGAGGATGAATTATTCAATTTTCATAATAAAAATCATATATATGTAATGTAATTGAATTATCATACAACTTGGATGATGTATGGTGAGGAGAGAATAAAAAATAAATTAAACCAAAATGAAATTAAATGAAAAATATAGGGTTTTACCTCTTGAACCATTATCCTAGAGAACCTCCGTAGGGGTTGGTTTTGGTCTTTTGAAGAAACCAAAATCTCCTAACCACTTTGGAGAGGTTTCATAATATATTTGATCAAAATATTCACAATTCGATAATCTCAATAGGTGCAAGTAGAAGATGTGTTGAGGGGAGGTATTTATAGGGGAGGAGAGGGGTTTTTTCTCATTATCTTATTGATTTGTTTCTAATCTTGGATCAATACTATGAATAGTTTTACAATTATCACTAAATATATTAAAATAATTAATGTTAGTTCTAGATTATGGTTCTTAAATCTGTGATGAATCCTATAATAGTTTTTTAATTTATAAGTTATAAATACAGAAAAATTATCATATTTTACTATTCACAAGAAATTCACATATTTTTGAAAAATATAAAAAATTCACCCTAATAATTTCTGAATGTGTACAATTAAAAAAGGAACTCCATTTAATGAAAATAATTTTAAAATTCTGAGAAATTTTATTTTTTATTAAATTCCTCACTTACAAATTTTAATGTTTCAACATATTTTCTTACACTTTTAAAGATTAATTAAGGTCTCACAAAATTATCTTATAATAATATGTCAAAAAATATTAATATTTGAATACATTTTATGAAATAAAATTTTCATTTAAATCATTGTATAAATTATAAAATTTTAATTAAAAATTTATGAATTACAAATATACAAACACATAATTAAAAATTTTAAAACATTTATTTACTTATACTGTGTTATAATTATATCCTATTATTATTTTTAAATTTTATAAATTTATTTATAATTTAATTAGTGGGGTTAATTTTCTATTTTCCGGTTTACTAGGAATGAGGTTCATATTACTATTCCAAATTTCAAGATACAATTGCATTGGTATATGTTCTATAACATCTAGAAATACCTCTAATAGTATTAATTTTTCATTTATAATGTTTTTATTGTGTCCACAAATTGATTTTATGTGGTTTATACTATATAAAAAATTTAAAAGATGGGAATATCCATTGATGAAATTTGAGTTCATTACAATCTTCCCCTCTTAAAACATTTTCCCCCTGATATTTCATTCTACAAACATTGGTGAACAAAAATAAGTGTACTTCTCCTTCATCACTTATGATGGTTCTCAGGTTTACTCTTCATAGATATTGTATTAATATTGTAATTTGACCTTGTCTATATTGTTGTTACATAGAACAATATCGTTATAATCATTGTTCTTCACAATCTTCTCATTGTAAGAGAGTTCATATTCCAACTATAACACCTATGGAATTCGAGAATTTGAGGGATGTCATATGTACTTCATTGAGAGTGATACATGCAATACAATGTTTCCTTGAGACATGGTCAGTTCAAGTGATAGTGTATAGGCCATAGATCTAACACGATCAAGAATCTAAAACGGATTAATATACCTAGAACTCAGCATTCCTTTCTTACCAAATCATATTATCTTCTTCCTTAGAGATCTAAAAAGTAATACCATGTCTTTACCATTCATCTCTAGGTATCATCGACGATTGTATTCATAGATCTACCTTTGACTTTGGGTCTCCTTAATGTACAAATTATTGGTTTTCACCATTCCACCATTTCTTTGACCATTTATGTCCTAGAAGATTCATATTATTAAATTCATCACAAAACGATCATGTTTCTATACCTTCTCCAATAAAGGGTTTCATATGGGGACATTTGGTTGATCTAGAAATAAATATTGTTGTAAAAGAACTAAACCTATTATAGATGTTGGACAGATCATCCTTTGAAGTCCATAGAACATTCCCTGAACATGTCTTCTAGTGTCTAAATAGTTTCTTCATATTTTCCATCAGCTTGAGGTTGGTAATCTATATTGAATATTAGCTCAATGTTTAGGGAATACTGGAGTCTTTTATAGAACATAAAGGTAAATCTCGGATCTAAATAAATACAATTGATATTGGTATTTGATATAGACATACCACTTCAATAATGTATATCCATGCATTTTTATCCAATGGGGATTACTCTCAGGTTGATATAAAGTGAGATTCATTTATAAGATGATCCATAATATCCCATATAGAATTATTTCCTCTAGATATATATAGATGTCGGAAAACAATGTTCATGGTTATGTTTTCCCATTTCCATGTTGGTATGGGTAATGGTTGAATCATCCACTTGAACTTTTTTTCTTTCATAATTCAATTATTGGAATACCAAGAACATATGTGTATATTCAGTGATCTTCATATTCATATTGACCATCCAATAGCTATCATGAAGATCATGATACATCTTTATTTTCCCTGGGTGAATAAAGGAGGTTCAAATATGTGTTTCATTCCAAATATTATTGTTTATCTATGGGTCAGATGATATATGCAATATTGATTCAAATCATACAACTCCTTCCACATCAAATTTAAACTATGCGGATTTCCCCATTTTGATTTCTTCTACCTTATTCTTAATTTCTACATCATTTCATTGATAATACATTATTTTATCCATGAGGGATGTATCAAAAGTCATTTTAAAAAGTATTAATGATGTTCCTTCCTTAATGATTCCCATGACGATCCTTTCAAAATAAAAAAATATTGAATTCTTATAAGTTATCATCATTAATAATGTTGCAGGATCCATTTAACTTTGAGAATATACCACTTTATTTTCTTCCCTGTGATTGTAGTGTATTGAGGAGTAATAATCCATGATGATATCTAACTAACATCACTAGCTCATATTAATCTCCCTCTATGTGAATATATGTTTTATGATTGTATGATCTATATAAATTTCACACATCCCACCGTAGAGATAATGATGCTAGATTTTTAACACAAAGATCAACTCTATCATATCCTGATCATGCGTATGATAATTAATCTCAAGAATTTTTAAATAAGATGATGAATTGGTTATCAATTTATCATTTTTCATTAGTATACATCCTAATACATTCGTTTAATCAACACTGTATACTAAAAAGAGTTTCCCAACTATTGGATGTTTAAGTATAGGAGTAGTGATAAACATTTTTAACTCATTGAATCATTATTCACATTCCCCAATCCCGAAAGAAAATCCCTTTGGAGTCAACATGGTTAGTCTATTTGAAAGCACATGAAGTTCTTTACAAATAGATGGTAATTCCTGGCTAGAATAATGAAACTATGGATCCCCATTACAAAGTTTCGCTCGGGACACTATTTTATATCTTTTTTCATTGAATTTCCCATATATATTATTTTTTTAGTTATAACATACCCAATGAATGATAATTTTTCCATCTAAAACTACCATTTATTTTACTTTGAATAATGTTTCTCCCTTATAAGTGTATTTAGAAGTGTATTCAAATTCACCTCATGTTCCTCCTTCTATTTGAGTATATCAGAATATCATCAATAATGACTACCACAATTTTGTGGAGGTAATATCTTAAGAATGTATTCATTATGTCTATAAATATGGTTAGAGAATTAGTGAGTCTGAAAGGTATCCAAATTAAATAACAGTGTACATACCTAATTCATAATTCATTATTGGGAATATATACTTTCCTCACATATAATTTGTGATATCCCAACCGAATGTCCACCATAGAGAAATACATAGACCCATCTAGTTGATCATACAATTCATTTATCCATGGAATGAGATACTTGTTCCTTATCATGATTTTTCTGAGGTCATGATAATCAATGAGTATGTGAATTAATCCTTCATTCTTTTTGACTAATAGGGCTGGTGCAACCCATAGAAAATTACTCAGGCATATAAAACTATTGTCTATATTCTCTTGTAACCACATCCTTAGTTATTTCAACTCAATGGTGTCTATTCTATATTTTTTTTGATATAGGAAGATATTTCAGAATAAGTTCATTTGAGAACTCAACCTATTGGTTAGAAGGAAGGCTCGACAATTCTTCAGGGAACACCTTAGTGTAGTTACTCACAATTGGAATGTCTTTGATCAGTATTATCTACTTTATCTTAATTATTTTAGCCAAATATGATTTATCATAAGGAAGTAATATCATCACATGATACATTGATTTTGGAGGAGAATAATCTTTCTTCATAAACTTATATATAATTGAGGATACATTAGGATGTGAATATTGATCTCCCTTTCATGAAATTTGATGTTGTCTCTGTATAAAAACATCCATACCATGCCCAATATAGCATCAAACTCAACGAGAGTTATAAGACAAGATTTTTTTAGAGGTTCAGTCCACAATCATTAACTAGGGATGAGTTATATGCATGGGATATAATAATTTCCCATTGTTCTACTCTCAGAAATAACTATTCCTATATATTTTATGTTGTTGTTTGAATAATTATACTAAATTTTAAAGATATTAAAATAAAGAGGACCCGAATCAAAAATTAAATTCAATATTTTTTAATGAATAACCAACATACCTACACCACATCACTGATGGGATCCACCTTATAAATAGTGATGGAATAATCCTTCCCTGGATCTATTTTCTACAGTGCTTCATGATGATCGTAACCATCTATGAATCAAGTTTTAGTTCAATGGATTTCATAGTGCCCTTACTCCCTATATTTGAACCATTGAACCATTTTTAATGCTCTCTTTTCTCCACCATATTTTCATGGTTCCTTATTTATATTCGATATTCATGAGCTAGATGTACTTCTATACTAATATTATTGCATTTCATTATCCCTTTGAGGAAATTCCCATGATGTTTCTTCCAATATTTTTTACATGAGTTTGGTTGAGTTTTCTATCAACCTTTATCATTAGATCCCCTAGAATAATCATTATATTTAATTTCGTATCACCATAAACATTTAAACATTCACCAAACTTCATCTTCAATTTGAGAGCACATCAAACGTCTTATTCATTATTCAAAAAGTTACAATTTCCTATGACATCTTGAAAGTGTGGTTTTAAACCACTAAATAATCTATCTATTTTTCTATCATTGTTATAAAACATAAAGCATAACTTGAAAAACTTGAAAAAAAAATTCGTATGCCATGAATGATTCTCCATATTTTTAATTCATCTATATTAATACTCTCTGTAACCTATTTTGAAGAGTTCCAGAGAAATACATGTTATGATACATTATATTAAAGTCATTCCACTCCATTTATTCAATTTCATCCTTCGACATGGTGTTCTTATTCAAGATCCACCATTTGTATGAATCCCCATATAAATGATAAATGGTCAGAGTCACATTATCAATATTAGAAAAAAATGTATAAAAAGGATCTTTTCTATTGAGTTGAACCACTATTTTGTGTTGAGCGGATTGGAACATCTAGAAAATATCGGTGGTCTTTTCTTCATAAAGGACTGGATAGCCATTTTGTCCATCCTAGGTGACGGATGAAGTTCCACATTGTTTATGTTATGGTTTATATACTTAAATAAGTGCGTAAGAATCAATAATAAATTTTGAACTCCACCTCATAAGGAATTGGGGATGTACTTCATGAAATCACTGCATTGTCCCTTACATAGTTTCTTGGCCTGGATTTTTCTGCATCACACCATTTACTAAAATAGAAATGGTTTCAACAAAACATATGTAAACAAATTTGGAATAAAAAATTTATTCATTTATGAAATTAATTCTAAAGTAATATCATGTGGGATCCCAATTTTTATCATTTTTCTAAAACAAATATTATTGGGTCTTTACATATACTTAGTATCATACTAATGGTTTTTACTATGGTTATTTAATCTTAATTCCCAAATTTACCAAATAGTTTTCTCATACGAACTATAGAGACCCTAAATTTTTGTACATTAATATAAAAGAATTTTAAAGATAAAAACAAAATAATGTTAAAAATTAAGGATCAATATTTTTAGTGACTTTGAAAAACTAGGTTTGTACACAACATTTACAAAATAACACATATTCATTTATTTTATTTTCTCATTTTTAGATACTTATTAGCCTTTATAATCTCCTTAGTACAGGTAATCCCATAATGACATACATAAAAAGATGGGGTGAGATACAAACCCAATAAGTGAATGAATTAGAGACATGAAAAATTGGTGAGCATAATCATCATCAAATTAATATATGAAAATAATAACAAACATAACCAAGATTGGAAACATTAGATAAAGTCGTGGAATGTGGGAACATATAAAAATGAAATGTCTTGTCATAGTTGTGCAAAAACACACATTATTGTGAACAAGGACATCATTTTTTCCAAACATATATTATATTTAGTCATGATATTCATCACATTACCCAATGCATATCATCTCGATATATTTGTTGAGAACCCCTATCATATAATAACATTTACATGCACTATATAATTTCAGGTCCACCTGTCACAAGATAACATTTACTTTAACATGCAGGCCATGTAGAACATATATCAATATTGTATATAAAATAACCCATGGAAAGGAATAGTGTTCCTTTCATAAATAATGTATTCATAAAATTTGGAGTTTCTAATATATAAAGGTAATATTATTTTTGGTATCATACATTATTTAATAAGAAACAATATCATGGTAAGTAAAAGATTTGTTTTTATGAAACATAAGATTTTGTTATTAAAAAACATTTCATTTGTCATAAAACCAGATTAGAAAAATTATTATCCCAACAAGAAAATGAAAGGAAAAAACGAATTTTGATGTATATAAAAAGGATAATTAATAATGGAATTGTTGTGAATGAGAGAAAATGAAAAGGAAGAAAGTAGTGTTCAAGAATTATTCGTAACATATATCTGAATTAATTCTTCACATTAACATCATCGATAATCAAATTAAATTAATTAACAAACAAATATATAACATTTTATACATATATTTGATCCATTATTTTTTTATTAAGTTCATTTAATTTATTTCCAAGAGTTATAGAGGTTAATTTCATCTTCCAAGGTGTTTGTTTTCATAGTTTTTAATATTGGTCCACTTTTATATGAGCATGGAAGATCATGTAAAATGGAAATGATTATCTAGAATCGTAATTATATTGTATTAATTCTTATTCATAGGTTCATTTGGACTTATATTTCATTTTTTATATCTAACAAAGACAAATTCTTAGAATTTTTTTTATTGATAATCATTTTCTTTATTTTTGGGGTTTTATGTCACAACAAACTCATTTAATTTTATCATTTATTATTATGTTAATATGTTATTCCCATAACATAAAAATGGTTATAAAATACAATTTACAATCTTTTTAAACCATTATAATGGTAATAAGACATTCCTTGAAGGGGGTAATGGAAAAATGAATTTTGGTCATCCATGAAGGTGATAAATCAACATCATAGGGTCAGTGGTTCCATTTTTAGAATAAATGGGAGCGGAGAAGGGTTTTAACGATGGATTATTCCATTATAAAAATAAAAGTCCTATATAGTTAATTTACTATTATTATCATAATATTTGTATGTAACACCCTGATATTTTATGAGAAGTATATTTTTTTATGTCTTATGTTATACGAAACATCAAAGGAATCTTTCACGGCACACAACACTAGCTTGGCTTGCATTACACGCAATCACGACCTTCCTCGATAGCGTGTGTATTATGCAATACCGAGTTCCACTAAACAACGATATATTATTATAATATTATAAAATAGACATTACAAATAGTATTAACTGAATTTTAAATTTTATAACATTATTATTCATCTTATATATTTTCTAGAACATGTTATGATAACAAATTAAAATTTTTCGGGTAAAATAAGTATTTTCCAAAAAATGCAGTTTTGCCACCTTTTGATGGCGCACCCACTTTAAATCTAGTTTTTGACATGTTTATAAGTGAAATTTGAAAAAATATAATTCTTATTTGGAATCAGAATATAAAAATTTACTTATGATGAATTTTTCATATTATTTTGGTAACTTTCATATTTTGATGAATAGTAAAAACACGATATATTTTAATTAAAAACAACTTTTTTCATCACAATAATTTATATGGTTAAATTATAATATTGAATGGTTTTAAAGTATAAATTGAATATATTTTTACCATTTAATATATTTTAGGTCATTATCATTTATTTTACATTTAATTCATAGGTAAAAGCATTTCAATCTTTGGCAATGTTTTAACTTTTAAAACCCGTTTGCTGAACAACGAGATTAATTTTAAATTTATTACTGAAACTTCGGTGTTTTGAATTTTGAAAAATGGATTCCATATTCCGATTCAGTGGGTCTAAATTATATTAATAGGATACTTTTATTTTTTTGAGATTATGAATAGTATCTACGGTAATTTTTATTTACTGCAGTTAAAGGTAAATCGGGTAATTAAGGGTAAATATGAGATTATATAATTATTGTAACACTTGTAAAAAACCTATTGGATGAATAAAAGCTGACCCATATCACCTAAGGGTCGTACTTTATTCATTTCATGGTCTTTTGACTAGGAAATAATATAATTATTATTAAAACCAAAGAAAGTGACAACATGTCACTCTCTTAAATATTATAAGTATAATAATTTTAATTTAGTGATAAACTTCATGAAACGTCAAACATGAATAGTCTCCAGAAATATAATACAATTATCTACATCATATAAATTTATTTATAATTTAATGGGATTAATTAATTATCATTAATTACGACACAATAGTGATGTTAAAATTATTTTACTGATTGAAATATCAAATAAATGATATTAAAAGTATTAAAATAAATACTATATGAACTATTTAATGTGCTCCACTAATTTTCGAGATAAAAATGACATGTTATGAATCTATTAAATATTTTATTTAAAACATATCTTCTGTATATATTTTATTTAAACTCAAATAAATGAATAGTGTATAAATTGACACGATAGTTAATTTATAGAAATTGCATGTTATAAAATTGTTTAAAAATCACAAAAATATTTAAAAATTTTAAATTAAATATATATGGTAAAAAATGTAATAAAGTATACAATTATGGACAATTCACAACATATAAGTAATTAATTATAATGATATAAAATTTAGAATATTATTACCACAAATAAAATTAAATAGATTATATAAGGATAAATCATGTTGATAATGTTTAAAATAAATTCCCAACATGTATAAATTTTATTTGATGAGAATATTACAACCCTATCTCATCTAAGAATCATATTTGAGTCATTTTTGGAGGTTTTTCAGTGGGGTTGGATTTTATTATATATTAATATTTCTTATAATTCCAAAGGTGCCCCTCTCCTCCCTTATAAAAGGGAACCTCCTCCCTCTCCTACTCACAGCACATTGAGCATTAAAGCTCTTCTAAACCCTGCCAATTTCTCTTCCCCACTTCCCTATAAACATCCTATAGGTCCTGGTCTTCTTCAAAGACCATCTTTAGTGCCCTAAGAGGAGGTTAAAAAGAGGCGCTTCAAATAAGAGGTAATGTCTGTTACCTATTCTTTCAACTTTATTTCTTCTTCATCTTATTCTTCTTCTTTAGTTGTTTCATTATGAAGTAATAAAATCAGTATCAATCATATACTGATATGTTATTATAAGTATGAAACAATATTATTTAACCATCTAACCATCCTACAGAAAATGAAATCACCGCGCGTGCGTACGTATGGAATACCGTCTCCACGTCGTGGTGTAATCTATTTTCCACCACCACCTTACTTGGATGGGTATAATGGTGTAAATAATAACTATATATGATTATTGTAAATTTATATTTATTCTGAAATAGTATACATACACTTCAATACAATTCCATGATCATGGGAACGATATCATCGCTCGTGCGTACGTACGGCCTACCGTCTCCACGATCTGATGCGACTCATTCTACATGATCTTCATTGAATAATGATTACATAATGGAATTGAATGAATTAATATGATGTATATTACACTAATACCATTCTGGAAATGAGGTATCTATAACCTAAAATAAGAATAAGAATTTATTCGACAAAACATGCATAAGAACAAAAAGAAATAAACACCCGAATAACAAGTAACAATGAAATATTACTAATAAGAAGCTAAGAATATGACCACATATGATATAATAACAATAATTATGATTCTGGAATAATTCAATGACATTATTTAAATCATTATACAGGAGGATCAGACACTTATGAAGCAAATCAGACCTAAGGTAAGGGAAAATATCGCAATCACAATTTTTATCCGAGATTGTTTATACTCCAGAATTTACTAGGGAATATTTAACATCCACATCCATGTTTAGTCAATATTTAATATTATTTTTATCCTCCTATATTTGTTTAAATCTAATTTTACCCTTCGATGAGTTTTTAGTAAAAGATATGAAAGGAATCCTTTGTCGTTTTTCGTGCGATGTACTTTTTGACTTTTCTAGCCAAAGTACGAGAAGAATGTTTTTTTAACTTATACGGAATGGATGGATTCATAGAACATTATTTACATGAATCTTACTTTACAATTTTTCAAGTTTATTTTTAATCAACTTCTTTTAGTTTAAAATTTTATTACATTTTAAGAAAGGAAAAATGTTTTTGAAGTAGAAAGGATATTTTCTTCAAGAATGAAGTTCAAGTGTTTTATCAAAAAAAATTTCCATCTAAGATAATATAGGGTTATGTTTCTATCCATATTTTTACATTGTTTTGATTATTTTATGATGGAATTATTTTTATGATGTCCTTTTATCTTATATGGATTGTGTTATGATGGCATGATGATTAAGAATCCCATTATTATTACATGGGTTATGCTATGATGTATGATTTATGATTTTGTGGAACACATAAGAATGATTTCATTATGAGATGGTTGGGACCTATATCTCCCACCAATGCATTGGGTAAAGATTTATATCTCATGAGATAAACATGTTTGGAATGGAAGGTTAATCCAGTTCAGTGAAACAAGACTAAAACGATGAGTGAACTCGGTTTAGAAATAGACTTTGTCTGCTAAGATAGTCTTGGTAATGAGTCTTGACTACTATGAAATGATTCTCTATGATTATGTGTGTATTACACAAAGATTCATGTTTTATGTTATGATTTTTGGGATTACATTTCACTACTATGATTTATCCCATGTTATGAAATTATGATTTCATTTGAAGGTTATAATTTCCAAAATGTTATGTTCTTATGAATATGATGTAATTTATATTTCTTTTGTTTAGTCTTAGTGAGAATTTGAGCTCACCCTTTTGTATGTTTTCTTTCCCCAGGTCAGGAAGAAGTTTATTAAGTAGGATATGCCAAAAGGGACTCAAGATATGATGAAATAAATGGGAGACAATGTAGATGCTTTATGAACCAGTTGTTTATGTTTCCCAGTTTCTAAAGACACTATACATATACGGTCCTTTCATGGTTTTGTTATATGTTGTAATAAAATTGTTTTAATTTTGAGGCAACAACAATGTATGTAAATTATGGGTCGTTATAGTTGGTATTAGAGGAAAGGTATAGTCATCCTTTCGAAACTAGGATTTGAAAGACTTAGTAAGAACCCTAAGGATAAGTCTAAGCATAGAACACAATCATAGTGTTTTAGAAATGGCCATGAACAACCTATTATAAGACCTTAAGTGTGAAATTTTATTCTTGATTATGTGGTTTTCCTATAATAATTAATATTGCTCACACTATTCTTCTTGGTTTTATTCAATGGCTCGAACCCAAAGGAATCGTGTTAATTCTAAATGCGACGGGAAATGCAATGATTGTCCTCCTGAGCAACCAAATGTTATGAGAGATGGAATGCAAAATAATGTAGCCATGCTCACACAACTTTCTCAAGCTATGAATCATGCAAGACTTCCAAACGAGAAAATAAAGGAGCAACATTCTGTCGAATCCTTCATGAGGAAGCGTCCACCCTCATTCAGCGGGTCTACCGATCCATTAGTGGCTAAACAATGGATCAGTACTACTGAAAAGATATTTTCAGTTATTTAATGTTCTGAACATGACAAAGTCATCTTAGCAGTGTATCATTTGGAAGGTGATGCTGATCAATGGTGGAATCTTATCAAGAATACTAGGCAAAGAGATGAAATTGAGTCCATGGAATGGGGAAAGTTCAAGAACTTAATTTTCAATAAGTACTTCCCTCGTATTCTTCGAACAAAGATAGAGAAGGAGTTTCTTAAACTAAAGAAAAAGTATGATGAATCTGTTGGTACCTACGAAGCAAATTTTACAAGACTTGCAAGGTAAGATTCTGGGATTATTATCCAACCTGAGAGTAAGATCGATCGATTATTTAGTGGATTAAAACCAAGTCTTCGAAGAGCGTTAGCCATAAGAGACTTCAATAGATATAAGGAAATTTTTCGATGTGCTCTCAAAGTTGAGATGGATATTGGAGTAACCCATCAGTTATATGCGTTTGATAAGAAGAGGAAAATGAAATTCAAAGGAAAATCTAAAGAGCATACTGAAAAGAAGATGAGTTTTCCCTTATGCTCAAAGTGTGGAAAGAAACATGGAGGGAGTTTTCTTAAAAAGACAAGTAAATGTTTCAAATGTGGAAAAGAAGGTCATCAGACATTTGAATGCCGTAATGATGGGAATAAGATTTTTAGTGATGCGAACAAAGAAAATTCTACACATGGTGAACCTCCCACACATCAATGTTACAAGTGAAAGGAAATGGGGCATTATTCCAATCAATTCCCTAATCCAAGGGTTTTTGATGATGATCGATGTCAACAAACTCTTAAGGCTAAAGAAAAAGGAAATTCACATGCGATTTCTATCAGTGATGTGGAGTATGAGAATGAAGTGGTGAAAGGTACACTTACCATCCACTCTAAAGAAGAAAATGTTTTATTTGATTCTGTATCCACCCACTCTTTTATTTCTGAAAAATTTTCTAAGGGTATCTCCATATTACCTCAACAATTAGATGTTGAGTTAGCTGTGACAACCCCTAATGGCCCAACAGTCGCATCAAATGTTTACAATACTTCTCCGATTGAAGTATGTGGGAAAGTGCTTTTTTCAAATCTTGAGATCCTTCCTATAGTGGAATTTTATGTGATTCTTGTCATGGATTGGATTTATTTATATGGATCTCATATCTATTTCCAAATAAGGGAAGTCAAATTTTATATTCTAGATCAATCTATAATCGTCTATCGATGCAAGGATGAACATAACCTTACAATGGAAATCTCTTCCATCTTATGGGTCTTGATTCCACTAAATGAGGGTTATTTATCTCAAATGGTAGGTGAGAAACTCATGATTAAGAATATTCCCATTGTATGAGAGTTTGATGATTTCTTTATGAAGGAATTTACAGGTCTTCCACCAAATCGTGAAGTTGAGTTTTCAATAGAACTCGTACCGAGTGCTTTGCCTATTTCAAAGACACCTTATAGAATGGCCCCAATTGAGTTGTAGGAATTGAAGAAGAAACTCCAAGTGAATCTTGATAAGGGATTCATATGACCTAGTGTGTCACCTTGGGGATCACCTATTCTGTTTTATAAGAAGAAAGATGGATCAATGAGAATCTACATTGATTATCGAGAACTTAACAAGAACACTATCAAGAACAAATATCCTCTCCCACGCATTGATGATTTATTTGACCAACTACACGGAGCTCAATACTTTTCAAGATTGATCTTCGTTCAGGGTATCATTAATTAAGGGTCAAAAGGGAGGATATACCAAAGACAACTTTCTGTACAAGGTATAGACACTATGAATTTTTAGTGATACCATTTGGTCTTTCTAATGCCCCTACTATCTTCATAGATCTGATGAATAGAGTCTTTAGAGACTATCTTGATCAGTTTGTGGTAGTCTTTATAGATGATATTCTTGTCTATTCAATGAGTAAGTAAGAACATGAAGACCACTTGAGAATTGTATTAAAGACCCTGAGAAAGGAGAAGCTTTATGCCAAATTTACCAAGTGTGAATTTTGGCTTAAAAAATTTGCATTTTTTGGACACATTATCTCAAAAGAGGGGATATCTATGGATCCAACAAAAATAGAGGTTATGGAAAGATGGTCGAGACCAACAATAGTAACTGAGATCCGAAGTTTTCTTGGTTTGGCTGGATATTATCGACGTTTTGTGAATGATTTTTCATGATTATCTAATCCACTCACCAGGTTGACTCGAAAGGGAGTTAAGTTCGTTTGGACGGAGGAGTGTGAAGAGAATTTGAAGGAGTTGAAAATAAGGTTATCCAGTGCACCTGTACTCACACATCCTTGTAGTGGAAATAGGTTTGTGATATACAGTGATGCCTCTAAGAAGGGGATGGGGTGTGTTCTTATGCAAAACGATATGGTGATAACTTATGCCTCACGACAGTTGAAAATCCATGAGCAAAATTAACCAACTCAGGATTTGGAGTTAGCTACGGTAATATTTGCATTAAAGATTTGGAGGCATTATCTTTGTGGTGAAAGGTGTGATATTTATACTGATCATAAAAGTTTAAAGTATATTTTCACACAAAAGGAGCTAAATATGCACCAAAGAAGATGGTTGGAGTTAATTAAGGATTACGACTGCTCAATTCATTACCACCGAGGGAAAGCAAACAAGGTAGCAGATGCATTAAGTCGACAAGACCATGCTAGCTCATCCATAATGAGGATCAAAAAAGATCCAATATTTATGGATTTACAAAGGATGGATCATGGAATTATAATGGATGGGGAAAATCTTATCTTTCTCAAATGGAAGTTTAACCATCTACACATGTGAAGATTAAAGAGGCACAGAAAGAAGATGTAGAGTTCCAAAAGAAGGTGAGAAATTTTCCTGAATTCAACCTTGATTGTGATGGGATAATAAGGTTCAGGAATCGGGTTTGTGTTCCTCCCATCCAAGAATTAAAGAAGGAGGTTCTGGATGAGGCTCATAGTTCTTCATTATCTATTCATCTTGGAAGCACGAAGATGTATACGGACATGAAAGAGTACTTCTGGTGGGATGGCATGAAAAGAGATGTTGCTGAATATGTC
Source organism: Viscum album (assembly GCA_963277665.1). Classification (NCBI taxonomy): domain Eukaryota; kingdom Viridiplantae; phylum Streptophyta; class Magnoliopsida; order Santalales; family Viscaceae; genus Viscum; species Viscum album. Next base: position 458,283,426 of record OY728143.1, on the reverse strand, counting down.
TCTCGATGCTAGGTTTGTTAGAATGTTAAAATTGAGAGACAGAAGTCTAAGGGGATGTTACAAACATTACCCATACCTAAATGGAAATGGGAAAACATCACTATAGACTTTGTCACCGGACTTCCTAAAACATCCAAAGGAAATAATACTATCTGGGTCATAGTTGATCGTCTTACGAAGTCAGCACACTTCATTACTATTAGAGAAGATTTTTCTCTGGATCATCTTGCCAGGATATATGTAAAAGAAGTGGTAATATTGCATGGAGTACCACTTTCCATTATATCTGATCGGGGTCTGAGGTTTACCTCAATGTTTTGGTGATGTCTTCAGCATACTCTGGATACAGAGTTGAGTTTCAGCACTGCTTATCATCCTCAGACAGACGATCAGTTTGAGAGGACAATTCAAACTCTAGAAGATATGTTGAGAGTCTGCTCAATGGATTTCAAAGGTGGATAGGATCAACATCTACCTTTGGTGGAATTTTCTTATAATAATAGCTTTCACTCCAGTATTAAGATGGCACCTTATGAAGCTATCTATGGAAAGAAATGTAGGACTCCAACTTGATGGGATGAAGTAGGGGAAAGAAATCTATTAGTACCTGATCTTGTTGATGAGATGGCAGAAAAGGTCATATCTATTCAACATCACATAAGAGCAGCTCAGAATAAAAAAAAGGTTATGCTGACAACCGAAGAAATGACCTAGAGTTTTAAGTGTGTGATAAAATGTTCTTATGAATATCTCCTTGGAAGAGAGTAATGAGATTTGGAAAAAAGGGAAAGCTAAGCCCTAGGTATATCGGTCCTTTAGAAATATTGGTTCGTGTTGGGAAGGTAGCTTACCGATTGGCACTTCCACCGAATCTCTCTCAAGTTCATGATGTGTTCCATGTATCTCTCATGAGAAAGTACATACCTGATCCTTCACATGTACTCAGCTCAGAAGTTGTACTGTTGGAGCAAGATCTTTCTTATGAAGAACAGCCGATAGAGATTCTGGATCATAGCGAAAAATTTCTACATAACAAGACCACTCGCTTGGTGAAAGTTTTATGGAATAACCACCAATTAGAAGAATCTACATGGGAGCTTGAGGATATGATGAGGGAGAGGTATCCTCATTTGTTTGTTACAAAGTGAAGAATTTTGAGGGCGAAATTCATTTTAAGGGGGGTAGAATGTAACACCCTGATATTTTATGAGAAGTATATTTTTTATGTCTTATGTTATACACAACATCCAAAGAATCTTTCACGGAACACAACACTATCTTGTCTTGCGTTACACGCAATCACAACCTTCCTCGATAGCGTGTGTAGTACGCAATACCGAGTTCCTCTAAACAACGATATATTATTATAATATTATAAACTAGCCATTACAGATAGTATTAACTGAATTTTAAATTTTATAACATTATTATTCATTTTACATATTTTCTAGAACATGTTATGAGAAAAAAATAATTTTTTCAAGTAAAATAAGTATTTTTAAAAAAATGCAGTTTTTCCACCTTTTGATGGTGCACCCACATTAAATCTAGTTTTTGACATGTTTATAAGTTCAATTTGACAAAATATAATTATTCTTTTGAATCAGGATATAAAAATTTACTTTGGATAAATTTTTCTTATTATTTTGGTAACTTTCATATTTTGATGAATACTAAAAACACGATCTATTTTAATTAAAAACAACTTTTTTCATCGCAATAATTTATATGGTTAAATTATAATATTGAGTGGTTTTAAAGTATAAATAGAATATATTTTTACCATTTAATATAATGTATGTCATTATCATTAATTTTACTTTGAATTCATAGGTAAAAACATTTAAATCTTTGGCAATGTTTCAACTTTTAAAACCAGTTTCCTTAACAACGGTATTAATTTTAAATTAATTACTGCAACTTATGTGTTTTGAATTTTTGAAAAATGGATTCCATATTTGGATTCGGTGGGTCCAAATTATGTTAATAGGTTACTTTTAGTTTTTTGAGATTATGAATAGTAACTACGGTAATTTTTATTTACTACAGTTAAAGGTAAATCATGTAATTAAGGGTAAATATAAGATTATAAAATTACCCTAACACTTTCCAAAAATACTATTGGATGAATAAAAGTCGACCCATATCACCTAAGGGTCGGACTAGATTCATTTCATGGTCTTTTGACCGTGAAATAATATAATTATTATGAAAACCAAAGAAAGTGACAACATGTCACTCTCTTAAATCTTATAAGTATAATAATTTTAATTTAGTGATAAACTTCATGAAACTTAGAAAATGAATTGTCTCCAGAAATCTATTAAAATTATATACATCATATTAATTTATTTATAATTTTTAGGGATTAAATAATTATCATTAATTATGACACAATAGTGATGTTAAAATTATTTTATTGATTGAAATATGAAATAAAAGATATTAAAAGTATTAAAATAAATATTATATGAACTATTTAATTTTCTCCAATAATTTTCTAGATATAAATGATATGTTATAAATCTATTAAATATTTTAGTTCGAACATATATTCTGTATATATTTTATTTAAACTCAAATAAATGAATAGTGTCAAAATTGACTCTTTTGTTAATTTATAGAAATTACATATTATAAATTTTTTTAAAAATTACAACAATATTTAAAAATTGTAAATTAAAATATTTATGGTCTAAAATGTAATAAATTATACAACTATGGACAATTCACAACATATAAGTAATTATTTATAATGATTTAAAATTTAGAATCTTATTACCACAAATAAAATTAAATAGATTATATAAGGATAAATCATGTTGATAATGTTTAAAATAAATTCCCAACATGTATACATTTTATTGTCTGATGATATTACAACCCTATCTCATCTAAGCTTCTGATTTGAGTAATTTTTGGAGGTTTTTAAGTGGGGTTGGAATTTATTATAAATTAATATTTCTTATAATTCCAAAGGTGCCCCTCTCCTCCCTTATAAAAGGGAACCTCCTCTCTCTCGTCCTCACACCACATTGAGAATTCAAGCTCAGCCAAGCCCTGTGAATTTCTCTTCTCCACTTCCCTAGAAACATCCTAGAGGTCTTGGTCTTCTTCAAAGACCATCTTTAGTGCCCTAAGAGGAGGTTAAGAAGAGGCTCTTCAAAGAAGAGGTAATGTCTGTTACCGATTCTTTAAACTTTATTTCTTCTTCTTCTTCTTATTCTTTAGTTGTTTCTTTATGAAGTAATAACATAAGTATCACTCATATACTGATATGTTATTATAAGTATGAAACAACCCTATTTCACCATCTATCCATCCTACGGAAAACGAAATCACCGCGCGTGCGTACGTACGGAATACCATCTCCACGTCGTGGTGTAATCTATTTTCCACCACCACCTTACTTGGATGGGTATAATGGTGTAAATAATAACTATATATTATTATTGTAAAGTGATATTAATTCTGAAATAGTATACATACACTTCAATACAATTCCACGATCATGGGAATGATATCATCGCTCGTGCGTACATACGACATACCGTCTCCACGATGTGATGCGACTCGTTCTACAAAATCTTCATTGCATAATGATTACATAAATGAATTGAATGAATAAATATGATATATATTACACTAATACCATTCAGTAAATTAGGTATTTATAACCTAAAAGAAGAATAATAATTTATTCGACAAAACACGCATAAGAACAAAAAGCAATAAACACACAAATAACAAGTAACAATGAAATATTAATAATAAGAAGCTAAGAATATGACCACATATGATATCATAAAAATCAGTATGATTCTGGAATAATTCAATGACATTATTTAAATCATTATACAGGAGGTTCGGACACTTACGATGCAAATTGGACCTAAGGTAAGGGAAAATCTCGCAATGTCAATTTTTATCTGAGATTGTTTATACTTCAGAATTTACTGGGGAATATTTATCATCCACATCCATGTTTACTCAATATTTAATATTATTTATATCCTCCCACAATTTTTTCAATCCAATTTTACCATTTGGTGAGTTTTTAATAAATGATATGAAAGGAATCTTGTGTCGTTTTTCGTACGAGTTACTTTTTGACTTTTCTCACCAAAGTACGAGAAGAATGTTTTTTAACTTATAAGGAATGAATGGATTCATAGAGCATTATTAACATGAATATTCCTTTACATGTTTTAAAGTTTATTTTTAATGAACTTATTTTAGTTTAAAATTGTATGACATTTTAATAAATTGAATTTTTTTTGAAGTAGAAAGGATATTTTCCTCAAGAATGAAGTTCAAGTGTTTTATCAAAAATATTTTCCATCTAAGATAATATAGGGTTCTGTTTCTATACCTATTTTTACATTTTTTTGATTATGTTATGATAGAATTATTTTTATGACGTCCTTTTATCTTATATGGATTGTGTTATGATGGCATGATGATTAAGAATCCCATTTTTTTACATGGGTTATGCTATAATGTATGATTTATGATTTTGTGGCACACATAAGAATGGTTTAATTATGATATGGGTGGGACCTATATCTCCCCCCAATGCATTGGGTAAAGATTTATATCTCATGAGATAGACATGGATGGAATGGCAGGTTAATCCGGTTCAGTGAAACAGGACTGAAACGAGGAGTGAACTCGATTCAAAAATGGACTTTTTTCGCTAAGATAGTCTTGGAACTGAGTCTTGACTACTAAGAAATGATTCTCTATGATTATGTGTGTATGACACAAAGTTTCATGTTTTATGTTACTATTATTGGGATTACATTTCGCTACTATAATTTATCCCATGTTATGAAATTATGATTTCTTTTGCAGGTTAAGATTTCCAAAATGTTATGTTCTTATGAATATGATGTAATTGATATTTCTTTTGTTTACCCTTACTAAGCATTTGAGCTCACCCTTTTGTATGTTTTCTTTCCCCATGTCAGGATGAGTTTTATTAAGTAGGATATGTAAAGAGGGACTCTAGATATGATGAAATAAATGGGAGAAAATGTAGATGCTTTATGAACCAGTTGTTTATGTTTACCAGTTTCTAAAGACACTATACCTATACAGTACTTTCATGGTTTTGTTATATGTTGTAATAAGTGTTCTTCAATTTTGAAGCAATAACAATGTATGTAAAGTATGGGTCGTTATAGTTAGTATCAGAGGATAGATATAGTCAACCTTTAGAAACTAGGATGTGAATGCCTTAGTAAGAACCCTAAGGATAAGTCTAAGCATATAACACAATCTTAGTGTTTTAAAAATGGCCATGAATAACCTATGATAAGACCTTAAGTGTGAAATTTTATTCTTGTTTATGTGGTTTTCCTATAATAATTAGTATTGCTCATACTATTCTTCATGGTTTTAGTCAATGGCTGGAACCTGAAGGAACCGTGTTAATTATGAATGCTACAGGCAATGCAATGATTGTCCCCCTGAGTAACCAAACGTTATGGGAGATGGAATGAAAAATCTTGTAGCCATGCTCACACAACTTTCTCAAGATATGAATCATGCAGGACTTCCAAACGAGCAAAGGAAGGAGAAACATTCTGTTGAATCCTTCATGAGGCAGAGTCCACCCTAATTCAGCGGGTCTACTGATACATTAGTTGCTGAACAATGGATCAGTACTACTGAAAAGATATTTTCAGTTCTTCAATGTTCTGAACATGACAAAGTCATCTTAGCAGTGTATCATTTGGAAGGTGATGCTGATCAATGGTGGAATCTTATCAAGAATAAGAGGCAAAGAGATGAAATTGAGTCCATGGAATGGGACGAGTTCAAGAACTTATTTTTCAATAAGTACTTCCCTCATATTATTCGAACAAAGATAGAGAAGGAGTTTCTTGAACTAAATCAAAAGGATGATGAATCTGTTGGTACCTATGAAGCAAATTTTTCAAAACTTGCAAGGTACGCTTCTGGGATTATTATCCAACCTGAGAGTAAGATCAATCGATTATTTAGTGGCTTAAAACCAAGACTTCGAAGGGAGTTAGCCATAAGAGACTTCAATAACTACGAGGGAATTGTTCTATGTGCTCTCAAGGTTGAGATGGAGATTGTAGTAACCCATCAGTCATATGCGTTTGATAAGAAGAGAAAAATGGAATTCAAAGGAAAATCTAAAGAGCATACTGAAAAGAAGATGAGTTTTACCTTATGCTCAAAGTGTGGAAAGAAACATGGAGGGATTTGTCTTAAAGGGAAAAGTAAATGTTTCAAATGTGGAGAAGAAGGTCATCGGGAATTTGAATACTGCAATGATGGGATGAAGATGTCTAGTGATGCGAAAAAATAAAAGGCTACATAGGGTGCACCTCCTACACTTCAATGTTACAAGTGAAAGAAAATGGGGCATTATGCCAATAAATTCCCTAATCTAAGGGTTGTTGATGATGATCGACATCAACAAACTCTTAAGGCTAAAGGCAAAGTAAATTCCCATGCAATTTCTATCAGTGATGTGGAGTATGAGAAAGAAGTGGTGAAAGGTACACTTACCATCCACTCTAAAGTAGAAAATGTTTTATTTGATTCTGTATCCACCCACTCTTTTATTTCTGAAGAATTTTCTATGTGTATTGCCATATTACTTCAACAATTAGATGTTGAGTTAGCTGTGACAACCCCTAATGGAACAACAGTCCCATCAAAAGTTTACAATTCTTCTCCGATTGAAGTTTGTGGGAAAGTGCATCCTGAAAATATTGTGATCCTTCCTACAATGGAATTTGATGTGATTCTTAGCATGGATTGGCTTTCTTTATATGGAGATCCTGTAAATTTCTAAAGAAGGGAAGTCACATTTCATATTCCAGATCAATCTATGATCGTCTATCAATGCAAGGATGAACATAACCTTCTAGTGGAAATATCTTCCATCTTATGGGTCTTGATTCAACTAAATGAGGGTTATTTATCTCAAATGGTTGGTGAGAAACTCATGATTAAGAATATGCCAATTCTACGAGAGTGTGATGATGTCTTTCCTGAGGAATTGTCGGGTCTTCCACCAAATCTTGAAGTTGAGTTTTCAATAGAACTCGTACAGGGTGCTTTACCGATTTCAAAGACACCTTATAGAATGGCCCCAATTGAGTTGCATGAATTGAAGAAGCAACTCTAAGATAATATTGATACGGAATTCATATTCCCTAGTGCATCACCTTGGGGAGAAACTGTTTTGTTTGTTAAGAAGAAATTTGGATCAATGAGACTCTACAGTGATTATCGAGAACTTAACAAGATCACTATCAAGAATAGATATCCTCTCCCACACATTGATGATTTATTTGACCAAATATGCGGAGCTCAATAATTTTCCAAGATTGATCTTCATTCAGGGTATCATCAATTAAGGTTCAAAAAGGAGGATATACCAAAGACGGATTTCCGTACAAGGTATGGACACTATGAATTTATAGTGATGCCATTTGGTCATACTAATGCCCCTGCTATTTTCATGGATCTAATGAATAGAGTCTTTAGAGACTATCTTGATGAGTATGTGGTATTCTTTATAGACGATATTCTTGTCTACTCAAAGAGAAAGGAAGAACATGATGACCACTTGAGAATTGTATTAAAGACCCTGAGAATGGAGAAGCTTTATGCCAAATTTACCAAGTGTGAATTTTGGCTTTAAAAAGTTGCATTTTTGGGTCACATTATCTCAAAAGAGGGGATATCTGTGGATCCAGCAAAAACAGAGGTTATTGAAAGATGGTTGAGACCAACAACAGTAACTAAGATCTGAAGTTTTCTTGGTTTAGATGGATATTATCGACGTTTTTTGAAAGATTTTTCACAATTATATTATCCAATCACCAAGTTTACTCGAATGGGAGTTAATTTTGTTTGGATGGAGGAGTGTGAATAGAATTTCAAGGAGTTGAAAAGAAGGTTATCCAGTGCACCTGTACTCACACTTCCTTGTAGTGGAGAAAGGTTTGTGTGACGCCCCAGGTTTTATGAACTGGTTTAAGTAAGAAGTGTTATGCCTCTTGTTTTATTTGTTTTGTTAATGAGGAATTAGAAATGAAATAAAACATGGAGAATAAGGTAAACTGATATATATTAAAACCTTACTTTGAAACGAGACCCAACTAGTTGAAAATACCATGCACAAGACCTAACACAGCCACAACAAGACTACTAAGAACCACAACTCGAGCAATCGGATAATCCTCATCTTCAGAGTCCATCAATGTGAAAAGTATAACATCCAGGGCCACGTCACACATGCTCAACGCCAATGGTATGAGGAGATCCATCCTTCCGGTTCAAGTGTTCTGTTTTAAGAAGTACCCCACACCTCTGTATTTATATTAGTTCTTTGAGTTATGACCGTTATATTTATATATCCGTTGGGTTTTCAAAACGACCGTTGTGTTTCCATTAATAAAGTTTACTTTAAAAGAGAACTCAGTTTTTATTACCTCATAACCTTATGATATTCTTAAAACATTCTTTCATAAAAGATTCTTTGTTTTAAAATAAAAAGGGTATTCTTAGAAGTAAGTCTCCTCGTTTTTTCAAAATCCCGATGAATACCTAGGTAGTTGAAAACTTGGTATTATTTTTTTGAAGAATATGTTTAGAGGGAATTCGTAATAATTATATCTTTTGATCTCTTAAAATATGTAATTTTTGGGAAACTATTGGTCTTTAAAAGAATTTTATAAAACAAATAGTAGGGTATTTTAAATATACTAATGATTATAATAGTATTATACAAAAGGTATATCTTTTAAAAATTTATACCAAGAGTTAAAATATTTTATCTAAACTTGAAATTGGTTTTAAGATTTTAAGTTAAAACTATTTGTTCTTACAAATATTTATATTTCACCCTAATTTGAGCTAAGTATATAATAAAACTAATTTTTTATAAAAATTTATGTGGGACCCGGCCAAGCCAAGGGCATCCCCTTATGGGACAAGACCTCAAGGCCACGGACGAGACCCCCTAGGGACCCAAGGTACCACCATCGGGTTCCCCAGGTGCGCGTGCGCATGTAGAGAGTCAGCCAGACCAGAGGCTCGGGGTGGGCCGAGCATAGGTTACCCAGGTCGCGTGTGGGACCGTGTATAAGGCCGCAGCTCGCGCTGCGTGAGGTTGGGCCAAGGCCCGTGGAGACCCGTGTGTAAGGCCTTGTGTGCATGTGTGTTTGTGCTATTGCACCGCTTCCCGATCGACTTTTTATTTATAACGCGCCTCAAAATCTTCCCGTTTCGATGTGGGATGCGCTCCACGCAACCAGGACAGTCCGATCGAAATCCGCGTCGATCTCAGCCGCCCAAATCGTTTTAACCGCGCGATCGCCCCCGCCCGCTTCCGTGGCCGTTCGATCTCCCCGAGATCTAATCCCAACCATTGGTTTCTTTAAACCGATCTCTCTAATTTTTATTCCCGCGCCCTCCTCAACCGTTCGATCTCCCAGAGATCTAATCCCGGCCGTCCCTTCCTCTCCCGCGTCGACCCCCATCATCTTCTTCCTCGCTGCAGCAACCGACCAGTAGGCCTGCGCAAGGACGCCTCAGCCTCCCTCCCCCGTACTGCTCCTTGACTTCCGAACACCCCCCTCCTAGGTCCCTGTTCTCCCATCTTCCCCATGACGGTCTACGCATGGGTCGAGTCCCCGACGAGGCACCGAGGCCTTTATAAACCCCCCTGCTTCGTTGAAGCCCGAGGCAGCTCCTTCTTCCTCTTCCTCCTCCTTCTTTTCCACGGACACCCAGCAGCCGGCACCGAGATTCCTCCTCAAGCACAGTAAGGGTTTTTCTTGCATTCATTCCTTGTTTCGAAATAACCTCCATTTTATATACTCACGGTGTATATATATATACAGTTTATACATATATATATATACTTAAATATAACCCTCACGGGTTGCTTTGTCTTCAAAGATTTTTGCCTTCGTGATTTTAATGGGTTGTATATGTAAGGGTCCTTGTTTTCTTTTTTGAAACCTTCGGTATATATATATACAGCTTATATTAGTTTATATATATATACTTAATATATGGACCCCTTGAATGTTGTCGTCTTCAAAGGGTCTGTTTTCATGCACATATAAGTATGTTTACATGTTCTGTTTTCTTTTCTAAACTCACACCTTTATACTCTCGTAGTATATGTAAAGTTTATATATGTATATATAATTTTGTATAATGAAATTCATCTGGTTTAAAATGGTTCTACTTAAGGTTTAATACAATGGTTACAAAAGAATTATCTTATTTTGTTTTAAACCAATCCTTAAAAAAATATGTTTTGTATGTACATATATACGGGTTACCTATTATATATATATATATATATATATATATGCATGGGTGGTATATTTTTTGGGTTAATCTATGTTGATCATGGCATCTGGATGCTATGTTTGATCATTTCTTTCGGTTATATTTCATAAAACCTTTATAGATATAAAAAAATATACAGTTTTCTATATGTATATACGAATATTTATAACCAAAACTCTATCTATTTTTCAGATTTCAAAATGACCCAACATGTAATATTATGTACCATATGTTAATGAGGGTTGTTTGAAATTGTTTTACCATGAAGGGTGTAATTTGGTTTGATTTAAGACGTATTAAAGGATTCAAGATTTGATGGATCATGATATCATGTTGTATTCATGTATTGTCTTAAGACATAATGAACCTACCTTGTTGAATGTGTTAACTAATCAAGTAATGATTTAATTTATTTATACGATCAAGGGCCTATTTATCACCATAACTAATTTCAAGCGTTTTTCCTTAAGCACTCCTTTTCCATGGATTTATAATTCATCATTTAGTATATCATTAATCATATGCTTTAGTGTAAAGGATGTTTTACTAAGCCATGTATGCCTTTGATTAGTTACTGATACTTTTTTTCAAGATTAACCATCGTACCCTGTATTAGCACGATTTGTAGTGGTTCTTTTTTTTATTTGTTGTACATAATGTATGCTTATGACATATCACTAAATGAACTAAGAAATTAAATCACCCAAAGTGTTATGGGACACCTTGGGTAAAAATGAAAATGAATGAGATATTCAAGGTGGTATGGGACATATTGAATATATGAATGGTTTAAGTAAAGCATGAACGATGTGGCTCACATGATAATAAAGGCAAATTTAAGGGTGCGCCCTGATAGCGCTCCAATGCATTGGGAAAAGGCTTAATCTCTAGAGATGACTTTTTAGACTGATACGTTGGTGAATAACCTTGGTAATTTTTATGACACCTTGGGGATGGACCTTGGTGAAACGAAACGATTGTCAATATTAAATGTTGATGACACTTAATTCAAGTCATGTAACAAGTTCTTTCCAAGATAAAGTTCATTCACGACTGATGCCTTTAAAGTTTTTATAAAGTTCATATTTTCCTAGCTTTAAGATTGAAGCATGACTGGTGTTATCACTTAATAGAATAGTAACCAGCATATGAACATTTAGTTGTTTCCTTGTGCGCAACTCTGATTATGAATTACTTTTAACTGTTTAAATTTATGCTTAAGTAAATCACATGTAGTACTTGTTCATAACAACCATTATCACTCCTTCAAGAATTGACATATTCGTTTCATGTTTTTCTTGAAAACCTTGATTAAGCATTGTTATGGTTTGTGTGTTACAATCTTTCTTAGTGAATGTTCAAATTCTTTTAAAATAATGTTTTCAAATGTTACAATGTTTTAAATTCTTTTTAAAACCCCCTTACTGAGTATTTCAATGCTCACCCTACGTTTTGATTTAAAATTTTCAGGTATCAGCTTTTGAAAGATGAATTGTTTCAGAAGTTGCCGGTTTCCCAGAACCCGAGCCGCACACGATCCTCTGTATGGGACATGATGTGTTGTTAACAAAGTTTATTTTATTTTAAGATAACACATCATGTTCAGAAGGCACCGACTCCTATGGTTTTCTGGGGTCGGGGTCTCTATAGTTTGTGTTCTATAGTGACACATCTAAGAAGGGGCCGGGGTGTGTTCTTATGCAAAGAGATATATTGATAGCTTATGCCTCACGACAGTTGAAAATCCATGAGAAAAATTACCCAACTCATGATTTGGAATTAGCTGTAGTAATCATTGAATTAAATATTTGGAGGGATTATCTTTATGATGAAAGGTTTGATATTTATACAGAACATAAAAGTTTAAAGTATATTTTTACACAAAGGAGCTGAATGTGCGTCAAAGAAGTTGGTTGGAGTTGATTAAGGATTACGACTGCTCAATTCATTACCACCCCGGGAAAGCAAACAAGGTGGAAGACGCATTAAGTCGACAAGACCATGCTAGCTTATCCATGATGAGGATAAAAAAAGATCCAATATTTATGGATTTACAAAGGATGGATCTTGGAATTATAATGGAAGGGGAAGAAACTTATCTTTCTCAAATGAATGTTCAACCTTCTATACATGTGAAGATTAAAGAGGCACAGAAAGAAGATGTAGAGTTACAAAAGAAGGTGAGAAATGTTTCTGAATTCAACCTTGATTGTGATGGGATAATAAGGTTCAAGAATCAGGTTTGTGTTCCTCCCATCCCAGAATTAAAGAAGGAGATACTGGATGAGGCTAATGGTTCTTCATTATCTATTCATCCTGGAAGCACGAAGATGTATAGGGACCAGAAAGAGTACTTTTGGTGGGATGGAATGAAAAGAGATGTTGCTGAATATGTCTCTCGATGCTTGGTTTGTCAGCAAGTTAAAGCTGAGAGACAAAATTCCAAGGGGATGTTACAACCACTACCCATACTTGAATGGAACTGGGAAAACATCACTATGGACTTTGTCACCAGACTTCCTAAAACATCCAAAGGCAATAATACTATCTAGGTCATAGTTGATCGTCTTACGAAGTCAGCACACTTCATTGCTATTAGAGAAGATTTTTCTCTGGATCAGCTTTCCAGGATATATGTAAAATAAGTGGTAAGATTGCATGAACTACCACTTTCCATTATTTCTGATCGGGATCCGAGGTTTACCTCAATGTTTTGGAAATGTCTTCAGCATACTCTGGATACAGAGTTAAGTTTCAGCACTGCTTATCGTCATCAGACAGACGGTCAGTCTGAGAGGACAATTCAAACTCTAGAAGATATGTTGAGAGATTTCTCTATTGATTTCAAAGGTGGTTGGGATCAACATATACCTTTGGTGAATTTTTCTTATAATAATATATTTCACTCCAGTATTCAGGAGGCTCCTTATGAAGATCTCTATGGAAAGAAATGCAGGACTCCAACTTGTTGGGATGAAGTTGGGTAATGATAGCTACTAGGACCTGATCTTGTTGATGAGGTGTTAGAAAAGGTCAAATCTATTCAACAACACATAAGAGAAACTCATACTCAAAAAAAGGTTATGTTGACAACCGAAGAAAAACCTAGAGTTTGAAGTGGGTGATAAAGTGTTCTTACGAATATCTCCTTGGAATAGAGTAATGAGATTTGGAAAGAAGGGAAAGATGAGCCCTTGGTATATCGGTCCTTTCGAAATACTGGATCGTGTTGGGAAGGTAGCTTACCGATTGGAGCTTCCAACGAATCTCTCTCAAGTTCATGATGTGTTCCATGTATCTCTCTTGAGAAAGTACATACCCGATCCTTCACATGTACTCAGCTCAGAAGTTGTACCGCTGGAGCAAGATCTTTCTTATGAAGAACAACCGATAGAGATTATGGATCATAGAGAAAACGTTCTACGAAACAAGACCACTCGCTTGGTGAAAGTTTTATGGAGGAACCACCAATTAGAATAAGCTACATGGGAGCTTGAGGATATGATGAAGGAGAGGTATTCTCATCTGTTTGTTACAAAGTGATGAATTTCGAGGGCGAAATTCATTTTAAGGGGGGTAGAATGTAACACCCTGATATTTTATGAGAAGTATATTTTTTTATGTCTTATGTTATATGCAGCATCCAAGGAATCATTCATGGCACGCAACACTAGCTTGGCTTGCATTACACGCAATCACGACCTTCCTCGATAGCGCGTGTAGTACGCAATACCGAGTTCCACTAAAAAATGATATATTATTATAAAATTATAAACCATCCATTACGAATAGTATTAACTGAATTTTAAATTTTATAACATTATTATTAATCTTACATATTTTCTATTACATGTTATGGGAACAAAATAAATTTTTCTGGTAAAATAAATATTTTTAAAAAAATGCAGTTTTGCCGCCTTTTGATAGCGCACCCACTTTAAATCTAGTTTTTGAAATTTTTATAAGTTCAATTTGACAAAATATATTTATTATTTGGAATCAAGATATAAAAATTTACTTTGGATAAATATTTCTTATTATTTTGGTAACTTTCATATTTTGATGAATAGTAAAAACCCGCTCTATTTTAATTAAAAACATCTTTTTTCGTCGCAATAATTTATATGGTTAAATTATAATATTGAATGGTTTTAAAGTATAAATAGAATATATTTTTACCATTTAATATAATTTAAGTCATTAGAATTAATTTTACATTGAATTCATATGTGAAAACATTTCAAACTTTGGCAATGTTTTAACTTTTAAAACCTGTTTGCTTAACAACGAGATTAATTTTAAATTAATTACTACAACATCTATGTTTTGAATTTTTAAAAATGGATTCCATATTTGGATTCATTGGGTCCAAATTATGTTAATATGTTACTTTTATTTTTTTGAGATTATGAATAGTAACTACGGTAATTTTTATTTACTGAAGTTAAAGGTAAATCGTGTAATTAAGGGTAAATATAAGACTATAAAATTACCCTAACACTTTGAAAATACTATTGGATGAATAAAAGTTGAACCATATCACCTAAGGGTCGGACTAGATTCATTTCATCGACTTTTGACCATGAAATAATAAAATTATTATTAAAACCAATGAAAGTGACAACATGTCACTCTCTTAAATCTTATAAGCATAATAATTTTAATTTAGTGATAAACTTAATGAAAATTCAAACATGAATAGTCTCCAAAAATCCAATAGAATTATCTACATCATATGAATTTATTTATAATTTTTAGGGAGTAAATAATTATCATTAATTATGACACAATAGTTATGTTAAAATTATTTTATTGATTGAAATATCAAATAAATGATATTAGAAGTATTAAAATAAATATTATATGAACTATTTAATGTGATCCACTAATTTTATAGATACAAATGACATGTTATGAATCTATTAAATATTTTAGTTTGAACATATCTTCTGTATATATTTTATTTAAACTCAAATAAATGAATAGGGTCAAAATTAACACTATTTTTAATTTATAGAAATTTCATATTATAAAATTTTTTAAAAATCAAAAAAAATATTTAAAAATTGTAAATTAAAATATTTTCGGTCTAAAATGTAATAAAGTATCCAATTATGGACAATTCACAACATATAAGTAAATATTTATAATGATTTAAAATTTAGAATATTATTACCACAAATAAAATTAAATAGATTATATAAAAATAAATATTGTTGATAATGTTTAAAATAAATTACCAACATGTCTAAATTTTATTGGTTGATGCGATTACAACACTATCTCATCTAATATTATTATTTGAGTAATTTTTGGAGGTTTTTAAGTGGGGTCGGAATTTATTATAAATTAATATTTCTTATAATTCCAAAGGTGCCCCTCTCCTCCCTTATAAAAGGGCACCTCCTCTCTCTCGTACTCACACCACATTGAGAATTCAAGCTCGGCCAAACCCTAAGAATTTCTCTTCTCCACTTCCCTAGAAACATCATAGAGGTCATGGTCTTCTTCAAAGACCATCTTTAGTGCCCTAAGAGGAGGTTAAGAAGAGGCTCTTCAAAGAAGAGGTAATGTCTGTTCCCGATTATTTAAACTTTATTTCTTCTTCTTCTTCTTCTTCTTTAGTTGTTTCTTTATGAAGTAATAAAATCAGTATCACTAATATACTGATATGTTATTATAAGTATGAAACAACCCTATTTCACCATCTATCCATCCTACGGAAAACGAAATCACCGCGCGTGCGTACGTACAGAATACCATCTCCACGCCGTGGTGTAATCTATTTTCCACCACCACCTTACTTGGATGGTTATAATGGTGTAAATAATAAATATATATTATTATTGTAAAGTGATATTGATTCTGAAATAGTATACATACACTTCAATAAAATTCCACGATCATGGGAACGATATCATCGCTCGTGCGTACGTACGACCTACCGTCTCCATGATGTGATGCGACTCGTTCTACACGATCTTCATTGCATAATGATTACATAAATGAATTGAATGAATAAATATGATATATATTACACTAATACCATTCTGGAAATGAGGTATCTATAACCTAAAAGAAGAATAAGAATTTATTCGACAAAACACGCATAAGAAAAAAAAAAGTAATAAACACCCGAATAACAACTATCAATGAAATATTACTAATAAGAAGCTAAGAATATGACCACATATGATATCATAACAATAAGTATGATTCTTTAATAATTCAATGACATTATTTAAATCATTATACAAGAGGTTTGGAAACTTATGAAGCAAATCAGACCTAAGGTAAGGGAAAATCTCGTAATCTCAATTTTTATCCGAGATTGTTTATACTTCAGAATTTACTGCAGAATATTTATCATCCACTTCCATGTTTAATCAATATGTAATATTATTTATATCCTCATAAAATTTTTTAAATCCAATTTTAACCTTTAGTGAGTTTTTAGTAAATGATATGAAAGGAATCTTTTGTCATTTTTTGTACGAGGTACATTTTGACTTTTCTGGCCAAAGTTTGAGAAGAATGTTTTTTTATATTATACGACATTAATGGATTCATAGAAAATTATTTACATGAATATTCCTTTAAAGGTTTTAAAGTTTATTTTTAATCAACTTATTTTATTTTAAAATTTTATGACATTTTAAGAAAGGAAAAATGTTTTTGAAGTAGAAATGATATTTTCCTCAAGAATGAAGTTTAAGTGTTTTATCAAAATTATTTTCCATCTAAGATAATATAGGGTTCTATTTATAACCCTATTTTTACATTGTTTTGATTATGTTATGATGGGATTATTTTTATGATGTCCTTTTATCTTATATGGATTGTGTTATGATAGCATGATGATTACGAATTCCATTTTTATTAAATGGGTGATGCTATGATGTATGATTTATGATTTTTTGGCACACATAAGAATGGTTTCATTATGAGATGGGTGGGAACTATATCTCCCTCCAATTCATTGGGTAATTATTTATATCTCATGAGATCGACATGGCTGGAACGACGGGTTAATCCGGTTCAGTGAAACAGGACTGAACCGAGGAGTGAAATCGGTTCAGAAATGGACTTTGTCCGCTAAGATAGTCTTGGAAACAAATCTTGACTTCTAAGAAATGATTCTCTATGATTATGTGTGTATGCCACAAAGTTTCATGTTTCAGGTTATGACTATTGGGATTACATTTCACTACTATGATTTATCCCATGTAATGAAATTATGATTTCTTTTGCAGGTTAAGATTTCCAAAATGTTATGTTCTTATGAATATGATGTAATTGATAATTATTTTGTTTACCCTTACTGATCATTTGAGCTCACTATTTTTTATGTTTTCTTTCCCCATGTCAGGAAGAAGTTTATTAAGTAGTATATGCCAAAAGGGACTCTAGATATGATGAAATAAATGGGAGACAATGTAGATGCTTTATGAACCAGTTGTTTATGCTTCCCAGTTTCTAAAGACACTATACCAATACGGTCCTTTAATGGTATTTTTATATGTTGTAATAAGTGTGCTTCAATTTTGAATAAATAACAATTTATGTAAATTATGGTTTGTTATATGGTATGATAGTATATGAGGGGAAAATAGTAAAATAAATAACTTGAACTGAAATTAAAAGATAATAAAGTGTATTTTACCTCATGAATACTTCTAATTATGAACATCATTATAGAGTTATTTCTAGTATTTTATCGGGAAAAAGGATAAGGTATGAGGGAGAGTGTCTTTTTAATAGATATGGGAGGATTTTGGATAAGTTTCAAATCTTGGGAGGTGTGAGGAGAAGTGGTGGTGAGAGGTGGTATTTAAATGTCAGGAGAGGGGTGTGTTCACATTATTTTATTCATTACATTATTATATTGGCTCAAAATAATGAATAGATTGAGAGTTATCATTGAATATATAAAAATATATTTGGGGAGTTTGTGATCCGGGTGTAAAAATCAACGATGACTCAATGAATAGTTTATTTGACATATAATTTATAGATACCTTAAATTACTGTAATTTACTATTCAAAAAATTCATGTATTTTATAAAACCCCCTAAATTCAAACTAACAATTTTTTATTTGTAAAAATAAAAAATGATATGGATTTCATAAAAATGGTATTCTAAATTAGTGAAATTTTAATTGAAATTATAATTATCCCCAACAGATTTTAAAATTACATTTACTTTTATAACACTTGAAAAAATTAATTAATGTCTCATAAAATTGTCTTATAATCATAAGAGAGGAAAAAATTTAATATATGAATACTTTTTCTAAAACTCAATTTTCTTTTAAATAATTATATATATTGTGAAATTTAATTAAATATTTATGACTTACAAAAATACCAACACTTAATTAATAATTTTTAAATCATTGATTCACTTCTAATATGATATAATTATATCATATTATCATTTTGAAGATGCTTATATTTTATATGTACATTCATGGGTGAAATTAATAATCTATTGGATAGTTTACTACTTATGAGGGCCATAGTACTATTCCAAAGCTCATGTTACTATTTCATTGGTATTGTTTCCTTAGCATCTAAAAATACCTCTTATACAATTCATTATTATTTTATAAAGTTTGAATTGTTTTCTCTAATTGATTTTATGTGGTTTGTACTATATGATATAGTACTATTATGTTAATCTCCATTGATAAAATTTTGGGTCATTACACTACAAATATGGTAAATCTAGCCTCATATTTAGGAATACATCCCTTATCCAACAACATTAGGTTGAGTAATATCCTCTAAATTTAAGATCACTTCTCTTAAAGAAAATATTTCTTTAACAATATAGGTATGTCTATCATATATCATTATAATAGCTACTAAATGTTTCCTTAGGTAATAAACTATCAGAATAGTGTCTCGTCATGTTTAGTGAATCATAGTAAATCAAACTCTATTTTATTTACGTTATTGTATTTTTTGGTATTTTGATTATCATATAAAAAATGACAATTGGGATGAGACTTTGAATGTAATTTAAAAAATAATAATCTTGTAGATTTCATGTTAATTATCATGAATGAATGTTTATGTAAAAAATATGATATCTGATATATTTTCCATCAAGCATCATCATTGTCCTGTTTCAAATCATCATAGTGAATACACTCCATCCTATGTGTGTAAAAATTCATCAACCCATTTCCAAATGAACTATGAACACATAAAATCACCATGTACATTGAATATCCACCTCTAAAATTTAGGGTGAATAATTTAATAATGATATATTAATCCTTAGGTAACCAAAACAATGATTACACCAACTGTAATGTTTAAATAGATTAACCAAAAGTAGAAAAATAGCAGGGTATCTAGTTCAATAATTACAATAATTGCATAGAATATTCCTAAGGTTAGTTATTCAACATCATCAATATAATTTTTTGCAATGGGTAAGGGTTATGAGTATAAGATAAAGAATTCAATAAAACAACACATTCATTACAATATTAAAACGAGTTACAGAAGAATGTAAATATAATCTATAGAAAAATAATAATAATGAATCCCCGTCCATATTCCTAGTGATTCGTCAAATATTCATCAGTGTGGTGAAAAAACTATCTATTTATAATTAAATTATTATCTCATAAATCATTATTAAAATTTCTTTTTATTCTATTTGACCATGTATTCCATCATTAATCATCTATTTTGGATCTCCAAATCTTGATTTGAAATCATTGCATATATCATTATGGATTCCTATCAATTAAATATATCTTGATTAATTAGGAGGTCTTATGAGGATATCATTATTTTTAAATGTGTAGTACATAAAACCTACTTTTATGGAGTGGAACACCAAGACACAACTTCTATCACATTTCCTTTATTCATGCTTCTCCATGGATATGGTGTATCAATATCCCCTATTATCATGGAATCTTCTTCATCACATACTCAACAGTTCCATATTTAAAACATCCACAACATATTATTCATTTACCTAGGAATATAAATTAATTATTCAACCTTGTTTTCAATAAAATACACTGGAATTTGAAAACTACCAAATTTTAACATTCTAAATCAATCATCAAACTCGATGGAGCATTCTGAGAATGCCAAAAAAAGGTGTGCATAAGTTTAACGGTGTTCATGCAAGATTAAAATAAGCACGCAAGACCATTTCATAATTAATATGATGAAAATTTGTGTCCCCTTCATTAAATCCAATAAAATAGCCACATTTTGTGCATACATAATGTCTATGTTCCATGTAAAAAACATCATTTGTACGCAACACTATTGCATACCACATATGATGTCAACTATACCCTTACATTATAATTATTCATTTATACATAAAAGGATATGTAGAATAAATCTTTTATGACCATAATCTTTTGTATCATCGACATGGATTTAATCTATAAGAAGAAGTCCACCCCCCTTCTTCAGGGTGATCTTCCAAAAGTGGAATCGTCACTTTGCTTTGAGAAACACAAACCATCCATGATAAATTGAAAGCAAGGAACCCTAATATTAGATATAATTAACTACTATAACCATGAGGGTCCTCCTTTTAGTGTCTCTATAATGGTGTACTACTCTCCCAACAGCCTTCAACACATGTCAGTTATGCGCAAGAAATCATCTTGTGAAAAACCATGACCGTGTGTGCAAGACTCTAATATTTCAAGCACCCTATCTTTGAAGATCCATGGTAATACCCTATATTACAACACCATGTTTCAACTCCCTATGTTTTAAACCCCCATTACTTGCTTGCACCTCTTGCACGAAGTCCTCCAAACATGCATGCAACAATTTCGTGGTCCCTCCTGAGGTGTCCCATATTTCTCTAGTGCATGAGTAACCATACATTTTTCATCTCATCATAAGTATGCTATTAGGTTTTTCTTCTATGAATTGGTGCATTAACATAGACCTAGGGATTAAATAATCCTCTAGAATATTGAAACCTAGAAATTTAGAATCCATGCAATGCCCAGAGGTGCATGTTTGATGGCTATGAAAGCCCAGGGGGTAAGGAATGAGTCCCACATGTCTGCGTTGCACTACATAAAAATACCTAGAACCAACACATGAAATAAAACTATAGTATTACCATATATGAAAAATGCATGATTCCCCATGTAGGATCATCATGAGATGCCACCTTCTTCTATACCATGGGATTATTCTCATATACTTGGAAGCTTTCATTTTTATGCCCCACCTCATCTCTCGTTGGTGCATATTTCGGGACACGATCCTTAGGTATAAATATTCTTCTTGTTTCTCACTCCATGAAAGAATCACATGGTCTAATAGGTGAGTAGAAACATTTAACTTAAACTCATTTCAATGGGATTCCTATTAAGTGAAATAACTAAAAACCATGTCCTCTAAAATAAACCTTTCCTATGTGTAATCCCCAACCATATTCTCCACATATATGGGTTTCCTCCTCATGTAAAATTCCTATCCATTTTCTAAGATCATGGGATTTGATTCCCATTTCAACTCAGATATGTTGGAAGCATCCCGGAGATCTAAAACTAAGATTCAAATCCATCATGGTCATTTCTAAACCACATCTATAATAAGATCATGCCCCCATCTTGGGTAGGTTGGATGCCTATCTGATGTTCAATCCCAATAAATGGTAAACAGTGGTGCCCGATCATAGGTGTGGACCTCCCTGATCCACCCATAGGGTTTTCTAGATCCACCTTTAAACTATGAAATATTTCCTTTATGGGAAAAAAACTCTTGAATATACCAATATAGTGGTTCAAATCAATATTCCTTCATGGTGTGACAACATCCATTTAAAGGACACATCACATTGATTCACCTCCCTAGGAATTTAGAACCATCTTACTTCATAGAATTAAATCTTCCTTTTTTTTGAAACTCCTCTTTGATCATCCTCAATGGAAATTCATATCCATCCACCTTCACATTGTGACATCTTCCATTTTTTGTACACACCTCCTTAGAGCACCGCTATAGGGAGATCATATCCATCTATCAGTATTCCTTTCAAGTTCCCCCTAATAAGAATGAACCTCCTTGATCAACCATCATGGGGTGTCTTAATCAATTAAATAAGTCTCTGGATAATGTTGAACTTGTTACCATGCTTCATAACAATTACATCATGCTAACCAAGGGTTGCATAAGGTGAGATCTGTGGAAGATATTCACCTATGACACCAACATTCTCACATTAAACATATTTTTCCAAGGGTGAAATACTTTGATGATATAATCCATGGATTTCATATACATCATGATCAACGCATGATTCCATATGTTCTATGCCAAATATTCCTCAATGGTATGCCTTCATTTGAGGAATAATATAGATGAACAATGTTCCTTGGGTCTAGACATTCCAGTGATGCCAAACGTGACTAACATCTAAATAAAAGGTTGATCCCTACCAAGACCCACTAGAATGTCTAGACATAAGTATAATAATTAACAAGTATCCACAAAGAGATGGCCCAATGAATGAGTACCAATAACATGACATAACTCTAGGAGGGTGACTCAGAATTGGAAATGATATCCAAGGATAAATTTATAGGAGGAAACAATATCATATTATTCCGTATCAATCATAGATCATACATCATCTATGAAAGTGATGAATTCCTCCCACCATTGGAAAGAGGGAATATCAGACATCAAAATTCCTTGCAATTGTACATCAATATATGGTGGTTGAATACCCTAACAAAAGTGTCAGAAATAGAAATGGTTAACCTGATGTAAATCTATTTTCCTCAATATAGGAACTAGTAGTGTTTGACACATCAGTAGATTATCATGTCATTAGATCAATATATTTGGCTCTTGGACCTACATTGAAAATAGTGGGTCTAGCATGGATCTCACTGTAAATTGGGGTAGTTAAATGTGGGGAATTTTTGTTTATGACATCTTTTGTGTGGATCTCTCTCTCCGAACATGGTAGATGGAATGATTTTGGGGAATTTGAAATTGGTTTTTATGTACCCATAATAATAGATAAATCCTTTAACATTATAGGACCCAATCTAAAGGAAACCAGGAACCCAATGTATACAGATGCATGTGAATGGGAAATGTCAATGCAGAAACCCTGTATGATTCCACCTCTATCATAACCACATCCATAACCCTAGCTATTTAGTTCCCATGCCATGTCTCACCATCAAAGATCATCCATGGGATGGTTATGGAAACACTCATACATCGAAACAAGAAGGAGGGGGTGATTCCCATAGGATACATGACCCACCTGGACATGGAAACTTCAGCGCCACACTGACTTTACCGCCCCCAAGGGACGTGTGGGGACAAACTTCCCCCAACCCCAATGGGGAACCTATTTGGGATCATCTCCACAAAGCAATCCTATGACTCTATCCCCTACAATACAGAGGTTGGGGATTCCTATGTCACCCTTATTGTGACTACTTACTGGGATCCGCCAAGAAGAACTCCTACCAGGCCCCATAATTGCCAAAAATAATTGGTCCTTCATGAAAATGAATAGGTGGATTATATAGATTCTTCTAAATCCACAATCTGGAACACCAAGACAAAATGTTTTCTTCATGCTCTAGAGAATTCCCGACAAGGGTAGTCATCTTCCATGACATCATTGGCCTCTTCCACTGGCAGTTTTATTGACCAAATCCATTCCACATTTAAGCTATGACCTATTTTTGAATGGTTGGAATTGATACATCAATCGAAATATAAGATGGCTGGGAGGACTCTTCCAATCCATTATGTCACCATAAAGCTTTATTGTCCATCCAATAATGATAATATTTAATATGGATGTATTCCATGTACCATCTACAACAAAAATAGAGGTAATCCCTACTCTCAGAATCAACATGGAGGTCCTTCCCATGTAGAAATTGTTCAAAGTGGAGGTCCTCCTTGCTTTATCAATATCTTGTAGGAAGGTCCTCTCTATAGTGATACCTCAATAAAACATGATGTCCCATACCATTTATGTACCAATAATCACAAATGTCCCCCTTTTGATATTCCAATCATAAGTGGTGTACCCCACCAATCCAGCATCAGTCACAGTGGAGGCCCACACCATTTCTCAACCAATCACCACAAATTTACTCTTTATGATATTCCCAAATCAAGAGGAGTCCCTATATGCTTCACTGATGATCTTTATAAAGGTTCTCCTTATGCCATCATCATCTGTAATCACTGAGGTCCTTGTTTTTTTTAATTCAACCAGGATGGGGGTCCTACCGACTCATTCCATTGTCAACATGGAGGCATGCCCCATGTTTCCATTTTTTATAGAGAGTTCCTCCTCAATCCAGCATTGATCAACATGGTGTTCATACCCATTCCCATTTCAATTAGGGAAATGTTCCTCCTCATGATTTGACTCGCCAGTATGGAGGTCCTCCTCATTTCATCAACACTAGTCAATGTAAAAGTCCAACCAAGGTTCCCAATATCCATAGCCCAGTTACTCCATGCTATGTCAATAGCCAGAGTGTAGGCTCCCTCTACTCATTCAACAGTCAAATCAACAGTCCTCCCCACTCTGAACACATCTGATATAGAGTCCCTCTATGTACCCAAAAAAATCAGAGCAGTGTTCGTCCCCTCGCTATCACTCATCATCACAAATGAAATACCCATACCAAAGAACTATCCAATCCAAGAGGACCATCCAAAGGCAGAAGGGAGAACCATTACCGTAGAAGATAAAAAAATTGGGAAGCACCATTTCATTTTAAATCCTATTTCTACACATAATTTGAGTGAAATTATATTCCATGATGGGACATTCACAAAATTCATTAGCATTACTGTCTATGGAAGGATCTTGGATAGGTGAATCTCACCATCATTGATGGTGAGATTCATTTGATTCTTAAATCCTTCCATAGGTACTTTTAGGTGAAGGATTATTTTTCTCCCTTACAGGGATCATTGTGTAGTCATTTCTATCATCACTAATTTCACTCTCTACCTCTTCCTGCAATCATAGAAAGTTATTCTATAATGGGATAGATGATGAGTATCTAGTGGAGTCACCAAAGAGCACTACAACCCTCACATACGAGGTAGTGGTGAACAACCAATCCTATAGGGGTGTAATTATGAAATTGTTGTCACCCTAGAAAGATGAAACTACGTGGAGATACTAGTCATCTAAAACAATGACTCCCACACCAACCGGTCAACTGCCACACTAATCCCTATCTATGATTCCACAAATAATTCAGTCAATGATGATTGAATTTCGATATAAAAAATAGAATTACCACATTTATGAACTCGAAATACATTTCTATACTATAGTTATTGATTAGTTTTTAATGGAATCTTGGATGAAGGAATGCCCAACTTCTACATCATAGAATCTCTCACCAACAATCATGTTGTGTGCTTCCACTAGAATATTTAGACGATGCGCTTCTTCCTCCATGACAATTAGTTGGTCTACCAAGGAATATAAGAGCACATCAACTTCATTTCACAAAAGTGATATGTGGTTAATATGGTAGCAATCCTAGTGGCTCAGAACGTTGGATCACTCAGCTGTCACTGGAACCTCCAAAAGAGATTCATCAAGAGATTCATAGTGTTTTTTTGTAGAAATAACATTGTTCCCTAATTCATCACTATCATGAGGTATCCAAACCAACCCATTTATATTGATGATACGCCACAGGTTATTGTTATTGTGAATATGATTGACCAAGAATTGTCTGATGATGGGGATACTAACACATGCTCTGGAAAATAATACCCACCCACAAGAGAAACATGGAATCAAGTAGAGCCCCATAAAGGAATCCTAACTCACTTGGAATGGTAGACACACTACCTTGTAGATCCCTCTATATAATTGACTTTTGGTCAATACACAAAAAGGGTATGGAAAAACATGAGCCCTCTGATCAGTATGATACAACACAGAGGATAGAGGTCGACCCATAATTACCTCCTTGAATCTATAGGTCACTGATTCGATGATAATATTAATTTATCACCTCGATAAGAGGAACTATAATTATGGCTCTCCTTGAAAATATCATGTTCCCCCTCTACTGAGGTAGTAGTGGTATCCACATGTCCTTCTTGGTTAGTTTCTCCCAATTGGGATTTGAAATCCTATGGATAATAATAGAGTAGTTGTATGAGCTTATGGAAAAAACCATGATAAGAGTCATCAAATCCAACCGAGTAGCATGATGACCTCCATTGAGACCCAATATAGACACCCCACAAGATGATAAGAATTCATACAATGTTGATGATAGATCAAAAGTATCAGTGTTAATGGATCAACTTCAGGAAAAGAACCCTTTCAAAGAAGATTTTATAGCATCTCTCATTTCTCACCAAAATGTCATGGAGGTGTAACATGTAAATAATCTAGATAATGAAAGTCCATATCCAGAATGGTTGGATGACCGGAAATCTCTCCCAAATATAGAAATCCTTTATTTTATCCTTTTAACAGGATGGGTGACCAGTGGTAACATTTGGACGACTGCATCTCAAGGTGTGAGACCATGTTGGGAACCATAGAGATGAATGAGGGAACCATCCTTCATTGTTTAATACATAAATTGGAAGGGAATGTCTTCATCAGGTACATCCAAATACCCATTGGGTATATCACTAATTTTTAAGACCTCCTCAAGAAGTTTCTCTTCTAGATCAACTCCACTATCCATAAGACAAGCATTTACGACCTCCACAAGTGATGAAACTGTAAAATGATCACATCAATAACACTATCACCTAATGGTAAGAACTTATGTATTCACTCAATATGCTTCTAAACTCATAGAATCAACTAATGTGCATAGGGATTCTCATTACTGATCTATTCCCTACCCTCATTACTTATAACTTCATAAGAGGGTTCCAGGGTTTCATCAACGAGACCAAACATCCAGAGGAAACTATGATGAAGGATAGGAAGGCACATACACTTCCCCTCATGGATTTTTCAAGAAGAACTACCAAGGAATAGACTTCTTTTGTAGAGTATATGGAGTCCCTAGAGTCTCTAGTGTCCCCCCTCCAACATATCCCCACTGAGTTGAGAAACCTCGTAAACCTTATCCTTTCCTAGTGCCCAATAGGCAGGCACTTCCTCATAAAGAGAATCAACCTAGAAAAGATAATTTGGATCAAGACCCAAATCAAGATCCATCCCCTCATTAGATATTGCTTAATAGGGTTACTTTCATGTATATGATAAACCTTACCTAATCAAATAATGATGCCCAGTTTCTTGAATATTTCTTTAGTTCCCTGGAATAAGGTGATTCTGAAGTTTCTAGAGTGATATAAGTACCAAGATGTCAATCATACTTCTAGAACTATACATTTAACTAATCATAGGATTCTTGTAAATACCATAAAGAAATGTTATGTGTTATGTAATTTGCTTAAAAAAATGTGGACAATGGTTTAGTAAATTTGTGCAATGTACTAGAATTGGTGGCTCACATCTTTTCCAATCCTGATAGAAAAAATTAATGTGAATTAAATTAGGCTTCCAATTGTGGGGATCAGATGAATGATGACTGGTTGGATCATATGGTAGTTTCCCATAGTCGAGGAATTATTTATGTCTGCTTAGGCTAGCCCAAACCTCATATTGTTGATAGCCCTTCTTCACCAGATGCTTCTGTATCCACCTTGTAGCCACCTTTTTATTAGATAAGTAGGTTTTTATGGTAAAAGGTAAAGTAAGGGCCCCCCAACTGCACCAAATTTTTACCTTACTCTTTGTGATTCCATGTTTCTAGATATGGGAATCTCACATAAAGTCTGTACATTATTGGAAGACTCGTCTGACGATGACAAATAGCATTTATCTTAAAATACAATTGATTTGGAAGATCCATTCATGATTCCTAATAATGAGGAATATCATAAAGTCCCACTAATTTCATTTAGATGAATTTTCTAAAGTATTGGTCGAAGACATGAAAAACGACAAAAATATATGTCCTATTCTTCAACTAATGTCTTGCTGGCTTTTGAATTCAGACAGTATGTTATATGCAGAGATCAGAAGACACAATATTTCGATCCTTCATCAGTAGACTCACTTCAGTAGCTGACCATGATAATTGGATTGGAACAATTGTTACCACTGCATCATGATCAGTCAGGCCCAATTAAAGAAATGCCTTTTCCAGCCAACAGTCAGTCAATAGTGGTTCTAGGTAATTTTTCTAATGAGTAGCAGGACACTGCCCACACCACCATGAATATAGTGGTTCATCTAATAGTTCATGTCAATCCTTCATCCAATTGGAAACTCTCTAGGTGAATAAATGTGAATTTTGATATTATTGTATGATGTGATGATGACTTCACCAGCATACATGTAAATATCACAATCCTCAAGGCCCTATGTGTTTTAAAAGAGATGTGTGAGGCCCCTGGGAGGCCTATAAAAATATCTCCAGTTTTAAGTAGTGGTAGTGTATGCAGTTACATTATATGATGAGGTATTCAAGAAATAAGAATTATAGGCCATTAGTTCTTTCAATGGAGAATTTTTGGGCTCCCTTATGGTGGGCTGCATCCTCCTACAATACATCAGAGGAAAATTTAATGTCATGGAGATATATCATTGTCTAGTCCACCCATGTTCTATTATCAATCTCATCACTACTGAAATTATCTACAATATGAGACTAACTAATGATGATTAAAATCCCTATGACCTAATAATTTAGTATTATGAAAGGAACAAGTAGAGTCTATGTGGAAAAATCTTTTTGAAGATCCAATTGGAGGCTTTGATACAAAAATATAAAATCATGGTAGTCTCACAGACACCAACTATAATGCATTTATGGGTAGACCTTGGATTCATCTACATGAAATAATCCCCTCATCATATCAACAATACCTCAAGTAATCCCTAAATGTTCATATAAGCATTCATTAGGGTGACGCATCTGCCTTCAACTCCTGTAACGAATGCTTTTTGGAAGAAGGCTATTATAGAAGCATGAATAAGTGTTTTTAGACCAATGAGGTTGAGTGTACCACTGTCATAGCTAGCTTGTTGAAAGATATGGATGATGATTTCAATCATCTGATTCACTAATTGAAATCTGCGACACGAGAAACTATAAATTACACTATCATTTCTTGGATGAAAGGGAAACCCATACCTATGTTTAAGGATTTCCATATGGTAACCTTTTACTCTTATGTGGGATAGAATCTATTTGTACCACAATACCAAAACCATTTTAGGTAAAATAGGCTCAAACTATGAATACAATTGTATTTCATACTCACCTGTTTTGTGATGTAGGGTTAAACCGATAGAAACTAACCATCCACCATTCCCTTTATATCAAGAATGGGAAATGTGGTAGAAGACATGATGGAATCGGAACAGAAGACTATATATTTATGGTTTCAATATAGAAAGAGTCTCTTAGTGAGGAATCTACATCTACTAAACCTAGCAGCAGTGTTCCTCCAAAATAAACTAACCTGGATGATCCATCTTTGACCACTGGTTCAACTACCTCATATGAGGATGAGGATTTGAAAGATGCTCCTCTGTGTCTCCCCTAAGCCATGGCCTCTCTTACCTCCCATCCCCTCCCTGACCATGACTTTCCAACCTCACATTAACATCTCGTCCCCCACCACCCTCCCTATGAATTCTTGCATCCACTATCATATCTACGACCACCTCCTCATCCACCCCTAGAGCACAACTGAAACTCCCAACCCTCGCCTCTACCTTTGTAGAGTCCTCCTCCAACTCCCAGCCTTCGCCTCCTCCTAGGTTCTGCCTCCTCCTATCATCCGACACCTCACAACCTCCACCTCTCATCCTCAAAAGGTATTCTTATTATCATAACCTCTTCTTTTTTTCATTTCTTTTAATCCATGTCAATGAATGAAATATTTTTAGGTGAATCGCACCTAAGTATCTTGGAATTTATCTTGGATAAAGGGGGTATTTATTTTATTGTATAAATGAGGATTCTCTTGGTATCCTACAAATCATTTTTCTCTATTTTCATGGAAGGAGACGAAGGTATGTTGTGCTGTAGTGTTTTATATGTTTTAGGGTGGAATTTTGGGATACCCAATTATTGTAATTTGGTAATTCAGGCTTTTGTAATTTTGGGTTATTTTTTAGAAATTGATTGCATTTTATTTACATTGGTGTAATTTATTCCTTGATATTAGTAATTATATAATTCAGTTTATTTAGTGATAGAATTTGGTTTATTAATTTTGAGGTTATTATTGAATGTTTTTTGGAGTATAAATGCTCACATATGGTCTTTGAATGTGATCTTGATGTTTTTGATGAAAAATTGACCGGACACATTTTGAATCACTGAGATTGGGTAGATGATTGTTTCATATTGTTAATGTATATTGATAATGGTATGGTTATGACATCATATATTTGTCAAAGGGTGATGTTGATTGTCCAAAAACCCATATAGAGATTGATCTTCATTTTTTGTAATTAATAATACATTGGAGTTCTCTAAAATATAGTATTGTGTGTGAAATAATTATAATGATTTGAAAGATATTTTTATTTTACAGTGATGTTTTTTTATGTTATAGTATTGGTTATGATTTTTTTCTAAAAATATCCATTTTAATGAGAAACATATGAAATTTCCAAAGTATGGAATAATAATATAATATAATTATGTTTATTATAAATTGTCTTAGAACTGAATGATTTATAAATAATATATACTTTTAAGGGTGATCTATATTGTGGAAATTAAGTATCATTAAATTTGACATCATGTTAGAATGGTTCTGCAATATAGTTTATGTTAAAAAGAATAGAGAAAATTAATATTGTTGTATTTTTTTGATGGTAATGGATTATTTAAGTGAATGTTAATGAAATGTGGTTATAAAATGAAAAGTTATTTTCTAAAAAGGAATTTTCACTAGTTCTATTCAAGGATTGTGTGGGTTAAAAATAAACATGATATTTGACTCCATGTATTTATAAAATAAGTATGTGAATGGTAATTTAATTAAATGATAATGGAGAATGTTATATATATATATATATATATTTGACTCTAATTGACTACATGTAGATGATTCATAGTTTTAAATATGTAATTTTGTGTACTATATTGATTAAGGGATTCCATGTATGAATTCAACGAGTGCTTGAAAATTCATGATAGTATGAAATAGTTATTTTTAAAACTACTCTTATGTGATGTGTTTCAAAAATTTGTCTATGTTATCTCAAATGTTCTTTATATCCATGTATTTATCTTTACTACAAAAGATTATTTTTTGAATATGTATTCCTTTTAAAAAACTAAATGAATTAGATATATTTTAATGGGCATATCATCGGTCATATGTGAATAATTCAATATTTTTATATGGGAATCACCTAATCCCATTTAAACCTAACTAAACTATAATTCAATAAACCACATGCAACTTTAGGGTAAGAGAGTGATTTTGTGGTAATTTAGTGTTTGGATATATTAAGTGAGAGGATTTTAATTGACCTAAAACTGTTAATGGTTATGGTTGTATCCTTATGTTTTTTTATAATTAAAATGTTTTTATAAGATTTAATGTGAGTGAAGTTTTATTTAAAACCAATATTTTGTAATTGGATCCTTTTGAAAAAACCGTAGTGAAAATATTTCTTTCCTTTAGATGTTTTACCAAAATGTTATTGTATATGAACTCACTCGTTTATCCTTTTTATCTTTTATTTTTTATCTTCTAAACAATTTATTATGAAATATGAGTTGTAACACTTTATTAAAATAGTTATGTGGAAGTAGGTTTGAAAATGTTCTTTTAGGTCAAGTGAACATATAACTCAAAAATAATTTATTTACATGATTTATAATAGATAAATATTTCCTTAAAGATGAATTCTGAAATTAATAAATTGGTGAATTAAAATATTATTCAAGATTAAAATATATGAAAAATACATTTCTGGTACATAATACCTTACAACCTCGTACTTTTTATTATTGGTAATGTTTTGGTACTGTATTCCAAAAAAACTACAGTTCATCCCTAGTTTATGCATCATTTGTGATTTTTATACCTTGTGTGAGGCTGTTGTGCATGACATGACTATAGATTCATTTGAAATATCCCAGGTATGTCTTATGGATTTATATTGTCATACATGTTCTTCACATTTATTAAGACTATCATGTTTGATTTAGTATTATTATAATTTATTTATGGATTGTTTAATATATTTTTCATGTTTACACATCAATGTTATTACAATCATACTAGATTATTGTCATAATATTTCTTAGTTAGAACATTCAATATGATTTAATTTTATGGAGTGCTTATTTAGTTTTTTATGGACCCTATATACTATTTTATCATAGGATAAGATTATAGCTTTAACATTGAACATGTCTATTTTTATAATTTGAAGAATTTTTATTGTTTTATTTATGGAACAATTTGTGGGGTTTTCTTTAGGTTGATTCATGATGTGTAGGGTTCTTGGATCTGGTTTGACTTTATAGTAATGTTGTTACATGTATAATGAAAAAACCAAACTAAATCAAACATAAAATAAATCCATGGTAACCTAACATGAACAGAGTATAACCAAACTTCTTTGAATTGAATGAAAATTAATAAACATAACATGGTTCATAATGGATATAATAAAACCAAATAAAAATTGAAATGAAATATCTTAAAAAAACATTAACAAACTAACCAACCCATAATTTAATAAATTTGAATAATATCAACTAAAATATATTGTAATGATCAAAATAAAGAAAATATAATTCAAATTGAATAAAATGAGAAAAAAATTGGACTATGTAAAACTTATCTAAATTGAACTATTCTGATATTACAATTAATGAATCAAGTTGGAACAATTATAATGAATTGAAAACAATATGACTGCAAATGAGATGAAATAAACCAAACTTATATCAAATAAATGGAATCAAATTTATTAGATTAGAACCCAAATGAATGCAATTTTCCATGATAATATAAATAAAAAATTGAAATAAGTCTAATTAAAATGTCCCAGACAAAATTGTATTGAACAAAACTGAACTAATATGAAACATGATCCCAACTAGTTATATAAAATTAATTTGAATATTCATTGTTAAATAATAAGAATATACTTTTTGAAAAAAAATATTTTCAAACATGAATCTATTTCCCCTAGATTATAGGAACATGATTGGACCCATGTGGCAGTTTTGTTCTTATATGTTTGGCGGTGACTTTTTTAATCTCACGAGACAAGTTTGTTTTAGTATTTTTTTTATTTTCATTTCTTTTTCACAATGGACACTTAGGACTTTTACCACTTTCTACAGATGGGGGTACTTAAATTTTGTGAAGGGGGCCAGATGGGCAATGGTGATAGCTGCATGGTTTTCTTTATAGGTGAGGGAGATTGGGGTAGTTAAAGTCTTAATAGAATGTTTCATTTTTTATTATTTTACTGTTTTTTTTGGTTATTTTCTTTTCGTTCAGTATAGACATCCATCATATGGATGTGTCATATAGTAATTTTATTTATTTTATTCAGTTTTAGTTAATTTTATGTTTGATAAATAGTTCATAAGTGGTGATCCCCAAACTGAATCCCATGAGATATTACAAAACAAAACTAACCATGAATGTTCAATTCATCAACCAAGTTTATGTGTCTAAGCCACTACACCCAAATGTTGAGAACCATGGCCTCAAAAAGTCCATGCCCCCAAAAAGTTATTAATAAAAAGATAAAGGTATTGGAAAAAACAGTAGTGAATTAATGGAAATGTTACACACACCATAAAAACCCAAAAGTAGAAAATAGAATAGTATATTCCCACAAAGAAAATAAAGGATCATGGTTAATGATCTTTACCATTTGTTTCCAAAATTACTTGAATCTACATGAACAAAAGGATAATTTACTCACTTACATTTTTATGTAACCCATGGGCCGCCTCAATCATCCTCAACGGTGTCCTATTTTTCCTTTACTGCCTTTAAATACCTAATAATGTCAAACAGTTGAGCTTTTGTATCAATGGCCATTGCTAATGGGAAAGATAAATCAACAACCTCATGTGCTAAATTTGGTAGAACCTATACAAGTTCATTGAAACCTTCCTTATCATGATTCAAATAAAGAATTTCATTATCCAACTTGTATCATTCATATGAAGCAATTTTATTATCCCCCCACAACCGGGAATTTCATGGAGTGTTCTAAAAAATATTCCTTTTGGAACCATTAACCACATATATATTAAAAGGGAAGCCTCAAATATTGTTAATGAAATCTGCATAAAAAATTCCATATTCAAGTGTGATAATATATTAAAGCATGGTGAAAAAATTGAAGTAGCCTTCGTATACTGGATACTACCTATATCCATTTCAGAACCTAAAATAGTTCACTTTCTAGAGAAATCAATATGACCTCCATGCACCATTTTAGTTCCCATACCATTACTACTATCCCAAAAATCCCCTGGAATGCCATTTTCAACCTCTGTAGTTTCTTTCAAAATTGAAGATACATGCAAGGATTGTTGTAAAACATCCACATATTTCATATTGAATGAATATCTAGTGTCCACCTTACTACAGGAAGGGGCATAGACAACCCCTACATCACATTCCCCTCTATAAACACATTTTCTATAGAATATATAACCGAATGGGCCTGAACAACATATTCTATTTTCTTGTCTATCTCCATGTCCAATGAGTTTCAAACCTTCTTGTTCTTCCAAGTGTAGTATCTTATATAACGAGACCCCTTACCACTATATAGATAATGATCTTTAGTGCAGTTAGCAAGATCTCCTCCAACTTCACCATGAAAATCCACATCCTCATTTCCCATAAACCAATATCCCCATATCAAAGGATTAGTAAAATTATATACATCCTATAAAATCCCTACAGTATTGGTGACTATAGAAGAATCATTGGAAATACCAGCCTTATAATAAAATACTACTTCCTAAAATAATCGTGTTTGAGAAACTACATCCATATGGAAATCAACTCAGTCCCTCAACATAATGAAATATCTAGATGAAAAAGGACCATAATAAGGGACTCTCCAATACATAGTTCTAAAAGTCATATAACACATCAATAAAACATTATCATCACACCTGTTATCATCCCTCATCTACCTAATTCAATCTAGATAACTATACACTAAAACATGAAATTTACAATTTATAATTTTCAACCTTATGTAACCTCTTATTATAATAAATGAGCTACATCACAAAAAAACATTGTTCCAACCACCAATATTGTAATAACGGGATATACATTATGCTAAGAATAGTTTGTCACTTCCATGATACACCATAATCCTATATCAAGGTCTCACAAATCATGTTACCATTCATGAAATTATGGTCTCCATGTCCGAGGTTGTTTGAAGGGGCATCGTGAAGGATCTATAGGGGTGCTGTGAAGGGGGTTGGATGGGGTTGTGAAATGGCTACAGGGGGGATGTGAAGGTGGGTATGAAGGGGCTGTAGGGGGTTGTGAAGAGGTTGTGGGTTGTTGTAAAAGGGATACTGGGGGCTATGAAGGGGCTATAGGGGGCAGTGAAGGGGCTGAAGGGGGGATATGAAGGGGATGTTGGGGGTGTGAAGTGGATGTAGGGGGATGTGAAGGGCTATAGGGGGTTGTGAAGGTGGCTGGATAGGACTATGAAGGGGATGTAGGGTGGAGCATTGAAGAGGATACATGGGATATAAAGAGGGATAAATGGTACTATGAAGGGGGAATTAGACCTATACCCCTGGTTTGAATAACTATGGATATATTTTCTATGTTGTATTAAGCTATATAGTTATACCCATTGTTCTCCAAATCATGGGTTTAGATATATACTCATGGTATTTTATAAACTATGGGTATACCATAATTTCTAGCACCTACACCCATATTTTTTAGAATCTATGGGTATAGGTCTATACCAACTCCTCGATAGCCCATGGTTCATGAAACCATTATTATAGAATTAACCCATGGTTCATGAAACCATGGATATAACCTTTACCCATGTGTTTAGGGGTGATACACACATTTTCAACCATGGGTATAAGTTATTTTTCCAGTAGCGATTTGATGAAATTAAGAAGTATCTGGTACAACCTATGGTTCTAATGTCACAAGTTTCAGGGAATCCTCTTGTCCTTTATGTGACCACCATGAAACAATCCATCAACAACATTCACACCCAAATTAAAAATAAATGCAGGTAGAAAAATTTTCATTGTCTCATTCACAAGCTCCTCAAATTGGAAGACTGATACTCCCCTATAGCAAAGGGGTTCCTATCACCATTTTTCTAATTGAAATATTTGTATAGTTATTTTCAACATCACATGATATAGTTGGGGTCCCAAGTAAATCCACTAATGTATATCCTAAATCACCTAATGTTTATTGTATGTGTGGTGTTATAGGAAGTTATCCTCAATCCGTTAAACATCATGTTCATTCTGGAAAATGTCCTCAAGGGCCAAGAACTTCAAATCATTCTTGTTTCACATCTGTCTTCTAAAAAATTTTATTTGGATTTCGTTTTTCTAGATGAGTAAAATCTCATAGTGGATCAGGATATGTGTTGTTGGAAAATTCATTTTGTTGGTTCCTCCTTATGACTAACCAATAGAAGGACCAATTATCCCATGGTCAAAATAGTATGCCTAGAGTCCTCTTTATCACTCTCACACACGATATTCTATCACACACATTACTATTATTAGAAGGATTCACCCACAATGAAGTAGAGTATCAATAATTCATTATTATTCTCAAGATATCCCTAAAGAATTATTTCCCTAGATTACATGTTATAAGATACACAAAATTAATTATCAACAAAAACAACGGTGACTACATAATTTGGATGATATATCTCTCGTCACTAGTAGAGATCACCCACAAACTAATGGCCCAGTTTCCTTCTCTTCTAGTCAGGAATCATGTTCCTCGGTCCCATAATGGTCTATTTGACAACTTGTCTAGTCTATATGCATCAATTTTACATTATTCCAAATATGATATGTTCATTCATATGGGTCACCGGAGAGTCATTGTTCCCATCACCTCATATGATGATGAAATCCAACATATAAATTAGATGACTTCCAATGCTTCTACATCATGACCACTAGATCATAACACAGTGGAAGAAACATCAGATTTGAATACTCATTTGATCAAGTCTCTCCAATGTTGTTCTCTCTCATATTTCAAAGAAGAACATGAATGGATCCATCATTGTACATCATACATCACCCTTAAGAGTGGTAAAAAACATGGAAATACTATCTACAGATGGAGTATTTATGGAAATATCCTATCTTTCATTCAATAAGAATATATTTTCCATGTTATGCCAGAAGATAATTCCGGAACCTATGGCACTCATCAAGATGTGTTGGATTTTTTATTTTTTACACATGATACAAAGGTTGTGATGCGTTCAACCCACCATTGTCCATGAATGCTTCGAGTTCACCATGAGGTTCCAGGCATGTCAAATTAATTCCAATTTCATTCATCTACCACCAGTTCCCCTTCATAATACCAATTATTCGTGGACATTATTAGTCCAGGGACTCGATGTAATGAGTCCTCATCCCCCATCAATCGCTCTCTAATGCTTGTTCATTATTTCAAAAATGAAATTCTTATCTATCTATATTGAAGTTATTCATCTAAAATAAGTAATTGAATGATTGGTGGTTGAATTAGATATTTACAATATCATCCATCAATTTGGAGTCCCTCATGCCATTCCCATTAATAATGGAACCAACTTATGGGATGTTGAGATAAAGAAGTTGTATGCTATGATAACCATTAGGTCCAACCATACCCCTCACTACCATTCAAAAGGAGATAAACAGATCGAGACATTCAAAAAAAAACTCTATATAATTCTGTAGAACATGGAGTCCATATTAAGAAAATATGGCCTCACAAGATCCCCAATACACTATGGGTCTATCAGACAATGACTCGGAATTCCACCAATGTGACTCCATATTCCATGGTATATGGAATAGAGGTATTTCATCAAATCCCGATTTAGTTTCCATTACTCTTTACACCTATCTATGATTAATAATCTCCTGACATAATGCAATATATCCATCTAGATTTCCTAAAATCCTTCAAGGAGAACATGATCCAAGCCTTTTGTTTTCTATAGAGGCACAAGAATAAGATAACATGGGTGTTTAATAACAATTTAAATCTATTTCCCTTCCATTTGTGTTATATGGTACTTTCTCTAATAATTTAAAAGATACCCATATGAAATACATCAACTTTTTAGTCGAATTTGGAAGGAAATTTTATTATTCACAAGGACTATATCTATGGTTCATTCACATTGATCAATATAGATGGAGAGTCTATTACCCCTCCAACTAATTACAAATTACATAAGAAATAATTTTCATAATGACATAGAGTCCCACATACATTACATTAATCAGACACCTATTCCGGGCCATAATACCTTAAGCTAATAGTCTAATTATGTTCTGAGCTCTACCATCATAAAATAAATTCCAACGTCAAGTCATCACAACATTAAATTGTGTGAAAGTATTCCTTGGGAATGTGTTTAGTGGTTTCAGGCCTACAAGGTCCTCATTCCTGTTGGGTCATAGATTCCACACCAATCACATCCCACCATGTTACTCTTTCTCCTATTTTTCTATGAAACATGATGTTAAATTTTGTTTTTGACATCCAAGATGCACGATTATAAACTATATGTCACATGTCTTGGATTAATGAAGATAAAATAAATCACACTAGTGTCCATGATGTACCATAATAAACTACCCATCACCATAATGTTCACAGATGATAGGACATAACCCCTAGTATCTGTCATCTACCGTGGCAATATAAATAGCTATGTAAAACATTATTCCAATCTATACATGATTTGTAGCAATGTGTGGGTCTTATATTTAGCTCCAACGACACAAAAAACTATTCTCCCCTCACACTATATAGGTCAAACCTATACATGAATATTTACATCAAGAACAATTAAAATCATGGTTATTTCTATTGAAGGATACATAGAGACTCCCATAAATATTATCTCTTAGCCTAGACACACATTAATTCACCATATTTCCCTCCTAGGTACAATTTATCACTCATTGGACCTACTTGTTCCCCATTCACATCTTCTTCTATCAAATCACATAGTTTTCTATGCAGTCTGCCTCAAAAGATTCCTCATATATATATGGTTTTTCTCTAGTAATTCCTTGAACATCATTCATGTAGGGTCTATAAATCTTCCACAATACATATATTCATTAGAGGAGTCCACAGTCGGAACTCTATGACCATAAAATAAGATCATCATGGTCATAATTCAATGAACTTGAACTAAGAAACATATGTTCTGAGAAAAATGACCGTAACATGTTCACTATATGTCCATGAATCATGTCTTTAAACTATATAAAGACTAACTAATGAATGCAATTATGATTTGGGACTGGGGATTACTTGGTCCTCATTTACATCAGGTTTGTTATGACACAATGTTATGTATGTCCCTTATGGATTTTTTACCCTCTACTCTAAACTTCATGACCCTAAAATTGGAGTTAAAAATCTCAACACATGAGATTAAATTGAGATCAGAACCTGAAGAAGTTCAGGATTCCTCAAGATAAATCATAGTAATCCTTAATTCCCTCATGAGAGAACATTCCCCCCATATTTGTTCTCCCACCACACCGTGTACAAGAACATTGTGTTGGTTGATTCCCATGCTTATGGGATATTTAGAGATGCCCATAAATTTTGTCTTCAGGCCTAGCCACAAATTTAAAAACTATTCAGCCACTTGGACTCATTTATAGTCTTGTAATTACAACAATAAACTATATTAAGATCATCTTAGGGTTTCCATGTGGTACATGAACCTCCTTGGCCTCATTCACACTGCCTTCTTCCTATTTAATTCCATAAGTATACCCTTTGGGTGAAATTTTCCCCTTATGTCTATGATTCATTACATTAAACAATATAATGGATTCCCCTTAGGATTAAGTGTTTCAACATTGGCGTTGTCATTCCTCATTCATGTTGAGTTTTCACTTCCTCGTGCTACAAATATCTACACATGTGTCCACCTAAGAGAATCCTTTTTTCATGGTTTGAGAATTATGTCCATAAACTAATATCATTCTATGGTTCCATGAAATACTACATTTAACTATTTGTGAAACATTTGTTTGAAAACCATATTCTATACATTGATTCATTCTAATTTTTTCTATCCATCATCTTTTAAATCTAGATGAAACACCTAGTAGTTATGTTTTCATGCCATTTTTTAATCACCTCCCATTTTGGGAAAACATTTAATTGGAAATATGGCTGTAAAAAATTGTTCTTTAATTTCGAACATGGTTACCTTTCTCCAAGTGTTTTCCCAAAAAATCCCTTACATGTGTTGTTATGGTCTATGTGTATCAAATATAGTCAGCATTGGGTCTCCACCCAATGAACACCTTTAATCCATTACTCAAAAGTCTTACCCTACCCCAATTCATTTTCCCAGTATTGTAGAGGAATTCTACAGCACATGGTGTCACCCAAAATTTCTACTTCGACATGTGATGATAATTACCTCTATTCTTCCTTATTTACTACACCAAGAATGACTCACAAGGACATATTTGTTCATTTAGGGTGTGTTATGATGTGGTTGAGCCCTATAAATGGGATCTTTTAATAATTTCTATATGAAAATAAACCATGGATAATATATAAAAAACACAACATCAAACTATGTTCGAGCCTTTTTGGGATAGTGTGGTGTGGTACTGATCCTCTTAGGTCCCCATTCATGTCGGTCTCCAACTGAGTCGTGCCATAATTTCCTGTTTTGGGAACCCTCCTTCCATAGGTCCAAACATCATGGTCATAAAATAGGAGCCTATATCCCAAACAATACAACCTTAAACAATGTAAAATATCCCGGTTTCATGATGTTAAATGATTATATTCTTCCTAGTCACCTTATGTTAAACTATAAAATGCTTAGTCTTTATCGTATGACATTAAACTCCATGTCCAATTTCATAACTGTAAAATGTGAAAATACAATTCTATCATCTCATTGAACAATATAAAACTACAACGTATCATATGAACTTTCATATGAACCCATATTTTAGTATTGTTCATCTACCACATATCTATTTTTCTTCATCCCAAACTTGGCATTCGAGATTGTTCTCCCCTAAAAGATAGGATTGATCTGTGTTCGGACCAATACACATACAAAAATATGGTATAATTTATAGTCTCGTAGTTCCTAAAAGTGCGTAGTTAGAGTAATGTATCCTTGAAAGGGGGATAGGATAAATCAGTGTTACTCGTTTTCTTTTATATTTCTTTTAAATTGAAATAACCTTCGCCTCCTATTATAGATTTCAATTCCCTACTAAAAACAAACTCAACAAACATCCACAATAACACAATGATTTACAACACTATTAAATAAAAATAGCTACTTCCTTGGTATGGTTCGAAAATGATCCAATACCATACTATCCACTACGAAAACAATAATTTCATTACAATGAGTAGGAATAACCCTTACACTCATATATCACTATGAAAAAATCCCTCTAGTTCATGTGCACCCTCTTAGAAAAATAGGGTAATACAATTTGTTTTCTAAAAAATCATGTTACAAGTGCTTATATTTAATTCAAAAAATTTATTCAAATGGAATCACAATTCATCAACTCTTTACCCAGAATAATGGTAAGAACTACCTAGAATTTGTTATGAATAACTATGATTGATCTTCTCAGAGTATGATTCTTTCAAAAAAAATCTCCCAATATGACTTTTTCAATACAATCTACCATTATGATTCTTTCAAAACAAGGCTTCCAATATGAGTTTTCTTTTAAATACAAATATCAAATTACAATTCATTCAAAACAAATAACATATTCTGATTTTCTCAATACAAATCACCCATTACGATTATTTCAAAACAAATCTCCTAGACTGATTTTTTTTCAATACAATACTCCCATTATGATACATAGATAGAAAAAAATAGATTTGAATCAGCACCACCAAAAAAATTTGTCAATCCATATAGAATAGATCTATTCGTCTCACTAGAAAACCATAGATTCTCTATCTTCTACAAGTAACATAAATAAAATTTACTTCACACCTTTTATAGGTGACCAAAAAAATATTTATGTGATAATCCCAAAATACTTTCCTGCTTATTTAAATTCACCAAAATTTGAATTTCTCCAAAAATCTCAGTGAAATTATGTCATTTTCAATGCTTCTCGATTCTTCTTGAAACTTATACAATATTAATTCCTTATTTTCTAGAATCCCATTCAAAATGTAAATTCGTTTACAAATGATGATAAATACAAGGGTCAGAATTTGATTCTCTCATACTAATTTCTTCCAAACAATTATCGATACTATTCCAATAGAATGGGTTTGAGGAAATACACTTCTCCACTTTGAGAAACAATCACTCTTTTAAATGAAAGGATCCACCTTTGAAAATTCATTAATGAGTATCATTATATTTTATTTTATCTTTACCCACATGAGAAAACACACATTATTTGCCAACATATTCTTGTATGAAGATTACCATCATGAAATTGAAATCATTGAGGATCATCTTTAAAATCATCTGAGCTTAGTTGTAAAGTATTTTAACATTCCATTCATTCCTTCTTCTTTCATTTTATTTCAACCTATGCATGATCTTTTCTGAATACAATTGGTCTACATACTATTATCCTAAATACAATCATACTAGATATGATTGCAGGGTACAATTGCTGGATATGATCATTTTGGTTACGATCTTCATGGATACAATCATGTTGGATACGATCATTATGATTATGATAGTTCTGGAAACGATCATGCTAGATATGATCATGATAGATATGATCATTATGATTACGATCATGTAGGATATGACAATTCTGGTCACAACCATTCTGGTTACAATAATTCTGGATATGATCCTCTTAATTATGAGTACTAGAATTTATCAAACACAATCTGAAGACAATGATCATCCAAGATATGATACAAATCAATCTGAATATGATTCATTCTCAATCTACCCCATCTCATTCCTTTTCTTCTACCCAACCATGATTGTCTTGAAATACAATCAATGTCTCATCTTCTATGTGCATTACCTTTATATTTGAATAACCATTTTCAACCGGCATTACCTATTTAGTCAGAATCATTTTTCTATTCGACTTGGTATCCACTTGTATGGAAAGACAATCAACACTATCTTGATACGGTTGTTTTGAAAAAAAATCAATACAATCTGGATAAGATTGTTTTCTGATTGTTTTGAAAAACTATATGCACTATAACTATCTTTTCTAATTAATTTGAAAAACAACAGGCACCATAGATTTATCTTCTGTTTGTTTTGAAAAACAATATGAACCAATATTTTCATTTCTGATTGTTTTTAAAAATAATAGGAACCACTTATTTCTTTT
Source organism: Viscum album (assembly GCA_963277665.1). Taxonomy (NCBI): domain Eukaryota; kingdom Viridiplantae; phylum Streptophyta; class Magnoliopsida; order Santalales; family Viscaceae; genus Viscum; species Viscum album. Next base: position 458,239,419 of record OY728143.1, on the reverse strand, counting down.
AAGATTGTTTTAAAAAACAATCTAAATACAATTATTTTTCAATTTGCAGCTTCTCATTCATTACCCCTTTCTTTTATTAATCTTTCATCATAAGTATCACATCAACTCATGATTTATATGAATTAAAAACCAGTAAAGAATCATCATAATTGATTCAATACATGTCATAATGATTCTGATTCTCTACCAAAAAACCTATTTCTCATCATATTTGGAGTGAATATGATGACTATCAACATCCAAAAAGTTTTTTTCACATTCAAATCCACTTCTTCTCATTACAATGGATTTTCATAGTGATTTCTATTTCATTGAAAAACATGGATCTGATTGTTTTCAAGAAATAGATCCGATTTTTTTTAAAACATGGATCAGATTCCCCTGAAAAGAACATCGGTCTAATTCCTTTCAAAACAATCCTAAATAAGATTGATTTGAAACCAATACATTTTTTATGAAAACAAAATGAATCATAATACCTTTCTTATTTCTTTCAATCCCTTTCAATCTAAATTTCCATTCATGATCATTCTCATCATCATTTATTTCATTAGAATACTGGATGATTAACAACAAATACAACTAAAACACAACTTGGACCTAAAAACACCCCCTTTGTATTTATTGTCAATACCCACATCAAACACTTCAATGAAAACAATATGGAGTTGTTTCTTTTCTTTCTCCCCATATTTTGTTTCTCTCCCCCATTTTATTATCTCTCCCCCTTATTTATAACCAAATTCAAAAGGGTCATCATGAAAAACTTCTCCCTTATTCGTATATGATCTCTATTTCCATAGTTTGGGACTTTTCATTAATAAAGACATCACATGATTTTCTTATCTATGAACCTTTAACTAAACAACTCAATGTCTACATGGGTGAACCCGGTGTAGAATAAAGGAGTGTATAATCAAGGTGATCAATGTTTTCTGTAACAAAACATTAATGTAAGACCTTTTCCATACTAAATTAAACATTCTATGGATTGGAGTAATTCTTGAAGGATCTTTTCTAGGAGAAAAGTAATCTTCCCCCATCTCGACGAACACCATAGAATGTTCAGATGTATAAAAACACAAATTTTCAAAAAAAACTTGTTTTTTTAGATCCTCAATAAATTATTTTGTAATAAAATTAAGAGACACATCAATTGAACCTTCCTTATTTACACACCTTAAATTCCATGCATGTTTGAACAGTTATACAAAGATATTGGGAATAAGTATGAAACACGATTTTTTGTTAGAAACTAAAATCAGACTTAGAGTCTTCTATTAGTATTGACTTCTTCTTTTTCTTCATGGATTTTTCTTTGGATATTATTTATTCCTTCTATTCATACTTATTGAGTTTTGTAACATCTTTGGTATTATCTATTGAATCTTATAATGAGGATGACATATTTTTTTTATCTTTAGTAACAACCATATTAAAATCAGTTTGTTCCCTGATTTCCATTACTATCTTTTGATATAGAATGATATTAAAAGAGGCTTTGATATCACGACATTAATTATCATGTTCATGATTTGTGGATAATTTTTTTAATCATTTCTAATATCTTCAAAATCTACTTCTTCATTTCTTCTTTCCCTTTTTTTGTGATTCCTCTAATTTTTTGGTCTGTTTAATGTGTTCTGGACAAACTATTAACAACCTTTCTTTTGAAATTTAGCATATCTTTCTTTCATGAACTCCAAAATAACTAACATCTGAGAATTGTCAAGAATATTTTGTTGTGTCGGTAACAAAACAACACATCCTTTCACAAGGTTTCTAGGTTGCTTACACCTTTCACAAATAGTTTCCAATTGTTGGAACCTATTTTCAATATTTAATTAATTCTTCCCAAATTTCTTCAACACAACCTTATCAGGCTTCATCGATTGAGATAATTGACACCCTCTCAAATCATTCCTTACATAACAAGTGGAATAATAGTAGTGTTGTTGGTTGAACCAAAACATATTCTCTATATATCAAAATCCACAACAATACCATAAATATCCATAAAATGATTATTTTCCTCTGAAACATTGATTCTGTTTAGAATTTTTAATTTTTTTATCATCCACCTTATTATATGTATTTTACAATACAAAAAAATTTCTATTATCAATCATGTTTATCCTTTTCTTTTCTAAATTATCAGAACTAAAAGTATTGGAATCATTTCGAGATTTAGAATATTTCAAAACATTCCCAACCTTATTGGTCTTAGCCACATACATAACATTCCTTGCTATATTATTTTCAAAAAAGTTTCTTTATTATTTTAACCATTTGTAGGTAACTTTTTTTGATCTTTCTCAGGTATGCCATTATGATAAGATTCACCAATTTCAGTGATAGTGTATTTGAAACATAGACTTTTCTTTTCAACTTTTGAGACATTTTGTTGGACATGTTCCAACTCTTCTCCTTTTCTCTTCAGATTCTATTCCAAAGGCACATTAAATTTCATTTGATATTCAAAATTTTTCTTCAAATCATAAATCTATTTATCTAGCCTTTCTTTCTCACCAATATAACATTCTTGGTTTCTTGAGCATTCATCTTCCATTTATTTTCATTTCATGTCTTCTGATCTTTCTCATACATTGTTTCAACTCTTATTTCAAATGAATTTCAATTTGAGTTTCTTCTTGAATAGTACTTCAACTTCTAAATTCATCATCATTCATTGTAGTAACAATAGTATTTTCCCAAGCATTTTCAATGGAATTTTCAGATTTAGCTTCATCTTCTTCTTCTTCTTCTTCATAAAAACTACATTCATTACTAGATGAACATTCGTCAATAACTATTGCAATGAACTTTTTGTCTTCAAAAAAATTTGTAACATACTCAATATCATCTTCCATAGAAAAAAATCTTATACTTTTGGATTTGGAGAAACTATTATCTTCATTCTTGGAATATAATGTTAATTTATCACCTTTTTCCTTCATGATGTTCTTAGCCTTGTTTCTTTATCTTCACTTCCTTCATCATCACTTTCTTCTTCATTTTCTCTTTGAGGACAATTGGAAACCAAATTACCAATGGCTTCACATCCAAAACACTTCAAGGGAAGTTTAAATTTATTCATTCATGTGCCTCTTTTCACATTCATAGAAAACAAGGAAAATATTGAATCAAAATGTTAACATACCTCATTTTCAGAGTCAAAATCTATAGCTTCTTATTCTTCAAGAATATTATTTAATTTATTGGAAGCCTTGAAAGAAATTTCTCTATCATCATTTATTTTTCCCTACATAGAGTTATATATTCACATTTTATAAATGATGATTGTTCATTGTAAGTCATCAATAGATAATGTTTCTGGATCTCTTTCATCATATGATGAAAATTTTGCATCGAATTTATCGGGTATGATTCTCAAGATCTTTTCGACCATAGTAGAATCATACATCATTATACCAAGACATTTAATAGTACTTACTATATCATTTACCCTAGTAAATAATTCCCCAAATGATTTATGCTCATCCATCTTGAGATCTTTATACTTCAATCTATATATTTTTTTACTTTTCCTTTTTCACTTTTGTATTGACCATATATACGTTTTTAAATTTGTCCCATATACCATTGGATGTGGAAACACCTTTTACTCTCAAGAATTCAATTTTATAATTTAATGGAAATATAACACTCTTTTCCATTCCATAATTATCAAGATGTCTCTTATCAAAAACTGTACGTGGTTTTTTATCATCAATGGGGGGAAACCCAATTGTTGCAGCTTCAAGAACTTCATAGCTAATAGAAAAAAGATACGGAAGAATTCTATATTTACAGATATGATTGTTATTTCCATCAAAGACTAGAATACCATTAATTTTCACACAGCTTACATTCTCCACCTGCAAAGATTAGGGAAGGGAACCTTTCCTCTGATAACAATTGAATATGCCCAGCTAGAGTAATGTATCACTAAGAGGGGGATGGGTGTATCAATGATAATATTTTTCTTTTATGTTTCTTTTCAATTGAAACAAAATTCCCCTCCTGTTGGAGATTTCAATTTCCTACTGAAAAAAAACTCTTCACACATCCATAGGAACGTAAATATTTACAAGGTTCACTATTCAATAAGAATATCTAAGTCCATCATCTGGTTTATAAATGATCGAATACCATAAAATCCACTAAGAAAAAAATACTTGGATTAAAACAAGTAGGAAATACCCGTACACTCATGTACCCCTGTGAAACAATCCCTCTAGTTCATGTGCACCCTCATAGCACAATAGGGTAATACAATTTGTTTTGTTACAACTCATGTTACCTATGCCTCTTTTCAATTAATCTAATGTACTCAAATTATAAAATAATTAATTAATTCTTTACCATGAAGAAAGGTAAGAACCACCTGGACTTTGTTATAAAGCATTGAGTTTGATCTTCTCGGAGTACAATTCTTTCCAAAAATGCTCCCGTCCTGATTTTTTTAATACAAATAACCCATTACGATTATTTCAAAACAATGATCTCAGTCTAATTTATTTTCAATACAAAGATCCCATTATGATTCATTAAAAACAAAGCTCCCATTATGATTTTTTCAATACAAATCTCCCATTATGATTATTTCAAAACAAATCTCCCTGTCTAATTATTTTCAATACAAATCTCCCATAATGATTCTTAGATAAAAAACAATAGATTTTAATCGACACCACATCAACTCTCAAATACAATTGTCATACTGCATAGAATTTGAATTAATAAGAACAACCCAAAACAATCGTTAATATAAACAGAATTGATTTGTTCTTCTCTCTAGAAACTCAGATATTCTCTCTCTTCTACAAGTCACACAAATACAATGTACTTTAGACCTTTTATAGGTGACCCAAAACATATTTAGGCAAGAAACCCAAAACACTTCACTTCTCACTATAATCCACCCAAATCTGTATTTCTCCTGAAATCTCGAAGAAATTATGACATTGTCAATGCTTCATGATTCTTCCCAAAACATCTACAATCTTCATCTCTTATTTTCTAGACTCCAATTCCATATGTCAATACGATTACAATTGATGTGAAATATATGGGTATGAATCTTATTCTCTCATAATAATTTCTTCAAAACAATGTTTGAAACCATTCCAATAGAATGTGTTTGAAGAAATTCACTTCTCCACTTTGAGATACAATCACTCTTTTAAATGAAAGGCTCCCCCCTTGAAAATTCATTCATCATCCTCCATATCTTTTATTTTCTCATTACCCACATGAGAAAACACACTTCATTCCCCAACATGATTTGATATCATGACTACCATTATGACTATGATATCATTTCGGATCAACTTTAGCATTGTTTGAATTCAGTTGGAATGTATTGTAACATTCCATTCAATACTTCTTCTTTGTTTTAATCTCAACCCAAGCATGATATTTTCTGAATACAAATGGTCTTCATACTAATATGCTGAATACCATCATTCAGGATATGATTTCTGGTTATGATTGCTGGTATCGATCATTCTGGTTATGATCATTTGGGATACAATCTAGCTGGATACAATCATTCTAATTATGGTCGTTTTGGATACAATCATTCTATTTATGATCAAACTGGATACGATCATTCTGATTACGATCATTATAGATAAGATCATTTTGATTACAATCGTTCTAGTTATAATCATTCTAGAAATGATCATCGTAGTTACAATTGTTGGGCATGATCAAATAAAATCTAAAGAAAAATATCATCCCAAATATAATACAAAAAAATATGAATATGATTCATTCTCAATCGACACCATCTCATTCCATTTTTTCTACCCGAATACGATTGTTTTGAAAAAAAATAGGTGTCCCATCTTCCATCGGTATCACCATCCCCACCGACATCACCCTATTCAACCGAAATTGCCTATTCAATCAGTATCACTTTTAACATCCACTAGGTATCCAATTGTTTTAAGAGACAATCGATACAATCTGAATATGATTGTTTGGAAAGGAAATTGATACAATCTGGATAAGATTGTTTTCTAATTGTTTTTAAAAAAATTAGGAACCAATGCTTTATTTTCTGATTGTTTTGAAAAACAATAGGCACCACATCTTTCTTTTCTATTTATTTTGAAAACAATAGGCACCACTATTTTATTGTTTAATTATTTTCAAAAACAATAGGAACCACTACTTTTTTTTTTCTGATTGATTTTAAATACAATCTGAGTACAATTTTTTTTTGATTGGAAGCATCTCTTTCACACCCCCTTTATTCTACTAAGTTTTCTTCACAAGTGATAACATAAACTCATGATTTATATGAAATTAAAACCATCAAATCATCATAACAATTGATTCAATCATATTCATAATGATTTTGATTCTCTAGAAAAACAAAAACCTATATATCATCATATTTAGAGTTCTGATGACTATATACTTTTAGTAATATTTTTTTCTCTTTCAAAGCCACTTGTTTTCATTTCAATGTACATTCACAGTATTTCCATTTCTTTGAGAAATATGGATATGATTCTTTTCAAAATATAGATCTGTTAGTTTTTTAAAACATGGATCTAATTCCTTTGAAAACAACATGGGTCTTATTCCTTTCAAAAAAAATCCTCAATACGATTGATTTGAATCTAATAATTTTTTTTCTAAAAACAAAATTAATCATAATAAATTTCTTCTTTCTTTCAATCCTTTTCAATATAAATTTCCATTAATTTTTTTTTCATAAAATCCTTTCTATCTTTAGTATACTGATTGATTGAATACAAATACAACCAAAACACAACTTGGTCCTAACAGTTACAAGAGTGTTAGAATAAATTCGAACATCCCGTCACTACATTCCCAAACATTGGGTCCCAATTATTTGGAACCTTATCCTATTCCATGATTGAAGAGACCCCCAGTAAGCTTGGTCTCATGATGTTTTTGATCACCTTCTATATGAGAGAACATCACACAAGACATTACACAAACAACATTGTGAGATAGGTTCCATATTTCAATCATTGTCATGGGATTACCCTTATTTTTTCCCATCTAGGATAATGGAATATATGTTATGTTTATAACATGGTCAAAATTTATCTTATATGTACATTACACTCACCATGTAGTCCACATTTTGGGCATAGTGATTCATTATTCTCATTCCACTTTGTTCAGATAGAGTTGAATGCCCTTGACAATATCCAATTCACGAATTAGTGCATATTGGAAAAGAAAATTGGTTATTATAAGAGAATTTTTCTCTATCCATGGCCTATCTCAATGTAAACAATCTTGGAAGTCAGTCAATAATAGAATACCCTTAGAGTTTGATATTTTCTTATCATTTTCATTTGAAAATAAATCATGTGTCTTTCCTTATTTCTCACATTGGGCATGACCCACTTGATCTTGGTGATTGGTAATTGGTTGTCTCATAAATATGATTTATTTTTGATAAATAAATGGATAAAATAAATAATTTTATTTAAGAAAAAAATTAAATAAACGGAAATATTTGTGGCATTTCAAATGGTCATCAAAATGATGGATATTTTCATGAGTCTTGTTGAAAATTTCACTTATAGCTCTACTCTAGTGATCATGTGTTGTAATTGTGATAACATCTGGAATGTCTTCTGTAAGGCCAAACTCCACCTTATGAGAATCGTTTCTTCATAATTAGACATTGGATAAGGGTCATTTGTACTGAAATGTTCTTAGTACCACCCCACCTAAAGGGAGGCTCTTTGAGCTTCTACCTTCCTCATCATCCACTCAGCCTCTTCCAACTTATCCCTATGTCTTTTGATGATCTTTGAATATGTGTCAATGAATGAATAATGATTATACATTTGTTCTTCTAAATTTTGGATCTCCTAGTTGACCACTAGGATCTTGTGAATATTCTTAGAATTAACATCATTTCAGACAATGTAAACATGTCATCTTCCTTTAAGAAACCACTCGGTGAAGTTGTCTAAAAACAGCACGTGATGACCACAATCATCACCCCTCTGGTGCACTAATTGTGTATCCAATGGAGAATAGATCCCATCAATAACCCTAGATGTGGATCTATATTGTGGTTGAAAAATATTTGTTTTCATTTTAATACCCTAAACTAGATTATACAATTTTCTTTATCTGTATCGGAACCAGAGTTTTCTACCTCATCAATAGGTGCAGGCTCATACTTGGGAAATGTGGAAAGCGGTAAACAATAAGATCCTCCTGTGGAATCACCTCAAACGTTCTAGGATCTATATCATGGGTTCAGTCATGATAATTTGAACCTACATCAATAATGACATCTCTACAATCATCATGTTCTGCCCCACCAGTGGAATCACTCGCAATAGTGGTAGACAGTTCTCCTGGGACCAAATCCAAATCTTCTTGGATGACTTACACCTTATTAACTAATGTGACTATCAGAAATTCCACTCTAGATGTTCGATACTCCTATTCTATTGATGTGTGTAGTGCCTCAATAAACATTTAGGAAAGGAAAAAATTAGTCAATTAGATCAACAAATGAAGAGTATGACTCTAGGAAAGAAAAGGACTTATGAGAGTTGAGCAATGACAGATTAATCTCCATGGTCATACAAGGGAATGATAACATTAGAGGCCCTTCAACCCTCATTATTTATTGGAAAATTAATGGAACCTCTTGTGTTTTTCGATCTGTATATTCATGAAAAAACTAGAACATTAATTAAAAGTCTCCATGGAAATCATATTTTTGTCAAATGTTTTAAGATATTATCTTACCTTGAGGAGGAGTAATATCGATGATGATATATATCAAGTATGTTGTGTAACGTGTATTCGGTTTCACAATAGAGATTCTTGGATGTTTTCCACTATGGAAAACATTATAGGAATAACATTTTAATGATGCATCCTGGATCACTGTGCCTGAACCACCCCCAGCCCCAACATTTGGTGCATGCTCGGTAATGCGTTCCTTCGCACCCATTGGTGCCCCTTTTCCCCCTTTGATGGGTCCACTAACCCATATTTTACATGATCATGGGAAAGAAAAGGTTTATTTAGATAATCATGATAGTGAGTGGAAAACATCCAAGTATGTGAGTAAGTTAAGTCTTACCTCATGGTAATAAGCCAGGGAATCCTCTTCAAAGGCCACGAACTCACCACTTTCTTGGGATCTCCCTTTTTGGGGAACCTCTCTCTATAATTCTACATCATTAGATTACTCAATCTCATTGTCATCCAATTATTCCTCAAATTAAGATACATTAAGAGTTGGATCCTCTCCTCATTCCTCTATATAACAAAGAATAACCTTCACTATGGTTAAATAGGGATTATACTATCCCCAACTAAAATATTTGGACATCCATAACAGTAAAATATTCATGTATCTAGTGAATGTAAAATCTGGTCAAAAATTGAAGGGGTTCAACTTATAGAAACTCAATCACATACTACATTTTATTCCGTAGAAAATTATAAGATATCATTGAGATCTATAACTACCTCCAGGAGGACCAGGGAGTGGTGAAGATATCATCAGTAGTTGGTTATAGAAGATACTTAAACATCTTCCCAGGATCATCCCTTGATGGCATTTTAGGCTGATTTCGAGACCCTTCTCTTCCAAGAGGGCAGGGGTACAACCATGCCTTGTGATATCACCACTGTTGCGACATTCATCTGAGCTTCCCCAGATGCCTAAAATTCCTCTCGGTGCACATATCACCTATATTCTCATTTCGCTAGTTCCACATTCATTGGTTTAATAACTAGAATAATCTTCCACATGATTGACTTTGGATATGGTGTGTAAAACCCAAATATATTTTTAATTTCATTAATTAATTTAACCTTCTTGATATTTTTTATTCCATGAAACATTGAAGATTGTTCATTTTTTATGAAAGAGTATGTTTGGCTTGCATTATATGCCACACCAACTTAATCATGCACTACACATAACAAAACATTGGCCTTCTGTACATATAACATTGAGGTCAACTTGTGTCATATACTATAATGACTTTTATCAATAAGTTACATAACACGTGAGATCGAGGTTTATAAAATTATATTATATTTTTAAAATATTATTATTTCATATAGTAAGATAAAACCATGACGTTAAATTAATGTTAATGAATAATATTAACTAATTTATGAAAATATATGGTATATAAAATATAATATGAATTCATAGGATTCAAATTAAATATAAAATAATATAAAAACTTAAAGAATATAAAAGGAAATGTTATTATGATCACAATGCTATTTTACCCTAATAAATTAAATTTTCATTTATTTATTGCAATTTACAAATTAGAATAGCTCTTTAACACAGAACATTAACTTGCCATATGTTACTCACAAAAACAAATATCTAAGAAACATTATTTTATTTTTATAATTATTTAAATGAGTTAGTTATAACCTAACCATAAAACATAGAAATATGAAAAGTAATAATTACTTATAAAATATTATTTATAATTTTTGATATAAATAGAAAATATTGATATTGAAAGATATGATCTTCGGTAATTTCATTTTATGTTTAAAAATCCTTTTTTTCTCCAATAATATGCTTTTAAGGTATTTCTATGAAAAATAATAAAATTAATATCATACATATTTTGAAATATTATTTGATAAATTAAAATTTATTTTTTAATTCAGAACATTGAAATTGGTTTGAGGTGAATATCTTGTATTTTAATAAGAAAGATTGTTTTTTATTAATAGTGAAAAATAATGATTTATTGTTAAAAATTACTTTCTATTTAATTATTTATTTTTTTTAAATTAACTTATAAATTTTTTAAAGATAAATTAGATAAATATTACATATATTAATACAATTTAATTCACTATATTCAATTTCAATTAGAAATTTAATATAAAATATTGACAATCTTTTGAAAAATTTTCAACTTTAAAAACCTATTATTTCATTCTATCAGTGGGATTAGCATTAATAATAATTTTTCAACTTATGTGATTTGAATTTATAAATTCTAACATAAACCATTATATTAAGTATAATACTTATATTATAATAAGACCAATGTAATTTTTGACCAAAATGATTTGTAAACGTGATTAAAATTAATCATAGTGACTAAGGACCAATTTAGCTTTATTAAGGGCTAAACCATAAAATTATGGGCCGAAATGGAAAATCCACTTGTCCAACACTATTTTACTATCCATATTTTGGAAATAAATCTTATATTATTGATTTTTTGTTTGTTATGACTATTTAGTTAAGAACCTGTGTATTCCTAACTTGTTTCTAGAACATCTTTGTGATTCATTTTCCTTCCTTATAAAAGACACCACATCTCCTAAATACTATCACCTCTCAAGCATATTAATTTCACCAATCCCTATCCAATACCCTTACCAACACCCCTATATTACTCAAAAAATCCTTGTCGTGGCCATATGTAAATTCAAGGAAACCATATATCACAAACCAAAAGGAGTTGCCTGATAAAGACTTTACATATTATCTCAAGACCATTATTTTATTCTCATTTCCACCCCTACAATATATTTATTTAATTATTGAATGAAAATAACAACATACTCAATATAAAATTATTTTTTATGATAATGTTTTTACCGACACTTACACACACCTCTACCTATTGGGTATGTAAAATATTGTTTCTGTGTACTTTGAACTACTGCCTCATGAAATGATGATTGTTTTTTTCATTAACAGCTACCATGGTAGCTAAAATGACTAAAAATCATTTTATATAAGTGATATAATGTGTTTATAATTTATTTATGCATCTTTATTCCTTAAAAAAATACCTTTTTTACTTTTCTTTTGATTATAACAAAATAATTTCATTTGAGGATGTGTGGACAACCACCCCCTCAATGCGATATAATTTGTTCCTACACTACATGGATTGTATTAAGAATACTTTTAGTGATTATAATATATATATATGATATAATAATGGTAGTTTAATATATATATATATATTGTTTTCTTTCTTTCTTTCAATACAACAGTTAAAATGGAAACAATGTTCTTGCATACGTACAACTTACCGTCTCTGTGAATGGTGTATTTCATTTTGTAATTCATTATTATATAGATTATTATAATAAAAATATATGGTATATATAAGATATTAATATCATTATTTAAATTATCCAAATCATTATATAAGTTTAAATACCAATGATATAAGAAATCAAGACACAAGTGAAGAACAATGAAAATGTTACCTGAAGTGAAACCTTAACATATGATCATTAACAATAGGGGGATATAAATTAATAATAAGAACATATATGGTATTTTGTATGAGAATATTATTCTTTAATATAGTTATAATATACCTATTTTTATTATAAAGGAAGCTTGTATGAGTATGAAGACATTCAATACACATGATAAGGGGATTTCATCTCACTTTTAATTTCTATGAGATATATGTTATGCTTACGAACCTTTCCTTTTGTGTGGTGAATATTTTTTCCATGATTTTATTCTATGTCTGTTACACTTAATGTTATGTTTGTTAAATTATCAATTTTATTATCTTTATTCAATGGGTTTTATGTTTCACAAGATACCAAATTGGTAAAAATGATTTTTCTCAATTTCCCTTTATTGAGAGTCATGTTTTTTAGGAACCTATATTTTTTTTTGAGGAGCATATATTTACATTTTAAATATTATCTCATGAATATAATTATTTTAAATATAATTAAAGATTCATTTAATTTTTTTCTCTTACAAGGATAGTATGTACACAAGTGAACATGTGATAAGATTTTATTGAATCAATCTCATTACTTTTTGTGATTGTTTATGATTATGATTCCTTTGATGAAATCATATGATCCATCTCTAGAGAATGTGAATTAAATTTCATTTCCTCAATTTATTCATAATATATTCATGTACTAGTATTATTCTTTCATTTCTTGGTGCATATTATATTTAAGAAAGTGTTCATAAGGAAGCTCTACATCACCATCCCTTCGGTTAGAAATCTATGTTCCTTCAAACCCGTGTTTTCTAAAATTAAATTTTATTTCTAATCTCTTTTTAAATGATTAATTTTTATAATCGTTTATGCTGTTAAAAGTTAATATTCTTTTCAACATTGACGACGTGTACAGATTTATCCGCTTTCATTCCATTGAAGCATCCATTTCAAGATTAAAAAATTATTATTTATTAAATAAAATTTTCTCCTAATATTATGGATATTCATTACTATTAATAGTGTTTTCAGAAATATATTTTACAAAAAAGATGCAAAAATTAATAAAAATGTATTCAACATTTATTGATGTGTTTTCAATTTACATTGAATAAAATGGTTTTCAAAACCCTTTCAAGATTTATTTAAAATTTTCCCACATATTCTAAATCAAATTCTATTAAAAATGTTTTCAAGATTTTTTATATGGCTTAAACATATTTTCAAATAAATGGGTTTCAAAACATTTTCAACTTCCTTTTTATATTTTCATATAATTTTTATAGATAATTATTTTTCAAAAAATCATTTTTAATTAAAAAAATTTCATATAAAAAGTTTTTCAAAACATTTTCAATCTTCCTTAATAAGTATTCAACATTTTTTAATGTGTTTTCAATGAAAAAGGATTTAAAATTTTATTAAGGCATATTTTATATGTTTTATTAAAAAAAATTCAAATTGATTTCATGTCTTATTTATAAGTTATCAAGGTATTTTATAAGAAAGAAATTTTATGTATTAAAAATAAATTTTCAATGAAAAATGGATATTTCCCTAAAGAAATTATTTTGAAGGATATATAAATATTATTTTTCATCTAATATGAAATCCATTGATGTTAATCAATCCATTTTTGAAAATGATCTGAAGTATCAATTAATAATTTTTATATGAATGGGTTATGATTAATGTCATGATCTTCATGAAACCCATTTCTATTTCATGGGTTATATGATTTTGAATCAAACATATTTTCACGGGATATAATTATGATGAAATGATTATGAACATGACTTTTCTCGTAGGTTTGGATAAGATTAAATGTTTATAATACCCATTTAATTTCATGGGTTAGGATATGATTATTTATGATCTTGGGGAACATGTATGTGTGATTTCATTATGAGACTAATAAGGCCTATATCTCACTAAAATGCATTGGGTAATGATTTATATATCTTGAGATAGACTAATATAGTGTTGGTAATGAACAATGACTACTAATATGGCCATGAGAGTGAACCATAACTCCCAAGATGGTTATAGGAGTGAAATCATTCTACTATGATGGAAATGGGTGTGAACTATGAATACCAAGCTATTATGGGGAGTGAACTCATACTACCATTATGGTCATGGAAGTAATTGCTTGGAAACTATAGAAATCATATTATATTCTTGTGTGTCTACCACAAATTCTTTATTTTCATCATGTGTTATGCTTTCTCCGCTTATGTTCTTTATTTATTTATGATTCATGTCATATTAACTAAAATTAGTTATGACATGATTCATGTATACAATATTTGATATAGAGGGTATGATATTCTATTTTCATGATCATGATCTCATAACCTTATGATCCTAAATATGCTTATATATCTCCCTTGATTACCCTTACAAAAAATTTGAGCACAACCCTTTCTTATGTTTCCTTTCCTCAAGTTATGAAGAAAGGTTATTTTTCAATATTATAAATGATGATATCTATATTTGATATTTTGAGGATATCTCACCGAATAAAATATTTTATTTCTATGCTTCCTAATACACTAAAATATTATGGTCCTCGGGCATGTATTATTGTAATTTACTCAATATTAATAAAAAATGATGTAATATCCATGTATGTCAATACTAGTTCCCTATAGTTGGTATCAATTGAAAGGCCTTCTAAATCATTTCAATATTTGATGAAAAAACATTAGTGGGATACCTAGGTTTATTTATAAGGAAATGTCTAGCGATGTATCTATGGATAAATATATGGATGAATTATCATTTAGGAAAATGTCACGGAATTTTGTTAAAGTGTAGAGTGATTGGATTCTTATAAATAAGTCCCTTTCTGGATAATACGAGTGGATGTGGCTCTGGTACAGATATACATAATTTTAATAAGTCTGAAAAGATGTTCTGATCCTGACTTAGGGTAATCTATTACACAACACTGAGCTTCAATACACATCAAGTTTGAATCTCCCAGAGGATATTTTTTGGGAATTCACAAAATATTCATGAAAAATTATGAAGGATTTAGATATAAGTT
This sequence comes from Viscum album, assembly GCA_963277665.1. Taxonomy (NCBI): domain Eukaryota; kingdom Viridiplantae; phylum Streptophyta; class Magnoliopsida; order Santalales; family Viscaceae; genus Viscum; species Viscum album. Next base: position 458,224,131 of record OY728143.1, on the reverse strand, counting down.
TTCTATGAATAACCTATTATGAATCTGGGATGTTGTATATTAAGAAGGGGTCATGATTTAGAAATCCCACAATTAATTCATTTCATGACTATGTGGTTTTCTACTATTATAATTAATTCTCAAACTATACTTCGAGTTTTAGTTAATGTAGGGAATCAAAAGAAACTAGATTAATGTCGAATGTGATAGAAGATTTCTTGAGGAGTAGTCAAGTGGGATGATCATTATAGTGTGAGGTGTTTTGATCATGCCTAATTAGTTTTCAAGGAATATGATTAATAATATGTACCTTCACCAACTCTCAGACTCACTAAAGATGATAAATAAGGAGTTCATTGGGAGTTCAGGTAAAAGTGTCCATGGAGGAAAGAATATTTGATTTACTTTATTTCAATAATATGGAAATAATATCATATGTGAATGTCATAGAAGAATAAGAAGATGTTATGACTATGGCTAATAATCACACAATGGATGTTAATACAAGGGAAAAATTAAGTGTTTGGTTAATGAAATAGATGAGAATATTGGCCTTCATATGACAACATCACTGGTTAAGTGTTTTATTTGTGTTGTAAATTATCATCATGAAACTAAATTTCCCATGAGGAAAGATCCAGAAGAGGATCAACAAGGTGTGGGTGAGTAATGGTTATATTTTTTTGGTTAAAACACTACAAATGATATGTAAAAAAGAAAGTTGTATTGATTAATAGGATGAGGTATCCTTGTTAATGGTATAATAATGAATTGAAATAATAAAATTTTATATGTAATTGGATTCAAAAATTATGTTATATAAATAGTCAAATATGCAAGGGTTGTTCTAATTATGTTTTTTTCTCAGTATTTACATATTTATGTGGACTGTTCCTAATGGACTCATAGAGTGATTGAATGATAATGATATATTTTGACTCAGGGAAGGAAACCCTTAATAATTTTTTTATTATAAGGAAATAATGGTGTGATTAAGTAAATTTTATGGTACTAATTAACATGGAACTAAGTAAATAATCTTTAATAGGTGGGTTATTCTATCATTGATTATGTTTACAACATTTTTGGGATTTAAGGAAAATATATTTTATAATTTAAAATAAGTAAGAATGCATTTTTTCCAAAAGTATTTATGGAAATTAATCTTATTACCATGTTTCAAGGGAATATATTATAAGGTTTATCACATGTTTGGAATGTGACAAACAAGTGGTACACTGTGATATATATGTGATCCATTTAAAGTTAATTTCATTAATTTATTTCTAATTCTTTGGGTTTATATCTTTTGGAAGGTTTAAAAGGTTAAACATTCATGCAAAATAATGTTAAACTTTAGAGGAGGTTTTTATGTATTGTGTTTTTATTAAAAACTAGGATAAAAGGTTATTAAGTGGTTGAACATATTACATGGATTTCCATAATATTTATTTATGAAATAATCTTAGTTTTTTCTTAGAAACAGACTCTATGAATGTTGAGTGAAACAAATCATGTCTGTCAAGGCCATGTGTCTTAAACCCATGCCTGAAGGATGATAATGGTTTCATTCCAACCTCTGTCCTAAAGAATATTCTTGTTAATATACAATTGTTTTTTATGAACAAATATTTATGATGAAATAGTAGTGTTACATTTTATGGTTAGAGATTATTGTATTGACCGTATTTATTTTTAAGAACAGTTTTAGATATATAGTTATAGTTTTCATTATTTTATGGGCGATAATATCTTCTTAAAGTGTACTTTTGTGCTTCGAGCATAAAATTTAATTTATGGACATCCATTTAATGAAGTAATGGATAAATTTTAAATAAAAATATAATTACCAAAGAATTATTTTATTCTGTATTCTTGGTCAAAATAATTATTACTCAATGATACGATAGTGATCAAGAAGGAAAAATTGTAGCCCTAATACCTTAATCTTATTAATGCAATATACTTTTTAATAATCACAGGCTTATGAAATTTAGGACCTCAACTTTTCCATAATATATCAATTGTTTGTGTTTGATGACCAAAATCACTCCCCATAAATATTTATGCTTTTCCCCCATATCTAATATTTACTGCCAATCTATGTTATCTTATTTGGAAACATACTTATATGATACACTGGGAAACCATTGTGCTTCCAAATTTCTCTTTTTAAATGAATTTTCAGTATTCAATTTTATGATGTGGATTTGAATGAATAAAACGTTCTAGTATTAATCATTTGATAACCTCAATGAATTTCGAGAGAATATTCATTTTAATGGGGGTTTAATGTAACACCCTACCATTTTGTGACTTTTTAAAAAATAATTTAGCCTTTTTGTTATTTTTTCAATTCTTGAAACACTAATGATATTTCATTTTATAAAAATGAACTATTTTTTCCTTTTGTTACATGTAAGACCAAGTTAATCGGGCACTACATGAAACATAATCATTTCCCTACTCTATCTGGAACACCGAGGTTATATTGTGTTATACACAATAAAGACAATCATCGATGATTTACATAACACACAAGAATGAGGTTTACCAAACCATAATATATTATAAAAACATGAATATTTATTATAATAATATAATGCCTTCATTTTAAATTATATGTTATTAATAATATTAGCAAATTTTATAGAATATATGGATTATAAAATATAATATGAATTCATAGGTTACCAATTAATTATAAATGAAAATAAAAATAGAATTAATATAAAAGTAAATATTATTATAGTCATGAATATGTCTTAACCTAATAAATACATTTTCATTTATTCCTTTCAATGCACTATGTAAAACATTCCTTTCACATGGAACATCGACCTAGCGTATGTTATACACAATATTGAGTTTTTACTAAATATAATTTTATTGTTATAATAATTTAAACAAGTTAGTTAAAACCTATCCATTAAAACATAGTATTATGAAAGTAATAACTATTTCTAAAATATATTTTATAATTTTTTTATATAATTAAATTTTATTGATAATTAAATATACGATTTTTGGTAATGTCCTTAATTTTTTAAAATAACTTTTTCTCGAATGAACCACTTCTAATGTCCTTCTATGAAAAATAACAAAATTAACAATAGAAAAATTTATAAATTTAACTTCCTAAATTAAACTGCATTTTTTAATTCATAACAATGAAATTAGATTATGCTGTTGTTCTAGAATTTTGTTGAGAAACGTCATTTTATGATGTATATTAAAAAAAACTATTTTAATTACAACTTTACATTTTGTTTAATCAATTAATAATGGTCAATGGTATTATAATTTTTCTAAAGGTCATATTAAATAAATATTACATATTTTAATAAATTTTAAATAACTATAATCAATTACAATATGAAATAGAATATAAAATCTTAACAAAATTTTAAAAAAAATTCTACATTAAAACCCCATTATACCATCCCATATACGGGATTAATATTAATATTAATATTTCTTCTTCTATGATTTGAATTTAGAAAAACCTAAATAAAAAATTATATTAATTATAATTTTTATATGCTAATGATATAATCCTAATTTTTTTAAAAAATGATTAGGAAATTGACTAAAATTAATCACAATGAAAATGGCCAAATTATTCACAATTAAGGTGTAAGACATAAAATTAATGGCCGAAATGACCTAGAAACTCATCTAACACCCATTGGATGTCCATTTTTTTGGATATAATACATTAAATATCGAATGTTTTTTATTTTTATGTCATTTATTGGTAATTCAATGTGTACACATTTTTCTAAAAATTCCAAGTGAATTATATTACTTCCCCATAAAAAGTGACCAACTCTCCCTCTTCTACACATATATAAAACCTTTTATGTTTGGAAAATACCTAACCAATATACTTCACAACATACCATTATTCATCATATAATCCTCACCTTATATATAATGAAATCCAATGATTCTTTTCAAATAATACAAAAGGATGTACCCAATCAAGACGTAACATCTTCTCTTCAGTCCTTTCTGTTATTTTATTTCTACACCCCATCCAAATTAATTTTTTGATTATTTTATGACAAAAAAAGTATCCTAAATATAATATAAGAGTTTTATCTAATTTTATTTAACATAACTTACACAAAACTTCATCTAATGTATAGAGAACAAATTGTTTCTGTGTACGGTGATATAATGCCTCATGAAACGATGATTTATTATTCTTCTATTACCATCTTTTATGGTGTCCATAATGATAAAAAAATATTTTTATATATTTCATATAATATATTTATTATTTAATTAATATTATTTATTCCTTTTTCAACACATATCTTTTTACATTTAATTTTGGTTAACATGGTAATTTTGTTTGACAAAGTTTGGATTACCACCCCTTCAAAGCGATATGAATCATTAATACACTACACGGATAGTATTAAGGATGGATTTAGTGAATATATAATATATATATGATAACATAAATATACTATATAAATTATATATATGTATATGCAAATATTTTATTTTGTTTCTTTATTTCACTAAGATAATTAAATTTGAAACATCATTCATGCATACGTAAGACTTAGAGTCTCCATGAATGGTGTATTCCATTTCGTTCTTCTATATGCTATAGATTATAATAATAAAAATATTTTGGATATAAAATACATTTTTATCAATATTTATATTATTTAAATCGTGATATAAGTATAATTAACAATGATATTTCGAATTAAGACACAACTGAATAATATAGGGAATATTAACTGATGTGAAACCATAACATAGATTCATTGATGAGTGGGTAATATAAGGCCATAATCAAAAAATATATGGTATTATGTATAATAATAAACTTATATTATATATGTATAATAAAAATATATATATTATATTGGAATATTTTGTGAGTATGAAGATAGTCAAGACACAAGGTTAGGGGATTTTATTTAAATTTTAGTTTTTATGAGAAATATGCTATGTTATCCACCCATTCCATTTTTTTCATGTACGAATTTCCCATTATTGTATTCTATGAATATTATACAAAAAATTATTTGTAATAACAAATGAATTTTATGAACTTTCTTTCATCGGTTTTATGTTTCAAAAGTTACCAAATCGATAAAAATGTTTTTTCTAAATTTTCCTTCTTTGAGAATCATGCTTTATTATTAACCCAATATATATTTTGAGTTGAATATATTTCCATTTAATATTTTATACAATGAATATAATGAATATAATAAAATTCATACATTCATGTAATTTCCTTCTCTTTCATGGAGAGTATGATCACAAGTTACCAAGTGATAATAGTTTATTGAAGTAATATCATCACTTTTCGATATTGTTTATATTTATGCTTCATTTGATGAAACCATATGATCCACCTATAATGATCATTAATTAAATTTCCTATCATTTAGTTAATCATAATATATTTATGTATTGGAACCATTATTCAATTATTTGGAAGAAGTTATATTTTATAAAGTGTTTTTAAGGTATCCCGATATTACCCTCTCATCATTCGGATGTGACATGTCCTTGAAAACCATGTTTTATAAAAATTAATTAAATAAATATTTTACTAATACCATATAATAATTAAAATAAATTTATATCCATTTTTCTTTTACAATTTCTTAAAAAGGATTATTATTGTCTCTTTTTGAATAAGGCATCTTTCTAACCATTGCACCATGAAAAAATAAAAATCTTTTTAACTCATATAACATGTATGGAATTAACTATCATAATTCAGATGAATCATTCCTTACAAGAATAAAATTTTATTATTTTTAAAATAAAATTTTCTGTAATATTATGGGCATTCATTATTTTTAATGTGGGTTTTAGAGGAAATTATTTTCAAAAATGTTTAAGATTTTTTTTAAAATGAAATAATTTTTTATTTATATGTTTTAAATGTACATTCAAATAAATGATTTTCAAAAATAATTCATGCTTTATTTATAGGTTTTACAATTTTTTTGAAAGAAATGGTTTTAAAAATGTTTTCAAGATTATGTGTATATTTACAATGTATTTTTAATGAAATGGTTTTCAAAACATTTTTAACTACCTTTTATGTTTTTAATGTATTTTCATGGGAAAAATTCAAAATCATTTCAAGATTCATTCATATATTATCATGTAAAATGGTTTTCAAAAAATTTTCATGAATCATTAGTAATATTCCAATGTGTTTCCAAGGAAAATGGTAATTTAAATTTTTTGAAGACTTTTTTATATGTTTTCTAGGAATACAATTATCAAATGATTTAATGTCTTCATTAAAATTCATGAAGGATTTTTCTAGGAAAATGAATTTATCTATTCAAAATTATTTTTTTAATTAAGAAAGTATTTTTCCCCAAGAATTATTTTTGAATGGTATTTCAAAATTATTTTCCATATTTGATGACATATTTTGATGTTACTCATTCCCTTTTATAAAATGATAAATAGTTTCCATTTATATTCATTCTATGAATGTGTTAAGAATAATGCCATGGTCTTTATTAAACCTATTTCTCTTTCAAGGGTTATATTCTTTTTAAACAGTCTTCTTTTCGGGGGCTACATATTTTATAAAAATATTATGAACCTTTTCTTTTTTCCCATGTCATGATAAGATTACATTTTTATAATACACCTTTCATTTAATGTGTTATGATATGATAATTTATGATCATATGGAACATGTACGTATACATTCATTATGATACTCGTGGGATCTATATCACCTAAAAATGCATTTAGTAAAGATTTATATCTCATTACATAGACTAAGATGTTCTTGGGAATGAAAATTGACTACTAAGATGGATATGGGAGTGAACCATGACTACCAAGATGGTAATAGGAGTTAACTTGTACAACTAAGATTACTATGGTAGTTAACCATGACAACCAAGATAGTATGGGGAGTGAGCACAAGCTATCATGATGGTCTTGGAAATAATGTCCTGTATACTATAGAAATCATATTATATTCTTAGGATTCTTTAAAAAATTCCTTGTTTTATTCCTATTCATTTCATTCTTGTCTTATGTTATTTATTTCCTTAAAATTCCTATCTTATGTACTGCCATTATTTATGTTTTGATTTATGTATATGATCTTTGATATTCAAGGTATGACCTTATATATTCATTATGTTTTTCTTAGACCCTTATAACCATGATTATGCTTATGTATCTCCCTTGTTTAACTGTACCGAGCATTTGAGCTATTCCCATTTTTATATTTCTTTTCCCCATGTTACGAATAAATGATTTAGGTTTAAGTATTAAACGTTTATAAATTTATTATAGATGTTGATGAACATTCACCAGGATAAGAGATTTGGTTTCTAAGTATACAAGGGCACTAAACTATTATATTCATCGGGAAAGTGTTATTGTAATGTACTAAATATTCATCTAAAATGTTGTAAAATAATTTCATGTCAAGCCTATATCTTTATATGTTACCACCTAGTTTCTAGTATATTCTGTTAATAGACCATGTATCAACGTTTGTGGGAAGCATCATAATGCTTTCACCCATGCCTGTAGTCATCATCATGCACCACAGTTAACAAAGGATATACGAGTTTCATTATTCATGTAACCATGTGTAGACTCTATTCAACACTCGAGGAAATAAATTCCTTGAAAAAAGGGATGCAGGTAAAGGTTCATTGTAAACATGGTCATCGATTTGGACCACCAGCTATCCACCCCTGAGACTTTACCAATACTTCATCTTCTTCTAAGACCCTTCCAGGTTGTCGGCTATTGAACCAACTAGTGTTGAGAATTGGTAAATGTAAAATTTTTCATGGTTTTTAATCTATACTATAATCACATCATCTTTATGTTTTAGTATTTGGACCCTAGTGATGCTTAATTGAGATAATCAGAGGCTGAAATTTGGGGGACTACTAGCATTCAAGAATTCGTGACCCCGGAGATGTGACACATTCAATATATGAAAGAACTAAAATAGTCTAATTATCCATATGGGCATGTTTCCCATCACAAAATGGCCCACCGTGTTCCAAATCCTAGCCCGCATGGGTACCCCCCAAGTTGACCATGTCCCAAGCTATTAGGATCGATTCCATCACTTGCATCATAGATATATTCCCATCTGTGTATAGATAACAAGGAAGTATCCAATAACTCATATATTTGGAATTGAAAGTAGTATAGTGAACTAGTTAGTCCTAGACACCAACCATGTTGTACCCCCAATCCTGATATTTTCTTTCTTATAGAACCAACTAGTATGATCATGGATTATTCATCTATGATGTCATTGGAAAATATTTTCCATGACACCTCATCCTCACTATAACTTCCATCTAGGGAATAATTCATACCATACCTACAAAAGGATATCCTGAGATTCATCTTCAGATTCAACTCCTTTGATATTGGTTATGTCAGGAGAGGACTTTGAACCGTATTCATCATGGTGTTCTCTTATAGAAGTAAAAAATCATATTGGAATCCCTGGAGTAGAATTAATTCGATAAAATGTATGTACCATAGACAGATGTTGACATCCCATTGATGTGGATGAAATGTATTGAATTCATGAAGCAGTGGATGGGGATCTCTAATAGTAGAACTTTATGGCGGTAAAAGTAGAACTGTAATGTCCACCCCACTTCACATAGAAATTTTTTCACAACTATTCACCATAATTCAGGAACATGAGGTACATAAAATATTTCCATTCCCATTCACTGTTGAAGTCTTTTCCAGACATCAACCCATAATCTTTATTCCTAGACAAGTTGTTTCCCCCCAAACTACTAAAGAACGTGTTGGTATAATAGGTTATAAAATATATGGCCTCTGGATGATCCCAAGTGACCATCCTAGTTCACTCATTCTGTGTTTTAAAATAGATAGATGAATGCTCTCTTACGGGAGGGCTATAAATGGTTATTTTCTAGTGTTTTAGATTGAATTTGTGTGTGAACCCTAACCATTGTGAATCAACACTGATGGTAGGGATGATCACTTAATCCAGAAATATAACATTCCAAAATGGGATGTAGTCCCTCTACGGATATTATTTATGTGATTTTTTCTGCATACCTAGAAACATTTTATTGTTTAATATGACCATCCTTTCTCCTGGGAAATGAGGATTTCCTGTCATTACATATCATTATGTAACAACAGTAGATTCAACCTACACAACCATCTACTTATTATAAATTTCAAATGAGTTATTAACATTTCAGAAAGAAGTGGATAATATATATGGTTTGGAAGGAATGTAGCGATGATGCATGCAATATCAGGTAGAAGACGCACACAAATCCAGTTTTATCAAAACTTATAGTGCACAAAAGTAGGAGAATCTATGTGATTGAAGTGCACAGGGCTCAATTTTTCACATAGAAAGGATGAAAATTCACACATGGGAGAATAGTGGATTTTAAATTAGAATGTAAAATGTATTTTATAGGGTCCCCTCTTGTTATTTATAAGTGCAGACCAAGTATTTCAATATCATGTGAATATCTGACGCTCCAACTGGTGAGTTTTTCTTACACCCATGAGAATCAACACCTTTTTTGTTGTTTTCATTTAAACCTGACCAAATGGAACACTTTAATCTCAGATTATAAATGGGGGGATCCTAATAACACTGGAAGATACAAACTGTAATCTTTGGAAAATCAAAATCCATCATCGGACTCAAAGGACCATTCTGAGAACGTGAAGGCAGGTGCCTACAAGTTTCAAGGTGGGTGTGAAATATTGAAATATTTACAAAATACCCTTTCATATAAAATAATATGATAATTTCTTTCTTTATATAAAATTATATAAAAATGGAAAAGGACGATGGACACATGATTTATATGTTGGGATCGAGAAACCCGATCTCTGTGAAACCCTCTAGTGAACCATATATGAAATCAGTCATCCTATTAAGCTACGAATTTATATACCAAATTTGAGGATTCAAGAAATACATCATCCTTTACAAAAATCATTTGTCCCATTTCTGAATATTTCAGCTATATGTATAAGGCCACACCGCCTTCATTAGAGTGATCATCTAGAATTTTAATCTTCACTCTGATGTGCATAATTCTAATATTGAACAATAATAAGAAGGCATCGAACTATTGATGTATATTTATTGTGTGACATTTCCCCTATGGGTCTTCCATTGAGTATGCGTAATTTTTTTAATCATATCCCATCATATTGAATCCCATGTCAAGTGCACACAAGTAATCCTCTTGTGTGAATCCATGACCTTACGAGAACCCCATCTTTGAAAATACATGTAAATCTCTTAAGATATACAAAAATTTTTAGTAACCCTTTACATGAAATGTTGATTCCTTTCACCAACATCTTGCACACAAACCTCCAAAAATTTGTGCAACAATTTCATGGTCACTCACATGGTTTCCCCTATACCTCCCGTTCATGTCTTATAATACATTTTTCTTACCATTATAGGTGCATTAATACAATTTTATTCTTTTTATAGGCACAATAACATTGAAATTTTTATTGACCACTCTTCCACGCCATTGAAACATAGAATGGATGAATCCTTGCCCCACCCAGAGGTGAATGCGAGGAGATTATGTAATCACATAGGCTATGGAATGAAATCCCAATGTCCATGTTGGATGGATTAAAACAATCTAGAACTAATGTCCTCAGCACATTATGCAAAATTGTAGTTGTACCCTATGATAAAAACAAATGACTCCTTGTGTATGATTATCATGTGATGCCGCATTCTTCTCCACCATTGGATTATTATCACATAATTAGGGTATTTCTTTCTAAGAATCATATCATATCTCATTGGCACATATTTCATGACACGCACATCAGTTCTACTACTTCCTATTGTTTTGTAAACCGAGCATGACCCGTGAGTAGTAAGATACTTGTATCAACCATGACCCCCAACATCCAATTCTATGAGAATCCCCATGACTGTATGCCCCAACAACCATGTCCCATTTAATTATCTGGTCCCTTGCATAAGACCACCCATATACTTCACTAATATAGGATTGTTAGTTTGGTATACTCACCATGAAACTCCAAACTATATTGTATTTAATTCCAAGTTAACTGATATACGATGGAATCCAACATGAGGTCTAATCCAACACTCACATCCCTCATGGTCTTCTCTAGACAACATCTTTGATAAGATCATTCCACTCACCAAGGAGATTATATCTCCTACTGGTCCATCAACAATCTCAATGCATATGCCTCACACAAACACTAATCTAGAAAAATCTACTTGTGGCAGGTATATTAAATGTGGAAACCCCACACTAGTATTTATGGATGCCTTCTTCATGGCCTGAGTGTTTGTACTCCATGGATAAGTGCTTTCTCATAACCATAATCTATGATATTCATGTACATGGGTTTCAATCCCTTTTTTCTTAACATTGTACATTGGATGCCTCTTTATGTTTCAATACCAACCTATTGTAAGCCTTCATGACCCCTTCATAGGGGTGAACCTACCTGATCCACACATAGGGGTGTTCTGATCAAACTTTCATGTTTTACATCTTCCCCTTATGGGACACACCTCTTGGATCCACCTCTACTGGAATTCAGATCAAATTGCCTTCACAATGTAAAATCTTACCATTATGGGATACACTACTTGGATCCACCACCATGGGAATTAAGATCCTTCTTCCCTAATGGAGTAACATCTTGCCATTATGTGACACACCTCTAGGATATACCACCACATGACTTTCTATTCCATCCATTTCTAATCCTTTCAGGTAATCTTTCATTGGAACAAATCTCCTCGATCAACCTCAATGGGGAGTCTTGATCAATCATCTCTATCTACACAAGAAATTAAACTCTTAACCTAGAACCACAAAACAACCACATCATAATCATGGGATGATTGAGGTGAAGGCATTGGAAGATATTAACCTATGGTTATTACTACCTCATTATAAACAATAGATGTCTGAGGTTAAATCCTTCTAAGATAAATTCCTTCAAAAATAGATACATCTTGATCATCATGGAATTCCTTAGATACCCTTCCTAAGGTTCCATAATGAAACTCTCTCCTAAATGGAAGAATACTGGTGACCAATGTTCCTACAATTCATACATTTCAATGATTTCCAATGTGACAACTCTTTTGGTCGAAGGTTTCTACCCTGTCAAGAGCCACTGGAATGTGACAATGAAATAGTGTAATTAACCAGGATCCATAAAGTTATGGAACTAATAATGAGTTATAGGAACATGACCTATCTCTATCAAGGAGACCCCAACTAGGAAAAAAGATACAATGAGATATCCATGTAAGGAGGAACCAACTTCACATCATCTTTTTTCCAATCAAGAAATAGACATCGCTGATGAAATTGATGAAAGCTTCCCACTTTTAGAAATCTTGAATATTAGGCAACAAAATGAGATGCCAGTGTGCATCATCATGTGGTATCATCACACCCCTGCTAAAGAATCATAAATAGGTCTCCTAGATCACTATGATTCTGTAGAAAATCATACATCAGAGTGGGTTTGTATTCTACTATATATCTGAGATCTCCTCCAACTTCCATAAATATCAAGAAACTACTATGTATGTGTAACCGATAAATATTATTTATTGTATAAAGGTAATTAGCCACTATGTAAAGGTATCCTCATTTTAACCCATACACATTAACTTAAATTAATGGGTTTCCCTTACATTATGCTATCTTTACCTTATGTACTTGTGACTTTCCATTATGTAACTCTTTAAAATAATCCTTTATAAATATTGAAAAGAACTTATCCTTATTTTAGGCCCTCAATATAAATATGGGTAGGGAAAAAAATATAAATTTAATATTTTCAATCTAATGAATTATATAAATAAAAATATCACACATTTACACTACTGGAAAATGTACCTATCCCCACGGTTTTCACCAAAACCGTGGGGATAGACCCCCCCTATACCCACGGTTTTGGAAAACCGTGGGTATAGGTGAATTTTCATGACCTATACCCACAGTTTTCCAAAACCGTAGGTATAGGGGGCTCTATCCCCACGGTTTTGGCAAACCGTGGGTATAGGTCATGAAAATTCACCTATACCCACGGTTTTCCAAAACCGTGGGTATAGGGGGGGTCTATCCCCACGGTTTTGGTGAAAACTATGGGGATAGGTCTGGGATAAAATACCTATACCCACGGTTTTGAAAAACCGTGGGTATAGGTCAATTTTGTGTCCGCGGGAAACTTTTTTTTTTCGCGGGAAGGAATTTTTTTTTTGCGGGAACCCTATACCCAAGGTTCTTCCCTCTATACCCATGGTTTTTATAACTATATTTAACTAAATATATATATATATACATATATGTGAAGTTAGGGTAGTGGTTAGACGCGGTGTTTGCAGCGAAGAGGTTGCAGGATCGAAACTCGGTGCCTGCATTATTTTAGGACCTATACCCACGGTTTTGAAACCGTGGGTAAAAGCCGTTGAAACCGTGGAAATTCTCTATGTTTCGGTGACACGGTGGCAGGACACCTATACCCACGGTTTTCCAAAACCGTGGGTATAGGCTGCGGACCTATACCGACGGCGTTCCAGCCCACGATTCCCAAAACCGTGGGTATAGGCTATACCCACGGTTTTGGGGGCTATACCCACGGTTTTGAACCGTGGGTATAGGCCGTTTTTCCAGTAGTGTTATAGGGAATGGGTTTTCAAAAAATTGATATTCAACAATTAAATCTTAAATTTTTTAAAAGTAAAATATAGGAATCAATTTTCCTAAAAATTAAAAAATTAATATCTTCAAGCATTGAATACCAAATAAAATATCAATGGGAACCCATTCTATATATATTTATATTTCAAAGAAAAAAATTAAATTAATTATAAATAGGAGACTAAACATATATTTTTAACATAAAATATCAAATTTCGATTAAATATTTTCAAAGAAACATTCATCCCAAGTATTTTACTATTTCCCATCAGAAAATGATCGGTCTTCTACTTATTAATTTAACAAAACACATTTTATTATTAGTAAATGTGATAATTTGTGTTCTAAATCACTCTGAATTTTTAATTCTATCATCAATCAAGGTAAAAATTTGACTTGTCTTATTCCCAGACCAAGAATAATTTAACTATTCTATAAGAAAGAAATGGATCAGCCTTCTCCACTTCATAAATCCAATTATAACATGAAATCATGATGGAAATTCAATCATAGTTTATATGACTATGAGGATCAATATACGTAACAATTGATGTGAAATATTTATGGATTATATATATGTTTTATATCAAATGAACAATAAATTATGTAAATTCTAAAATATTAGTGGAAATACCCATATAAAATAGTCGAAATCCCCACTTACCGATCTTAATGTAAGGTCCTATAAAATTTAAACATAAATATATGTTTACACCCTTACCACAAATATAAATTTTAATATTAGATTTCTTTTTCGAAATAACATTTCATATTTTTTAACATTTTTAATTTGTATTCTTAAAATGAAACTCACATCCACCACTGAACCCAATATAATCACATAATTTTTCTAGTTATGGTCTTTTTTCATTCTCTCATGTCACAACCAATTATTTTCATAATTTTAAATTTAATTTATCTTTCATGTTTTTATAAATCGGGGTATAAAATAAAATTAAATAAATGAGTAATGAAGATATACCATTTCCCAAAAATAATACCATTCCCCACCAATACTCAAAATAATATAATGTATTTATTCTACAATTAATTTCCTAATCATACACTTCAAAATTTTAATATAATGCAATACACCTATAGGAATGAAGGAATGTATAATATTGGAAGAAATACGACACATTAACAAAATTATAATTGATATCTTTACCAAACAAATTGTTGAATATTATAAAATATTTCCTCGGTGGTATGTGAAAACCCAATAAAAATTCTATAATAATAAAAAATACAACTTCATCAAAACATACTATTGAATAGTTCCAATGAATGCTATAGTGGGGGGAGTGGCACATGTTATCTCGGGAGATATTCCCAAGACTGAATTAAAAATATTAAATCTATAAATCCTATAGAGAATTAAATATATGAAATTTGAAAATTAATCATGGTCTGGATGTTAATAACAAAAAAATCTACATGTATTTTATAAATATAAAGAATTAAAATCATTAGGAAATTTCAGTAACATGAATAAATATATTCCCACAAATCCTAATTCAACACATTGATATATATTATTCACACTAATCATTAAATATTCCATCTTTTTTTATTCAATCAAATTATAAATGAATTAAAAAACAAGGAATCATGGGATTCCAAATTAACTTATATATATATTATATAAGTAAATAATGAAAACCTTCTATGTGTGGGAATGTATATTCAATTTTAATGATAAAAAATTGGGTATTAATGTAAAATAAATTTATAACTAAACTAACTTTTAAATAAAACTTTATATCTCATAATTATTTTACTTTGAGGTCTTCCTCATAACATCATCATCAACTTATAAATGATTATCACTCTATAATGTTAATAGAATATTCAATTAATGTTAAAAAATAGAGTGGTAAATCATGATACATTGTAATATATTAAAATAATTTATTCTTATAAAATAAATTGAAAGCTACATTCCTATAATAAAATATAAACAAAATAGCAATATGGATCATTTTTAACTTCCTTGTGGTCTTAATGGTTTTAAAACCTCCAAAAGGTTAGTAACATTTGGTATCCAATGTCTAATGGTTGGTAAAGTTTTTTTATTTGAACCACTGATACATATTTCTTTTTTATTTTAACCTTTAGAAATATTTTTAGGAACACCATGGGTATATTATAAAAAATCCTCCCCCCGTGGAATTGTGTTATTTATTTTATGGTTTGGGTATTATAAATTGTGGATCCTCCATTTTTGGTTTCAATTTACATAACATTTTCTCTATTATCCAATTCTTGGATAATGTGTTATGTTAATAGAATAAATAAATTTAATGATAGAATGTAATTTTATTAGAAATAAATTAAAAAAAGGAAGAATCAATATCATATTGTTCCTCTTTAAATCAATAAATATGTTCGCTCTGTTTCCTTAGGAAATTCCACACATATCTCTTCATATTATTTATTTATAAAATTTTCATTTTATTAATGGATTTATATCTATCCGCTATAAAATGAATCAATTGTTTCATCATCTCCCTCTAAGAAAGTATCAAGAATTTTCATAAATAGAAAATTCAATAAAATACAGTGATAAATAAATAGGTCTCAAAAAATAATATGATAATAAGTTCAAGAAATGATCATCTCCCTGAGTTTATAAGGATTCAATCTCTTCTTCGGTGAAATGTGCCTCTCTGTGTCAAGTGGTAGTAGATGGTGGTAAGGATTCAAGATTCACCACAATTTCTTAGAATTAAACACCACTGGTTGTTTATTCATCATGTTAGTCTTGATAAAATTATAAAGGTTCTGATGTAACTATGGTGAAGATAGGGAAATCTTGTTCTATTATATCATTTTCTCATTTACACCAAAATTGATCTGAATATTCTTGATCACTCATAAGTATATCAGCAACTGATACATCATCATCATACATATATATTCATGGTATGTTTGTATATATATATATAGATGTTTTTGTTAAGGATATTCTTTATATAAGGCCTCAAATTCTTGATATTCATTATAAAAATAGGGAGAAACAAAGACATATTCCTCTTGTCTATCATCCAATTCTTGATAAAACATAGGAAAGTAAAAAAGACAACTCAGTTAGTTCCCTATCGAATTATTCAAATATTTGTTCTTTAATTTCCTTCCCCAAACCTATTATATATTATTATAGTATATTCTCTCCATAAATTTACTTTCAAACACCTATCACCTATATAAAATTTAATGCAACCGTATTCTCTATAGACCCTAGTTAGTTATGATTTTTTAATTTTTTAAAAAATATAATTATTTATCAAATTGAAAAAATATTAGTGAATAAAAAAACATAGATCCAATCAAAAATGCTATTTTTTGACACTCTTCTCATAGGTTTATCGAAAATATTCAATTATTTACCACTTCAACTTTTTAGCATACAATATTCATGCAACTAGAGAAGCTTCATAGCCAATCTCAATTTATTCTGATTTAAATTGTTATATTTTTTAAGTATTTTCTAATTTTATAACAATGAAAAATAATATGGATGATAATGTGAAATTAATGAAATATTAATCCAAATCATTTTCCAATCATAGTGAACATAATAGATGAATATCAATAAATATGTGATGTTCACTATCTAGAGTTTTCAAGGGATTACCTTCATTAACTTGTTTGAAATATACATATTTAACACCCTCTAACTTACATTGGACCTACTTATTCTACCCTTCATCAAAATGTTCATTCCACATTAAAATTACTACGTAAAATGATCATCACCCCGTAAATCTAGGAAGAAATTTTTTTGAATGATATGTTACAGCTTAGATAACCACCATGAGGACTACAAAAACTATAAATTTTCTTTAATTTATCCCAAAATATAAACTCGATGTTTTATTTGGTTCATGAAATAGTTTAATCCCTAGGGGTATTACTCGAGTCAAATACTCATGGTAGTGAGTAAAAGAGTTCATAGTGTAGAAAATGATAGTGTGACAGAGGGAAGATGGAATGAGAAAAAATAATTTATTGGAATATTCATATGAGTTATGGAATAAAAAAAAATATTGAATAAAATAAAATAATGTCCAAATCCATAATCTTAATCATGTGGCTGATCATCCATTACTGTCGCTTAACCCCTATATTTATAAGACAAACATTAGACCATCTATATTCATTTTCATATCAATAAACTTTCTACAGTCAATGATTAAATCATTTATCATATCATTTGGATCTCTAAAACGTCATTTTAAATCACTAAATATATCAAAATGGATATATCTTCTCTGAAAATATCAACTATAATCATATTGATCCTTAATATATATAATTTTTTTAATGTTTCATGCAACTTACCCTATGTAATTGAGAGAAACCATTTAATTTTGTTTTAATTATGTTTTCATTTATGAATTCCTTTTCATATATACAACATTTCCAAATTCCCTATGTATGAAACATCATATTACTCATACACTCATCAATTCCATATTTGGAACCTCTCTAACATCATCTTCATCCTAGATGATATTTCCTTCTACGCTTCTGACTCTGCAATCACTATGATGTAACAATGAATCTTATGGCATATTTTTTTTGGGTTTTTAGTGGCTTTTAAATCCTAATCAGCTTCCATTATGTTCATATGTTTTATTTTCAATTGAAATGTTATAGTAGTTGATGTTCTGTAACCCTTACATAGATCTAATAATGTATAATTTACATTTTTTTGTAGATTTTTAAACCTTATGTAGCCACTACCATACACTGACATAAACATATGAAAAACAAGGTTACTTTTACAAATAGATAAAAACATGTGGCTACCTATCTGCAGTGGTTTTCCTACAATTATGAAGGAATGTATTTTTTTTATGTAGCTCTGACTGTGGGTTTATATTGTGATGTCATAACCTTATACGACGGTGTATAATCCTTATAAAACACATGATTTATATGTGTTACCTTATATAATATTTTCTTACCCCTACACAGTGGTGTTTTACCTTTAAATATCTCTTCAAAGGCTTTCTTTTGAAATTTATAAAATATTTTAACATTACGTAGGCCCTCTAAAATATTTAAATGTGGAAAACCATTGAAAATTATTATTTTTTATCCAAATTATTATTTATATTAAAATAATTATAATTTTAATAAATCAATAATTTTTGGAGAGAACCCATTATATAGATATTTAATTTCAAAATTAATATTTTTAAAACTTTTTATGAAAAATAACATAATCAAATATAAGTTAAATAAAATCCTTAATACATACTTTCTATTTAATCATATTCATAATTATTAAGAAAAAATGAACCACATTAATCAACATCTACCTTTAAATAATATAATACATATCACGACCAATCCCAGTGGGGCCCATGTCCTGACTCTCCAAGCTCACCTCTAATAGGCCAGGGGCTGGGGAATAGCACCGAGTAGGCATATCACTAACAAGAGAGGAATTTCTTATGTACCATTTTTAGAGACCCGAAGCTTGACGTACATTGACATTACATTACATTTGCGGAATACTTAGTACATAATAAAAACACACACACAAGGATCGTAATAGTTTAGTGTCTTTGGAAACTCGGAACGTAATCTTCTAATCCTGGTGAAAGATCTTCAACATCTCCCATAAAGATCTTCTTTTTTTTATACCTAAACCTTTCTTTATATCCTGGAGAAAAGTAAACATAAAAGGGTGAGCTCAAATGCTCAGTAAGGGTAAACAAATGAAATATCAATCACATCATATTCATAAGAACATATATTTTGGTAATCTTAACCTGCAAAAGAGATCATAATTTCATAACATGGGATAAATCATGGCAGTGAAATGTAATCACAATAATCATAACTTAAAACATGAAACTTTGTAGCATACACACATAATCATAGAGAATCATTTCTTGTTAGTCAAGACTCATTGCCAAGACTATCTTAGTAGACAAAGTCCCTTTCTGAATCGAGTAACCCTCGTTTCAGTCCTGTTTCACTGAAACGGTATAACCTACCATTCCAGCCATGTCTATCTCATGAGATATAAAATCTTTACCCAATGCATTGGAGGGAGATATAGGTCCCACCCATCTTATAATTAATCCTTTCTTATGTGTGCCACATAATCATAAATCATACATCATCGCATAACACATGTAACAAAAATGGGATTCTTGAAACATCATGACATCATAAAACAAATCATATAAGGTAAATGACTTCATAAAAATAATTTCCTCAAAACATAATCAAATCAGTGTAATAATAGGGATAAAAACAGAACCCTTTATTATCTTAGATGGAAAATAATTTTGATAAAACACTTGAACTTTATTCTTGAGGAAAATATCCTTTCTACTTCAAAAACACTTTTCTTTTCTTAACATGTCATACAATTATAAACTAAAAGAAGTTGATTAAAAATAATCTTGAAAACTTATAAAGGAAGATTCTTGGAAATAATGTTTTAAAAATCCATTCTTTCTGTATAAGTTAAAAAAAACATTCTTCGTACTTTTGTCAGAAAAGTCAAAAAGTACCTCGTATGAAAAACGACAAAAGATTCATTTCATATCCTTTACTAAAAACTCACCAAAGGGTAAAATTGGATTTAAAAAATTGTAGGTGGATGGAAATAATATTACATATTGATGAAACATGGATGTGGATGATAAAATACACCCCAGTAAATACTTATGAATAAACAATCTCGGATAAAAATGAGATTGTGATATTTCCCTTACCTAAGGTCCGATTTGCTTCGTATGTGTCCGAACCTCCTGTATAATGATTTAAATAATGTCATTGACTTATTACAGAATCATATTCATTGTTATTATATCATATATGGTTCACTTATGACATTATATTACCCGTTCTTTTGTAAATTCCATGTTAAAGAAGCGTTTTGGGTAAAATCGTTTCATTTATCTTAGGTGTTTTGACTTGTTGTTATTGACATTATTATTACTTATATCATGATTTACTTACTTCCAGAATATAAAATATGATTTATATATCATATATATTCAGTATATATATATATATATAATAGATAGATAAATGAAATGAAAAACACCGTTCATGGAGACGGTAGTCCGTACGTACGCATGAACGCTGTTTTCCTTTCCTTATTGTCTTGAATGGAAGTAAGTAGATGACATACATACATATATATACATAAATCCAGTAGCTTTATAATGTAATATATTTCATTATTATTTCTTATATATACTTTATAATCATTCTTAAATGGTTAACATGGAGAATGAATCTCATCGCGTCGTGGAGACGGTAGTCCGTACATACGCACGAGCGATGATATCATTTCCATAAATATTGAATTGAATTGGAGTGGATTATACAATATATCAGAATCAATATGATGTTGTAATAACTATGTATAGTTATTCTTTACACCATTATATCCATCCATGTAAGGTGGTGGTGGAAAATAGATTACACCACGACGTGGAGACGGTATTCCGTACGTACGCACGCGCGGTGATTTCTTTTTCCGTAGGATGGATAGATGGTGAAATAGGGTTGTTTCATAATTATAATAACATATCAGTATATGAGTGATACTGATGTTATTACTTCTTAATGAAACAACCTAAGAAGAAGAAGTGGAAGAAGAAATAAAGATGAAAGAATTGGGAACGGTAATTACCTCTTCTTTGAAGCGCCTCTTTGAGACCTCCTCTTAGGGCCCTAAAATTGGTCTTTGAGGAAGACCAGAACCTCTATGATGTTGCTAGGGAAGTGGAGAAGAGATTTTGGCAGGGGTTGGCCGAGCTTGAGTGCTCAAATTGGTGTGAGGAGGAGGGGGAGGAGGTGTCCTTTTATAAGGGAGGAGAGGGGCACCTTAGGAATATCTCAAAATATTATTTTATATTAAAGTCAAAATCGGTTTATAATGGTTCCAAAGGGTCTTATTTCGAAGGTAAAGTGGGGATGGGTCGAAATCCTATCAACCAATAGGATTTAGACAAGTTTAGGGTATTATTTTAACCTTATCAATTAGATTTAACTCTAAGTTAAATAATTTAACTTTTACCGTGTCTTTTTGTTTTCTTTCACTATATGGTTAATACACTTACTATAACATGCCAAACGAACCCCAAATTGTTTATTATTAATATATATATCCTTATCTAAGTCATTTGGCCGAACCTTAGATTTTTAGGAATAAAATAACAATTGATAATATAATATTTTATTTAAAAACTATTTTGTGTCAATTTTGACACTATTTGAAATATGATTTTTGTGAAAGTCATAACAGAATTATATGTTTGAACCAAGTTTATTAAATCAACAATAATATATCATAGTAACCTAGAAAATTAGTGGAATTCATAAAAAGTCTCAAATTACATTTATTTTGGTGTTTATAACATCAATTATGTCAATATTTCATTAATAAGATAATTACTGCATCATCATTGTGTCATAAATAAATTAAATTATTTATTGTCTAAAAATTAAAAATAAAATACCATTATGTAGGAAAGATTTTTATCTTTCTAATGAATATTTATAGTCTAATTTATCTTATGTATAACCCCATATTAAAAATTATTTACTTATTAAACTTTGATTTTAACTATTTTAACCCTTCTTTAAATAAATTAATAATAAATGTCCTAATCTAACCCAAGTGGGCCTAAATGGTCATATTTTATTCCTAAGTTTGTTTTTGGTCGAATTAAACTTATCCAATAGAATTAGGACATGTGTTAGGGTAATAGTAATATCATTTTTACCCTTAGTTACCCTATTTACTATTAACCGCGGTAAAAAAAAGTAAAAAGTTACTATTCACCAAAAATTATTTTCATCTCATTGAACCAAATTTTACTTACTGAAATCAACCGTGTCTCTCAGATTTTTGAAATTCCATTCACAGAAGCGGTAAAATTAAGATTTATGAAGAAATTAATTTTTTTAACTACCACTTAGTAGTTTCACTATTCATCAAAAATTGATGTTTTTCAGAACAATGCCAAAATTTCATCCTAAGCTATATTTCATATTCTGAATTCAAAAATGAAGTCTATTTTACCAAATTAATATCATAGAAGTTTCATAAATTAATTTTATAATTAAATCCCGCTGTTAAAACAAATAGCGTGTTTTTAAGAAACAATAACTATCAAAAGACTGACACTTGTTTATGTCTGGTTTAAATGTGAAATTACATCCAATGACCAACATTGTATTAAATTGTAAAAATATATTCTAAATATACTTTAAAACCACTAAAATTAATAATTTATCACTATTAATTATTTCGATTGAAAAAGTTGTTTTTATCTAAAATTTAGTAATTTTCACTATTCATCAAAATATGAAAGTTATCCGAAAATTACCAAAATTTCACCCTAAGCTAATTTCGATATTCCGAATCCAAAAATGAAATCCATTTTGAAAAATAAAATTTACAAAATTTCAAAAAGTGGTTATTACTATTCATAACGGCTAGTTTTAATAATATTTTAATAGCATATCGCTGTTTAGTGAAACTCGTTATTGCGTACTATACACGCTATCGAGGAAGGTCACGATTGCGTGTAATACAAGGCAAGTCAAGGATGCGTGTTGTGCAAGCTCCTTTTGGTGTAGCGTACAACACAAGACATTAGTGAAATTAAAAAGAATATTTTTCATAAAATCTTGGGCTGTTACACCATTAAACACAAACACTCTCCAAGACACAAAATATGAAAATTAAAAACCAATAAGAAACAAAATGAATTCATAGCCCTAAACCCAACCAACAGTATACGAAAGAAATATAAAGTGCAGTAATGTAAATTAGACCAGAATAGAATCCCACCAATAAAAACCATATGAAAACTACAAAGTCTGACCTATAAATAGGTACTAGAATTACTACTGAAATCCATATGAACACCTTAACATGTTTGAACTCACAAGGATGTATCTAGTCAGGGTCCACCTTAGACTCCATCAAAAGGTCACTCGTTTTTATAAGACATGAAACGTATAGGCAAAGCAAGTGTAGGGGTGAGGATAACATTAATCTGTAGGACACCCTGAAACAACAAAGAAATACACAATGTGAAGGTAAAGTCTGATCTAAATAGTGTATTTCTATAGTACATATAACAAAAACATATCTATATATACTCAAGAATCTAACCGTAGTATATAGGTAAGTCAGTTATTCCATATACCAACATTAGAGATTTAGTCTGAGGATTCCCTAAAGCAACTCTTATGGGATCACACACTGCTGATTTTGATAGCAATAATGAAGTCTACCTAATAAGTACTATTCATCATGAACCATAATGACAAAAAGATACCGATCTATCTAAATAGATATATGATACACTTTCTCCGGGAGTACGCACTCCATGAGTTTGGAAGATCATGATAGATTGCCAAGGATAACTACCAGAACCATGGGGTGATACCACAACACCCTTAGATTACTTTTCTAAGTAGAGAATCAACGCCTAGTTGGATTGGTCATGCCAATACCAAGACACTACTTAGGGTAGAATAATGCATATAGGATCCTACTCCGGGCCTCTACAAGGGGAATTTGGACTATATCCTATAAAATAATGATGAAGGGACCATACTTGTAACACCCGAGACTTTTATGTTATATAAATCATCAAAGGAATCTTTTTCTACACAACACTTGCTTGGATTTCTTTACACGCAATCACGACCTTCCTCGATAGCTTGCGTTGTACGCAATACCGAGTTTCACTAAACAACAATATGCTATTAAAACTAGCCGTTATGAATAGTAATAACCACTTTTTGAAATTTTATAAATTTTATTTTTCAAAATGGACTTCATTTTTGGACTCAGAATATCGAAATTAGCCTAGGGTGAAATTTTGGTATTTTTCTGAAAACTTTCAATTTTTGATGAATAGTGAAACCACTAAGTGGTAGGTTAAAAACTGAATTTTGCATAAAACTTAATTTTATCGCTTCTGTGAATGGAATTTCAAAAATCCGATAGACACGGTTGATATCAGTAAGTAAAATGTGGTTCAATGAGATAAAAATAATTTTTTGGTGAATAGTAACTTTTTACTTTTTTTTACCGCGGTTAATAGTAAATAGGGTAACTAAGGGTAAATATGATATTACTATTACCCTAACACATGTTCTAATTATATGGGACAAGTGTAATTCGACCAAAAACAAACTTAGGAATAAAATATGACCATTTAGGTCCACTTGGATTAGATTAGGACATTTATTATTAATTTATTTAAAGAAGGGTTAAAATAGTTAAAATCAAAGTTTAATAACTAAATCATTTTTAATATGGGGTTATACATAAGATAAATTAGACTATAAATATTCATTAGAAATCTAAAAAGATTTCCTACATAATGGCATTTTATTTATAATTTTTAGACATTAAATAATTTAATTTAATTATGACACAACGATGATGCAGTAATTATCTTATTTATGAAATATTGACATAATTGATGTTATAAACACTAAAATAAATGTAATTGGAGACTTTTTATGAATTACACTAATTTTCTAGGTTACTATGATATATTAGTGTTGATTTAATCAACTTGGTTCGAACATATAATTCTGTTATGACTTTCACAAAAATCATATATCAAACAGTGTCAAAATTGACACAAAATAGTTTTTAAATAAAATATTATATTATTAATTGTTATTTTATTCCTAAAAATCTAAGGTTCGGCCAAATGACTTAGATAAGGATATATATATTAATAATAAACAATTTGGGGTTCGTTTGGCATGTTATAGTAAGTGTATTAACCATATAGTGAAAGAAAACAAAAAGACACGGTAAAAGTTAAATTATTTAACTTAGAGTTAAATCTAATTGATAAGGTTAAAATAATACCCTAAACTTGTCTAAATCCTATTGATTGATAGGATTTTGACCCATCCCCACTTTAGCTTCGAAATAAGACCCTTTGGAACCATTATAAACCGATTTTGACTTTAATATAAAATAATATTTTGAGATATTCCTAAGGTGCCCCTCTCCACCCTTATAAAAGGGCACCTCCTCCCCCTCCTCCTCACACCAATTTGAGCACTCAAGCTCGGCCAAAACCTGCCATTTTCTCCTCTACACTTCCCTAGAATAATACTAGATGTCCTGGTCTTCTTCAAAGACCAATCTTATTTCCCTAAGTGGAGGATTCAAAGAGGCGTTCCAAAGAAGAGGTAATATCCATTACCGATCTTTTCAATTTCTTTCTTCTTCAACTTCTTCTTATTTAGTTGTTTCATGATGAAGTAATAACATCAGTATTACTTACATACTGATATGTTATTATAAATATTAAACAAACCTAATTTACATTCTATCCATCCTACGGAAAAATGAAATCACCGCGCGTGCGTACGTACGGAATACCGTCTCCACGCCGTGGTGTAATCTATTTTTCCACCATCACTTTACAAGGATGGGTATAATGGTGTAATGAGTAACTATTTATGATTATTATAAAGTAATATTGATACTGAAATAATATATATATACTCCAATAGAGTTCCACGATCATAGGAACGATATCATCACTCGTGCGTACGTACGGAATACCGTCTCCACGATGTGATGCGACTCGTTCTACATGATCATCATTACATAGTAATTATATAAATGAATTGAATGAATAAATATGATATATGTTACACTAATACCATTCTGGATATAAGGTATCTATAACCTTAAAAGAAGAATAAGAATGTATTCGGCAAAACACGCATAAGAACAAAAGGCAATAAAGACCCAAGTAACAAGTAACAATGAAATATTACTAACAAGAAGCTAAGAATATGACCATATATGATATCATATCAATATGTATGATTCTGGAACAAGTCAATAACATTATTTAAACCATTATACAGGAGCTTCAGACACGTACAAAGCAAATCTGACCTAAGGTAAGGGAAATATCACAATCTCATTTTTATCCGAGATTGTTTATTCATAAGTATTTACTGGGGTGTATTTTATCATCCACATCCATGTTTCATCAATATGTAATATTATTTACATCCACATACAATTGTTTAAATCCAATTTTACCCTTTGGTGAGTTTTTAGTAAAGGATATGAAATGAATCTTTTGTCGTTTTTCATACGAGGTACTTTTTGACTTTTCCGACAAAAGTACGAAGAATGTTTTTTTTAACTTATACGGCATGAATGGATTTTTAAAACATTATTTCCAAGAAGATTCCTTTACAAGTTTTCAATTTTATTTTTAATCAACTTCTTTTAGTTTGTAATTGTATGACATGTTAGGAAAGAAAAAGTGTTTTTGAAGTTGAAAGGATATTATCCTCAAGAATGGAGTTCAAGTGTTTTATCAAAATTATTTTCCATCTAAGATAACATAGGGTTCTGTTTCTATCCCTATTATTACATTGATTTGGTTATGTTGTTATGGAATTATTTTTATGAATTCCTTTATCTTATATGAATTGTTTTATGATGTCATGATGTTTAAGAATCCCATTTTTATTTCATGGGTTATGTTATGATGTATGATTTATTATTTTGTGGCACACATAAGAATGGTATCATTATGAGATGGGTGGGACCTATATCTCCCTCCAATGCATTGGGTAAAGATTTTATATCTCATGTGATAGACATGGCTGGAACGGTAGGTTATACCGGTTCAGTGAAACAAGACTGGAACGAGGGTGACTTGGTTCAGAAAGGGACTTTGTCCACTAAGATAATCTTGGCAATGAGTCATGACTAACAAGAAATGATTTTCCATGATTATGTGTGCATGCCACAAAGTTTCAAGTTTCATGTTATGATTATGGGGATCTCATTTTCACTTCTATGATTTATTCCATGTTAAGATATTATGATCTCTTTTGCAGGTTAGGATTTTCAAAAAGATATGATATGATTTTTATTTCCTTTATTTGCCCTTGCTGAGCATTTGAGATCACCCTTTTATGTTTTCTTTTCCCCAGGTCAGGAAGATGGATATTAAATAGAATATGCTAAAAGGGACCCTAGATATGATGAAATAAATGGGAGACACTGTAGAAGATTTATGAACCAGTTGTTTATGTTTCCCAGTTTCTAAAGACACTATACCTATACGGTCCTTTGTGGTTTTGTCATATGTTGTAATAAGTGTGCTTCAATTTTGAAGTATTAACAATGTATGTAAAGTATGGGTTGTTATATTTGGTATCAGAGGAAAGGTATAGTCAACCTTTGGAAAGTAGGATGCAAAAGCCTTCGTAAGAACCCTAAGGATAAGTCTAATCATAGAACACAATCTTAGTGTTTTAGAAATGGCCATGAATAACCTAGGATAAGACCTTAAGCGTGAAAATTTTATTCTTGAATTATGTGGTTTTCCTATTATAATTAGTGTTGCTCACACTATTCTTCTTGGTTTTAGTCAATGGCTGGAACCCGAAGGAACCGTGTTAATGCGGAATGCGATGGGCAATGCAATGATTGTCCCCTTGAGAAACCAAACGATATGGGAGCTGGAATGAAAAATCTTGTAGTCATGCTCACACAACTTTCTCAAGCTATGAATCATGCAGGACTTCCAAACGAGCAAAGGAAGGAGCAACATTCTGTTGAATCCTTCATGAGGCAGCGTCCACCTTCTTTCAGCGGGTCTACTGATCCATTAGTTTCTGAACAATGGATTAGTACTACTGAGAAGATATTTTCAGTTCTTTAATGTTCTGAACATGATAAAGTCATCCTAGCAGTGTATCGTTTGGAAGGAGATGCTGATCAATGGTGGAATCTTATTAAGAATACGAGGCAAAGGGATGAAATTGAGTCTATGGAATGGGACGAGTTCAAGAACTTATTTTTCAATAAGTACTTCCCTCGTATTCTCCGAACAAAGATGGAGAAAGAGTTTCTTGAACTGAAGCAAAGGGATGATGAATCTGTTGGTACCTATGAAGAAAATTTTACAAGACTTGCAAGGTACGCTTCTGGTATTATTATCCAACCTGAGAGTAAGATCGATCGATTCTTTAGTGGCTTAAAACCAAGTCTTTGAAGGGCGTTAGCCATAAGGGACTTCAATAGCTATGAGGAAATCGTTCGATGTGCTCTCAAAGTCGAGATGGAGATTGGAGTAACCCATCGGTCACATGGGTTTGATAAGAAGAGGAAAATGGAATTCAAAGGAAAATCTAAAGAGCACACTGAAAAGAAGATGAGCTTTCCCTTATGCTCAAAGTGTGGAAAGAAACATGGAGGGAGTTGTCTTAAAGGGACAATTAAATGTTTCAAATGTGGAAAGGAAGGTCATCGGGCATTTGAATGCCGCGATAATGGGAAGAAGATGTCTAATGATTCAAACAAAGGAAGGGATACACAGAATGAACCTACTACACTTCAATGTTTCAAATGCAAGGAGATGGGGCATTATGCCAATCAATGCCCAAATCCAAGGGTTGATGATGATGGTCGACGTCAAAAAAATCTTAAGGATAAAGACAAAGGAAAGTCACATGCAATTTCTATCAGCAATGTGGAGTACGATAATGAAGTGGTGAAAGGTACACTTACCATCCACTCTAAAGTAGCAAATGTTTTATTTGATTCTGGATCCACCCACTCCTTTATTTCTAAATAATTTTCTAAGGGTATCACCGTACTACCTCAATAATTAGATGTTGAGTTAGCTGTGACAACACCTAATGGCACAACAGTCGCATCAAAAGTTTATAATTCTTCTCCGATCGAAGTTTCTGGGAAAGTGCTTCCTGCAAATCTTGTGATCCTTCCTTTAGTGGAATTTGATGTGATTCTTGGCATGGATTGGCTTTCTCTACATGGATCTCATATCAATTGCCAAAGAAGGGAAGTCACATTTCATATTCCAGATCAATCTACGATCGTCTATCAATGCAAGGATGAACATAACCTTCCAGTGGAAATTCCTTCCATCTTATGGGTCTTGATTCCACTAAATGAAGGTTATTTATCTCAAATGGTTGGTGAGAAACTCACGATTAAGAATATGCCCATTGTACGAGAGTTTGATGATGTCTTTCCGGAGGAATTACCAGGTCTTCCACCAAATCGTGAAGTTGAGTTTTCAATAGAACTCGTACCGGGTGCTTTGCCTATTTCAAAGACACCTTATAGAATGACCCCAATTGAGTTGCATGACTTGAAGAAGCAACTCCAAGAGAATCTTGATAAGGGATTCATACGCCCTAGTGCATCACCTTGGGGAGCACCTGTTCTATTTGTTGAGAAGAAAGATGGATCAATGAGACTCTGTATTGATTATCGAGAACTTAACAAGATCACTATCAAGAACAAATATCCTCTCCCACGCATTGATGACTTATTTGACCAACTACGCGGAGCTCAATACTTTTCCAAGATTGATCTTCGTTCAGGGTATCATCAATTAAGGGTCAAAAGGGAGGATATACCAAAGACAGCTTTCCGTACAAGGTATGGACACTATGAATTTATAGTGATGCCATTTGGTCTTACTAATGCCCCTGCTATCTTCATGGATCTAATGAATAGAGTCTTTAGAGACTATCTTGATCAATTTGTGGTAGTCTTTATAGACGATATTCTTGTCTATTCAAAGAGCAAGGAAGAGCATGAAGATCACTTGAGAATTATATTGAAGACCCTGAGAAAGGAGAAGCTTTATGCCAAATTTACCAAGTGTGAATTTTGGCTTCAAAAAGTTGCATTTTTGGGTCACATAATCTCAAAAGAGGGGATATCTGTGGATCCAGCAAAAACAGAGGTTATCGAAAGATGGTCGAGACCAACAACAGTAACTGAGATTCGAAGTTTTCTTGGTTTGGCTGGATATTATCGACGTTTTGTAAAAGATTTTTCTCGATTATCTAATCCACTCACCAAGTTGACTCGGAAAGGAGTTAAGTTTGTCTGGACAGAGGAATGTGAAGAGAATTTCAAGGAGTTGAAAAGAAGGTTATCCAGTGCACCTGTGCTCACACTGCCTTGTAGTGGAGAAAGGTTTGTGATCTATAGTGATGCATCCAAGAAGGGATTGGGGTGTGTTCTTATGCAAAATGATATGGTGATAGCTTATGCCTCACGACAGTTGAAAATCCATGAGAAAAATTACCCAACACATGATTTGGAGTTGGCTGCGGTAATCTTTGCATTAAAGATTTGGAGGCATTACCTTTATGGTGAAAGGTGTGATATTTATACTGATCATAAAAGTTTAAAGTATATTTTCACACAAAAGGAGTTGAATATGCGTCAAAGAAGATGGTTGGAGCTGATTAAGGATTACGACTTCTCAATCCATTACCACCCTGGGAAAGCAAACAAGGTTGCAGATGCATTAAGTCGACAAGAACATGCTAGTTTATCCATGATGAGGATCACAAAAGATCCAATATTTATGGATTTACAAAGGATGGATCTTGGAATTATAATGGAAGGGGAAAAATCTTATCTTTCTCAAATGAATGTTCAACCATCTATACATGTGAAGATTAAAGAGGCACAGAAAGAAGATGTCGAGTTACAAAAGAAGGTGAGAAATGTTCCTGAATTCAACCTTGATTGTGATGGGATAATAAAGTTCAGGAATCGGGTTTGTATTCCTCCCATCCCCGAATTAAAGAAGGATCTGCTGGATGAGGATCATAGTTCATCATTCTCTATTCATCCTGGAAGCACGAAGATGTATAGGGACATGAAAGAGTACTTCTGGTGGGATGGCATGAAAAGAGATGTTGCTGAATATGTCTCTCGATGCTTGGTTTGTCAACAAGTTAAAGCTGAGAGACATAAGTCTAAGGGGATTTTACAACCATTACCCATACCCGAATGGAAATGGGAAAACATCACTATGGACTTTGTCACCGGACTTCCTAAAATATCCAAAGGCAATAATGCTATTTGGGTCATAGTTGATCGTCTTACAAAGTCTGCACACTTTATTGCTATTAGAGAGGATTTCTCTCTATATCAGCTTGCCAGGATATATGTAAAGGAAGTGGTAAGATTGCATGGAGTACCACTTTCTATTATATCTAATCGGGATCCGAGATTTACCTCAAAGTTCTGGAGAAGTCTTCAGTATACTCTGGATACAGAGTTGAGTTTCAGCACTGCTTATCATCCCCAGACAGACGGTCAGTCTGAGAGAACAATTCAAACCCTAGAAGATATGTTGAGAGCTTTCTCTATGGATTTCACAGGAGGTTGGGATCAACACCTACCTTTGGTGGAATTTTCTTATAATAATAGCTTTCACTCCAGTATTCAGATGGCTCCTTATGAAGCTCTCTATGGAAAGAAATGCAGGACTCCAACTTTCTGGGATGAAGTTGGGGAAAGAAAGCTATTAGGACCTGATCTCGTTGATGAAATGGCAGAAAAGGTCAGATCTATTCAACAACACATAAGAGCAGCTCAGAGTCGACAGAAAAGTTATGCCGACAACCGAAGAAAAGACCTAGAGTTTGAAGTGGGTGATAAAGTGTTCCTACGAATATCTCCCTGGAAGAGGGTTATGATATTTGGAAAGAAGGGGAAGTTGAGACCTAGATATATCGGTCCTTTCAAAATACTGGATCGTGTTGGGAAGGTAGCTTACCTATTGGCGCTTCCACCGAATCTCTCTCAAGTTCACGATGTGTTCCATGTATCTCTCCTGAGAAAGTACATACCAGATCCTTCACATGTAATCAACTCAGAAGTTGTACCACTGGAGCAAGATCTTTCTTATGAAGAACAGCCGATAGAGATTCTGGATCGTAGCGAAAAAGTCCTACGAAACAAGACCACTCGATTGGTGAAAGTTTTATGGAGGAACCACCAACTTGAAGAAGCTACATGGGAGCTTGAGGATATGATGAGGGAGAAGTATCCTCATCTGTTTGTTACAAAGTGACGAATTTCGAGGGTGAAATTCTTTTTAAGGGGGGTAGAATGTTACACCCGAGACTTTTATGTTATATAAATCATCAAAGGAATCTTTTTCTACACAACACTTGCTTGGCTTTCTTTACACGCAATCGTGACCTTCCTCGATAGCTTGCGTTGTACGCAATACTGAGTTTCACTAAACAACAATATGCTATTAAAAATAGCCGTTATGAATAGTAATAACCACTTTTTGAAATTTTATAAATTTTATTTTTCAAAATGGACTTCATTTTTGGACTTAGAATATCGAAATTAGCCTAGGGTGAAATTTTGGTATTTTTTTGAAAACTTTCAATTTTTGATGAATAGTGAAACCACTAAGTGGTAGGTTAAAAACTGAATTTTGCATAAAACTTAATTTTACCGCTTCTGTGAATGGAATTTCAAAAATCCGACAGACACAGTTGATATCAGTAAGTAAAATGTGGTTCAATGAGATAAAAATAATTTTTTGGTGAATAGTAACTTTTTACTTTTTTTTACCGCGGTTAATAGTAAATAGGGTAACTAAGGGTAAATATGATATTACTATTACCCTAACACATGTCCTAATTCTATTGGACAAGTGTAATTCGACCAAAAACAAACTTAGGAATAAAATATGACCATTTAGGTCCACTTGGATTAGATTAGGACATTTATTATTAATTTATTTAAAGAAGGGTTAAAATAGTTAAAATCAAAGTTTAATAAGTAAATAATTTTTAATATGGGGTTATACATAAGATAAATTATACTATAAATATTCATTAGAAAGATAAAAAGATTTCCTACATAATGGTATTTTATTTATAATTTTTAGACCTTAAATAATTTAATTTAATTATGACACAACGATGATGCAGTAATTATATTATTTATGAAATATTGACATAATTGATATTATAAACACCAAAATAAATGTAATTTGATACTTTTTATGAATTACACTAATTTTATAGGTTACTATGATATATTAGTATTGATTTAATCAACTTGGTTTGAACATATAATTCTGTTATGACTTTCACAAAAATCATATATCAAATAGTGTCAAAATTGACACAAAATAGTTTTTAAATCAAATATTATATTATTAATTGTTATTTTATTCCTAAAAATATAAGGTTCGGCCAAATGACTTAGATAAGGATATATATATTAATAATAAACAATTTGGAGTTCGTTTGGCATGTTATAGTAAGTGTATTTACCATATAGTGAAAGAAAACAAAAAGACGCGGTAAAAGTTAAATTATTTAAATTAGAGTTAAATCTAATTGATAAGGTTAAAATAATACCATAAACTTGTCTAAATCCTATTGGTTGATAGGATTGCGACCCATCCCCACTTTATCTTCGAAATAAGATCCTTTGGAACCATTATAAACCGATTTTGACTTTAATATAAAATAATATTTTGAGATATTCCTAAGGTGCCCCTCTCCTCCCTTATAAAAGGGCACCTCCTCCCCCTCCTCCTCACACCAATTTGAGCACTCAAGCTCGGAAAACCCCTGCCATTTTCTACTCTCCACTTCCCTAGAATAATACTAGAGGTCCTGGTCTTCTTCAAAGACCAATCTTAGTTCCCTAAGTGGAGGATTCAAAGAGGCGTTCCAAAGAAGAGGTAATATCCATTACCGATCTTTTCAATTTCTTTCTTCTTCAACTTCTTCTTCTTTAGTTGTTTCATGATGAAGTAATAACATCAGTATTACTTACATACTAATATGTTATTATAAATATGAAACAACCCTAATTCACCTTCTATCCATCCTACGGAAAAATGAAATCACCGCGCGTGCGTACGTACGAAATACCGTCTCCACGCCGTGGTGTAATCTATTTTTCCACCATCACTTTACAAGGATGGGTATAATGGTGTAATGAGTAACTATTTATGATTATTATAAAGTAATATTGATACTGAAATAATATATATATACTCCAATAGAGTTCCACGATCATAGGAACGATATCATCACTCGTGCGTACGTACGGAATACCGTCTCCACGATGTGATGCGACTCGTTCTACATGATCATCATTACATAGTAATTATATAAATGAATTGAATGAATAAATATGATATATGTTACACTAATACCATTCTGGATATAAGGTATCTATAACCTTAAAAGAAGAATAAGAATGTATTCGGCAAAACACACATAAGAACAAAAGGCAATAAAGACCCGAGTAACAAGTAACAATGAAATATTACTAACAAGAAGCTAAGAATATGACCATATATGATATCATATCAATATGTATGATTCTGGAACAAGTCAATAACATTATTTAAACCATTATACAGGAGCTTCAGACACGTACAAACCAAATCGGACCTAAGGTAAGGGAAATATCACAATCTCATTTTTATCCGAGATTGTTTATTCATAAGTATTTACTGGGGTGTATTTTATCATCCACATCCATGTTTCATCAATATGTAATATTATTTCCATCCACCTACAATTGTTTAAATCCAATTTTACCCTTTGGTGAGTTTTTAGTAAAGGATATGAAATGAATCTTTTGTCGTTTTTCATACGAGGTACTTTTTGACTTTTCCGACAAAAGTACGAAGAATGTTTTTTTTAACTTATACGGCATGAATGGATTTTTAAAACATTATTTCCAAGAAGATTCCTTTACAAGTTTTCAAGTTTATTTTTAATAAACTTCTTTTAGTTTGTAATTGTATGACATGTTAGGAAAGGAAAAGTGTTTTTGAAGTTGAAAGGATATTTTCCTCAAGAATGGAGTTCAAGTGTTTTATCAAAATTATTTTCCATCTAAGATAACATAGGGTTCTGTTTCTATCCCTATTATTACATTGATTTGGTTATGTTGTTATGGAATTATTTTTATGAATTCCTTTATCTTATATGAATTGTTTTATGATGTCATGATGTTTAAGAATCCCATTTTTATTTCATGGGTTATGTTATGATGTATGATTTATGATTTTGTGGCACACATAAGAATGGTATCATTATGAGATGGGTGGGACCTATATCTCCCTCCAATGCATTGGGTAAAGATTTTATATCTCATGAGATAGACATGGCTGGAACGGTAGGTTATACCGGTTCAGTGAAACAGGACTGGAATGAGGGTGACTCGGTTCAGAAAGGGACTTTTTCCACTAAGATAGTCTTGGCAATAAGTCATGACTAACAAGAAATGATTTTCCATGATTATGTGTGCATGCCACAAAGTTTCAAGTTTCATGTTATGATTATGGGGATCTCATTTTCACTTCTATGATTTATTCCATGTTAAGATATTATTATCTCTTTTGCAGGTTAGGATTTTAAAAAAGATATGATATGATTTTTATTTCCTTTATTTGCCCTTACTGAGCATTTGAGCTCACCCTTTTATGTTTTCTTTTCCCCAGGTCAAGAAGATGGATATTAAATAGAATATGCTAAAAGGGACCCTAGATATGATGAAATAAATGGGAGACACTGTAGAAGATTTATGAACCAGTTGTTTATGTTTCCCAGTTTCTAAAGACACTATACCTATACGGTCCTTTGTGGTTTTGTCATATGTTGTAATAAGTGTGCTTCAATTTTGAAGTATTAACAATGTATGTAAAGTATGGGTCGTTATAATACTATTATGAATAGTAAATGATACCAAATAACCTTTAGAGGAACAACCCATGGAACTATACCTAATGAATATTGTCTGAGATACTATGGAAATAAGATTCACTACATATAGGAATGGGAACATGATGTGTAGTAGTGTCACATGTTGTGTCCCTTGACCAAGAGTACTGCCCATGCTCAACAGACCATGTTATCAGAACATGTCATGTAGTAGTGATATACACGGAATGTAGAATGGATAATATTCTATTTCCTACTATCCATGGTGTACCCATGTAATCTATTCCTAATCCAGTACATGGTGTCAACCCATGTTCACCAGCTCGTTTAATAGTACATGGGTAACCCGTGTATCTGGTTTGGTTCTTGCTATTTTATGGAATACACGCCATGTAGAAAGGAAGTGTACATTATTGAATGTATGTGTGACTCATGAGATACACACCAAGTCTCAGAGAAGATACCACACACCGCTTTTTAGGTGTCCCATTTAATGTGACACTTATCTTCTATCCAAAACCCTAGATGTAGCTTAAAGGGTCCCACACATTGTGTATTCCACGATACACACCGTGTTAATTCAAATTTTAAAAAATCATTGGATTGAATTTATGTCATTTTCCACATTTCTAAAACTACAATTCCTACTGTGCCTCATCATAAAAATATTTATCTATGAACGTCTGGTAAAATTATCTTGAAATCGTCGTGTTTCGTGACTTTAATCTAGCTGAGAATTGAAACCATAATTGTTCTTCATGATCATTGAAGAATATGTAATTAGAACACACTATCATTTCATCCGATGATATAACCACTGTCACACATCTGTCGAGTCATACCAATGAAAGATGTATGATTTTGGATCATTTAAAGGTGAATCAAATGTCCAACATCCATCCATTTATAACCCCGTAAAAAACAAAGAACATGCATAGAAAATAGGTGGAAAATACCACATAGAATAACCTGGAGAATGAAAATATATCATTTTTCACTATGGCATAGATATATTCCCATTAGAATAATCATCAATACAAATCAAAATAATAATAATAATCATTCCATCAATCAATCCCTCAGTCAACCCATCTTGCTTGAATGGTCGAACCATGGGTCAATCTTTTCTCCCAAGATACCTGGGATTTCTCTTGGGTTATGAATTATAACCATGAGTCCTAGCCAAGATGTTTATTGAAAATAAACACATCACTGCATCACTGTAACATGAAAATAAATGAAATTAGTAATTTATTTATTCGGTAATCATCCAAAAACTATCATTCACACCTGAACCACGCCGCCAATGTAAGGCATTTCTTAAGGTGAAGTAAATTATCTTAGCACAAGAATGCACTCAGATTTATGATATGGGAAACCATTTATAATCTATTGATATATTTTAGGAAAACACATCATGCACAGTTTTTAATATATTTAATATATTTCAACCATTTATTCCATGCACATGAGGCCTCATAATATCACGCCGTCTCAGTGCATGGTATCGAATTAATTAAATATAATATTTCAAAATAACACACATAAAAAATTGGGATATTACAATATTCCCACTTAGGGATTTACATCCTAGAAGATCCAAATTCAATGTCTATACCAAAGTATGTGGGTACTGCATAAAATTTTGAACCTCCAACTCTCATGTGCTCTCTTTGAGATTGACGTGTTGCCACCATGAACACACTAATGTAATTTCTCACCCACTAAGGATACTCTCTTGATTATTATTTACATCCATTGGGTACTAAGAAAAATTCACTCCATTTTCATTGTCTATATTTCCCAGTTGAGGGTGTGTGATGTGTCATTCACATGCCTCCTAAGCAGCAACATGTGGAAGACATTATGCACCCGGTCCAACTGTGGGGGTAGATCTTAGCGATATGCCCCTCCCTAACTCTATGTAGTTTATAAATAGAGTTTATAACCCTCTAATATAACATGTCACCCTAGAATAATATCAATAACCCATATCAAGGTGATACCAGAAGGAATGCATGGTCTCATTCCTCTAAATCCTGAGGTCTCTATTGTGTATCAGTATACGCTTTCCTATTGCTCTGTGCAGTCTTCATCTGCTCCTATATTATTTGAACCTTCTCGGTAGTATCACCTACCAATTATGGGCCCCTTAATGATGACTCACCTTGGTTAGTCCTGCATAGTGGTTACCTATAGGAACAGTCATATAGATCCTAGAATGGTGCCAAACCAATGGTATAGTGGTAGAATTTTTTGTACACAAACTACACAGGTGATTGGTGGTCCTAACAACTATGAACGAAGTCCATGTTGCTCGTCCTCAACATGTCCTCCAAAACCTGAATGGTCTTCTCCATCAGGCAATCCATCTGGGGATGATATTTCATGTTCATGAATAACTATGTCCCAAATGCATCATGTAATCCCTTCCATAACTAGGATTTGAAATGAATAACATAGTTAGAAAATATCATCGATGGTAAATCATTGAGTCAAACTATCTCATGAACATTGATGATTCCCTAGACCTCTACTGAACACTGCTCTCTAAGAGGTCTAAAGTTGGACGACATAGTGAGTTGGAAAAATATCACCCTGATGGTATCATATCATCTAGACATACATGGTAATCCCATCACAAAGCCTATCGATATCTTATCCCATTTCCATTCTGGTACCTAGAGGGTTTGAGATAACCCACTAGATCCTACTACTCATCCTTCACCGCTAGGATATAATGCATCGAGAAACAAACTCTACCACCACCTACTTTATCCCTATCCAAAAAAACTAACATCAGAGGTCCTAGAACATCACTATGAGACCAGGTTGTATCGCCAAGGGGGATGTATAAAAATCCCTCAAAAAATCCTCATACAACACCACTGTTTCAACTGTTTTTCATCTGAAAAGGACAATGAGCCCCAACCTTGTCAATTTACATCATGCACATGTCATGTGCAGATCGGAGAATGTGTGCACTAGTACAAGAATGAACTTTAGCGGCCGAAAAAAGATGTCGCTAAAGGACTATAGCGGCCGCCTAGAGGCCGCCAAACGGTGGCTGCTTTTGCCCCATCGCTGTTACTATCAGCGACCGCCATTTGGCGGACGCTGAAGGCAAGCTGGGATGGGCTTTAACGGCCGCCAAATGGCGGCCGCTATTAAATTTTATTTTTTAGAAAAAAAAATCAATTATACATTAATATACCCAAATAAATCCCAGCTGTCATCTTCTAAGCTCCACATCAATCATCACATATAACTGTATAACATAATTTAATAACAAACTTAGTACCGAATAAAACATAGAAAACAAATATTTAACTTCAAACTTACTATAACAGATCTAAAGTATTTGATTTTCAAAATAATATTCATTATTTTTATTACCATTTTAAAAATTTAAAATCATTAATTCTATTGTTCTAATTTGATTGTTGTCTTGTGATTTCAGGTCAATCCGATGTCGTCCACTATGAGTTTGACCGTTAGACGCCCATTTTGGCCGTTTATGACACCAGAACGGCATTCCTGGTCACCGCGGAAACACCGCACATACGATTGACGTGCCGTCTGCTCGAACACATCAAAATTAACTCACCCTTTGATGTCGTCTGATTTCAGGCCATTCGGACTTCGTTCGGCCCGTTTGGACCCCCCCACGCGCGTTTATCAAGCGCGCACAACACTTAGAAAACGCATAATGAGCTCTACGACGCAGACCGCACGTCCGATTGACATTCCGTCTGCGTGTGCATGTCGCGAATAATAATTGGATTGTTTTCCTGTGATTTCAGGTCAATCCGATGTCGTTCGCTATGAGTTTGACCGTTAGACGCCCGTTTTGGCCATTTATGACACCAGAACGGTGTTCTCGATCACCGCGGGCACACGACACGTCCGATTGACGTGCCGTCTACTCAACCACATCAAAATTCACCCACCCTTTTATGTCGTCCGATTTCAGGCCATTCAGACTTCATTCGGCCCGTTTGGACCCCCCCACGCGCGTTTATCAAGCACGGGCAACACTTAAAGAACACATAATAAGCCCTACGACGCAGACCGCACGTCCGATTGATGTGCCATCTACGCGTGAACGTCGAGAATAATAATTGGATTGCTGTCCTGTGATTTTAGGTCAATCAAATGTCGTCCTCTATGAGTTTGACTGTTAGACGCCAGTTTTGGTCGTTTGTGACACCAGAACGGCTTTCCCGGTCACCGCAGGAACACGACACGTCCGATTGACGTTATGTCTACTTGACCACATCACAATTCACTCACCCATTGATGTCGTCCGATTTCAGGCCATTCGGACTTCGTTCGGCCCGTTTGGACCCCCCCACGCGCGTTTATCAAGCGCGCGCAACACTTAAAAAACGCATAATGAGCCCTAAGGTGCAGACCACATGTCCGATTGACGTTCCGTATGTGCGTGAACGTCGTGAATAATAATTGAATTGTTGTCCTGGTATTTCAGGTCAATCCGATATCATCCGCTATGAGTTTTACCGTTAGACACCCGTTTTGGCAGTTTATGACACCAGAACGGCGTTCCCGGTTACCGCGGGCACACGGCACTTCCGATTGACGTTCCGTCTACTCCACCACATCACAATTTACTCACCCTTTGACGTCATCCGATTTCAGGCCATTCGGACTTCGTTCGACCTGTTTGGACCCCCCACGCGCGTTTATCAAGCGCGCACAACACTTAAGGAATGCATAATGAGCCCTATGACGCAGACCGCACGTCCTATTGACATTCCGTATTCGCGTTCACATCAAGAATAATAATTGGATTGTTTTCCTATGATTTTAGATCAATCCGATGTCATCTGCTATGAGTTTGACCATTAGACGCCCGTTTTGGCCGTTCATGACACCAGAACGGCGTTCCCGGTCACCGCGGGCACACGACACCTCCGATTGATGTGTCGTATGCTTGACCACATCAAAATTCACTCACCCTTTGATGTCGTCCGATTTCAGGCCATTCGGAATTCGTTCGGCCCGTTTGGACCCCCCACGCGCGTTTATCAAGCGCGCGCAACACTTAAAGAACGCATAATGATCCCTACGGCGCAGACCGCACGTCCAATTGACGTGCCGTTTGCGCATGCACGTCGCGAATAAAATTTGGATTGTTGTCCTATGATTTCAGGTCAATCCGATGTCGTCCGCTATGAGTTTGACCGTTAGACGCCCATTTTGGCCGTTTATGACACCAGAACGGCGTTCCCGGTCACCACGGGCACACGGCACGTCCGATTGACATGACTTCTACTTGACCACATCACAATTCACTCACCATTTTATTTCATCCGATTTCAGGCCATTCAGACTTCGTTCGGCCTATTTGGACCCCCCCCCACGCGCGTTTATCAAGCGCGCACAACACTTAAAGAACGCATAATGAGCCCTACGACATAGACCGCACGTCTGATTGACGTGCCGTCTGCACGTGCACGCCGCGAATAATAATTGGATTGTTTTCCAGGGATTTCAGGTCAATCCGATATCGTCCGCTATGAGTTTGACTGTTAGACGCCCGTTTTGGCCGTTTATGACACCAGAACGGCGTTCCCGGTCACCGCGGGCACACGGAACATCCGATTGACATGTTGTCTGCTCCACCACATCAAAATTCACTCACCCTTTTTTGTCGTTCGATTTCAGGCCATTCGGACTTCGTTCGGCCCGTTTGGACCCCCCCATGCGCATTTATCAAGCGCGCACAACACTTAAAGAACACATAATGAGCCCTACGGCGCAGACCGCACGTCCGTTGACGTTCCGTCTGTGCGTGCACGTCGCGAATAATAATTGGATTGTTGTCTTGGGATTTCAGGTCAATCCGATATCGTCCGTTATGAGTTTGACCGTTAGACGCCCGTTTTGGCCGTTTATGACACCAGAACGGCGTTCCCAGTCACCACGAGCACACGACACGTCCGATTGACATTCTGTCTGCTCGACCACATCAAAATTCACTCACCCTTTGACGTCGTATGATTTCAGGCCATTCGGACTTCGTTCGGCCCGTTTGGACCCCCCACGCACGTTTATCAAGCGCGCACAACACTTAAAGAACGCATAATGAGCCCTATGGTGCAGAACGCACATCTTATTGACGTGCCGTCTACGCGTGCACGTCGCGAATAATAATTTTATTGTTTTACTGTGATTTCAGGTCAATCCGATGTCGTCCGCTATGAGTTTGACCGTTAGACGCCCGTTTTGGCCCTTTATGACACCAGAACGGCGTTCCCGGTCTCCGCGGGCACACGACACGTCTAATTGACGTTCCGTCTTGTCGACCACATTAAAATTCACTCACCCTTTGATGTCGTCCGATTTCAGGCCATTCGGACTTCGTTCGGCCCGTTTCGACCCCCCCACGCGCGTTTATCAAGCGAGCACAACACTTAAAGAACGCATAATGAGCCCTACGGCGCAGACCGCACGTCCGATTGACGTGCCATCTGCGCGTGCATGTCGCGAATAATAATTTTATTGTTTTCCTGTGATTTCAGGTCAATCCAATATTGTCCGCTATGAGTTTGACCGTTAGATGCCCGTTTTGGCCGTTTATGACACCAGAACGGCGTTCCCGGTCACCGCGGGCACACGGCACGTCCAATTGACGTTACGTCTGCTCTACCACATCACAATTCACTCACTCTTTGATTCGTCCGATTTCAGGCCATTCAGACTTTGTTCGGCCCGTTTGGACCCCCCACACGCGTTTATCAAGCGCGCACAACACTTAAAGAACGCATAATGAGCCCTACCGCACAAACCGCTCGTCCGATTGATGTACCGTCTACGCGTGCACGTCGCGAATAATAATTGGATTGTTTTCCTAGGATTTCAGCTCAATCCGATGTCGTCCGCTATGAGTTTGACCGTTAGACGCCCGTTTTGGCCGTTTATGACACCAGAACGGCGTTCCTGGTCACCGCGGGCAGACGGCACGTCCGATTGACGTGCCGTCTACTCGACCACATCGAAATTTACTCACCCTTTGATGTCGTCCAATTTCAGGCCATTCGGACTTCATTCGGCCCATTTGGACCCCCCACGCGTGTTTATCAAGCGCGCGCAACACTAAAAGAATGCATAATGAGTCCTACGGCGCAGACCGCACGTCCGATTGACGTGCCTTCTACGCGTGCACATCGCGAATAATAATTGGATTGTTTTCTTGTGATTTCAGGTCAATCCGATGTCATCCGCTATGAGTTTGACCGTTAGACGCCCGTTTTGGCCGTTTTGACACCAGAACGGCGTTCCCGGTCACCGCGGGCACACGGCACATCCGATTGACATTCCGTCTACTCGACCACATCACAATTAACTCACCCTTTGATTTCATCCGATTTCAGGCCATTCGGACTTCGTTCGGCCCATTTGGACCCCCCACGCGCGTTTATCAAGCGCGCGTAACACTTAAAGAACACATAATGAGCCCTACGATGCAGACCGCACATCCGATTGACGTGCCGTCTACGTGTGCATGTCGTGAATAATAATTGGATTGTTTTCCTATGATTTCAGGTCAATCGGATGTCGTCCGCTATGAGTTTGACCGTTAGATGCCCGTTTTGGCCGTTTATGACACCAGAACGGCGTTCCTAGTCACCGCGGGCACACGGGACGTCCGATTGACGCGCCGTCTACTCGACCACATCAAAATTCACTCACCCTTTGATTTTGTCCGATTTCAGGCCATTCAGACTTCGTTCGGCCCGTTTGGACCCCCCACGCGCGTTTATCAAGCTCTCACAACACTTAAAGAACGCATAATGAGCCCTACGGCGCAGACCCCACGTCCGATTGATGTTCCTTCTGCGCGTTCACATTGAAAATAATAATTGGATTATTTTCTTGGGATTTCAGTTCAATCCGATATCGTCCGCTATGAGTTTGACCGTTAGACGCCCGTTTTGGCCGTTTATGACACCAGAACGACGTTCCCGGTCACCGCAGGCACACGGCACGTCCGATTGACGTGTCGTCTACTCCACCACATCACAATTCACTCACCCTTTGATTTCGTCCGATTTCAGGCCATTCAGACTTTGTTCGGCCCGTTTGGACCCCCCCACGCGCGTTTATCAAGCGTGCACAACACTTAAAGAACGCATAATGAGCCCTACGACGCAGATAGAACGTCCGATTGACATGCCGTATGCACGTGCACGTCGCGAATAATAATTGGATTGTTGTCATGGGATTTCAGGTCAATCCAATTTCGTCCGCTATGAGTTTGACCGTTAGACGCCCGTTTCGGCCGTTTATGACACCAGAACGGCGTTCCCGGTCACCGTGGGCACACGGCACGTCTGATTGACGTGCCTTCTACTCTACCACATCACAATTTACTCACCCTTTTATGTCGTCCAATTTCAGGCCATTCAGACTTCGTTCGGCCCGTTTGGACCCCCATGCGTGTTTGTCAAGCGCGCGCAACACTTAAACAACACACAATGAGCCCTACGGCGCAGACCGCACGTCCGATTGACGTGCCGTCTACACGTTCATGTCGCGAATAATAATTGGATTGTTTTCCTGTGATTTCAGGTCAATCTGATGTCGTCCGCTATGAGTTTGACCGTTAGAC
Source organism: Viscum album (assembly GCA_963277665.1). Taxonomy (NCBI): domain Eukaryota; kingdom Viridiplantae; phylum Streptophyta; class Magnoliopsida; order Santalales; family Viscaceae; genus Viscum; species Viscum album. Next base: position 458,179,200 of record OY728143.1, on the reverse strand, counting down.
GCCCATTTTGGCCGTTTATGACACCAGAACGGCGTTCCCGGTCACCGCGGGAACACGACACGTCCGATTGACGTGTCGTCTGCTCGACCACATCAAAATTCACTCACCCTTTGATGCCATCCGATTTCAGGCCATTCGGACTTCGTTCATCCCGTTTGGACCCCCCACGCGCGTTTATCAAGCGCGCACAACACTTAAAGAACGCATAATGAGCCCTACGACGCAGACCGCATGTCCGATTGACGTGCCGTCTGTGTGTGCACATCGTGAATAATAATTGGATTGTTGTCCTGGGATTTCAGGACAATCCGATATCGTCCGCTATGAGTTTGACCGCTAGACGCCCGTTTTGGCCGTTTGTGACACCAGAACGGCGTTCCCGGTCACCGCGGGCACATGGCACGTCCGATTGACGTGCCGTCTGCTCGACCACATCAAAATTCACTCACCCTTTTATGTCCTCATATTTCAGGCCATTCGGACTTTGTTCGGCCCATTTGGACCCCCCCACGCGCGTTTATCAAGTGCGCGCAACACTTAAAGAACGCATAATGAGCCCTACAGCGTAGACCGCACGTCCGATTGACGTTCTGTCTGCTCGTGCACGTCGCGAATAATAATTGGATTGTTGTCCTAGGATTTAAAGTCAATCCGATGTCGTTCTCTATGAGTTTGACCGTTAGACGTCAGTATTGGCCGTTTATGACACCAGAACGGCGTTCCCGGTCACCGCGGGCACACGGCACGTCCAATTGAAATTCCGTTTGCTCCACCACATCAAAATTCACTCACCTTTTGATGTCGTCCGATTTCAGGACATTCAGACTTCGTTCGGCCCATTTGGACCCCCCCACGCGCGTTTATCAAGGGTGCACAACACTTAAAGAACGCATAATGAGCCCTACCGCGTAGACCGCACGTCCGATTGACGTGCCGTCTGCGCTTGCACGTCGCGAATAATAATTGTATTGTTGTCCTGGGATTTAAGGTCAATCCGATGTCGTCCGCTATGAGTTTCACCATTAGACGCCCGTTTTGGCCGTTTATGACACCAGAACGGCGTTCCCGGTCACCGCGGGCACACGACACATCCGATTGGTGTGTCGTCTGCTCGACCACATCACAATTCACTCACCCTTTGATTTCTTCCAATTTCAGGCCATTCGGACTTCGTTCGGACCATTTGGACCCCCCCACACGCGTTTATCAAGCGCACGCAACACTTAAAGAACACATAATGAGCCCTACCGCGCAGACCGCACGTCCGATTGACGTGCCGTCTGCGCGTGCACGTCACAATTCACTCACCCTAAAAAGATACAAATACTGAAAGAGTTCTTGGGCTTCTCCCAAGAAACAACTGTCTGGAGTTTCTCTCCATCCAATGACACACCTTCCTCTGAAATTATTTGACCCAATAACTATACCTATATAATCAATACAAAACTGACATATATATAACTTGACGTATAGTCAATAAGTGTAATCTGTATGAAATCAAGATGTTGGGTATGATCATAATAAATCTTGGAGTGCACGAAGATGTCACCCACAAATATTAAAACAAACTAATCTATGTAAAAAAGGAAAATTATATTCATCAAGGAGATAAAAAATTCTAAATAATTCATCAAGACAAATGAAATTACCTCATGCATGGGGTTCATTCTCATCTGGATCACCAATATCACTGTGATGTCCACCAGATGTATTCGGATCCTACAATATATATCAATATTATGTATCTTAAACATATCAATAAAATTCAATCTGAGTATGGTTTGTTTTATTGTTTACCTGTGGCGCCACTTGTTGCGTCGTCATTTCATCGATACGTGATGACATATGTGACAACCTCTCCTCATACTCTGCACGTAACTACTGAAACTATGAATCAAAATTGCGCTGCATATCCAGCATGGAAGCATCTATCTCAGCCTATGTGCGCATCCCTGACTCTCTGCATGAACCCATCACATCTGCTCTAACAACTGCACGTCATGGGACACCACCGCCATAAGTCAAAGAATAACCATGAATGTCACGCCCTACGACACGGTGAAATATTTCATCTCTACGCACAATACTACGATGTTGCTCCTCTGGCAACTCTACTAACTGAGCGTCAAACTGAGCCTGTAGCATATAATGAATCAATGAACAAATATGAATAATATATATAAAATAAAAAATACATTTATTAATTACTAAATAATTTTCTTACTATAACACTGGCAACATCAGGATCACCCGCCCTACGAGTCCTCATCCATATGGACATCCGATCGATTGGCTCGCCGCATTGGTGTAACTATAATAAAGGGGTTCACCATGTTATACTACAATATTTTTAAAATATGAATGAAATATTTAATTATGAACTTACATCATGTCTGAGCTGTGACACATGTCGAGTGCCAAGTCTGGAAGGCGTGGCCTGCATCGCCCGATTATGTGAATGATGAGAAGACTCGGTCTAAATTCAACATATTTAGTTAATAGACATTTGAAAAATTAGTCATTTATATATTAAAAGTAATAAATCTTACCATCACTGCCTCACTTGACCAAAACGCAACCAAATCCTGCCACTGCGCAGGAAGAATGCCCGGAGGGACTCGTTGTAGAATGTCTGGCACACCCGAAAATGGTGTCCAGTGATCTATCTTCACCCTTGACTTGTAATCCTTCCATAATTTTCGTCATTTGGACATACAAACAGCCCGTAACACATCTGGACAGGATGTCAAATTATCCTGTTAAAAATATTGTCAGTAAATGGGACAATAATAATAACAATATCATGAAAAATTAAACATTGAATTTACCTGAACCTCCTTCCACAATCTGTCCATCGTATCCTGAGGGAAAGAACTCCAGTCACGAGTCGTCAGAGGGAATCTGTGTGAGTCTCGTATCATATGCCCAAACTGACGACTCAATGCAGTAGCACCATCTCCAACTGGATGAAATGTGTCATCAAATAACACATCCAATCGGGCTCCAGAGTTCCAGGATTGAACCCCTCTACCAAAACCCCTGCGTCTACTGGAAGAAGCAGTAGATCCTGATAAACATAAATTCATAATTCAATTACAATATAAATTAATTATTAGAAACAGTTAGGGAAATATAAATAGAAAATTGCAATCAATTAATTTAGAAAAATGAAAACATACATACCAACAACATCAGCTGAACCACTGTGACCACCCTGTGACATAACTACATTAAAAGAAATTATAGTTAAATCAAGAAATTTTTATACATATATAACTCATAAATATTTTTACAAATAATAACTAGGAATATAATTACAATTTCCACTAATCATGAAAGTCTATCGTATCTCCTTCAACTGTCTCTCTGGTCCATTGTATATCTTCATCTCGTACAGCTACTGTTGTTTGGTCAAGTGTTTGATCAGGAAATGTGACAACTTCAGTTTCCTCTTGGTCAATCAGAAAAACCCCTCTTCTAGACATTTTCACCACAACTTTCCAATCAGAATCAATGCCGACAAAGTAAACTTGTTCTGCCTAAAATGTCTGTATGAATGGCTCATTGCTAACCCGATCATCTTTATATAGCATATTGTTAAAGTTTACTAATGTAAATTGGAAGTTATCAACTTTTGTTCCATGAACTAGATCGACCCAATCACACCTTAACAATATGTGTTTTAAGCCACGATCATAAATAACCTCAATAATATCTCTCAGCAATCCATAATAATAACCCGCACCAACAAAAGAACAACCAACGCCACTATTTTGTGTGGCTCGGTTCATGTCAACATCGCTAATACGAAATCAGAATCCGTTAGCATCCAAAGACTTGTAGCGACGAGCTGTAATAAATAGACCATCATCTAGTTGGTTGAGTTCTTCGCTCACATGCTGGGTTAAATCACGTAACTCTTGAATCTACAAATTTCACATATATAGTTTAATGGATAAAGGATTGTAAAAATACAACTTAGTTGCACTATAAAAATATTAAATCAATTATACGTACATGAGTCTTGAACCACTCATTAAATGTGTTGAAATGATGTTTTTGGATTTGATACTCAGTTGCACGGGGCCTTTCACGTTTCAACTCAGCGATATGCATCCTAAATCACAACACAATATAAGGTAAGCAATAAAATAAATATAGAAACAAAATACACATCAACTATGAAACTTACTGTATCAATGGAATAACTGATGGAGTGTTGAAAAACACATATCGATGAGCTTGAACCCACTCGTCATTCCACATATCAAATGTTATTCCTTCTCTAATTGGACCCTCTTCAGTCTGGGATGGTTTATCTATCTTTGTTTCAACCTCATCAATATATGAAGCACAGAAATTAGTACACTCATCCATTAAATATCCCTTGGTAATTGATGCTTCTGGACGAGCTTTGTTGCGCATATAGCGTTTCAATGTATTTAAGTATCGCTCTATTGGATACATCCACCTAAATTGCACGGGACCGCCAACAATGACTTCACCAGTTAAATGTACGGTCAAGTGAACCATGACATCAAAAAAAGATGGCGGAAAGAGTTTTTCTAAGTGACATAGTGCAAGTACAATCTTATCCTATAGCTTTTTTAAATCACTCATGCGATGATTCCTAGAACAGAGCTGTCTGAAAAAATTAGAAACTCCAATCAATGGCTCAACAACCTGGGAAGTTAAGCAATCACAAATTGCTATAGGAATTAACTGTTGAAGCAGAATATGATTATTGTGACTTTTCAAACCCTGTAATGTCATGCTCGTCATATTCACGCGCTTCGAAATATTAGAGCAATAACAATCTGGCACCTTAACAGTCTTCAAAATTGATAGAAATGTTTTTTTCTCTTTTTTACTCATTGTGTACTGTGCATCAGGCATGTATGCCCAATTACCTTCACCCAGCTGTAAATGTAATGGTTTTCTCAATCCCATTTCATGAAAATCACGTCGAGCATTAGCACTGTCCTTTGATTTCCCCTTGAAGCCTAAAATGGTGCACAAAATATTATCACATACATTTTTTTCAATGTGCATCACATCTAAATTATGCCTTAAAATATTATATTTCCAATAAGGCAATTCAAAAAAAATACTTCGTTTCTTCCAATTATGACTTCGCTGTCTATTTGCAGCAGGAATAGAAGGAAATGCAGGAACCAATAAATCTTGAAAATCATACATTGTACGGATGTTTTCTTCATCAAGTTGTGCACAAATTTCAACCCCAGACAGTATTTGTGGTGATGGGTCAAACTCTCTATTCCCATCAAATGATACACGGTCTTTTTTGAACCTGTGCAATGGAGGAAGAAAGCGTCTGTGACCAAGATATGCCCACTTTCTACAGTGCTTAAGCCATATAGATTTTTTACTCTTATTACAACAAGGGCAAGAAAATTCTCCTTTTGTACTCCAACCTGATAAGTTAGCATACGCTGGGAAATCATTAATTGTCCATAACAAAGCGGCCCGAAGTCTAAACATTTCATTTTTTGCCGAGTCAAAAGTCATTAAACCATCGGCCCAAAATTCTTACAGCTCATCAATCAAAGGTTGCATATAAACATAAATTTTATCACCAGGTCCTCTCGGTCCATCAATTAGAATTGACAGTAACAAAAAAGGTTTCTTCATACATACCCATGTGGGAATGTTGTATGGAACCAACACCACTGGCCATGTACTATGTGTCACACCAACCATGGACCTAAATGGGTTAAAACCATCTGCTGCCAAACCCAGTTGAATATTACGATCATCTCGGGAAAATTCTGGGTGTCTCTAATCAAACTCTTTCCATGCCAAAGAATCTGCCGGGTGAGTTAATTTATCAACCTATTTCTTTCTCTATGAATGACAAGTCATCAATTTAGAAATTTTAGTGGACAAGAAGAATCTCTTCAGTCTCTGTTTCAGTGGGAAATAACGCATCTGTTTAGCGGCAACTTGTTTCCCTTGATTCAAGACTCTCCCAGGAAGAATCTGAATACCTTGATTAATCTCATTGGTCTTCCAACTGGATGTATAGCAAACAGTACAATTATTTAATTACGCATTCTCTTTTCTGAACAACATACAATTATTGCGACATGCATCAATTGTATCATATGTAAAACCAAGATCATCGATTAACTTGCGAGCTTGATAGAATGACTTCGGAATCTTCGCTTCAGAAGGGAGTACCTTCTTCAATAATACCAACAACATGTTGAATGAGGTGTCTGACCACTGGTTCAAGGCCTTCAGGTGTAACAATTCAACGATGAATGACAATTTACTAAATTTAGTGCATCCAGGATATAATTCAGTACGCGCATCGTCAAGAATTTCAAAGAATTTCAATGCTTCTCCATCTGCAGAAGAATGAGGATTACTCAATCCAACGTCATCATTTACGACATTACTGTCTTCATATTGAAACTGACGCATCATATCATTCAACATTATGTTCATCGGATCAACTGTTCTCGAATCAAAATTCATATGAATATTTTCTGAGTGATGACATGAAACAGAATCTTCTCCATGACACGTCCATATCTTATAGTTTTTCAAAAACCCATTCAAAAACAAATTTTCTCTAACACTATCTCGTTTGAAGAGATATCTATTTTCACATTTTCTGCATGGACAACTAATCATATCGCTTGGAAATTTGTTGGTGAAATCCATAAATCGCTTAATCCCCTCATAATATTCAGCTGAAAATCTATCTTGCATATCAATCCAACTCTTATCCATATCTGTATTTAATAGAAATAAAAAGTGAAATATCTTATTTAAATTCTAAAAAAAACACATATCATTAAAATTTAAAAACCAAATTAGGATAAAAAACATTACTTGCGGAGGACTCGACCGCAGGTAACGGGGTCTGACTCGATTGCGGATCCATGACGGCGCAGTGACTTGACGACAGAGGTTCGACGACCGGACTCGAAAGGAGAGGAACCATTGGACAAAGCGTGGAGGGTTCTACACGGCGGGGCACAATGGACCGGAAGGGTCCAACGGAGGCAGGAGGACTTGCTAGAGGGATGCAACGGGGCCACGAGGGGACGACGGTAGTGGGGCTGTCCAAAGGTGCAGCGCGGGCAGGGGTGGGGGTTGCCGGTTCGCGGGGGTGTCGGGGTCACGGGGGCGCAGCGCGGAGGTAAGGCGGTGGGGGTCGCCGAGGTACAGCGCGGGCAGGGGGTGTCGGGGTCACGGGGGCGCAACGTGGAGGTAAGAAAGTGGGGGTTTCTGGGGTTGCCGGTGGTGCAGCACAGAGGCAAGGGGGGTGGGGATCGCCGGGGGTCGGGGTCGCCGGGGGTCGGGTCGCCGGGGGTCAGGTGGATGGGGTCGCTAGGAGGTCGGGGGTTGCGGGTCGGGGTCGACGGGGGTTGGGGTCGCCGGTGGGGTCGGGGTCGCCGGGGGTCGGGGAGGGGTCGCCGAGGGTTAGGGAGGGTCACCGGGGGTCGGGGAGGGGTCACCGGGGGTTGGGGAGGGTCGCCGGGGGTCAGGGTTGGAGAGGGTCGCCGAGGGTCGGGGTCAGGGTCGTGGGGTCGGGGAAGGGGGGGTCGCGGGGTCGGGGAGGGGAGGGAGGGGAGGGAGGGGAAAATAGGGGTTCTTTTAGGAAATATTGCAGTGGCCGCCATTTGGCATCCGCTGTTGATAGTATTAGCGGCCGCCAAATGGCGACTGCTATAGGTGCCCCGCCTCCAAAACCAGATTTTCTAGTGGTGGTGGTATTGAAGTAGGTATCCCCATGATGTGCCTATGAAAATCCCTATAATAGTGGAGGGGTGCGAGAAATCGACTGGATATATGTTTCTCTATCTCAATCCACAAATGATAATTGTAACGACATCAACTACTCTGATTCCTTATTCCGAAACTGTGAACTTTATCTCCTACTTAGAGAATCTTCCACCATGTTCCCCTCCCCAGGAGTATAAAAAATCTCAATTTCATATCACTGTAGGAACATTATCCATATACAATATCTAATATGTAGATCCTTCTGAATTAATATTTACATGAGACACGTGTGATCAGAGTTGATGACAAACTTCTCACCCATTTGGTAGTGCCACTACATCATCAATATGAAATGTGCCATTTCTAACTCACGATTGTGAGCCTCATAGTTCTGCTCATGTGGTCTCAAATGGTGTGAACCATAGGTATTCACCACTTTCTTTTACATCAAGGTAAAACCTAGTTTGGTCCCTAATGCATCACATAATACAATATACTCAACACCCTCCTCTTTCTATTTAATGATCGGAGTGCACTTCAAAATCTACCTAAACTACCGAAAAGCATGTTGGAACTTCTCGGTCCACCTGAAAGGAAAACACATTTGGGTTTAATTTATCATAGGTGTTGATATCCTGGAGAAATCATGTATGAATCTCTGGTAATATCCAACCTACCCAAGAATGCCCCGCATGTCTATCAATCGCCTAGGTGGATCCCATTCTAACATAGTCTCCACCTTGGCCAAGTTTAATGCTACTCCATCTTTTAAGATAACATCTACCAAAAAGTTGACCAAAAGAATCCATAACTAGAACTTTGAGAGTTTCACAAGATGGTGGTGATCCCATAGTACATCCATAACCATCTCTAGGTGTCTCGTGTGCATCTCCTCAGAATCCATGTACACAAGGATATCATCGATGATGACTACCTTAAATCGATTTATGTTTGTCTGGAAGATATGGTTAATAACTCCGATGAAAATTACTAGGGAATTCGTCACACCAAAGTGCATCAATATGTACTCATAATGACTGTATTAGCATCTGAAAGTACTGATTTGTATATTCTCATCTCATACTCAATGATGGTAATTTCTATATTGAAGTATAACCTTCATGAACCATCATGACCCTCTTAACTGATCGATGAGGTCATCAATAATCAATGGTGGAAACTTATTTTTCACGGTCACCTGGTTCAAGAACTAGTAATATGATCAGAACCCCAGGATCCTATCTACCTTCATTGAAAAAAAAACATGGGCCACCAAAGGTGAAACACCCAGCCTTTCGAAGCCCTTCCTCTACAAGTCCTCTAGCTACACCCTCACCTTGTAAAGCTCTATGCGAGCCATCCGATATGATGGTAAGGATATCAGTTCCATCCCATGTTGTAAGTCAATGCAAATGTTGATCTCCAAATGTGGTGGGGGGGATAACACTAGAACATATTCTAGAAATATATTCTCATACTCGACCACTTCAGTTAAGACTGAAATCTCAAAACATATGGTGCTCGGAGGGTAATGTTGTCCAAATCATGGGTGATCGGCTTCATCATCCTAGGCATAAGACCATCCCTTGTTTCCTAGGTTTCCATTTCTCCAACAATTTAAAACCTCATCCCATCATTGTAGACACACCACACCTTTCACCTAAAATTTTCAATCTACGCGTAGACTGAAGATAGATCATACATATTGAGTATGACCATGTAAGGCCTCAACACATCCAACAAGAGGATTACACTGAAACACTCACCACCAAGGGTCATATCAAACTGTCGGCACAAGTTTTTGAACATCATGAATCCCCCCATAGGTGTCTCCAATCATTTGGGTTGAGTCAACGGTTCTTCTGAAATATAAAGTTCTCATGCAAGTTATGTGGTGAGAAAAAAATGGTTATAACCTATGTCTCTATTTAAGGAGGATATGGTAGAGAATAAATAGATCATACCTTAGATCATCCGTAGAGTCCATGGGTCATATGCCTCGATAGCACGTAGCTTCCCCCGCACATGTCGTTTAACTCTCTATGTGTTGTGTGGACCTCCTCGGGGTGGTGGTGGTGGTATTTCAAAAAATTAGAAACCTCTTGTAGCTCTCCCATATCCACTTACACATCCTACACCTAGAATATTTTTATACTCCACTGTTTTAATCTCCCATAGTTGTCCATCCATCATCCCCATGTTAGCAGATCGATAGGTTGGGAAATATCTAGCGAGATGTCCCGTATCGTTTCATGTGAAGCATCAACTATCCCTTGGATGACTGGATCCAGCCTAAAAGCCCTGAACTGAAAATCACTTATATTGGGACCTCCAATAACATCTCCCACATTGTGATGCCTATGTAAAATGTCATCTCTCTATTACTGATGGCTCTGCACCTATCTTCATACTACTAAAATTCACTCGAGGAATCTATACTTCCAAGAAGATCATGACCACAAAAACTAACTCAAGGAATCCATCATAAGTTAGAATGTATAATGGTATAATTCTGGCTCAAATGTCCCTGTGTAGACCTCACTGGATATTCCTAGCATTGATTCACTGATCCCTAACCATTTCCATCGAGTACTTGGAGAGGTTGTGGAACCTCGATGAATAGTCATCCACTATCAATATACCCTACTAGAGCTAAGGAAACTCATGTATACGCACAGATCATATTGCAACAAGAGAGAGCACCACTTTAAAGATATGATCAAACTCCTTCCCTAAATGATTCACCTCCTAATGAGTCTATGTGGCCAAACTTCACCATTTCTGTACAAACCCTGAAAGAGACTCACCGAAAAGATCACCATGTGGTATGCTAGTGTCCTCACTATATGGAATACTCTCTTCCCCGTGTCATGCCAGTACTTAGATGCTTAAGGGTTAGGATAACCTAATAACTAATGTATTTTTTCTCTAAAACACATCGAGATCTCTCATCCTATTCTCATCGTCTGATGGTACTACTGGTACTACGTGCTGCTCCACCAGTAGTGCTATAACTGGTTCACCACCGAGAGGAAACTTATGGGAAACTGGTCTATGTACTAATGATGCATCAAAGAGTGCATCAGAATCATGATTGAGCTACTGAAACCTATATAATATGAATCTCATAGGCATCCTATATGAAAACATGATGTACCACAGTGAATGTTTTTTTGGAGAGATGAATCAAGATGAACATGGAAACACAACCTCTTACAACATGATGCATGTACCATTATTTTCACTTCAACCTATGTTCTCATGTTCCAAATCCAAAATCAGGTTATTAGTGTCCTTGTGTGTGTATAAGTTAGCAACCTGTACTAACAGTAGAGTCCGTATCCAGAAAGTAGATCTTGAAACACATAACATTGTTTCTCCAATCCAATATCCTAGAATTCTAGTCATATTGAATAATGAACTACCTTTAATACAACTCTATCACAACCCATCCCAGTGGGGCCCGTTCAACTACTCTTCATGCCTACCTTCAATTGGCCAGGGGATGCAGGCTAGCACCGAGTAGGCATATCACTAACTTGAGAGTCATAATTAAGTAATCATACACACACACACACACATTTCTTTAAGACAAAAATGATGAAAAGTAAAAACCACTAAAAAATTCATGCATACTAGTAATCCCAATAAACAAAGAAAAACAGGAAAGTAATGTGTAATAAAGTAAAATCGGCAAGATTACATTACACTAAAAGAAAGAGTCTGAAAACTACAATGTCCAACTGGTAAAAATAGGTATTAGGACTGCTGCTCAAAGAAGTATGAACACCTCATCATGTATGAACTCACAAATCTATGTCTAGTCATGGTCCTCCTTGGACTCCGTTAAATGGTCACTTATCCCTCCAAGACGTGACACATGAATAAAAAACCAATGCATGGGTTAGTATATAAATACTTAGAAGGAAATCCCAAAATGAGAAATAAATGAACAGTGAAAATATATAGTTATCTCTAAAGAGTATATGTCTACAATACATATAAAAATAACATATCTAGGTATACTCAATCCTCGACCAGTGGTCCATAGTAAGGTAAAATCTAACCCAAAGAATTAATTTTCATTAGGAATCTTCATGGTAGAGATTGAGTTATCAATCTAAAGAGATATAAAATACACTCACTCCTGGAGTACACACTATGTGAGTGGGTAAGATCACGATACACATATTAGGATCACTGCTAGGTCCATGAGTTGAGACCATAACAAGATTCACCTTCTATTTAGATGATTGATGTCTGATAGGATTGGTCACACCGATACTAAGACGCTAATTAGGGCACAAGAATGGATATTGGATCATGCTTTGGACATCTCATAGATGATTCTTGACTATATCTATTAAAATATAGTTTAAGGGACCATATACATTTTAATAAGAAATGATACCAACTAAATTTCAGAGTAATATGATAGGAAACCAACCCTAACAAAACATGTTCGAGATGCAGTGGATAAAATATTCAATCCATGAATGAATTGGTACACGACATGTAGTAGGGGAACACTCCATGTCCCCTGAACTGGGGTACTACCGATGTCCAACTGCCCATGTCATTAGAAAACATCTTGTAGAATTGGAATACACAACATGTAGAAAGGCTCACATGTCATGTCCTACGATTCAGGTTCCACCCGTGTGGTCTAGATGTGTTCCAATACATGGTTTCAACCCATGCTCACCTACTCATTTTCCAATACACATGGTAACCCATGTATTTAGTCTTAGAATTGACATGTTCTAGAGTACATGCCATGTATGCATGCTATGTACACCATCTTGTGTCTGTTTAACTCCCAAGATACATGTCAAGCTTTGGAGAAGGGCCCACATGCTTTGTGATTAGTGTTAGACACTCTTTGCTACCAAAAACCTTATCCAATACTAAAAGGGTCCCACATTCCAGGTATTTTGATATAAACACCATGTTCAATAGGATTTTTCAAAATCCATAGTTAGAATACTAGTAATATTATTAATTTCTCCATATATTATTATTAAAATGCATCGTAGAAAAAACATAGATCGGTGGCCGTATGGTCACCCCATCACTGAGGCTACTGGATTTGGTTCTTCAATCCTCCTGGGAATCAAAATCATCATCCTTCTTCATTTCCGATGAATAAAGATAAATTGGCACAAACCATCATTTGATCCACTACCACGTCCACTATCTCACATCTGTTAAGTGATAAAAATGCTAGATCTATGATTTTGGATCATTGAAACTCAAATGAAAATCACAAAGACCATCTATTCATAGACCTGTGAAGAATGAGAATTCTTGGGGAAAATAGAGGGCAGAAAAATCAGATAGAACAATCCAAGGAACAAACGTTGACTACTTTTTATTATAGCCTCAATCTGTTCCCATTAGATAAACCATGAAGATAAATAGAAACAATAATATTAATCATTCCTTAAATCAGACCTGATATCAACCCATCCCACATGAACAATTGAACTATGTGTCAACCTGTTCGCAGGTTTAGGTATGTTCATAATTGAATATAATAATGGGGGAATAGAATGGATTGAAACAACATTACCTTCCTAGGGTTTGGATCATTCTATGAATATTTTATCTCCACGTCTTTTTTGGGGCTGAGATTCATAATTTTTTTTTCATGTCGATCTCTAATCCATAATCTATCATGAACAATCACGATCATCCATATCATCATAATCCATTCAGAGGTATCTCCATTACCTTTATCATGAGCTTCCGGGGATTTCTCCCAGGTTAGGAATTCAAACCCTAGGTCCCTACCATGCTGTTTATTAAAAATAAATGCATCCCTCTATCACTATAATTCCAAAATAAAATAAATAAATTATTTATTATATTATTTAGACATAAAAAATACAAACTTTCATATACAACCAATGACAACTGCTATTATTCCATACATATGGTAATGTCACGACTTTGAATGCAATGATGCACTCATATTGTGGATCTGGGAACCTGTTTAGATGTCATTCCAGTATTTCTGAAAAACAAATCACGCACGCAAAATCTAATATATTTAATATATGTAATATATTTAATATATTCCAAAAATTTAGTTGGTTCACACTGGGCCTCATAACTGCATTTCATCTTAGTGCATGGTCACAAATTAATATCATATAATATTAAAAAATAATACACTGAATGATTTAGGACATTACACTACAATTATAAACATTTCCATTAAATACATCCCAAATGTATGAATATACTTTAATGAGAATGAACAAAATTATAAACTACTAATGAATTCATATTTATATTAATGGTTGATGTCTTATATTTGATAATATGATCTAATAGATATTCATTACAATATGTAATAATAGTTTTCATCATATGGTAAGGGCTACTAGTAATCATCTAGGTTAGTTTCCCCAATGTTTTCATGATCTGTTTAGCCCCAACACCTATTGTATTGACATTATTATAATATAAATACAAAAAATGTCTTTGGATATCAATATTATTTCCTATTATTCAACTTAGCTCAAAAAACATCCCAGGAATCCCTAGGGTCCTCCTTGACTTCCTTTGAAAAATATTACAACAACAAAAATTCTATTTTCCTAATGTCGGATCCTACATTAATAATTTTTTACAAGTTACAAGGGGTCACTTGATGAAGGATGAACAACATAGATGACTTTATAAAATAGATATATATGATTAGTTTATTAAATTTAATGAAATGAAACATGGTACTAAAAAATACGTTTCATCATTGATGATAATTGAAGACATGATTATAAATATCTGGGGCAAAGAAGACAAAATAAAGGGTAATATCAGATTCACAATAAATAAAAACCTACAATGGAAGTTATTATGAGAAGATAAGGTATAAATATATATAAAAGTGTAAGGTCAATACATATATCATTTAATCAGTAACTTGATCAGGAAATACATCCACTAATGAAAATAAAGTTGTATAAAATTAAAACTAAATTCATACTGAATGAAATTAATAATTTAGGACATTCATGATCTTATGACCAAGGACTTGTGAAAAGTCCTAATAAGTCATAATTTCATTCCCTTGATAAAAAACACATTCTATAATTGTGTAATCATAAACTAAATAACTAAGTATTAGGGTTTTCTAACAAGTTTCTCTCATTAGTCCAATCAATGAATTGATAAAATGTTTAAAATCTAGAATACCCATCTCTTGAACTTTTTTAATTAATTATTATTATATTATATAAATAATATAAAACATAGTAAAAATTCCATCTCAAATAATTAATATATTTATTTAAATTAGAATACACAACTAAAATATTTTTCACGTAATGTAAAAACCTTTTTTATTATATTCCTTCAGCCAATACCATATATTGAAATGGTATATGGTCAAGAAAATATGAATGTAATAGAAATTATACTAAATACATCTATGAAATTTAAAATATGGATATGATGGATACTAATAACTTCCAATGAATAATTTAGAGAAATATAGAATATGATTATATGAAATCAAATGTTTTTAAATTTATATAATTCATAAAATGTATATGAAGGTATAAGAGAATCAATTCATCAAAGATGAATTATTAAAATAACGGATAATCTTATGATAATTTAATATGAATTTCATAGAAAAAAAATAAAATTCTCTATTATTGTTTCATTTTTAAAGTGGTTTTCAAAATGATTTAACAAATAATTTCCAAAATTTTTCATAAACTTTATGAAATTAATTCTTTTATATGTTTATATAAAAACATAAAAATGACCCAAAATATTGGGAAATGAATTTACATATAAAATCCTTAGAAACATATAGGTGAATGTAAACATCGAAACCAATTATAGAGTTTGTAAAATATATTCAGATTTTACATGTTAAAAATAAAATTCCATTATCAATTTTTTAAATGATCAAAATTTAGTTATTTGAAAAGAAATCTAAAATTATTTCATTTAATGAATTATAAAAAAGAAAAATGTTGGAGAAAATAGAATTTATGAATCCTATAATATTTGATAAAAACTATAATTATACAATTCAAAAATAAGTATTTCTGGGGGAAAATATTTCCATCATAGTAAAACAAATAAGACAATTTTATTAAAAGTAATTTTTTTCTATGAGTACCAAAGAGAGAAAATGTTTGACGAAAAAAATACTAACCATATAAATAACTAGATAAAAATAAAATATAATTTTTTAGAAGATAAAGTGTATAAAATTATTTTAATGTAAATTTAAATCTAAACAATCAGGAATAAGAGTGAAATTTTGGAATAAACATTTAAAAATTTAATAATATATAATATTTTCAAAGAGAGTTGAATTGAGGTTAAATTTCATAACATAGACACATACATAGTCAGATATGTAATGCCTTCCTAAATAATCAATTAAAATTTATTACAAAATTTCTTATGAATATGTTAAATCTATATATTATTTTATAAGGATCTTTTATCATTATTTTAAATCCATTCAATGTATGTTTCTTCCATATGTTGTGTACAAAATGATATTTGGTTACTTTCTCTAAAAGTCATTTTTTGTGTTGACCATACTTAATGATTTTATGAAATAGTTTCTTCATCTCACCAATTTTAGCAATATTGTGAATATAAAATTTATTCATTATATATATTTTATAATCATAAATTCAAAAATTTAATAGAAAAATGAATCACAACACTTCATCGTTGGGTTTTTCCACACATAAAAACAAGATAAGTTATAATTTTCCACTGAATTAAAGTGTAAAAGGATGATTACATCATATATATCTAGAATCATATTTATTTAATAAATATATAACATAAATATATATATTATCATTATATCAATATGTATAAGATTCCCTTTGAGTTGGGGAAGAAAAATGGTAAACATTACGTCATGGAGGTGGTAGTCAACACATACCACCAAAAGACATTTTATTTTATTATATGGATAAATGTATTAACATCCTGCAAAATAAAATTTAATGGATTCTGAACTAATGGATCCCATGAGAATTAGCTTGATAAATGTTGGTACCCTCATGGGGAATGAAACGAAGGCTAGAAATGAATAGGATTTGATTATTATTAGACTCTTTAGAAGACATGTATTCTTCAATAGCCTAACACTCACACCAGGGAAAAAGAATGGCCATATAGTTGTACATTGTCCATTTACATTTTCTGATGGAGAATTAATTTGACCAAGGAATAAGTCCTTTTCCTGAAATTGAAACAAATATTGATAAAGAATCAGTCTCAATTTCCCTGATAAGAATATTCCTCAGATTCATAGGAGTAGGCTTGTGAATATATCATCTGATTAGGAATGAAAAGAATCACCATTCTTGAAGAGAGTTATAAAATCTAAGACCACTTATCCTTTGGGGTCTCTAACCACTCCACCATAATGAATGAATCTCATAATGTAGAAAAATATATATGTTTAATTTATTCCCAAATTTTAAAATATTCCATTTAACCCATTTCCTATGAGTGGTGTTGTAATTATTGGGGGAGGAGTGCAAGGGATACAGAGGCATGTTGGAAGGGGCGATTATCAAATCTTATCACAAACTGTACATGTCCAGAATTAAATTTCTAATTTCAAAGATGATAAATCTAACAATTCCCATAGAATATTGATGGTGTCATTCAATTTTGGACACCTATAGGAGCCAACAACCAGTAGACATGATTGAGGACCATTCAATTCTCATAAAACCAGGTCTATCTGTGACATAGAACTAATGTTCGGGGAAAGACCCAACATAATTAACCTGATCATACCATCCTGTAGACTAGATAAATGCACCCAAAATTTACTTTCCCCAATTAATGTTAAAAAACAATTCATCCATGGACTCATAAAATGGATCCCTATAAATGAATCATTTAGAGGAATGTCCAATCCTTCTAATCGGGATTCTCTCATCAGTTGGAAATGCATTGTTCTAGACACACCAAAATAGGAAATATAAAATTGATGGGAGATCCTTGAAATATAATATTTATCCCCAATGATCCTATGGAGGGTATACATATTGAGATTTATGAAAATTTGTAATAGTGAATGTACTAAGTCAAGAGCCAATGAAAACACAATTATTCAAATCAGAAGTCATCATAGTACATTCAAAGATACTCCTCAGATTAACATCTATGTTGGAAGAAATTATGTTGGGATAATCATTGGCCTACATGAATATGATATTTTGAGTGGGGTAGCTTAAGAAATTTTGAAAATTTGTTCTCCAGTTTTGATTCTAATAGGTAATATCCCCTACCTATTAGCCAGTTTGTATGTTTCTGAATATGAGGTATATAGGGATCGATCATCTTCTAAATTTTTGAGGATTTAAATCTAGATTAACATTCTTAATTTCCATATGTTCTTTGCATGAGTTTACCCCAATAATATTTTCCCATCAATTATCTCCTTCGAAAGTTTGGAATGATGTCAAACCATAGTTCCACAAATGAAATTTTCATCAATAAACCCTTCATCAATGGGTTTGGTAAACATATTCTGAGAAGCATAGTGATATGTACCTTTTAAGTATTTATACTTATGAAATGATATCAATTTGTTCTCTATGATGGAAATCACATTTCCTAGAACCTTCAAATTAAGCAAAATATGCATAGGGATTGATGGGAGGATAGAATTGGTCAAATTGATTATCCCTCCAAATGATAAAAATCTACTTGTCTAGTTGAGATGGAGACCCATGATTTTCCCATTATCAATATAAATTTTTTTTGATGAGGAGGATATTCGGGGAAACTGGGGAGCCTAGGAAATTCAAAGGGAATGAAACATTTTTAAGGCAAAGGGTTATTTCCAAATCACTTTTCCCTCTCATCAATAACTTTCATGGAACAAATAAGTTACCCATATCAGGGTTTAACACTTGGCCACTCCATGCACAATAAACCTAGAAGGGTTTATTAAACCCCTGAATAGATCTTTTACAACCATTAACAAAGAGAATGGTGTCATCTTTGAACATATGGTGTGAGATAACATTAATCACTTTCTTATTACGATAGGGGATAACATTTCCCACAACAATGTAATTATTAATGTAATGTCTATGGAAAACATGAGAAATGATTAAAAGGGAGTGGGTAAGGGGATTTCCCTACCTCAGTCCTCTAACATTTTTAAAAACACAATCATGTTTACCATAAATTATGTATACAAACATGGAGAATAAAATCATTGAAAAAAAATATCAATTCCCCACACTGAAAAATCCATACATGGAAGAACCCTATTGATAAATCTCTCTTCAACTCTATCATAAGCTTTGACAATATCTAATTTGATATCTACACTTCTAAAAAAATTTCTTCTAGTTAATTTCACTGATTACTTCATGGTCCAAGGTGATAGCCCCTTATATTGTTCTAGAATCCAAGAGTCTATGTTGTTCATCAGCCACCCAACATTGAAGGATGAGAACCATAGACCTATTAAGAATTACACCAATTACATTACATGGAACATTGCATAAGATAATAGGATGATAGTAATTCAATGATAGAGGATATTCTCTATTTGTCACTAAATTAGTTTTAGTATCACATGACACATGATGGATATTACAACCTTGAAATTGATCATTAACCACATTGATTATACTTCTCTTTACAATATCCCATGAGGTTCTATAAAAGTAAGAACAGAAAGAATCTATCTTAGGCACTCTATGAAGGTTTATAAACAAAATTGCCTCAACTTTTTCATCCTCTTATAGAATAATCATTATCAATTCATTAACAACTTTAGTAATAACATAGGAAATAAATTAAAAAATAACAGAATAGCCTATCAGATAACTACCATCCATGCTCATGTAATGGGATTCCAATAAAAACATGAAGTAGTTATCTGCTATATTTCCTACAACAACCCTATCATTAGAATATGATCCATCATCCAGAAGTTGGTTGGGATTCATGAGTTTGTTTTTTATTTTATTCATGAATGGTAATTCCCAGTATTTATATCACCATCACATAACAATTTTAATCTTTTCATTTCATGTGTAATGTGTTACTACTTGAATAATAGATCATAAAAAAAGTCTTTCTTGATTCTCCAATCACTAAAAATTCATAATCCCAAACATTCTCTAGGCCTAACTCCAACTGTTCGATGTCCCTAATAATTTCCTCCATTTCTATGCCACATGAGGAAGTATTCGTGACCCGTGATTGAAGTTATCCTTTAGGATGTCATATATTATTATGAAGAGAGATTTAGGGCTTACTTTAGGAAGAGTGGTCCTAGAAATTTCTCCCTATTCCCATAAAATCCAAATTGTCATTCCAAGAGGAGGAGAAATGGACGAAATCCTCATTTACAATTTTTTGTTTCATAATGTTGAGAAGAGGTTAGTGGTCTGAGAAACCATGAACCATATGTGATACATTGATGTTAGGGATTCAATAAAGATACATCCATTTACTAGACATTGGTGAAGAAGAATCTATGTGTGATCGTTTCCCAATTATTACATCGTGTGAATGGATGTTCTGAGAAGTCAACATCCATGAGCTCATTGTTTTCCATTAACGTCAAAATGGAAAGGGATTATCTTCTGGGAAAGGGAGCACTATCTATTTTTTATTCTATACTGGCTACAATGATGATATCTCCTCTAACAATCTATTGAAAATCACATTGGTTTTTAGTGGTAAGGAAATACCAGAGAGACACTTAAGCTTTGGCATCATATTTTGCATAAATAGCTAAGAGGATGATTTCACTAGTTTCCACTAAAATTTTGTACATATAAATTTATCTAACTAAGGTAGAATGAAAAATTAAATTCATCCTTCTAGAATAACCATAAGTCAAAATTATTGGGGAATCCATTAATGAATATATATAAACTCTCAAGCGATGAGGAAATTATTTTTCTTTTGAAGGATCAGGTTTGTGTTAAAGACTACAACCACAATGATATAGTTAAAATGAAATAAATTGGAGATGAAATCCTATTTTACCAGAGAACCCAATACATTAGAATTTTATACTAGGATATTAAACATATATGGATTAGGTATCTGCAATTTCCACCAGACACATTGCCCTCATATTTTGTAGAATACTAGGTTATAGATTTGGTTTTTGATTGTGATCAGGTTCAAACTCTATAAGTGATATGGTGTGATGAATAATTAGGTGAATGAAATTTTTTCACAAACCTATTTGCTCTTAAAGGGAGGATTATCTCATGGGGGGGTCTAATATATTGACTACCAATTTCATAGAAGGAGAGATTTTAACTGGAGAAGACACCTGTATAAGAGAGTTATAATTATCCTCTGAGTCATGCTCTCTGATAGTACGTCACATCAGGGAGGAGGAGATATGAGATAAATCACTATTTTATCCCAGAAAGGAAGATAGTAGATGAGAGGAAAAATCAATCTATCATCCATAATTTTTATTTATCCTTGATAGTTGAAAATAAATAATTCCAAACATAATGGGACCAACACCTAAAAATTACCATTTTCATATGAATAATATGATTCTATCTTTGAGAAATAAAATTATATAACCACTCCATTAACTTGATATATAGATCCTATATTGGATATATAATATACGTCCTCATGATTCAAATAATATTCCTTGAAAATTCAGGGAGAATTCACCCAATCGCTATCATTATTCGACTAGGGAGATTTACTGCATCCAAGGGATACCTGGACTTGAAAGTATCATAAAAATATATCCATCTTGCATAGGATTGACAAAGCATATAAAATTTATATACCATTAACATAAAAATATTTATTAATGTTGAATGTATTTATTTAATTATTTAAGGATTGTTAATTAATATTTTAATGTGGTTTGAGAAGAACAAAACATAATATATTTTCTTACAAATATATAACTCTCCCTTTGGTAATCACCTTTTTCATACACTATAATCCTTATTAATGTAGTTTTTTGGTGAGAAATATACCTCTATGTTAATAAAACTAAATATTGGATTGTATTTGGGAATAGATTGGACAATCATTATGGTCAATGTAGTGTGGAGAAGAGACTGTATTAGGTTCCCTTTTATAAGTGGGTTCTGTGGATAACAAGTAAATAATTCAATCATTAATATATATAATATATTTATTACACAATTAAAGTGTATAAAATTATACATAAATTTAAACATGAACTATATTAGGATAAAACACCACCAACAAATGTGATTTAATAAATGGTGTTTTGTATTATTGGAGACTTATTCCTTTATTTTAACCCTTTTAATTCAATTTACCAGTAAATGTTGTGATAGATATTTACCGTGGATATTTTTCATTATGAATGAAATTATATTTATCCAATTAGATTATATTTAGTTATATGATTTAAAAATATTGAATCTATTTCATTGGATTCAATTTTCGTGGTGTGGGATAAATTACATTTAATTTTATTTAGTAAAACAAAGTGAATACTATTTTTAGAAAAAAAATATGATTTGAGCAAAAAAAGATTTCATATGAAAATAAAGTGAATTATTGATTCCAATGAATTGATTTGGATTTTATTGTAACACCCTGACCCCAGTTACCCAGAGTCGGTGCATTATTACATAACATTGGCACGACAAAAAATGATCAAGTCTCAAAAGATTGATTAGTTTAGTAGCCTTGGAAGTACTAGATACATTCATAAGGTTTACATTACATCATAAAATGAAAAAATAAAACAAAATTTTTTCCATAGACCACACTCATAACCCCTAAGACTATCCCTATAGGTCATTCATAAAATACTTCATCATATCCTATGAAAAATAAAACATAGAAAGGGGTGAGCTCAGATGCTCAGTAAGGATAACAATATAGTTGAAACATTCATAAATAAGCATAAACATTTAAGGAAATGTATAAGACTAAAAAATATGCCTTTTAAACTTGAACGTCAGAATAATATGGAAAAGTTAAAATCAAATAATTCTATTTACTTACTCACATGGATATTCTACTAGTCGAATAATCACATGCAATATCAATAGAGACTTTCATAATGATGGACTGCATAATGCTAGACTTTCATAAATACATAGTCAAGGCCTTATGCCAAGACTATAAATAATATTTTTTCAATGCGTTGTGCCAAGAACTAGTTTCTCTCATGAGACCTACCGATGCATCGAGGAACTATAGCAGGCTCCACCCGTCACATACTAAGTCCAATGCATTCCTCATTTTAAGAGGTTTAAACATAACATAAACATTAGTATTAAAACTGGCATAAAAATTGTAAATACTTTATCAATAAACCATGAATGGTGTAAAAATAACACACCCATAGTCAAACATATAACAAAAAATTCAATACAATATGGAATTTGTGTATCATAATAACTCAACTTCAAATAAACTTAAAAACCATCAAAGGATGTTGACATAGATGAAATCAAAACCTTTTTTAAAGAAATGTCTCTTTCTATTTTGAAATAATTTAAAATTCAAATAATTATAAAAGAAAAAATTTATTTTGGAAATATTAATTTAAGCATGTCAGGGAAGCTTTGATGATTTTGTAATGGTGGAAAATAGCTACACCTGCCGTATAAGTTAAAAAAACATTCTTACCTTAAATTTGTCGAAAAGGTCAAAAAGTTCTTTGTTTGGAAAACGATGGAAAGATTCCTTTCAAACCATTTTATAAAAAGTAAAACAAGGGTATAAATGATGTTAACCCATATTTTAGTAAATAGTAATTTTTTTTGAAATACATTTTTAATAAACATGGGTATGGATGATAAAGAGGTCCCAATAGATAATTACATATAAACAACCTCGGATAATGACGAGATTGTGAAATTAACCCATGCCTTGTACTTTTCCTTGGTATAGGGTAGGTTAACCAATTATATAATGGTTAGATAATTGTTATTAAATTGTAAATGAATAATATACATTAATATGCTATCATATATGATCTTTAACATTTCTTTGTTAATAAAATCTTAGTATTATCGTCATTTTGGGTGTTAACAGATTCGTTTTCCTTTATATTATTTATTATGTAAGTAATATTTGTTATGGATGGGATGTATCTAATTTATATCCAGAATGATTTCAAGACTTTAAACAATATTTTTAATCATCAAATGAAAATTATACTTGAATGGATACGATGGGGAACGAATCTCATCGCGTTCGTGCAGATGGTAATCCGTAAGTACGCACGAGCGACAAAATCATTATTTTTATATTATAATAATATATAATTTGATGGTATTTCATATATATATAATCATTATCATGTTATATTTATTATTTACATCAATTTCACACCATTATTATACCCATCCAAATAATAATTTATTGAATAACAATTACACCATGACGTGGAGACCGTAAGTTGTACGTATGCATGTAGGGTGACATGTCATTCAAAGGATGGATAGAATAATGAATATGGCTGTACCATATTTATAATAAAATCAAAATATATATAAGATACTGGAGTTATTATTATAGAATGGAAACAACAATGAAAGAGTAAGTGGAAGAAGAATGGAACATGAAAGAGGTGATGAAATATTTACTTCTTCTTCGACTTCTTCCTTTTGATTTGATCAAAAGGGCTCCTTATGTTGTCTTTACAACTAAAGGAAGGCCACTAGGATAAAGGTAGGATAGTTTAGAGGGTATATGGACAGGGTTTGGCTGACCCAAATGGCATGGAAGGTGTGAATTAGAGAGAAGGGCATTGCCCTTTTATAAGATGGGTGAGGGGGATCTTAGGAAAAGCTAGACATATTATTTTATAATAAAATCATTTTCGGTTTATAATGGCTCCAAAATGGATTATTTAAATTATAAGGTAAGTATGGGTCGAAAACCCTCATCCAATAGGTTTTATATAGGTTTGGGTCACTATATTAACCTTATCTTTTAGATTTAACTCTTAGTTAAATAGTTTGACATTTACCATGTCTCTTTGTATTTTTATATTATATAGTTAATGAACATACTATATACTTCCTAGAGAACCAAAAGTGGTTAATTAATGATACACCTATCATTATATAAGTCCTTTTTCCAAAACATAGATTTTTAGGAATAGAATATCAATTAATAATATTATATTTTTTTAAAAAACACTTTTATGTCAATTTTGACACTATTTGGTATTTTGTATTTGGAAAATTAATTATAGCATTATTACTTCACAAATAATTAATCTAAAAAATTATAATATATCATATTAAAATATAAAATTAGTGTAATTTATAAAAAGTCTCAAATTACATTTATTTGGATATTTATAATATCAATTATTTTAATATTTCATTAATTAAGTAGTTACTGAATCATCGTTGTGTCATAAATAAATTAAATTATTTAATTTATAAAAAATAAAAACAAAATACCATTAATTAGGAAATAATTTTGTCTTTATAATGAATATTTATATTGGAATTTATCTTATTTGTATCCCTATATTAAAAATGCTTTAGTTATTAAACTTTGATTTTAACTCTTTTAACTCTTCTTTGAATTAAAAAATAATAAATGTCCTAATCTAATATGAGTGGACCTAAAGGATCATATTTTATTCCTTGGGTTGTTTTTGGTCGAATTACACTTATATAAAAGAATTAGGACATGTTTTAGGGTAATAATAATATCATTTTTACCCTTAATTACCCTATTTACTTTTAACCGTGGTAAATAAGAGTAAAAAGTTACTATTCACCAAAAATTATTTTCATCATATTGAAGAACATTTTACTTACTAATTTCAACCGTGTCTCCCATATTTTTTGAAATTCAACTCACAGAAGTACTAAAATTATGTTTTATGTGAATTTTCAAATTCTCGTATGAGGTGGGTAAAAGAGGGTGAAAAGTTTAATAAAATTTATATATATATAAAAGAATTATAAACCAACTCCAATGAATTACCTTGAATATATATAGTAATTATGTATCTATTTTTACCTAAAATAAATTTAAATAAAATAAATGATTATTTAAATAAAAATTTGGTTTTAAACTATAACACAGTGCTTTCACTATTCATCAAAAATTGAAAGTTTTCATAAAAATACCAAAAATTCACCCTAACATAATTTTGATATTCCAAATCCAAAAATGAAGTCCATTTTGAAAGATAAAATTTATAAAATTTAAAAAATATGGTATTACGATTCATAACGGCTAGTTTGATTGGTTGTGGTGTGTTAGAACTCGAAGTTGTGTACAACACACAATATTGGATTATTAAAAGAGAAGCGTATCGTGGAAGATTGAGGGGTTACATTCTCCCTTATTTAAAATAATTTCATCCTCAAAATTTCTAGAATATTTATGCATAAAAAGACTCATGTGATTCTTCACCATAAGTTCCACGGGTTCCAAAATTTCCTATTCCATCTAGTGGTTTCCCCATAGAACATTTACCATACGAGTCGTCCAGTTTCTCAGCACTTGTTCTCTTGTATCATGAACCTCGAAAGGATCTTCACAATAAGACAGATCGGGTTCCAGTTCTAATTCTTCATAGGTGAGTACATGCATTGGGTCAGGCATTTATTTTATCAACATTGATACATGGAACACATCAAGGACTTTGGAGATACTTGACATCATTTTCAAATGGTAATCTACAACCCCAATTCGTTCTAGAATTTCGAAAGGTCCGATGTACCTAGGACAGAATCTACCCTTCTTACCGTAACGTATAATTCCCTTACCTGGAGATACCTTCAAGAAAAAATGATCTCCTATATGAAATTCCAAATCCTTCAACCGGTTTTTAGCATATCTCTTCCGCCTACCTTGAGATGCCTTGATGTGGGTTTGGATTAACTTCACATTTTCCATGGTTTCCTCCACAAGTTATGGGCCTACTAGTTTTCTTTCACCAACATCATCCCAACATATTGGTGTGCAATATCTCTTTCCATATTACACTTAATATGGTTCCATCTGATTACTTGAATGGAAGCTATTGTTATAGGAAAATTCTAC
This sequence comes from Viscum album, assembly GCA_963277665.1. Taxonomy (NCBI): domain Eukaryota; kingdom Viridiplantae; phylum Streptophyta; class Magnoliopsida; order Santalales; family Viscaceae; genus Viscum; species Viscum album. The sequence continues at coordinate 458,152,407 of OY728143.1, read as the reverse complement.
CAGAGTTAAATATTGATCCAACATACCCTGAAAGTCAAGTGAGCATGATCTCAACATGTCTTCTATGGTTTGAATAGTTCGTTCTGATTTTCCATCTGTTTGGGGGTGGTAGGCAATGCTCAAATGAAGTTCAGTATCCAGGGATTTATGAAGACCTCTCTAGAATCTTGATGTAAAACGTGGATCATGATGATAAACAATCGATAGTGGTACTCAATAAAGTCTTACAACCACATTAATATATAGTCTTGTTAATCGTTCAAGTGGTAAATATTCTCTTATTGCATGAAAATGTGCTGACTTGGTAAGATGATCAACAAAGACCAATATAGAATCTATCTTTATAGGATTATTTGGTATTCCCATGAAAAAGTCCATCATAATATTATCCCATTTCCACTCCGGTATGGGAAGAGGTTGCATGAATCCTCTAGGTTGTTGCCTTCCAGCTTTCACTTGTTGAAAAACCATAAATCTTGACAAAAAATCAGTAATCTCCCTCTTCATGTTGTCCCACCAATAATGTTCCTTCAAATATCTATATATCTTAGTGCTACTAGGGTGTATATTTAAATTGGAACTATGAGAATCATCCAACAATTAAATTTTTAGATCATGTATATTAGGAACACAATGTCTTTTCCCAAATTTCAAAATTACATCTTCATACATAAAGTCACTGAATCTCTCATCATTCAAAACATTAGTCTTCTTTTGAAACACTTCATCACCGGTTTGATAACTCTTTATCCTTTCTAGTAAATATGTTTTGGAAACCATTTTAAAAACCATTGATGTCTAACCTTCCATGGTTATTCCCATATCAATATTTACTAAATCCAAGTATATAGGATCCTTTTCAAATATCATCTTGTTCAAAACTCCATGATCCTTTCTACTCAAAGAATCAGCCACCTTATTTTCCTTCCCCATGTGGTAGTGTATAGTGTAATGAGAATCCATGAGTAGTTCAATCCACCGACTTTGCCTCATATTGAGTTATTTTTGTGAGAAAATATAATTCAAACTATTTTGATCGGTATATATCTCATATTTTTCACCATTGAGATAGTGTCTCCAAATCTTCAAAGCAATGATTACATCTGCTAACTGATGTTCATGAGTAGGATAGTTTTTCTCATGAATTTTTAGTTGTTGTGATGCGTAGTAATTAACCCTATCATTATGCATAAGGACACAACCAAATCCTTTCTTTTAAGCATCACTATAAATAACAATCCCATCATTCCCTAATGGTAGAGTCTTGATAGGAGCATTGACTAATCTTCTCTTTAGTTCTTCAAAAAATTATTCACATTCTTTTGTCCAAAAAAATTTCAACCCTTTTCATGTGATCTTTGATAATGGGTTATCCAACAGGGCAAAAATCTGGAAGAAACATCGATAATAACCTACTATACCAATAAAACTCCATAACTCATTTATACCTATTGGTGCTGGCCATTCTTGGATTGACTAGGTCATAGAAGGATAAATAGAGATTACATCCTTGGAGACAATATAGGCAAGAAAAGAAATCTCTTAAACCCAGAATTCATACTATCTAAACTTCCCATATAATTAATTTCTTCTAAGAGTCTTCAGGATAATGCGAAAGTGATTTTCATGATCTTCGTAGCTTTTCGAGTATACCAAGATATCATCAATAAATACCACTACAAAGTCATCAAGATATTCCTTGAAAACTCTGTTCATTAGATCCATGAAAACAGAGGGTGCATTAGCCAATCCAAAAGGCATTACTGTAAACTCGTAATGCCTATACCTGGTTCGAAATGCTGTTTTTGGAATTTCTTACTTCTCCACACACAACTGATGATATACAGATCGAATGTCAATATTTTAAAAGTATTAAGCTCTATTGTGTGGGTTAAATAAATCATCAATGCAAGGTATGGGATACTTGTTCTTTATAGTTATAGCATTGATCTTCCAGTAGTCAATGCACAACCTCATAGATCCATCTATCTTCTTAACAAAAAGGATAGGGGCTCCCCATGGATAAACACTAGGAAGAATAAATCCCTTATTACAAAATTCATCTAGTTGTTTCTTTAGTTCCACTAATTCAATAGTGTCCATTCTATAAGGCGTCTTCGATATGGTCCTTGAACCAGGAATTAAATCAATGGAAAACACTATTTCTTGTTCTGGAGGATGTCCAGGTAAATCTTCTGGAAACACATCAACATATTCTTTCAAAATAGGTACATCCTATATTTGAACATTCCTTTCCTCACCCACAGTTATTTCATTCTCTTGCTCCCCAATAATGGAATTTGTTTGATCTACTGGGGGTGGATTTAGATAAGAATCAGGTGGTGATGATTCTACTCTAAAGATAAGGTGTTCTTTATCATTGTTAGGAAAAATCATAACCTCTATATTCTTATAATAAATTTTTACATCATGGTCTGAAAGCCAATCCATACTGAGGATTATATCAAATTCAATCAAGGGTATGATGATGAGATCAGCAGATAAAGGGAATTTATATGCCCTAATGGGAAGAGATTCAGAAAAAATTATTGCGATGATAATTCCCTAAGGAGTTTTTACCGACAACACCCATGATAAATCTAATTTGAAATATAAAATTTTCTTAGAAAAATAGGAAGATATGAAAAAATGTGATGATCCAGAATCAGATAAAGCATTTTCTAATCATGAGGAAACAATTAAATTACCTATCACCACATATTTCAAAGATTTTACCTCAGTAGTAGGGATAACATAATCTTGAACTTGATCCCTTATCATTTTCTAAGGTAAGTTCCCCTAATGATTAGGAAATTCATTCGCATAATTCCCCATTTCTATAAAATTGAAGCATTAAACATCGACAACCTCTTTCTTCCCCTTGTAATCATGAGCATGGTGTCCTTTTTCATCACAATTGTAACAGAATCCCATTCCCTTCAAGCAAGTACTAGGCTGTTTCTTACCACATTTACAACATTATGGATATTCAACTTTTCCCTTATTCCCCTTATTTCCATTTCTAGAGTGTTCAGCAGATCTATTCTTCTCTTTCTTTGTTTTAAAGTTGAAAGACTTAGATAATTCTTTTTCTGTCTGGATAACACATGAGAAAATATCTTCGTACGATGAGAAGGATTGTGAGACTAATGCTCAATGGTGACATGGTTTTAACCCATCAAAGAAACATTCAATCTTACTTCTTGGGTTATATATATAATCTACAGCATGCCTCGCTAACCTTGTAAAGTTGGCATCATACTTTGCGACATTCTCATCCTCCTTTTTCCTGAGACTTAGAAATTTCATTTCCATATCTTCTCAATGGCCACGAGGAAAGTATTTTTCTAATAAAATATCTTTAAACTCCACCTATTCCTTATTTTATACTTCATAATATTCTTTAGTGTTTTGAATCAATGACCACCATTGATCAACATCTCCAGTGAGGTGGTAAACTGCCATGAAAACTTTTTCCCTTTCGGTACTCCCCATAGTATGGAATATTTTCTCATAGAAATTTATCCATTGATCAACTACTATTGGGTTTGGACTCCCATTGAATTTCTGTGGTCGTTGCTTCATTAAGAGGTCTAACATTGACCCTCCACGTTGTGGATCACGGAGCTCCATTCGTGTAAGGTTATTATTCATAACCAGAGTGTGTTGTACCAGTATAGTGATAAGCTGATCATCACCAGTTGTATCACCATATCCACTATAATTATCTTGAGCTGGAGGGAAATCCCCACATGGAGTGTGTGTATTGATACAATTTCCATTCCTTCTAGTATATGCCATTTCTAAACAATGGCATAAACTAGAGCAGTTTGTGAATCGAAATACATTATTCCAAACTTGTAAACAACTTAACATAAATTAAATAGTTATGGATATAATCCATAATCACTAAAATTTTTTTCTTTGAGGAACTATATACTCATAAACCCTTCATAATGGTTTTTAATGAAAATGAGAATTATCATATGCATACCCCCCGGGAGTGTTGTATCCAAGAGTGGAGAAAGGCCGATTTTCGTGCACCAGTCCCCGTTCGAGTCTAGCTCAAAGAGGGTTTTTCGGTTTTTACCCCTAGGTACATCTATGACAGAGCCACCTCTACCTGCTCATATCCAGACATGGATGTATTTCTCAGAAAAATCAAAAAATCTCAACAGTACCAAAATTCTAGGAAGTTCTTTTATAATAATCCTAAAAGTCTATCATAGGGATATCTTCTCTAATATGATTTTATCTAAATCTAGTTTACAATGTTTGTACTAAACTTCCTCTGATATCAACTATAACACCCCGACCCCAGTTACCCAAAGATGACACATTATTATATAACATTGGCATGATCACAAAAGATCATGTCTCGAAAGACCGATTAGTTTATTTGCCTTGAAGTACTAGATACATCCCTAAGGATTACATTACATCATAAAATGAAAAACTAAAACTAAATTGTTTTCATAGACCACAGTCATAAACCCTCAGACTATCCATGCAGGTCAGTCATAAAATACCTCTTCGCATCCTGGGTAAAATAAAACATAGAAATGGGTGAGCTCAGATGCTCAGTATGGATAATAATATAGTGGAAACCGTCATGAATAAGCATAAAAATTTAATGAAATGTATAAGACTAAAACAAAATCCATTTAAACATGAAATTCAGCATAATATGGTAATGATAAAATAAAATAATTCCATTTACTTACTCACATGGATATTCTACTAGTGGAATAAACACATGCAATATCAATAGCCACTTTCATAATGATGGAATGCATAATTCCAGACTTTCATAACCACATAGTCAAGGTCTAATTCCAAGACTAGAAATAATATTCTGTCAAGGAATTGGGCCAAGACACTGGTTTTTCTCTTGAGACCTACCGATGTATCAAGGAGCTACCGCAAGCTCCACCCGTCACATACTAAGTCCAATGCATTCCTCATATGAAAGGGTTTAAACATACCATAAGCATTCGTATTAAAACTAGCATACAAAATTTCAATACATTATCCTTAAATCATGAATGGTATAAAAATAACACATCCACTATCAAACACATCACTAAACCTTCAATTCAATGTGTATTTTTGGTATCATAATAAATCAACTTCAAATAAACTTATAATCCATCAAAGGATGTTGACATAGATGAAATCAAAACCATTTTTTTTGAGAAATATCTCTTTCTAATTTTGAAATCATTTAAAATTATTAAAATTATAAAAGAAAACATTTATTTTTTAAATATTATAAAAATATTTTAAGGTAATCTTTGATGATGTTATAACGGTGGAAAATATCCACATCCACTGTATAAGTTAAAAAAACATTCATACCATAAATTTGTCGAAAAGGAAAAAAATTACCTTGTTTTGAAAAAGACGGAAATATTCCTTTCCAACCATTTTATAATAGGTAAAACAAGTGTATAAATGAATTTCAACCATAGTTTAGAAAATATTAAAAATGTTTTGAAATATATTTTAATGAAACATGGATGTGGATTACAAAGTGGTCCCATTCGATAATTACATATAAACAACCTCAGATAACAAAGAGATTGTGAAATTAACCCTTAACCTGTACGTTTCCTTTGTACAAGGTAGGTTAAACTCCTATATAATGGTGAACATAATTTTATTAAATTATACAACATTCATATAAATTAATATGATATCATATATGATCTTTTAACATTACTTTGTTAATAATATCATAGTATTATCGTTGTTTAGGGTGTTAACGGATTTGTTTTCCTTTATATTTTTTGTTATAAGAGTCATATTTGTTATGAATGGGATGTATCTTATTCATATCCAGAATGATATCAAGTCTTTACACATTATTTTCAATTATAAAATGAAAATTAGTCTTGAATGGATACGAAGGGGAATAAATCTCATCACGTTCGTGGAGAGGTAATCCGTAAGTACGCACGAGCGACAATATCATTATTTTTATATTAAAATAATATTTAATTGGATGGTATATCATATATACATAATCATTATCATGTTATATTTATTATTTACATCAATTAAACACCATTATTATACCCATCCAAATAATAATTTATTGAATAACAATTACACCACGACGTGTATACGGTAAGCTGTACGTACGCACGTAGGGTGACATGTCATTCAAAGGATGGATGGAAAAATGAATATTTCTGTACCATATTTATAATAACATCACAATATATATAAGATACCGTAGTTATTACTTTATAATGGAAACAACAATGAAAGAGGATGTGGAAGAAGAAAGGAACTTCAAGGAGGTGATGAAATATTTTCCTATTTTTCGAGTTCTTCCTTTTGATTTTATCAAAAGGGATTCTTATGTTGGATTTACTACTAAATTAAGGCTTCTAAGATGATGTTATTATAGTTTATAGGGTATTTGTGCAGGGTTTGGCCAACCCAAAAGGCTTTGAAGGTGTGAATTAGAGAGAAGGGGGATTCCTCTTTTATAAGAGTGGTGAGGGGGATCTTAGGAAATGCTAGAAATATTATTTTATAATAAAATCATTTTTGGATTATAATTGCTCCAAAAAGTATTATTTAAAGCATAAGGTTGGTATGGGTTGAAAACCACTCATCCAATAGGTTTTAGACTGGTTTGGGTCACTATATTAACATTATCTTTTAGATTTAACTCTTAGTTAAATAGTTTGACAATTACAATGTCTCTTTGTATTTTTGTATTATATAGTTAATGAACATACTATATACTTCCAAGAGAACCACAAGTGGTTCATTAATTACAAAAATATCATTATATAAATACTTTTTCTAATACTTGTATTTTTAGGAGTATAATATCAATTAATAATATAATATTTGTTTTAAAAACTCTTTTATGCCAATTTTGACACTATTTGGTATTTTGTATTTGATAAATTCATAATTGCATTATTAATTCACAAATAATTCATCTAACCAACCATAATATGTCATATTAACCTATAAAATTATTATAATTCATAAAAAGTCTCAAATTACATTTATTTGGATATTTATAATATCAATTATTTTAATATTTCATTAATTAAAAAATTACTGCATCATTGATGTGTCATAAATAAATTAAATTATATAATGTCTAAAAAATATAAATAAAATATTATTATGTATGAAATAATTTTTTCTTTATAATGAATATTTATAGTGGAATTTATCTTATGTGTAACCCTATATTAAAAATGATTTAGTCATTAAACTTTGATTTTAACTCTTTTAACTCTTCTTTGAATTAAATAATAATAAATGTCCTAATCTAATCAAAGTTGACCTAAAGGGTCATATTTTATTCCAAAGGTTGTTTTTGGTCGAATTAAACTTATCCAAAAGAATTAGGACATGTGTTAGGGTAATAATAATATCATTTTTACCCTTAATTGCCGTATTTACTTTTAACAATGGTAAATAAAAGTAAAAAGTTACTATTCACCTAAAATTATTTTCTTCCTATTGAACCACATTTTACTTAATGATATCAACTGTGTCTCTCAGATTTTTTAAATTCCACTCACAGAGGTGGTAAAATTATGTTTTATGTGAATTTGAAAATTCTCATAGGAGGTGGGTAAAAGACGCTGAAAAGTTCAATAAAATTTTTATATATCTAAAATTATTATAAACTGACTCTAATGAAATACATAGAACTTATATAGGTATTATATATCTATTTTGACCTAAAATAAATTTGAATAAAATAAATAATTATTTAAATAAAAATTTTGTTTGAAACTGTAACTCATTGTTTTTCACTATTCATCAAAAATTGAAAGTTTTTAGAAAAATAACAAAAATTCACCCTAAGATAATTTCGATATTCTGAATTCAAAAATAAAGTCATTTTTGAAAGATAAAGTTTATAAAATTTTAAAAAGTGTGTATTACTATTCATAACAGCTAGTTTGATTGGTTGTGGTGTGTTAGAACTCGAAGTTGCATACAACACACATTATTATATTATTCAAAGAGAAACATACTGTGGAAGCTTGGGGTGTTACATTTATTATGTTAAATAGGAATTATTTTAATTTCAAACCAAATTAATGGATAAGTAAACATTTTAAATAATTTATTAAGAGAGATATAATGAAAATAGTTTTTATTTGAATAGAATGTTACAATAATTTGAAAATGATAAACATAATTTTTTATGTTAAAAACAATATTTTTAAATAATTTATATTACATAAAAATTTTAATTTTAATTTTAAAAAATATACAATAATTTTTCATTTAATTCTTATATCATTTTACTATAATTAAATTCATAGTATTTATAAAATACTTATCCTTCACATTTCGCTAAAAAATAACTATTTCTAAAAAATCTAAAAATAAATTCATGCTAGCCTAATTTTAACTTTATCTATTCCAAAATTAAATACATTTAATCTAAATAAATTTTATATTTTTTAATTTTTGTTTTAATTGTATTATTCAATATAGGCATGTGAATTATTCTTTAACTTATTTGGAATGAAAATATTACCTACTATAAATGAATCTCATGTGTTACACAGAAGAAATAATCAAAGGGGATAAAGTTGAAATTCATATATCCAATACTATATTACTTCTATAAAAATAAATACAATATATCACTATTAATTCTCTCATTGAGGAATTTGGTATATGTGATTAACTCAAACATACTAATAACATGTGTCTTTCAATTCCATTTGATGATTCTTAAAATATATAAATACAATATTATATAGAGGAGTAATAAATTATAAAATGAAATGGAGATTGAGGTCTCGTTTAGTTATAAAAAAGTATAAAATACATTATTATATAATATTTTGGTTTTCCTAGAACTCAAAAATAATATATATTTCATTTCTATGTATGCATCTATGATATACGGGGTGATGTTCACATAGAAGTAACATAACCAGGTTGGCCACAAGGCCTCAAGAAGATATCCCTACATGCCATGGTTAACAATATTATTGTGAGGGACTTCTATGGTTTGGTGGGGAGATGACACCCTATTTTAAAAAGTGTAGTAAAATGATAAATTATAGATAAATATGTAAAATAAATATAAAATAGAAAAAATGGAAAATAATTCATCAAGATAATATAGTAATCAAAAGGATAGTAAGTATAGTTATATACAACCAAATTATTTCAAAATGTCCAAGAAATGCCAGGTAGGGACATATCAGCCCCACTAAACAAATGTATTAGAAAGGAAAAAAATAAACATCAATAGAATTTTGAAATCTAAATCATTCATCAACTCCCATACTTTATCCTAGAATTGAAATCATGTATTCGTAGTTTGTTACATCCACTTTTCCATTCTTATATCAATGAATACTTTCTAGGTACCAATCGATGACCTAAATGAGGTGTGGGTAAAGCATAAAAGGAAACCACCAATGAAATATAATATAATTCGGTCATTTAATAGAAAATAAATATTATGCGGGTATAAAATTCAAAAACCAATGATGTAAATATAGCCCATGTTGTGCTTAGGTTCATTATGGGACACAAGAAAAACTACACATTCTCCAGCCAAAGTATGAATGCCTAAAAAAATGTATCACCTTATATATATATGTGTGTGTTTATAAATATGTGAGTGTATATGTTTATATATATGTGTATATACACTAATTAAAATCTGGGTCCAAAGGGGTGACAATAGTGTCTATGTATAAAATCATAATGGAATAAACCATGGCCTCAGAAAGTTAGACTGGCTCACAATTATCATTGGTGACATTGGCATCAAGTGGATGAGTTAAATACAAGGGTTCACCATATGAATTTCATTTTTATAACAATATTGTTTGGAATAATTAATAATAAGTCAAAGGTATCCTTAGGAAAGACTTGAAATGAGCCCAATAACATAATTCAAGGTGGTCCCAATCCTTCGACATCCTGATGAATTCATGTATATAATCCACGAAATTTTATTTTCTATAGAACATAACTAAAGAGTCCACAGATCCACATTTGGGTAGGAGTCAATGTAAGAAAATTATCAGGTCATAGAGGGGTGTAAACTATTTGGGAATGCTTCCATGAATAACATGTCATCCTCGGGGTAGTAAAGGGAACCTGTGGCCAAGAATCAAGAACATTTCTAATGAAATCCATCTTATAATATAATACAATGGTTATGAACGTCATCAATTCCCATAAGTCATCAAGGTCCATATGTTACATTTATTCAACATATCATTTTAAATAATCCCATTTAGTTATTATTATAAATCATATAAAACATGATCCACGTGACATGATCTTATCATTAATTTCAAATTTTAATTTTTATAACCATTTTATTTAAGAAACATAATTTAAAACACCATAGAAAATGATTTTTTGAAGTAGTAATGCTGAATGTCTCTAGGAACAAGTAAATGGATGCCCAAATATGTGTCTAGTGAAGAGGTTATTATCATCCAACTTCACCCTGGGTCTATGGAGGTATTCAATAAACTTTGGATATATAATTAAATGTATTTAATTGTTTCAAGACATTCCATGAAATAACTATAATGAGGATCAATTCCATGTAAAATAGAAATCTATAATTTTAGGAAAAATTACTAGAGCACATACCTTATTCTGGTACAAGACTCATCACCTAATATCATCTTTTTATTTTTTCTAGAACTGTAGATTCTGAATAAATTAGAACATTCCATTAAAATAGGGAACACTATCAAAAATGTATATATCATTTAATGTTCAAAGTTGAACAAAAAACATTTGGACATATAGTTGAACTGAGGGGGTCCCATTACATTGAAGGTTCTTGAGTCAAATACCGGTTGGATGAGTTATCTCAAATCCTAGGAAGGATTAAAAATATTGCTCATATGGTGGGTGCTTTATGGAAAAATGGATGAAGATGATGGGTTAATGGTTTAATGAATTAATTAGAAAATTTTATGTTTCCACATTTTTAAAAGGTCCATGATTTTTCCATATTGTTGAGAAAACCGTGTTCCCCCACTATTTTTTGTGGCATGCCACATCGCATAGTTAGGCACACTTTTGACAACCCATGCATATCCGGTGCATTTCCATTGCCTAACATTGATAATCCCTTGATCATATGGTTCATAGTTTGAAAAAATGATCCAAAAAATATGAACAATAAACCTAAAATTTACTTTAGTTGTTAAATGTCCATGTATCCTTCCTCGCACAATACGTCAAATATTGCTTCACATCTCTGTAGATGAATGGCTGAGTCAAATGGTTAACAGTAACTGTGTTGCAGCTATTATTTTATTCTTGTTTCACCAAGAACTAGTGATTTATGATTTTAAGATGTCTTGGATTCTCTCAATTTCCACCATAAACTCTTAATAAATTCTATTATATAAAATTAAAATTTTCCACCAAAAATGTTTGAATCATTAAATCATAAAAAATTTGGAATCTTACCACATCCACTTAGTAAAACAACATTCCCAGGATTTTCCCTTTAGTGGGTGGTGGTATATCATCTGAAAATACATCCAACCACTGAGCATGTAAATTGACCTCTCTCTCTCAGGTTTTATCCTACACAGTGTCATACTTCTATAGAATATATACTAAAGGAACTGACCTACCTCATATATCCTTCAAGCCCTAATTAATGATATATATTGGATACGCCTCAAAATAAGAATCAACTTCCAACTCAACCCCTTTAGTATAAATGATATTATACATTTGTAAATATTAATTATTTCACTTATAAATCATAAAGAGGAAAAGCTTACCCATGTTACTCTAAGGGAGTTTAATATGATAATCCACAAGTCTAATCCTTTCCGAAATATAAAAAGGGTCAACAAATTTTTATGATAACATTCTCCATCTATGAAATCTATGGAAACTATATCTAGGAGATAAAATTAAGAAGACTTTATCCCCTATTACAAACTTTAAAGGTCTGTGATGATAATTATTATATGAATTATTCCTTGACTAAAATATATCTATACACTTTTTTGATAAGTTTTATCCTCCTTGAAGTCTCCTAAAAAATATGACATCCTAGTAGCTCTATTCCCCCTAATTCCAATCACCATAGAGTTTATCCACACTTCCAACAATATAGAGCCTCATAAAAAGTCATCTATGTTGTTTCATAGAAGATGTTACTATAGAAAAAATTAAACCGAAGGTAAATTATTCACTCTTGAACCTCACAAATATTGAACATGTACATGGAGAATTTCCACCATTTATTATATTATATATTCAGAATAACCATCATTAGGTGGATGATTGGGAATTATTAGAGACACTAGTGATGCCAGTGACTTTTGTATCAACATCAAGAATAACAATATAAAATTAAAATTCTTATCCCTAAAATTTCATATAGAACTCTTTGAATGTGTATCATTTATTAGGAATAAATCATCCCAAGCTCTCCCATATATAATGTATCTCTAATATGTTGGAAGTCAGTGTATTGTATCATCCAATTCATAATAACCCATTCTATGTCACTTCCTTGAGGTAAATTCAGAAACCCTTTCATGAAATACATGGTGCCTTCATCACATCTCACCATTGGGATATGTATCGGCTATAAAATTACATCACACTAGTTCCCCACCTTCACCTATTGACAGGTGGAACACTGACTAAAAACAGTTGATCTCCCTTTCTATCCTCAGCCACTAATACTAGTGGAACATGTCTCTATTCTTGTTGGTACTACCATGTTTGACTTCAATTTTGGAATAATTATTATTTTTTCAATTCCAATTTCATGTCTAAAGTAACTAAAACGTGACAATTAATACAAAATATCTCATCCTTTCTAATGACTCAATCTATGGGGGGATCCTCACCTAAAACTATTTCAATTAGGAGCACTCCTTTGGGATCATAATTTTTTTCCATCGTTACATAATCTATAGGTAATGAGGTCACTTCCACGTCTATAAGAACATGCTACATGTGACACTCATAGACCTCTAGATTCATCTTATAAAATTGATTAATCAACTTCCACTCACAACCCGATTCCAGAATGGCTTGTGTTTGAGTCTTCCAGGTTAGGGTATCGACCAATGTATTTCTAATACCAGGTGTATAAGGAAGTCCAAAATCATTTGGCTGAAGGTATTTAAACAATATTATTAGTATGAGGTTAAAATAAATATATGATAAAATGTATTTATGATTTTTTTAATACATTTATACAATTAATCATTCTCCCAAATAAACAATTCATCCAACAATGCACGACATGAACTGAAGTGGATTTCCTTGTTTCATTTGTTTGTTAATTAACTAATGTGAAAAGAACACATAGAATCATCATAATCCATCAAAATATCCCCAATATAGATATATAAAACATCCCAATACACTATATTTCCTCTACTATGATGATTTAAATTCAGGTTCACTGCAAAATTTGGTCTTTAATTTACCTTCTCAATGGTTTTCTCACAAGATTATATCAATTCAAATTTTATTCCCTTCTTATCAACGACTTTATGTTGTGTTTCAAGGCATACGATGTAATTTATATATTTTCTATAACATCTTGATTTCCCCAAGATGATCTATATTTCAATGATGTTATTGGGATTATCCCAAAAAACAAAGGCTTACAACTTTTTTTGGTCCACAAACACCCCTAATTATGATATTATGTTACTGATGAAATGAAATTTATCAATACAAAAGTGGATTTTTCTGGGTCTCCCATAAAACCTATGGTATCTCAATTTAGTCTATATAATTTCAAGGTGTTCTGAAGGAGTGCATCGAGTTTATGACAACAATAATATATCATAAGATTAAATACATTACTAAATAATCTAAAATTCATTATCTTTATTGTAATGATAATTCAGGTATATATTAATGAAAAACTTTTATGAAATGATATCCCAACACAAATTTTTCTTCACAAATATGCTAATTCATTAGATAAAATCAATGATCTCGTCGATATAAGGGAGTGGGTATCAATTGATAATTGTGAAGTGGTTCATATTCATTCATTCCACACAAAGACTTAGATTCCAAGTCTTCCATATTTATGATTTGTTAGAATCACTATTAAATTCATCTAGTAATGGGGAATAGATATCAATTAATTTCGTGGAACTACCTTAATAAAAAACTCCACCTCTCACTTAAGAGGTATCCTAAAAATATCATCTTAGAATTCACCTATTAAATGTTCTACTATTTTAGGGAAATATAACTATTGTTTTCCTTAGTTCCTCTCAAATATATCCTTAATAATTGATGTAAATATTACCATCCATTGACTCTTAGGTCTATCTTGAATTTATTGAACATCCTATTCTACATTTTCAATATAGAAACCACTCTTAGGTGATGTGATGGTCTCGTTGTGGTGATTAAAATTGATATGGAATTAGTATGGTAAAAATTATTAAATACATAAAAATATATAAAATCCTAATATCTCAATGATGAAATTGATCCATAAGAAATAATATCCACTTATCCCAATGGGAACTAATTTTATAGGCACCAACTTTATGATCGGTTCCCCTATAGTTCGTCAAGTATAAAACCCCATTTAAATACTCAATTATAATTGCAAGATTCCCCTTGGCGGCCAAATATATAATGGAGTGGGATGATTTTATCCAAAATAAACTAGATAATAATGTTGAGGATAATAAAATTATATGTTAAACTAAAAATGAACATGAATTATTATCTTAGGTTTTGAATAAATATCATACATCTGGCATGATCCATGACCCTAAGCTAAAAATTTAAAATATAGAGCATGAATACTATACAATCTCTATACATTACTATCCCAAATTCCACCTCCTCATCCACCTCCTCGGGCTATATAGTGAGTATTAATCCATATTCATGGTATTAATGGGGTTATTTATCTTTCTCTAGAATCATGAGTTAGAAAAGATCCTCACTCGCTAGCCACTAGTGGTAGGACTATACATAAATACAAGATATGGCATATTCCTTATCATGTACAACACTCAACCTGGTATCTGGTGTGCTGGGGATTCATTAATCATGTCCTCCCACACAAGACAAAATCCAAAATACTAATATTATAGATACATTGACTACCACAACCAAGAGGAGAAAAACATTGGTGAATTATTATTCTCATAGATGAACTTCTTCTTTTTCTTGGTATTAAACTACATTTGATCTCACCTACATATTCACACATATTTTTCATAGATTTAGGAAAAAATTTACTATATAAAAATTGTTTTCAGATGGAATACATTCAACTGTAATAGGATGGAATACTTAATCCCATCCTAAAATTACATTACTCTAGATAAATCATCACTAAGGAGATAATGAATGAATCTTTGGTGATCTATGAAACTAGAATACTAATTCATAATGGAAATTGTTCCATGCTCCACATACATAATCTCACTGGTTTGGTTAGTAAAAAAAATATTAGGAAATAATACTTGAACAATCCATATTGGAAATCACTCAAAAAAATATCTACAATTGAAATTATTAGGACAAAACATCACATATTTTATTGTAAGACCCCCTAAGAATGTATGTTCGGAGAATCAATCTTATTTCTGGAGGTGTCTCCTGATTTTTGTAGATGGTAAACATATCCTATATCCATAACTCAGTATCATTGGGATATCCTTCCCTCTATAATATTGAAGGGTTCTACTTCTGAAACTCTTTTTTCAAATATAATCTAATGAGTGATGGTCATAGAAATTCCATGAAAGACACTACTAGGTATAGAAAAACCCCTCATAGATGGGTATAGATTAATAAATACGAACACTTTTTGTGGTGTAGGTGGAATTATCATAGGTATCAGGGGTGGATTATGTTCCACAACTTCAAGAGAATTGATATTTTACCCTCTTGGAATTCAATATGATCTTATTATCGAAAAATAAATTTAAAAATTCCAATTACACTGCCCAAAATGAGTTTCTAGTAAAAAAATATATCAGATAAAAGAGTAAGACCACTTCAAATGCATATTATATAAGAATTAATACTAATATATCAAAAACTAAATCTAGGTCTATGTAACATAAATGATAATAAATAGTCACAAGAGACACTCCCCTCAACCCACTAACAATGTCATGGTTCCAAGTTTTGATCACATGGGTTCTGTTAAATAGAGTTTAAACTAAAATTTATAGAGGAATGTACACATTATGTCACTTTCATCCTAACATAACATAAAAAATTTTACATATATATTAGTTTTTATCCATTATTTTATTTATATAAAAGTTCTGTTAGATTATCCATAATTCTCAAGTTATAAGGACCCTTTCTTTGTATGTTTCAATATTCACTTCATTTAATCTCAACCATAAATTTAAAATTTGTTTCGGAATTATAATAGTTTATATATGTTGGATTGATTATATGAAAAAAATTTTAAATTTATATAGGTATAAACCACCTAAAATATTATTGGTATACAGGTAATCCAAAATAATGTTTCAACTCAAGTAAACATGGTTTCACAACATTAATTAGTAATAGATTGATTAATGAAGTTACCAAAATCATGTTTTTGGGGAAAATCGATTTTATTTGATTTATAAGTATTATGTAACCAATCCAAATTCCATGTAATAAAAATTATAAAACCATGAAATAAGGAAATCAAGGAACTCATGAAATCCAATAAGAAATGAATGAGATAAAATAAATATGGAATGTAATTTTCATGACATGTTAATTTCTATATGACAGTGATGATTCTTGATCAAATAGTTCATGTCATAATAGCCCAAGGGTAAACATACATGACACTAAAAAATAAAAATACCAATGTGTATCAACTAATAGTTAAAAAAATGTAAAAGTAATATGTACAAATTTTAATAACAATTCCTATCCCAGAATACAAGGATTTTCCTTATATAGGGGAAAACTATTCTCAAGCACAGGCTCATTACAGAATTCTAAAACATTCTAGCATTCAGTCTACCAATATAAAACATTATGATAAAGACACTAAAAAGGACTTATACCATATTGATATTTCCTAAACCTTGTAAACTCATAAGTTACTAAACATATTTGAACACATGACATCATGAATGCCACCATATACTCTAGAGGCTACCAACAGTTATTGGGGGACTTTAATGGTATGGTGGGGTTACTATACCCTATTTTATCATGTGTATAACATAATTAAATAATAGATAAAATAGTGTAATAAATATAATAATATAACATAGGAAGATAAATCATCTATATAATATAATAATTGAAAGGATAGTAGAATGTGTCATATACCACATATTTATGTCATGGTGCTATAAAAACGTGATCTAGGTACACTTGAGATCATGTTATACAAAAGTATTAAAATAGAAAAAATAAAATCTAAAAGCAACGTAATTAGTGTCCAGATTAGGTTATGATTAAAACTATTTATAAAACCACCAATGATGTCAAATATAATATATTCATCTGATAAAAAATGAAATGTTTGAAAGTATAATCAATAATAAGTAATTATGACAATGTCACTAAGTTTGTGCTTGGGTTCATCAATCCTCACTCGGCCGACCATACATGTTTTGACCTCGATGAAAGGTCTCTAAATATGTTATACAACATATATATATAACATATAGTTAAAATTGGTACTACTTAGGACCCTGGGAATGACCAAGAATCGATGTTTAATATCACAATAGAAAAAAATATGACCTCAAAAGGCCATACCAACTCAATGTTATCAGTGGTCATGTTGGTTTCAAGGAGATGAGTGAAATCATGGAGTGTACACAAAACTTTGACAATGATAATAATGATTATTTTGATCTATAATAATATATCTAATGTAACCTTAGGATATACTTTTATAGAGCCAAAGAATATAGTCCAATGTAGTCCTTAGCCTAATACAATGAGTTTAATCTATGGAGATAATCCAGGAATTCAAATTTCATGTGAAGGTAAAAAATAATTATAAATAGATGCGTCTGGGATGTCATAAATTTAAGAAATGGGACGAATCCAAGATGTGTGTATTTTCATGGGAAAATAATCCATGAATTAGGTGGAATCCTCTGGGTAGTCAATGAAAACCCAAGTGTGTAAATTAAAATATTCCCATGTCAGGCTATCCTAAAAGACTATATAATTATCATAATAGATTCTAGCATAATTATAATATATCATTAGCTATAAGATAAATATTTTTCATATTTCATATAATCTATTACCATTTATATATCAGAATAAATTAAAACTACAATAAGATTATTTACATGACCTTATAATTTGCATCCCATTTAAATTCAATGAACCATTTTTTAAGAAACAATCCCAAACCCTCCATAGAAAGATATTTTTTCATATAGGTGGAGTGAAAGTGTCACAAAACATGTACAAGAACTACAAAATAGGTGCATAGTGTTTTTTAACCTTCATTAAACATCATCATGGGCATATGTTTTTATATCATCTAAGACTACACATTTGTTAATAGAACCTCACATTTTTGGGAGAATACATGGAATATATGGTGTATATCACAATGAAGCATATTATAAACAACTATAAATTTAAGTAAATGAACAATAGAAAATATGTTAATTTGTTATATGTTTCCTCATCTAATATCATCTTTAGTTTTAGGCAAGAATGAAATAAATTGGATAATTAATCCAACACTGTGATGTGAAGCTAAGGAGTATTATCTCACATGGAAATTACATTCTACATGGGATGGATATTTAAGAAAAGAATCCAGAGGATGTGTTTTCAAATTGAGGGTGATGATGTGAGCTGAATGACACTGGAATTAGAGACCAGATGTGGATATTTCTCATGTCATGTGTAGGAGAATATATATATCACATATAGTCGATTACTTCTAGAAAATTTGGAGGGAGATGATGGGTAGTGGTTAAAGTCTTGAGGGGTAAAACCATAACTTCCCTCATTTTAAAGGGTTCATGTATGGGATGAAATTTTTTCCAAAAATTTCTCCAATCATGATACACCATTTATTTAGTGGAATTTCCCTTTACATGTTTAGTCATGTGGTACGAAAAAACGTGTACAACCCATGTTTTCTCACAATCCTATATCTATAAAACCTTCCATTCTTAGGAATCAATTATGAGGATGTATTTTCTAAACATAAAAAACATTCCTAAATTATTTTTTGGGTTTTAGCCAACGTAGTCTACCTCACATGGATAGTCAATGATAGATACAACAATATAGGTCCATTTTATTTAGCTACATGATTATTCATAATCGGGCAATATATATGTGCCTCTTCCAATTTCTCAATAAGATGGAGCTCCATACTCAAAACAAGCCTGTAATTTTATAGAACACTTCTTTAAAATATTTAGCACTTCCATTAGATGAAATTAATGGTTTAAAATAATAATAATAATAATCTATACAACATAAGAGACGAGGATAATACATCAGTGTAGTAGAAACCTGGATTTTCCCCTTGGAATGATGAAATTTCAAGTGTTATAGTGTAATGAATTATAAGGGATGTTCCATTAAAGATAAATATAAAAAAACATGTTCTAATAATATATTAGTGGTTTATCCAACATTATAATAAATACTTTATTATTATCATTATTCCTAAAATAAATGAATATCTTTCTTGTTTTATCATAATTGTATATTCACATTAATTTATACGTAAACCATGGATATTAGTTTTTAAGATATTTAACCCTGTAATAATAATTTTATGTTATTTCTCCTTAAACTAATATAATATTAGTAAATATAAATCATCATGTCCTCCATTAGATAATATAACATGTTTTTAGTATTTATTTAATAAAAAAACATTGATCCATAGTATAATAGTATGCGTTTATACCATCCACATATGTGTATAATATTATATATAACATTACCACTCAATCATTATTATTACATTTTGTAAAGGGGTGGTTGAGTGGATGTGGAGTACAAATTAATGTTGGATGTAGATACAAATAATTTAATATTTATTAAACACAATAAAAAAATCTTACATATTTCAAAATAACTTTAAGAGTATATGTGGAATAAGATATTTATTAGACATCATGAAAATAAATTTCTCACCACCATTAAATCAATCATTTAAGAGGGGATTTATTCTTCCATGTGAAATATCATATATATCATTATAAATCTTACATTTCAAGGAAACCATAATGTATATAAAAAACCAGTCATACCCCAAATGATAATATCAATTATGTATTCTATATAATCTCATGCATCATGTATATTTTCATGTTTCTTTACATTGAATATTATTTGACCCACATAAAATGTATTTTTATTCATAAATTTATGAGATATGTTAATCCTCTATAATATTAGTATATTCCATTTTCATAGGTATAATGTTACACTTACCCATTCTATCATTAGCTTTCTTTATTTCATTAGACATTGTGAAGGGAATATAATATTGTTCACGACATCTTATGAATGTGCTTTATTTGTGAAAAATCATAATCAATATCTCATAATTCTATATTTGAATTATTATTATCATAAATTATCATCCATGAGTGTTTCAAAGGAAATAAAAATATTCGTAATAAATTATAGTGATGGGATCGTAAAAATATAGAAATTTATAAAATTGGTAAAAATTAGTGTGTTGTGTCAAAATTATCTGACATTGGACCCTAGAATTTCATTAGAATGAAAGTATAATATTTTTTTTTGGTTTCCTTAAAACTCTTTAGAAAATTAATGTTTCATTTTTATCAACCAAAAAAATTATTTTTGTGTTTCAAAATGTTAATAAGATTGAAAATACTCTTTTATTGGATAGTAGAAGGATTTGAATCTTCTCTAGGAGGTCATTCAGATTCAGGGAATAGTATTTATTCATTCCCTTAACATTTATAGTAGAAGGTTTATTTTCATATATTATATTCAATTCAGAAACAAAATAATAGGGATAATTACTTACTAAAAAAATTTCCTCCCATCTGTAATGAAGCATAACTAGAATGATCAACAATTTGTTGTTGTAATAAAAAATTCTCAAGGTTGAAAGTCTATCGTTTTTATCAAATTATTTTATTTTATTGTGTTTTATCATTGAGAATTATTTAATTCTGATGTTTTTTCATAAGAAATTACTCATTGATCAATAATTACTACTTTCATTAATATACATATTCATGTATTTATAAATTCATCATATTCACTAACCAATGGGCTCTTTATCCTAAAGTATATAGGATGTGACTACCCTTCCCGTAAATCGGCCTATATGAAATCATTTCTATTTTTTTCATGTAATCATTACTATAAGTCTCGATGTTATCTTCTAGTATTTATTACAAATATTTTTCATTCAATTATATAGTAATTTTAAAAATCCATTTAATAATTATATTTGTTACATAGTAAGATTGATAGTCATTGGGTGGCATGAGGTTCATGTTCTATGAGTTACTCTATATATTTTCATCAAATATTTTTTTGTTAAAATTATATAAAAATATTCATTTTTCAATGATGAAGTATCCATGAATTCTATATCTATATAATATATTAGATCTAACAAAAAGAATAAAAAAACAAGTGAATCATTTTTCATGGGGGATTTTATTCAAAACACTTTTAAACAAAATAAGTATCTATAAATATATATTATTATAAAAAAAGGTAAATAGATCACCTAATTTTTTTACCATATATAATTATTTTCAGAGAGGTCCATCAATATTTGAGGCATTTCAAATATGTTTGAAACATCATAATTCAATTTCTATTATTAAAACATACAAAAACCAGTATATGTAAATTTATTTTTATTGTAATATTTTTATTTTTACTCATTCAAAGTTATTCATTAGGAACCAAACTATAGTATAAATTATTGGGTGTGGAAAATATTTTGTACAATGGGTAATACATTCTCATCTAGGAACCTTTTAATTACCTTCTATTCACAAATTCTCTAAAGGAAGGGATAATTCCACATATAAAGAATTGATTTTACTATAATTCATGTTATTTTGTGTGTATTATGGTTTTATGGTATTATAAAAGAAATATGAATACCGTGTAAATTAACCATCAATTAATAATGGTTTCTTACCTAAAATGAGATCATGCATTGTAACATATAAGGTTTTTATGGAAATATTTTGAGAAAATTAGATACTCGTTTATTACTTACAATGAAATAAGAAAACAAATTCCATTCAAATGGAAAAAAATTTCCGTACCTTACACATAACACCAACATGTAATATGTTACACACAACTCTGACTTGGTGTATGATACATACAACACCGACTTAGAAAACATTACATGCAACACATAGTTTCAAAAAAACATCTTTTTAATGATATAATTATTTAAATTAGATAATTATCACATATCCATTAAAAATTAAAATATGAAAATTTGTAAAAACTTTTCAAATAGTTTTTATAAATTGTTTATATAAATAAAAAATATTGATAATCAATGAAGATTTTTAGTAAAGTCCTTTTATAGTTTAAAATACAGTTTTCTAGAATAAACCTCTTTTAATAAAAAAATTAATTTTTTCCACGTTTAGAAATTGAATTATATAAAATAAACATTATTTTTTATTTTATAAAATTGAAATTATATTAGTTTGAGTTATTTCTATCTTTTTGAGAAACTTATTTTTTGATGAATAGTGAAGAATTCTACATAGTTAAAAACTAACTTTTTATTAGATTTATTATTAATGTTATATGATATTATAAATTTTTTTCAATGTAAAATTAGATATTTATTTCATCTATGAATATAATTTAATTCACTAGAACCAATTTCACTTTGAAATTTAATAAAAAATCTTGACAAAATTGTTATTATTATTTTACTTTAAAACCCCATTATTGCATCCTGCCTACGAGATTAGTATTAATTTATAATTTTTTGAATTATATTATTTGAATTTAATAAAGAATACATTAACCATTGTATTCAATATATTATTAATATTATAATAATACCATGTTAATTTTTGACCAAAATGATAAGTAAAAGTTATTAATATTAATAACTATGATTAAGGCCAAAATAATCTTAATTAGAGACTAAACCATAAAAGTAATGCCCAAATGACCTATACACATTACCAAAACCCATTTTCTATACATATAACGTCCATAAAACATTAATTCTTGAGGTTTTTTGCCTTGTATGACTATTTTTAGTTATGAACATGTGCATACCTAACTTTCTTCTAAATATTCAAAGTGAGTTCTTTTCCATCCCTATAAAAAGACACCAAATCCCCCACTTCCTTAGACATATAAGACATATTAACTTCTACCAATATATACCCATTAAACATATTAAAATCTCTATATTAATACTATAATCATATCTATGTCCATAAGGAAATCCATGAATTCCTTTTGGCACAATCCAAAAGGAGTTACCTAATCCAAATGTAATGTCTTCTCTCAAGTCCTTTATTTTATTTTCCTACACCACCCACTCCACATTATTTTTTCCATGATTATATAACAACATCAGTATCATAAATATAGTAGGATGTTTTAATTATAATTACTCAACCTACAATTATATACACCTCTATCTAATGGACAACAAACATATTGTTTATGTGTACGATGAACTACTACATCGATAAATGATGATTATTCAATTTTCCTTAATGCATCTCTTGGCCGCCATTATGATGGAAAATGTATTTATATGTGTTATATATATGATATTTATTATTATTTAATATTAATTACTAATTTTTTACAATATATACGTTTTAAACTCTAATTGGTGTTTATATGATAATCTCGTTTGAGAAAGTGTGGACTACCGCTCCCCAAATTTGATGTTATTTGTTCACACACCACATGGAATATATTAAGAATGGATTTAATGAACTTATATTATATATATGATATATTAATAATACTAAAATAATGACATGGAGGTATACATATATATCTAAATATTTCATCTACATACATTCTTTTAATACAATAAAAAATGGAAATTACAGATGAGCCTCAGCCCAATTGGTGAGGAATCCTTAAGTGAATCCAGGTGACATGGGTTCAAATCCAGGCAAAGGATAAATTTACAAGGGTACTATAGTAGTACCGGAGAAGTTACTGTAAATGTATCTATAGGAGCACTATAGCAGCTACTGTTCCAGGTACTGTAGTAGGTACTATTCGACACTTTAGTAGCATGAAATATTCCCCCGTTTAGGGCCTTCGGGCCACCGATTTGGTCTGAGAGCCCTTTAAGGACTTCAGGCCACCCCGGACTTTGGGTTTGTAAGGCCTATGGGCCACCTCAAGGAATTCGGTCCACCTTAAGACCTTCGGGCCACCATTAGTACAGAAGCAAACTAGGCAACCAACAAGGAAAATGTTTTAGAAGGAGGATGAGCAAGGGGTGTTCACCATTAAAGAATATAAACAGATTACAAGAATAAGAGGGCATGTCACCTTTCATTGGGGAAACCTTGTGCATGCACGATAATGAATATCCAAATAGCCATGCGAAGGTGGTGAGCTGTTATCACGATGATGATGTTGGGGAGGAGTCGTTCCATGTAGTTAGTTTAGGTTGTATGTAATGTTTGAAGCCTATGGGAAATGAATTCATCTAAGGCATACGGGCCATGTAATACTTATTCATATGGGCCATATAAGGGTTTCTCCTCACCCCTTTAATGGTGGATTATGAAAATCAATAAAAATGAAGGCATTCAGGCCATTTGAGGGTAAAAAATAGAAAATAGCATTCATGTGTACATACGACTTACCATCTCTAGGAATGATGTATTTATTTTTGTACATATAAATTCTATATATTATTATAATATAAATATATTTAATATACATGATATTTATATCTTTCATCACATTATGGAATCATGATATATGTTTATTGGCTAAAGATATATAAAATTAAATCATGTTAAGAGAAAAGTGAATACTATGCAATGTAAAAACTTAACATATTATTGTTAACAATAATCAAATATAATTAAATTATCAAAACATATACAGTGTTATATATAATGAATTTATTATATAATTTATTTATAATAAATTTATGTCTATTATACCGATGGTTTGAATGTGTATGACAGGAGTCAATGTACTAGGTATGGGGATTTCTTCTCACTTTTTATTTTCAAAAGATACATGCTATGTTTGACACTCATTCCTTTAGTGTGGTGTATTTACCTCTTAGGCCTATATTCTATGTATTTTTTATCTAAATATATTTTTATTAAAATATCAATTTTATAAACATTATTTCATGGGGTTTAGGTTTCATAAGTTACAGAATCAGTAAAAAATGTTTGGTCTCAAATATCCTTCTTTGAGACTCAAGTATTATTATGCACCTAAAATATCTTTTTAGGGGAATATAAATCCTTGTTATATCTTGAATATCATTATTTTTTGATATCTTATGTTTCATCTAATTACCTTTTACTACATGATGATTATGGTCCCATTTAACTAACTAGTAAGAATTTATTGAAAGAATCTCATTGCTTTTTGAGATTGTTAATTACTAGGCACATTTGATGAAATATTATTATACATATCTCAAGAAAACTGTTGAGTTTCATTCACATATGTTTATTACATATATCCTCATGTTTTATTTCCATTTTTTCCAACATTTTTTCTTAAGGTAATATATTTAAATTTTTTCCATCTTTCTCTTCAGTCATAAATTTATTTTATTCAAAAACCATGTTTTCGAAATGGTTTTCAATTTTTTTAAATGTAATTAAAGATAATTTTCAAGGAAGAATTTTTTTTAAAATGATTTATTATTTTCAATGTTTCCTTTATATGTTTTCAAACCATTTTTTAATAAAATATATTTTCAAATGGTTTTATGATTAAAAAAAAAATCTTTTAATGAATAAAGTGTATTTTCCTCAACAAATGGGTTTAAAAGATATTTGAGAAATATTTACCATCTAATATAACATCCATTGGTGTTAGTAATTACATTAAGGGAAATTTATTCAATTATTTCATTCATATTATTTCTCTAAATGGATTATTTTTTAAGGTATGATGCTTAGGGAACCCATTTTATATTCACAGGTTATTTGATTTTGGACACTGCTTCTTTTCATGGGTTATGTTTATTATGAAATTATTATGAACCTGTATCATTCCATATTTTATGATATGATTATAAATTTATTATACCCATTTTATTTTATGAGTTATGATATGATTATTTATGGTCTTTCATAACAAGTATGTCTGATTTCATTATCAGAATGGTGGGACATATATCTCCCTCCAATGCATTGGATAATGATTTATATCTCATTAGATATTGTAAAATGGTCTTGGGAATTATCCTTGACTACAAATATGGTAATGGGAGTAAACCATGACTACCAATATGGTATGAGGAGTGAACTCGGGTTATAGTTATGGATAAGGTAGTAAACCAAGACTACCAAGATGGAATAGTGAGTGAACCAATAATACAGTAATGTTGTTTCTAGCTATGCCTTGGATACAATGGAAATCATATTATTATCTTATATTTCAACCACAATTTCATTTTTTTTACTATGTTATTTATTTATTGAATATGTTCATTATAAATTTATTATTCATGTCTTTGAACATCCAAGATTTATGCCTTGATTCATGTATAAGATCTTTGATGTGTAGGCTATGATCTTATCTTTTCATGATCATGTTCTCATACCCTATTTTACATGATTATCCTTACATGTATCCCTTGTTTACCCTAATTGATCATTTGAGCTCATCACTTTTTATGTTTCACTCCCCATGTTATGAAGATATTTGTTACATTTGATGTGTTAAGGAATGGTTATAGTGAAAAGAACCTAGAGGGAGATAATGTATCTCACATATTTACTTGTTTTTATGTTTCAATTTTTTTCCAAAGGCGCTGGAATAGTTCTGTCTACAAGCGTCTATTTGTTTATTGTTTTATGTATTCCTCAAAAGTTATGTGATGTTAATTAATGTCAAGGCTGGGTAATTATTGTTTCTATCAGTGTAAAAGTGTAGTAAAACATTATAATTGGCGATGAGAAAACCATAGTTAGAACCTCAAGCACATATATAAGGATAAGTTTAAAGTTGATCCATCATTTAGAAAAATTACCTATAATTTTATTATATGATATAGTAAGTGGTTTATGAGAAATACATCCATATCTGGATAAAATAAGTGCATGTGGATTTGGAACCATTGTACCTAGGGTTAACAACTCAATAAAGATGTTATGGGCCTGGCTCAGGGTAATATGGTACATGAATATGGGACTTGATGAGAACCCAGTCGTACACTTTGAGGGGATAAGCATTGGAAATTCACAAACTCGTAACGAACCATCATAAAAGATTTAAATATAAGTTGCCTACGAATAAAATAGGATAAACCTATGTTGTCATAGATTTAGGAAGGTGTCATAAGTTATAAGCCCAATTATTTAATTTTCATGATAATGTGTTTTTTCGTTATGATAAATACTTCTTACATTATGGTATTGGTTTTGGTCAATCGTTTGAACAAGAAAAAATATCGTTAATGGCGATTGAGATGATAAATGGATAGATTTTCCTTCTGAAGAACTGAATTCTATTGGTGTTGTAATGAAAAAAATGTAGTTATGATGGCACAACTTTCTAAATATATGAATCATGGTGGACTTCCAAATGTGAAAATGAGTGAACTACATTATATGGAATCATTCATTAGGCTACTTCAACCTTATTTCAAAGGTTCTTCTGATCTATTTGTTTCTAAATAATAGATCAGTGCCACTAAAAATATATTATCCATTCTTCATTGTTTGGTTCATGAGAAATTCATTCTTTCTATTTATTGGTTAGATTGGGAATCAAATCAATGGTGGAGTATAATCTAGAATAATAGGCAATAAGATGATATTGAATCTATGGATTGGGAAGAGTTCAAGAACATATATTAAAATAAGTAAATTCCTCAAATACATTATACCAAGATGGAGAAATAGTTACTTGAGTAGAATAAAATGGATGATGAATATATTCATTCCTATAAGAATAATTTCACAAGACGTTCAAGGTACAATTTAGGTATTATCATCCATCAAAAATGTATAATTGATCTATTCTTTAGTGGAATAAAGTCAAGTCTTAAAAAGTTGTTGGCCATATGAGGATTTAGTAGCTATAGAGAGACTGTGTGTTGTAAAATCAAGGTTTAAATGGACGTTAGAATCATGTATCAATATCATGGTATTGGCGAGAAGGCGAAGACAAAGTTTAATGGAAAATATAAAAACTATAAAGAAACGAAGATGAGTTATGCACTAACTATGGGAAGTAGCATGGGGGAATTGTAATAAGGGGTCCAATAAATGTATTATATGTGGATGTGATGTCCTTTGGGAATTTATATTAAAATCTTATGGGTAGAATTTATATAACATTATGGATGGTGAAAAAGAGGCACAGAATGAACCTCCACGGATTTTGTGCTACAAGTGCAAGGAGAATTGGTATTTTGCTAACCGCTGACCAAACCCAAGGGCTCATGATGATGATCTCAATCAGAAACCTCTTAAGACAAGGATTAATGGGGACTCCCTTGCCATCACCAATTATAATGAGAGATGCGATAAAAAAATGATTAAAGATACACATACGATCCACTCTAGAAATATTAATATAATTTTTTATTATGGATCTACCCACTCTTCCATATCTATGGAATACTACAAGGGAATTTATATTCTACCAATAAAATTAGATGTATAATTAGAAGTACAACCCCCTAGTGGTATGATGATTGCATCTCAAATCTATGATTCCCCTCCATTTGATGTTTTTGGGAAAGGGATTCTAGAAAATCTTATCATTCTTCATTTGGTTGAATTTTATGTCATATTAAGAATGGATTAGATGTCATTGCATAAAAACCACAACAATTGTCATGGAAGGGAAGTTACTTTTGATATTACATTACCTCCTACGATCATTCTTCCATATGAAAATATGTATGAAATTATTGTAGGGATTACATCTAGTGTATGAGTCTTAATTACCAATCAAAAGGGTAGTTTATATAAAATTGTTGGGGTGAGAATATTTATTATTAATATGGACATTTTTTGGGATTTTCTGGATATCATCCCAAATGAGTTTCATAGTTTTCTCCCAAAATGTAAAGTTGAGTTCTCAATTGAACTTATACCTTATTATACACTAATTTCCATGAGTCCTTATAGAATGGCCACGATCGAGTTGTAGGAATTGAAAATGATACTCCATGAAAACCTTGATGAGGGATTATTTCATCCAAGTGTGTAACCATGTGGTTTAGAGGTTCATTATGTGAATATGAATGATAGGGAAATGTAACAATAAATTGATTATTGAGTGTTGAATAATATCAAAAGCAAGAACATGTATCATATTCCCCAAATTGATGAATTATTTGACCAACCACATAAAGATCATTACTTTTCCAAGATTGACATTCATTGTTGATATCATCAATTAGGGGTCAAGAAAAAAAGGATATATCAATTATGGCATTCTATTAAAGGTATGGGACCAATGAATATATATTTCTGCCTTTGTATATTACTAATTCCTTTACTATCGTCATGGTTTTAATGAATAGTGTTGTTATATATTACCATTATATGTTTGAGGCAGTTTTTATAGATGATATTCTAATGTATTCAAATAGAAAAGAAAAGAATAAATATAACATTATATTTGTAATAAAGAACCAAAGGATTGAGAATCTATATGAAAATTTACAAAGTGTGAATTTTGGCTGAAAATTGATTCATTTTTGGGTCACATATTCTCAAGAGATGGTATTGTAGTATATCCATTAATTATGGAGGCTATTGAATGCTGGCCTAGACCAGCCATAGTGACTGAGATCTATAAGTTTCCTTTTTTAGATAGATATTATTGATGTTTGTGAGGAATTTATCATTAATATCAAATCATCTAACCAATATACCTCAGAAAGGTGTAATGTTCCTCTAGACATTCAAATGTGAGGAAAATTTCAGGGAACCAATGAGAAGTTTAGTCAGAGAACATGTGCTTATATTTCCCTATATTAGAGAATGGTTTGTAATCTACTGCAACACATCCAATAGGGTATTGGTATGTGTTCTTATGTATAATAACATTGTTATATCCTATTATTCATGAAAGTTGAGGATTCATGAGCATAATTAATGAACTTGTGATTTTGAGTTAGCATTTGTAATTTTTGAATTAATGATATGGAAGCATTATCTTTATGGTGAAAAGGGTGAGGTATATACAGATCATAAAAGTTAGAAATGTATATTCACACAAAAGGAGTCAAACATGCACTAAAGAATATTTTTAGAGTTGATAAATTATGATGACTTCCCAATACATTACTATTATTTAAAATTGAACAAGATTGCTAATGCATTGAGTTGGTATGATCATGCTAGATTTTCCATGATGAGGACTACAAAAGATCAAATATTTCTGTATTTGAAAATTGTGGATCTAGAAATCCAAAAGGAATGGGAAAATCATATATTTATCTATTGAATTATCAACACTCTATCGAAGTGATAATTAAAGAGGCATAGAAGGGAGATGAAGAGCTACTAAAATAATGTAAGAAATCCTCCTGAGTTTCACCATGATTTGGAAGGAATGGTAAGAAGCTGGAATCGTGTATGTGTTCTTTCCATATCATATATAATGAAGGGTATGTTAGATGAAGCTCATAGTTCTTCATTATTTATTCATCCTAGATGTATGAATCTGTATAGGTACTTGAAATAATACTTTTGAGGGGGCAGAATGAAGATGGATATCACAATGTTTGTATTTCATTTCATGGAATGATATCAAGTTATGACTGAAAGAAAATAATCTATGGGGATGTAGCATTAGTTACCCTTACTAGTATGGAAATTTGAGAACATAACTACATTTTTTGTTTTTGGAATACCCAAACCCTCTAAAGCTTTTAATGATATATGGGTTGTAGTCGATCTTCTTACAAAGACAACACTTTTCATTGTTATCAGAGAATACTTTTTACGAGATTATCTTCCTAGGGTATTCAATAAAGAAGTCATAAGGTTTCATGGAGTGACGCATTCCATTGTATTATATTAAGATCCAATTCGTACATAAATTTTATGGATAATTATTATTCAAGAGCTTAATATATAATTGGGTTTCAACACTACATATCATCCTCTGACAGATCTTCAGTTTTTAAGAATGATTTAAACCCTATAAGAAATGTTGAGATCTTGTTCCTTATATTTCAATGGGGGTTAAGATCAACACATTACTCTAGTTGAATTTTTATGCAATAATAGATTTCACTCAAGAATTATTATGGATCCTTATGTATCACTTTATTGGATAAACTGTAGATATCAAATGTTCTATGATGAAGTAAAATAAAGAAATCTTTTATGACTTCAGATCGCTGAATAAATGGTCAATAATGTTAGATCGATATAGGATCATATTAATGCAGCTAAAAGTCATCATAGATGTTCTGCTACTAACTGTCAGTGCAATATAGAATTTTAAGCTGGTGTAATGTTTTTTCATTGAATATCACTATAGAATATAGTTATGAGATTCTGGATGTAATGGAATCTAATCTTTGGTTATATAAGTCCCTTTGATATTCTTGATCATATAGGGATGGTATCATATCTATTGGAACATCATCCAATTCACTCTCAATTACATGATGTGCTCTATGAATATCTCTTGAGGAAGTACATACCTGACAATTCACATTTAATAAAATCTGAAGATATACAACTGGACCAGGATCAATGTATCAAAGAAAAACTAGTTGAAATTCTTGACAGAATAGATAATTTTCTACAAAATAAGAAAACTCACATATTAAATGTTTTGTGGAGAGATAAATAGTTATAGGAAGATATAAGGGAACTTTAGGACATGATGATGCTGATTTTTCTTTATTTCTTACCCAAGTGATGAATTTTAATGGTGAAATTCATTCTAAGGGGGCAGAATGAAAAACACTGAGTTTTTGTGCACGTTTTTTTGAAAAAAAATAATATTTATTTGTGTCATGTAATGAATTAAATCAAAAAATCGTTTCACATGTCACAAAATCAACATATGTTACATGAAACACCAACTAGGCATATGTTACTTACAATGTAGACTTGGGGTATGATACATGCAACACCTACTTAGTGTATATCACATGCAACATAGTGTTTCTAAAAAATATCATTTTAATGACATATTTATATAAATGATAAAATTTTAAACTAGCCACTAATCCTTGTAATATGAATAGAAATAATTAATTTTCAAAAAAAATTATAATAGTTTTATATAAATAAAACATATTAATAATGAAATATATCATTTTCTTGCTAAAGTCCTTTTTTGTTTTAAAATAACATTTTCTCAAATAAGCCACATTTAATTATAAAATATATCATTGAAACATTTAGAAATTGAATTGGAAAAAATAAAAATCATTTCTTAATTAAGAATTTCAAAATTATCATAAGGTAATTTTTTCGGATTTCTGAGAAACAACATTTTTTGATGAATAATGACAGATAGTGACTTTTAGTTAAAAACTACCTTTTGATTAATTAATTATTAAAGTAAAATGATGGTATAATTTTTTAAGGTAAAATGAGATAAATATTACATCTATTGATACAATATAATTCACTAGAATAAATTTCACTTGGATGTTGAATGAAAAATATTAACAAACTTTTGAACATTTCTCTACATTAAAAATCCATTATTTCGTCCCATCTACGTGATTAGCATTAATCTTAATTTTTATTATTTTGTGATTTTAATTTAGATAAACCTAAAAAACAATTTAATTCTCTATAATATTTATATCCCAATAATATAAGATTAATTTTTGAAAAAATGATTACTGAAAGTGATTAAAATAAATCACATCGATTAAGGCCAATATAAGCTTAATTAGGGACTTAACCTTAAAATGTAGGGCCCAAATGACCTTTACACAAGTCCAAACCCCATTGGATGTCTATATTTCTACCTTAAACCTTCCATTAGTTTCTTTTTTTTTGGTTTCATATGACATTAATAGGTAAAACAAAGTGTAATCCTAACTTGTTTGAAAAATTCCATGCGAGTCCTTTTCATTCCCTATAAAAACCCACTACCTCTCCCACTACATCACACCTCTAAAATATATTATTTTCAGCCAATAACCACCATATAAACTTATGAACATCCCTATATGCCTAATATATTCCTCCCATTGACTATAAGAAAATCAAAGGAAGCCTTTTGGCACAATCCAAAAGGAGTTACCCGATTAAGAGGTAATGTCTTCTCTCAAGCCCTTTCTATTATTTTACTTCCACAGCCCCACCAAATTCTTTTTTCAATGATCATATAACAACACTAGTATAATAAATTTACTATGATTTTTTATTCTAATAATTCATCCTACTCATATATACACCTCCATCTAATGGACAACGAACATATTGTTTAGGAGTACAATGATCTACCACCTCACAAAACAATGACTATTAAATTTTCCTAACAACCTCTTATGGTGGCCATTATGATGGAAAATATATTAATATAGGTTATATATTATATTTATTATTTCATTATGCCACTTTATTATTTATTTCAATACATACCATCTTCATTGAATTTGGATTTAATAATATTTAGTTGTTTGAGGAAGTGTGGACTATCACCCCCTCAAAGCGATATGATTTGTTCACACAAAACACAAAATGTAGCAAGAATATATTTCATAAAATTATATGATATAATAATTCCAATAGAAAAATTATTTATTGATATACTTAGATATGTATACATATTTCATTTACATGCTTTCTTGAAATACGACAACAAAAATAGAAACATCGTTGATATGTTCATATGAAAAACCATCTCTCTGAATGGTGTATTGAATTTCATAATTCTATGTTATATAGATTATTATAATATAAATATAATTAATACACATGATATTTATATCATTTTTAAAATTCTAGAATCATGATATAAGTCTAAGGACCAAAGATATAACAAATTAAAACATATGCGATGAACAAAGTGAATAACAACTGAAGAGGAACATTAACATAGGATCATAAACAAGATTGTAATATAAGGTCATAATAAAAAATATAAACTATTAAATATTATTATATAGTTATATAAAATATTTATAAAAAATTATATTTATTATACATGTGGTTTGAATGTGTATGATGAGAGTCAAGATTATAGGTATGGGGATTCTGTCTCACTAATTATTTTTGTTAGATAAATGCTATGCTGAACACTAATTATTGTTGTATATTCTATAAAATGAACATTATTTTATTATTTTTATACTGATATTAAATATATGTGTATTAATGTATCCAATTTATTGACTTTATATCTTGGATATTATGTTTCAAAAGATACAAAATCGGTAAAAAAATGTTTTCTCACAAATTTCCTTCATTGAGACTCATATGTTGTTATCCGCCTAAACTCTTTTATGAGGGATATATAATTCCATGTAATATCATTAATATTCTTTTATTAATGAAATTTTATGAATCATTCAATCATCTTTTACTACATTAAGATTATGGTTCCATGTAACCAAGTGATAAGAGTTTATTGAAATGATATCATCGTTTTTTATAATTATTAATGATTGTACATATTTGATGAAATATTATTATCCATATCTCTTGAAAACACATCAGTTTCCTTCTATAATATTTACTAAAAATATCCTCATGTTTTAGAACAATTTTCCCCTTCGGGTACAAATATTATATTTTTATGTAAATTCTTATCATCTCTCTCTTCGGTCAGAAATTTATTGTATTCAAAATCCACGTTTTCAAAAATGATATAAAAAATGTATTCAAATGATCATTGGAGATCATTTTCAAAGAAATTTTTTTTTTCAAAATTTTATATTGTTTTCAAAAATATTTTTTTATGATTTAAAATATATTTTCAAATAAATTTTTTTAAAAAGGTATTATGTTATAAAAAACATTATTTTAAAGAAGAAATTATATTTTTCTCAAGATATGTTTTTAAAAGGTCGTTCAAAATTATGTCCCTCATACGATAACATAAATTAGTCTAACTATTTACTTTATAGGGAATTATTTAAATGTTTCCATTCATATTATTTATTAGAAAAGAATTTATATTAATTTGATGATGTTTATGGAATCTGTTTCACATTCTCAGGTTATATGATTTTGAAATCAAATTCACTTAACTGGTTTTGTTTATAGTGAAATTATTATAAAATATCTTTCTTTCCATAGGTTATGAAACGATTACATGATCACAATACCCATTTAATTTTATTGGTTATGGTGTGACTATTTATGATCTTTTGAATCATATATGTATGATTTCATTGAGAGACTATTTGGACTAATATCTCCTTACAATGCATAGGGTAAAAATTTATATCTGATGAGATAGAATAAGATGGTCTTGGAAATGAACATTGACAAATAGTATGGCCATGGGAGTCATCTAGGACTACCATGATGGAATGAGGGGTGAACTCATGATACCAAGATGGTCATGGGAGTGCACCATGAATTCCAAGATGGTATGGGGAGGGAACCTATACTACCATGATAGACCTTGAATCAATACCTTGGATACTATGGAAATCATATTATATGATTATGTGTCTACCAAATTTCCATGATTAAATCCTATGATATAATTTCATAGATTATGTTCATTTTTTTCTTATTATTCATGTATTATAAATTTCAAAGCATTATGTAATGATTCATGTATATGATCTTTGATGTGTTGGGTCAGATATTCTACTTTCGTGATCATATTCGCATTCCTCTATGCTCGTGATTATGCTTACATGTCTTCCTTTTTTACCATTAATATGCATTTGACCTCACCAATTTTTAGGTTTCTTTCCCTTTTTTATGAATATAAGTATTATATTATATATTTCTAAAAATAATTCTAGTCAAGAAGAATCAATTGGGAGATAATATATCTCATTTATATACATATGTTTTTGTTTTTATGTTTCCAAAGGCACTAGAATTGTATTGTCTTAAATGATCTTTTTGTGTAATGTTTTATGAATTCCAAAAAAGTTATGTAATGTGAATGTATTTCCAAACTGAGTTGTTATATGGATAGGTTCCTTATATAAGGTTTCACCATCTGCTACGTAGAATATTGTACTCGCATGATATATAATATATCACTTAGTTCCTCATTTATATTTTATTTGAAAATTGAAATTATATAGCTGATTCATGCATCTTATATGGAATGGTTTAGAATCCTCCTTTTTGAAATGTTTTCTAATACCCATGTGATTAGTGAGTAGAGTAATTTTACTTCATATAAAATAACATCTTATTTTCCCTCGGTAAAAAAAATTATAAGAAAATCCAAATCGAGGGTTTATTATTTCACTAAGAGGATCCATGATCATGTACGACTAATCAATATCTTGAATTTTTTTTTTCATAAATCACCTATGATAGTAATTTTCCTATATACAATTTTGAAACCTGAAAAATTAGTTCAATTCAGTTTTTCAAAATAATTCAAAAGGGTTCCAATGAATTAAGTGATAGAGTTCAGTTAATTAATTTTTTGGGTTGTCACACTTAATTGAGGGGGGAAGGTGGAGAGTTTTACCACTTAAATGGGGTGTTAAAAGGTGTTAGATGCTTGGGTGGCCGCTAGCTTAATTATCCTCCCAAGAGAGGTTTTTCTCAAGTGGGCCCCACCACTATAACCTCCCATGGGAGGTTCAGGTGTGGTGGCCCCCACCTCCAACCACCCCATGGAGGTTTCAACCACCAAAATAAAAATAAAGTTATCACTTTGTTTTTATTCAATTTAATTAAAAACCCACAAAATCTAACTTTCATTCTCGTTAGAACGCAACTATGTTGAAGGTCTCATTATGAAGTAATCGACGCTGTGAGTTCAATGGTGCCCTCAGATATGAATTCCGATAACCAGTTCAAAAGATATAAAATGCCGCCCGCACGTTTATTGAACACACCAGAAAAAAGTATGGAAAATTAATATCAGCCACCCTCGACCTGTGCAGGATGAGGTTAGGCTCTGCCTAGGTGAATCACGCCCCAATGAACCTAAAGGTACCCTCATATTTCCAATCCAAGTTACCATTTAAATGTTATGAATTTTACAATAAAATATTTTTCACTTAATTATTTTATTTCGGCCAAAAACTAAATTTATCTGGTGGCCCTTTCTAACCCAAGTTAGTATTTTCTTATTGAAAGCCTACCCACATGAGTTTAGCGAAGGTCTCAGATTTTTAATCTAAGTTACCATTTTTGACTTATGAGAATTTTAAAAATAAATTAACATTATTTAATTAATTTATTTACGGTTATTCCATATTCAGGTTTTCTCACAGGAGGCCCGCACCGACTAAACATATGTCACGCCTAGGGTAAAACTGCCAACCTAGGTGAAACAGTGGCCTTAGATTTCTAATCTGAGTAATAGTTTAAGAGTTATTCCACTTTTTTCTAGAAAACTGCATACGCGCATTAATTTAAGCTTAAAAAAACAT
The DNA here is from genome assembly GCA_963277665.1 of Viscum album. Taxonomy (NCBI): domain Eukaryota; kingdom Viridiplantae; phylum Streptophyta; class Magnoliopsida; order Santalales; family Viscaceae; genus Viscum; species Viscum album. The sequence goes on along the minus strand of OY728143.1, from coordinate 458,114,720 downwards.
CGAAGGATCATTCCGGGCACTCCGAGCCTCAGAATCACGCGCTGTTAGAAACTGTAGACTCGTAAAATTCCCATGTATTTATGAAAAAACATTCCATGGAATTTCTAGGTATATAAATTCTCCCCACCTCAGGGATTTACGTTTCCGTAAGCTACAACTCGAACTGTGGAAACAAAAGGGGTACTGAGCACGCATATGAGCCTCCCGCTTCCATGTTCTCTCTTGGAGGTTCTTGTGCTGTTAGAGAACCCGCACCAAAGGTATCGAACATCCACATAGGATCCTCTCCTATCGATCCTCAATCTCTACTGGAACCTCCATAAAAGTCTCCCCATCATCGATGTCCAGCTCTCCATGGTCAATGATGTGGGATGGGTCGTGCACATATCACCTCAGCTGAGATACATGGATGACATCGTGCACCCGATGCAACTGAGGTGGAAGAGCCAGACGAAAATCCATCTCGCCTACTGTGATGAGGACATGGAAAGGTCCAATGAATTGCGGAGATAACATGCCTCCTCGGCCAAATCTCTATAGACCTCGTCGAGGTGATACTCGTAGGAAGACATGGTCGCCATCCTCGAACTCAATAGGTCTCTGTATATTGTCAGCATACGACTTCTTCCTGCTCTGTGCAGTCTTCATCCGCTCCTGGATGATCTGCACCTTCTCTATGGTAGCACGTACCATCTCTGGTCCCACTAGTGCTGACTCACCTAGGTCTGTCCAGCACAGTGGCGATCTTCAAGATCGACCATAAAAGGCCTCAAAAGGTACATCCCTATGGTGGAGTGATAGCTTTTGTTATTGGAAAACTCTCCCAATGGTAGGTGGTCCATTCAGCTATGACCAATGTTGAGGAAACAAGCTCGCAACATGTCCTTGAGGGTCTGAATGGTCCGTTCTGTCTGACCATCCATCAGAGGAAGGAAGGCGGTGCTCAAACAAAGCTGTGTCCCAAAAGCTTCCTGCAACCCCTTCCATATCCAGGAAGTAAATCATGTATTAGGATCAGAGACAATAGAATAAGGTACTCCATGTAGCCACACAATATCCCACATGTATAGGCATCCCAACCTCTCTACTGAACCTTGTTCTTTGATCGATATGAAGTGGGATGACTTGGTCAGTTGATCGACGATAACCCAAATCGAGTCGCGACTCCTCGATTTATGTGTGAGACCCATCACGAAGTCCATGGATATCCCATACAACTTCCACTCCTTTAAATGCAGAAACAAGCATGCTGGTACCAGGTGCTCCGCCATCACTTGCTGACAAGTGAGAAACAAACTCCTCTTCTGCCTTCTTCATACCTAACCACCAATTCTATCGTCGAAGGTTCTGGTACATCTTCACCACTCTTGGATGTACTGCTATAGGGGAAGTGTGGTACTCCCTAGACCTTCCTCCTGATGTTCAACCGGTACTCGGGTATGTCCTCTGAAGAGGATGATGTTCTCCCCACCTTCAGAAAATCCATCTGGTTCCTGACCTATAGATATCTGAGCACGTCGCGTCTCACAATCAGTGTCTCTACACTGTGCCCCCCTGACTCGCTGAAGAAGTGGAGGTGTGACTGTAAGAGAATGAAGATAGGATGCTCCATCCCAATCAACAAAGGATATTTGTATAGAATCCAGCTGCTCTGTTGCCTATTTCAGCAGATACAGGCCAAACCTCTTGCTGAGTGCATATACTACCATGTTCCCCTTCCCAGGAGTATAGACTATCTCAAATTCAACTTCTGCAGCCACAAGGGTGAGGTTGGCTGACTCACAAGTGATTGGCTGAACCCTCCTTTGTATGAGTTCATCCTGTTCTTCTGAAGTTTCCTTTTTCACCGACCATGGAAAACCCCCATCCCAACATTGTAGATAAACTACAACCTCTGTGCTTAATATAGTTAATCTGAGTGTGAACTGTGGATGTAAAGTCTAAACCCAAACTAACGTCGTAAGGCCTCAAGGATGCCTCCAAGAGGTTCCAACCAAAACTCTTGCCACATGGGTCATATCACACTGTTGGTGTAAGTGTGATTATCGTGTCTCCTCCTAATGGTATCTCCAGACGTGAGGGTCAAGTCAATGGTTTAACTGGAAACTCTAGGTCCTGGACAAGATTCATGGTAGGAATGAATGATTATTACCTATTTCTATTGATACGATAGGTAGTAGTAGACATATACCATTCCTAGAATCATTCCTAGAGCCCTTGGGATGCATTCCTTGACCGTATAAAACAACTCTCTTCCCCAGTCCTCCAGCTCCCTGAGTGTGGATGGGTCCACAAAAATGTGTTGTTGTAAAATGTTGAAAAGTAATCCACCACATGCTGCTCTCCTAGATCTGCTTACATGTCTTCTGCCTAGTAGATTCATATTTCCCTATCACATCCTCTTCCTGAAACATTTTACAAACCCGAGTCTCTGAGACTGGCGTCAGTTCCCTATTTTCCCTCTACAAACATTCACCGGTTGTATATGTTATGAAAAATAACATTCAACCAAAAAGGTTCCCTATAGAAACCTAGCATATGTAGGAATGCATAGAGTAATAGTGGTGGCTCTAATGTCCTTTAAACACACCTCACTCAAATTTTTGTGCCTTGAAGCACAGATCACATCGTATTCATCGAGTACCAGGAATATTCGGTACACCTCGATGAATACTCATCTACCGACATGTCGTCCTTCCGAAATTGAAGAAGCTGAAGGGAACTACCAGCCACCTCTTCAAGCCGGTCCACAGCCTCCTGTGATTTAGGATCGCCTTGGAACATGAGGGGTATCTGATGCTGAAACACATGTAAGGCAATAATCCTACAAGTTTCCTCTACCGGTACCGCCGGTTGTGTCTGCTGACCAACGAGCAGTGATATTGATGGTACACTGTCCGAAGGTACCATCTCAGAAAACGGTCCTCGTACCGAAAATCTCATCACTATGTGGACCATCCTCATGGTCACTCACGGAAGAAACTAGAAACTAAGATCAACATCTACTCTACTAGTTTCACAACTAGGAAGAAAACTCTAGTAATTGCCTCCATCCAGTCCTCTACTACCTGGGAATCTGACTCGCCTTGAATCCTCAGAGGCCTCTACTGCTGGAACTCAGGAAACGCACTCAGTCAGTGTGCACCGTCCCCCAATGTGGCTGGTGGCATCTATAGCCAAACGGGTGGTGGTGCTGCTGGTACACCACCCGAAGGTGCCAATATAGTAAGAGGGCCCTGCACCAGAGCCTTGTTGCTCGGTAGGCCGTCATCGAGTACTATCTTGAAAACCCTAACTAGTTGTTTGCATGGAGGCATTATGATAAGAAACAGGTGCACCACGGGAAAAAGTATATACCTAGTGAGTAGACCTGGATGATCTGACGTAAAGAAGTCTCTTAAGGACATGGATGCATTCAATGTTTTTGTGAACTATGTTGGAAATCAGTAGTCAGGGTCCTGGTGTATGGATACATCGGCCGCCGCACCAACACTGGACTCCCTAAACTGAAAATCACACTCAGTACCCTTAACACTATTTATTCACATAAAATAAAGATAAGAGTCATATGTACTGTGGTAGAACTAACTCCACTGGTACCAATTTTTCAAGACCCATCCTCAGGACCTTTGCCATGACTACCCCAAGCCCGCCTTCCAAAGGCCAGGGTCTAGTGACTAGCCCCAAAGACGTAAATCCCTAATATGGGAAGGAATTTCCTTTATGAAAAGTAGTCACACATAATCAGAGTACACAATTGGAAGCAAAACACTAGGTAAATATGAATACAAAGGTAGTGTTGAAAGTAAGTGGGCCAGTATACAAACCCAATTGAACAAAAATAACAAGTACTTGTAAAAAGAGAAAACAGCTCCTGGATCGTCCACTGGGGAATCCTACATGAGGGGTAGGTATAGATCTCCAACAACTCTTCCTTGAGGAACTTCCCATCTAGTCTAGCTCCTAGCATCCTCTCGTCCGTCACCCTCAGCCTCGATCACTGCTGACCGTTGTCTACATAGAACACAACAAGGTGTGGGCGAAGCCCGTGCAGAGGTGACTATAACAATACTCAGCAGGGGAGCCCGAGACCCCTACAGGTCTCCCAGAATCCACTAAGTATGAACCATAGTAGTAAGATATAATCACGAAGTATCAACCATCCCTACTTAGGTATATTCCCATACATATATCCAAGTTATCAGTCAAAAAACAACTCCAACTATTGAGACCAACCACATTCCATTCCACAAGTGTAGAAACACTCCACAATGAAAGTACAACACAAGGTGTATCCCATAGGTACAAATCACAATAGAAAGCCACATGGGCTTCACCACAACACATCCACAAAGAAACATACTTGAAGAGAAACCCACCCTTACTTAGGTATATTTCCATACAAATACCTAAGTCGTCAAGAGTACACATCTCATACATGAGGTAAACACAAAGGTAATGACTCAGCTCACACCTGGTATACACTACATAAAAGAGAGTAAGTGATGATTAGTTGTAGCCACTAAATCATATTTGATTGTCAAACGACAGATATCTGTAGAAACATAAAACAGAAGTCTGTTGAAGTTGTCAATCCTACGTGGGATCTCCATAAAAAAGTCATCATTGTCGAACCCACGGAGGATCCAGGTCGAGTCTCATAACTATCAAACCCATGGAGGATCGAGGTCTAGTCTCATCACTATCAAACCCACAGAGGATCCAGGTCCAGTCTCATCTCTATCGAACCCACAGAGGATCCAGGTCCTGTCTCGTCACTGTCGATCCCACAGAGGATCCAGGTCTAGTTTTCTCACTGTCGAACCCACAGAGGATCCAGGTCCAGTACGCTCGATTCCAGGAGGGTCTGCTTCTCGAGCCAAATGTCGATACACCAACTACCACGAATTCTTAAGTTTATGTATCTCGTAGTTCTATCTCATCATAAGGAACTGAATGTGACTGATGGTGTGTCAATCGGATGCCCCGTCTGTGAGTTATTGGATTTTCCATTCCAGGGGCCCGGTTAGTTTTCAGGTTCAAACTAACCCGGTTGTACCTCAAATGTGTCCAAACCTCAAGTGGGGTATGCCAAAGGAATTGTATTGATCTAAGCCTTCCGTCGCGGCATATTGTTCATTGTTTAGACACCAGTAGCCCAAAATGCTGGCTAAAATGTGTCATCGGGCCATAGATGGTCTGGGTATGGTCTAACCTAGTTGGCCCTACACGACCCGACCCGGTCCCAACCGGGGTCTAACTCGGTCCGTGGGTCTCACTCGGTCCGTGGGTCTGACAAGGTTCAAGGGGGTGGCCCCGCTCGAGTGGTCGGCCCGAATCGAGTTGTCAGCCCGACCTGAGTGGTCGGCCCGACCCGAGTGGTTGGCCCAACCCGAGTGGGTGGCCCATCCCAAAGGCGGCCCGACCCGAAGTGTAGCCCAGCCCAAAGGTGTGGCCCAGCCCTGCGGCTGGCCATTTGGCCTAGCCCGGCTCGCCGTGTGGCCTGGCCTGGATGCCCCAGTGGCCCGGATGCCCGAGTGGCCTGGTGGCTGGCCATGTAGCCTAGCCGGACATGCTATGGGGGGGGGGGGTGCCATGCCCACCCTTTGTTCATAACGACCGACGCATGGCGTTAGCCCCTGTAACCACGAGTCATGAAGGGTCTCACCTATGTAGCGCGCACCGGCGGATGGCCTAGCCGTCTACCCATGGATCCTCCACAACAGCATAACGATACCGAGGTTTTTCTACCCTCCGCGTGGCTTGATGGTGCCACTCTCATTGTCCAACCACCGTAGCCCTCCTGGCCGCGATTCTTCCTTCTGGCACAGTGCGATGACACCGCGCCTCTCTGGCAATGTCATGGCCCGCCTGGCAGCAACTTGGTTCTCTATACGGCACAGTGGTGCCACGCCCTTGTGGCGACCCAGTAGCCTTGCGCCTTCAACTTCTTCACGGTTTTCCTTCATCATCAACAAATAATAACAACCAATGGGGGATGGGTCGGGCCATATTCGTGCGGTCTGAGCCCTCCTCGTCATGGCGATAACATTTGGAATACCAAAATACAAAAATTTGAACGACAATGAATGGAGGATTATAATCATATTTAAAATAACTCAAATCCCCCTACCTCGATCATCTATGATCATTGACGGAGTCTCAGAAAAAAAAGGCGGGCGTCGATTCGTCATTCGCCGCGTTCGTCACACACTCCCAATTACCAAGCTTGTGAGTTAGAAAGTGTTCAGAGGAGACGAGGTCGAGAATGATGTCATCATTATTCATGGTCTAAACCTTCTATATTGGTATGGTAGAAGATGAAATATTTCATTCTTCGGTGAAGAGGGGCGTTCTCATTGGAAGAATGGAGTTCTCCAAGAGTTGGAGCCAGTTTGTGATTGGTAATATAGATATATGTTTGGGAATATACCTAAGTAGTGATGGTTGATACTTCATGATTGTATCTTACTACTCTGGTTTATCCTTAGTGGACTCTGGGAGACCTTTGGGGGTCTCAGGGTCCCCTACTGAGTATTTTTATACTCACCCCTGCATGGGCTTCGCCCGCCCCTTGTTGTGTTCTGTGAAAACGATGGTCAACAATGATCGAAAGTGAGGGTAATGGATTGGAGGATACTCGAAGCTAGACTAGGCGGGACATAACTCAGGGATGAGTTGTTTGAGATCTGTACCTACCCTTCAGGTAGGATTCCCTGGTGGACGATCCAGGAGTTGTTTTCCCTTTTTACTTGTACTTGTTTTTGTTGTTCAGTTGGGTTTGTATACTGGGCCACTTACTTTCAGCACTACCTTTGTATTCAGTTTTACATATTGTCTTTCTTCCAGTTTTGTACTCTGATTATGTGTGACTACTTTTTAAAAAGGAAATGCCTTCCCAGATTAGGGATTTACGCCTTTTGTGCTAGTCACCAGCCCCTGGCCAATGGAAGGCGGGCTTGGGTTAGTCACGGCACGGGTCCCAAGGACGGGTCGTGACAAACTAATCCTTTTCTAAACACATCAAAATAATTCATTCAATTATCAATATAAAACAACTCAGTATCATTCCTTAGTGGAATAAAAATTGATGTAAATATCTTATTGAAATCATTTTTTAATATTATATTAAAACATTTATCACTATGAGATGATTTGAAATGATTTCAACAAGTGGGGTAAGGAATGCATGTAATGGATTTAATATTTTTTCTCTAATCATGAATTCATTTCAATAAAATCAAATGTCCCTTATAAATTAGTTAAAAACCATGAAGTGTTATTTTTAAAACATAATAGAAATATCATTATAATTAATCCTATAAAAAAATAACAAAATATAACAATCATTGATCAAATTGATTTATAAAAATAGGGATTATGTCAATGAGAACATTAACACACTCCTCTACCAATACCGAGTGAAATCATGACATGGACATTTAGAATAAACAATGGGAATTAGGTATTATTAATGAAATCCACATTAAAAAAAATGTTTCAAATGGGAGAATTAACATGTCTTTAATTTAGTCCATTTAACACTGGGCACTTAGATATAGCCAAAAAATACATCTATGAAGAAATAATGGATGTTTTTGAAATTTTATTCTAATATATAGTCTATTATAGATATTGAAAAAAGGTATTTCATTTTCACATGATTTATTAATATAAAGTATATAAAAACTATTTAACATTTTGGTACTCTCACTTGGTGAGTTTATTTTATTCATAACATCTATGTTTTCTTATATTCATGGACACAATAGGGAATATACATCACCACTATGAGTCAAAAATTGTTCAAATTAATTTGGAATTAGAAATTTATGATTTTTTTAAAATACATCAATTATAGTTGTTTTTAACATTATTTGAGTTTTTCTAATAGGTGTGGAATAATTTTAATTGTTTATTTTATGAATACATTCCATTATAGAGTATCATTATGTCTCTAACTCTTTTTAAAATACACATGACAATTTATATATAAAGGTCAATGAATTTATACTCAAATTTAATTTATAATTTTAATAAATAATTCTCGAAAAGTTTTCATCACCCTTTATGTACATATATATCATTTTAGGTAGAAGTAGTATCAATTTCTGCAAGTCTTTCAGAATAATCAAGGAAAAAAAATTATGTTTGTATTACATAATCCATTCTAATATATTATACATAAGGAAATGTTTCAATTTAATCAAATATGAATAAAATTTTAAATTCATCAATGAGATCATTATGTACATAATTCTTACAATTTAAAAAAATTCATAGATTGTTTATTTACATTTTTCATGGTTATATCAAATATCAAATTTTAAATTGGATTTATAATTTCATTCAATAGATCATTTCCCTCATGTGAATATGGTTATAAAAATATTAGTGTATGAATTCAGAATATCCTAATATAGGGCTATCATGGTATTATTTAGAAATAAATTCATAAACTCCCATGATATAGCATAATGGTTATCCCTTGTGTCTTCTTAAGGAGGTAGCATTATCATCATTATAGTTTCTTTAAATTATTTTTTCCTGTTGTGAAGGAAAAAAGTAATCATGAAATGTAGTGTTGAAATCTAGATAAATAAAACATTGAATATAAATAAAATAAATGTAAGAAAATAAAAGAAATGAATTCTTTAGAAAACAACCCCGTATTTTGTTGACTCACAAGTATAATAAAAATCATTGATTTATTGAAGGAATTAAAAATCTATAATCATCCCAATTAAATGCTATATTGATGTGTCAACTCATACACCTCTCTCTTCCTAAATGGTTAAAACCAATACAAAGAATATCTACTTGTACATGTTCTCATATCACATAATATAATAAGAGTAACAAAAAATATAAATTTCTGAAAGGATATATCTCAATATGATGTGATACAAATGAGATAAACTATTAACAAAATCACATTAAACAAATTCTTCTTTTATGACTAATACAGAATAGAAAAATGAATAAGTGAAGAAAAGCATAATATATATAGTGTGAGTGAATATTTTTTTAACTTCTGACATCACTATAACTACCAACAAAGGTAAACTAAGTGGATAATGATCAACATAATATTTCAACTCTACAAAGCTTCATGGTTCACATTCTTATACTAAACTAGTCACTTAGTCGCTCGTTGATGAAGGTTGATGTTTTTTGCGGAAGAAAAATAAAACAAAAATATTTAAAAAATACAAAGGATGATAAATAATTGGGCTATTCAGAAGAATAATTGGGAATATATTTATTTATAATTATGAAGAACCTATATAAATATAACATAGTAAAACTAAAAAAAAAATTAATAATCTGAATAATCCACAATGCAAAATACCGATTTGTTCATCACCATCATAATGTAAAAATCATAGTAACTGTAGATATTACATATATTGAGAAATCATTCCAATTTTTTCTCCAAGATAATTATGAATTATTTATTATTAAAAAACCCCTCTATAAAAAATCACACTTTATCATTTGATTTTCATTAACTCACTACAAACTCATATTTCTTAAGAAACACCCCATGTGTTCATGTCATTAGCTCAACAAATTTACTACATGGGTATACTTGCCAAAACCATTCACTCAAATTTTCTTCTACACCATGAATTGAATTTTATTTACATCACACTTGTATTAAATAAAAAAAAATCCACCTTACATTGATTTTTTTCATAAATAAATCATTCTTCATAAAATTAAATTTAGAGCACCAATAGTGAAGATTGTTTAATGTGTAATCTTCCATGATGTACCTCTATTTAGATATTTATAATCATTATGTTGGTAATATTAATCTTTATGTGATCATGATAAACAAGGTGGTACATGGTATAACTCATAGTTGATCGTGACATATCACTTTATCAATGATTGATACCTTTGCACATGTAATTTATGCTTTGTTATCAACTTTCAGTTGTATTTGTGATGAAAGAGTTTACCATTCCATAGATCTCTTAAACATGGTATACCCTGGACATATCCATTTTAATTTATACATAACCTTGTATGATTTAGAAATATAATGGTGGTATCTTTACATGGGTAGGCCTATACAATTACCAATCCAATAAACCATGGGTTATACTGTTACATGAGTTCATGTTAACCTTATATAGTGCATATCATACCCTTATATAGCTTCTTAAAATTATTCTTTCCCTTTATATAGAAAGATTGATATGTGGGGGAACCCTTACATGATACTTCAGAATTACCCTTATCTAGGTGCTTATGCAATACAACACAACTACTACCCAACATAGAGATTTATATGAATTAAAAATTAAAACCAAATATTAAAAATAGATTAAACATTGAATTAAAAAAATAAAATGGGTCCCAATAAATTATATTAGAATTTAAAATAAAGGGCTTCCAATATTATCAATTCCAAAATTTGAACTTATTTTATACATTCTTTAAAAAGATATTTCATATAAAATTTGATGAAAATAAAAAATATTTATAAGGCCATAAAATGATTAAAATTTACTGAAAATAAACTTAAATATCTAACCACCTAAATTATATTTTAAAATAAAAATTCAAGTGATTAATATTTTTCCCATATAATGAATATAATTATAAATATATACATTAAAATATTATTTCAAAATGAAATGATATTTAAATTTCAGAGAAAATATGTGGCTGACATGTTTAAAATTCATTTCATATCAAATTCATCCAAAAGTAATGAATTAATTGTCGTTTATAATTCAACTCATCAAATTTAGCGGAAGACAATTCATCTAAAAATGAATGGAATTCCATACAAACAAAAGAGTTGATTTCAATAAAATATTACCTCATATAATCTTTCTAGTATTTTAATATGATTTATTTACCAAAATGGTGTTCTAGGAAAACTTATTGTTTTAGATTTATATAGTGATTGAATTTTAGAATTTTTTAAATTTTTATACAAAAAATAAATTCAAATATTTAATGTTGTTTAAAACATAACTTTTTTTTTTCAGGTGGAAAAAAATCACAAAATTAGAACACTGATAAATTAAACACAATCGATGCTGGAGTGAGACTAATATTTAAATTGAATATTATTGGACATAATAACCATATTTTTCATCAATAATAAAAAATCCCCAAGGACTCTTGTTTTATTTAATAGACTACTTATGTAAAAAATATTATGAGCTCAAAATCCAATCAAATGGTTAAAAAACAAAAATAATTATAAAGCCTACCTTCATAATTATTCCACATGCATTAATTTTTAAGAATTAATGGTAAATTATTTCACTAGATCAATTGCATGGGGAAAAATAAATTATTAACCACATCAATTAGAAAAATGGTTATCAGATTCAAGAGAAACTCACAATAACTGAAAATGAAAATAAATTCTTGAAATCTTATGTTCTATATGAAATACATTTTCTGATAATAAAATAATCACACCCCCAACACTTAAAACTAAATAATGTCCACAAGTTTTAATCTAGATACAATAGAACATTTCAAAAAATATATTGAAAAATATTTCAAATATATAGAAAAACAATATGATTAAGGGGATAAAAAAAATCAAACATCTTATTTTCCGCTCATGAAATATAGCGGAAAACATTAAATAATGAAAAAAAATACTATCAAGATATAATTTCATTGTTTCAAAATATATATGATATTTCCAATTATTTTAAAATCTAAAACATTATTTGTGAATGTATTTTAAAAAATAGCAAAAAACTAGATGGTAATGACATTGATTAAGCATATAATTTTATCAAAAAGAGAGTGTGAAGTGATTTTTTTATTAATTTAATTTTATCATAAAAACTAATATATCAAATAAATTTTCTACCCTTAAATTCCTGAATATATAATGAAATGGGTTTTATAAATAATTTAAATGAGTAAATAAATGTTAAATAATTAATATAATTAGTCACATAGTATTAAAAGCTATATTAACTAAATTTCTATTGGAATCAATAATATACATCTTTCATTGAGAAAATTCTCTAACTTACTAATAAAACATGGGCATAATAAATCAATTATTTAACTTTAAAGGAAAATATAATAAGATTTATAGTTTAAGGGAGAATTATTCGGATATTATCAAGCATTAAGTTTCTTTTAAAAATATAAAATTGTTACATATATTCTGTTATAATTATTCTATCTAGGTAAAAACTCATATGATTCATCCATTTAATGAACTAATGTAAGGAATTTAGACAAGATAGTTTTCATCTATTGTTTTTTTGAAATAGAAGACATCAAATTTTATGAATGCTCAAAAAAATGAAATTTTAATATATAAATTCATTATTTAAATTTGGTATCATAACTTAACTACTCACATTCAAGAAAAATTTTATAATGGGTTTTAGTATGCTAAAAAATAATTAGATAATAGTTCCAAATGATTTTCAAAAAAAAAATATGAATGAATTTTCAATAATTAGGTAAATCAATATTAATAATGAAAATGATAAAATTCTAAGATGAACGCACTGGGAAAATGGTTAGAATCTCAATAATATTCAATAAAAAGATAATAATAATGTATATAATGTTGAATTAAACGTACCCATCCACCCATACATGATTTACCAGATGTAATGTGAATCAAAAATTATAAAATTTTCTTGGTATAATGATTAAACAAGGATAATTTTTATATATATTGAAAATCATTTGAATATTTACATTTTTAACATTCTTTTTTAGGTTTCAATTAATTATATATATATAAAACATCAAAACATATAGAAATTTACTAAGGCTATTTAAATTGAAAAAAATCATGAAAACATGATAATATCATGATAACCCCAAAGACATTATATATTTAAACTATCAACACATATAAAACTCATATTAATCCCCCAAATAATTTTGTATATATAATTTTCTTTAAAACCCACCATAAAATCTTATTTTATTGTGTTTGTATACACATTTTTTCTTGATATCTACATAACTTTGTTTTCTTTTTTGTCCTCTAATACAATAAAAAAGATTTTCCTCACCTTCAATTCTAAATATATTTCATCATTAATGAGAATTTTGGGTGATTAGAAAGGATGAGGGTCATTTGACTCATTTATACTATCTAACCCAATATAAATAAAAAAAAATCCTTAACCATTACAAGGATAAATTTAGCATTGTAAACAAATTCATTGAAATGAGATAAGATAAACCATAACATGGGATTTCCACTTTTAAAATGTATACCTTAATTGGGGTCTAAATTTCAACCCCATAAGTATCTTCACTAGTCATTTTTCATACAAATATGAGATATCTATTAGTACCTCAACACGTATTAATTTATTTTCCACTAGACAAACAAGGAGAGACAATAAATTAGTTTTTTTATTTAAACTGAAAAAAATAATCAACATCAGACTCAAAAAAATAATAATAAAATAGTAATATGACAACATATATTAAATTTTAATGTCCCTATAATTTATTTGAGTTTGTCTACTTCATTATGAAATAATGATCTTATTGTTGTTTTGAAGGATGGAGAGAGATACACAGCCACCTATTGTCTCTCCTCAAAGCACTCCACCTGAGTGGCGCCACGTTTTTGGAAAATAGAGGGTCACTCTACATTACCCTACCTACTAGAACATGTAAAAACATTAAAAAAATTAGGATATATTGAATGAAAAAATTGAATATATATATATATATTAATTATTTTAAACAATGAATATAATATTCTAATTCAAGATAAAGAATCTCATTCAAATCCTCCAATAAATTCTCAATGTATTCATAATGCATTTCGAGTCTCACATCTATAGAAAACTTATCATAAAAATTGATAACTCTTGTAAGAATAATTATTTTTTTGTGTTGGTTTTTTAGATATTATATAGATTACTTTTGTATTTAGAAACTGAGACAATTTAATTTATTAAGGAACATTGATTCCAATATAAATGTTTGAAATATTTTAAATATATTAAAATTAGTACACATGATGTTTTCCTAAAAATGTTTAATAATACTAGAACTGGGTAATGGATCAAAAATATGAAAGCACAATTTAGTTTAAAGCATAATTTTTCCCTAATATCAACATAACATTTTTTTGTGTTGGGTGTTTGTGAAAATTTTTTCACAGGCACATAATTAATAAAATGAATTAATGAATTGATTAATTTTATTGAGTGATGTCATGACTAGTTTTTACAATATATATATGGTTATAGTTATGTCTCAGTGTTGGATAATAAAACATCTATTCATAGAGTATTGTTAGAAAGCATATGTGGAAGGCACTAGTAGATTAGATCATGATCAAGGATCGTTGCACCATTGGAGTTTGTGGATTTAACAAATTATGGAAACATGTGACAATTATTTTCTAGTGATTGATCTATACTATAAATAGGATGTGATGTTATTATTTCTATCCAATTAATTAATCCTAGTTTAATAAAGATCTACTCTACAAAAAAATCATTCCTGCATCAATGAGATATTTAAAATGATGGATTAATATTATTGTTTGTCTATATATCCCTCTATATTCATATATTCAACACCAATGGATTGATTACAAAAAAACAATGGCCACGGTTCATTCCCCACATCTTGTGGAGTATTTTCCCTTTAATATTTCTTAATGTGTTCATCATTGGTAATTCCTTTTCCTAATGGATTGATGATGAAATTATATTTTAACATGGCACAATCACTCTTTAGTGCATCATATCAATTCTGCAGGTATATATTGGGATGGAGTATTTGATTTTTTTTTAACTACAAATGATGGTGGATTATTTGAAGAGGAATGAGATAGGAACATACTAAGACTTCCATTATCATAAAGGATACGTGGCGGTGGATCATGGTGGTGATGGATCAGCTTGACATACTTTTTTACTATTATATCGAGGAACAAAATTTTCTAAGTGGACTACATTGAGGTCGGGTGACCTGTGATCTATGGATTCCATAAATAATTGATTCCATATTTACATGGTGGATGAAGAAGAGGGAGAACTATAGGGTATTGTAAATACAATGTTGCATGATGTATGATCAGGTGCCACATGCCAGGTAGAACCCCCTATGAGATGTTTGGATTAACAAACAGAGTTAAATTTCACATTCCATGTGACATGTGCTCGGTGAATATGCATGTATATAGGAGGATAAATGGGTACGATTAGGTCAAGTACACATACATGTCTAGGTGTACATGGTCATGGATAGGTTCACACGGGTTGTTCACATTGGCATGAAAGGTGTTAAATGGGCACAAGAAGATTAAAATGGAAAGGTACCAAACGATCTCTAGCAGTAGATAGATTTATATTGGGTTCAAATTATTAATCAATTATGGATGGTTTTTTATTATTTTCAATGATAATTCTATTATATTTCATTTTTTAAAATAAATTTAAAATGTGGAGTTGAAATAGAATAAAATTGAATTATTTTGTTATAAACATCAATGGTGGTATTAATTTTTATAATCTCAATATTTGAAATCAATATTTGAATTTATTCTCACGTTCTTACATTACAAAAAATAGTTGACCAGCTAAGTCCACCCCCATCATAATTTAGAAATTCCACATAGCCAAATCAGGGGATTGGCATTACATGTAATCACATATGAGGTAAAGCCTACACTAGTGGCACACTGGTGAATTAGACCACTACACAGGGGTCCCGGGAGATCAAATATATAGGTTTTTAAAATTTGGCTGAAGCTTGAGAGCATGACCACATAGGGAGACTCTATACAACAGGGGAGTAGAGAATCACTAGGTCAAGATAATCCTTGATGGTGAGAGGGAGTCCTCTGACTCCAACGTGACTGCATTTCAGGGTTCTTGTTAGGTTTTATTATTTAAAAACTCTCCCATTCTCCAGGTATTTTGATGTTGGGATACTATTTTTAAATTTTGTCACTCATACTCTCTATTCTCACTAAAAAACAAGGGTGTTTCTAACTCCACATGAATTTGTAGCACACTGACATCTTATTAATCACCATATATTATTTAAAATGTTGAGAACCACCATTTCTACCCCTTAGAATTTTATATCAAAACCACTAACCACTGATGGGTAATTCTAACACCATGGATTGTATCTTATTCCTCAAATGAACTCAATGAATAATTTTTCAACGTAACCTCTCACCACATTAATCATTTTAGGGGTTTAGTATCTCCCACAAACCACTATAAACTACTGCATCACCCACACCACCATGTATTTAGGTTCACTGTGTGAGAAGACACTTCCTTCAATGAATTAGTTCACATAGTTCTGGCATTGATTTTTTACATGCCCAAAAAAGATACATCCAAGATTATTATATGTAATTTTACGACCCTGTTGATCTCAAGTATGTCCACCTCATTCAGAACCTCATTTATTATGGGAGCTGTGAAAGAGGAGGAGGCTGAGGACCCCCTCATTTTTTGTTAACAAAATATGCACCACTTTAATATATATGTATTAGATACCCAATTCTGGGAACCCAAAGTGACGGAAATGTTGATTATTATTTGTATCATTTCTTATGATTATTGTATTTTTAATTTTTTATTTTATATATTAAATTTATTTTTATTTTAAATTATGATTAGTTTCATTTTTATAAATTCTAAATCATTCATTTTTTAAATAGGTGTAACTCCCCCACCCATATTATCTTATTGATAAGTTATTATTCTAGTTATTTTATTACTTTTTATTTACATAATTAATTACTAGCTATTTAATATATATTATTATTTCATTTATTCTTATTCTATTTTTATTATTATACTTTTATAATTATTTATTTTTTTTCTCTCTCTTATCATCCTCCAATCTTCCATTTTTATTTTATTCATTTTATTCCTTTATTATTTTCATTCATCTCATTTATTATTATTATCTTCTTTCTCAATCCACAAAGTGATATCTTAATATTGATAATGGGAGTCTTAATCGATTCTTTTCATGGGGGAGGTGTAGGTTTTCTTTGAATTATTTCTTAAATTTTACTGTAATTTTTCGTCTGAAATGACTAGAATGTATTGTTGTGGTTAATTTTTTCCATTCCATGAAACTCAATATATTAATATTAATTTTCCTAATCTCATTTCCCTCTCTAATATGGTTATCTCTTTAGATAATAGAGTCGAACAAATCAATAGAGGAAAACCCATCAATTGAGCTGGGTCCTAGAATATGGTACACCACACACTATGTTGTTTCACCAAGCTTGATTACATAAGGAGGTTGAATTGGGATTTCTCACGACATTAGTTTTTTCACAATTAATAAATAAAAGGATTTTAATTTATCATGGGATTTCATGGTTGAATTATCAAACTAAATTCAAAAAAATAATGGAAAATAATGAATAAAACCACATCCAAACACAATACCAAGATCTTTCTTTCTAATTTCATTATAATTATAATTTAATGATATATTAGATTATATTATCCTAATTCTTTTCATTTCATTATTTTAGAATGTAATAATAAAAACCCATACATATTTTTATTTCTATCATAAAATAATAATAACATCTAAAACACGTAGACTTTGGTGAATTGGAAAAAGTGAATTAAAAATATAAGAGTCTCCTCAAATAAGATGTCTTGATCCAGCCGCTATGTTGTACTTGGAAAATAATTTTTTTTATATTCCCTAAAATAGGTGTGTGCCAAAACTAGTGTCATTTTCTTGTAGCTAGTATTTAGTTTAGATATATTTTCAATTTCCTCAATAGATAGTTTATAATTATATAATAAATTAAAGAGAAATTATTATTTTATGATGTATCCAAACATTTATTACTCAGCAAGGAACAACCACTCTATGGGTTCCAGAACCCATCATTTCATGAACATGGACTAAAAAGATAATGTATTCTTATTTTCAAGGGAGATTAGGGAATCCTAACTATAAATCACCACAGAGGATAAATTCAATGACGTAATTCATGATATTAATTATACAATCAAACAAATACTGATTGAAAGGATACACATTGAGTTAACTGATTCCAGATAGTACTTCTTAAAATTTGATCCAGTAATGTTTGAGACACCAGTAGTGTCAAATAATTTTATCTAGGTAATTTTGAGTAAATAGCCACTAATTTTTTAGGATATTGTGGATAGACACAAACTCAAATATGAAAATAAACATTTTAAAGAGATTGTGGATTACATGTTAAGAGAAATGGAATAGATAATTTCATGTTTTCAATCATTTTAGAAACCCCAAAGCTGAACTATAGGGAAATGTTGAAGAACCATTGGTATTACATGAATTTTTTAGTACATCTATGAAGTTGAGGCCATGATCGATGAGTATCCACATACCAGGTATTTTAAGAAAAAAATTTAAGGATAACCATGATAAGCTATAATGGGTCCATGATGATGAAGAGTTACATAATTAGAATGTTTTTTGAGATCAACAATATAAGGAAGGATTATGGAATGAAAATGAGGAATACCTAGATATCCATGGTATATAAAAAGTAAAAGATATTGGTTCCATTTCATGTCACTCTATCTATAGAAGAAGATACCACCCATGTGGTTGAATTTCATGAAATGATGGAGGAGCCCGACTACCTAACTCAAATTCCCCCCATCCAACACCAAGAGGCACTAACCGATAAAAAATACACTAAAACTAAAACAATTTATGGAGTTGAACTTATCTCACACTATATTTCATTTGAATTTATTCAATCAAAATTGAGTATAAAATCCCAATTCATTGAATTTTAATATTTGTGCAATATTTTCTATGACTGATTTGAATATTTGGAAATAATTCATACACCTATTGAAGAACAAATGGACCTCCATAAAATTGATGAAAATATATTTTAGGATGCCCAAGATAATTTCCTGGGGGCTGAGCCTTCGATAATAAGGTTAGAGGATGATTTTTATGAAACGAATAATTTTTATGACTATTAAAATATAAATATTATTCATGAAAAAATACATGTTTAACAAAAATTTGAACATTAAATTAATGTTATCAATGTTAAGATACCACTAGAAAATGACGAGGAAGTTGCATAGGTAAAAACCAATAATGAGGATAATCCATATTTCATCCTATAATCAACATGAAAGCAATAATTAATTGTGAATGGGGAGGATCATGTATACTCTATTCATGGTTCATTACTCAAAAAAATATGAGGTTTATTTTGGGAAAATTCACATATGGTAATTCATATTTATGAATCTCCATTAACAAACAGAAATTTGATAATAGATGGTACTTCCCTATGGAGGCTATAAAAAATTAGAACCCACTTGGGGGATCATACCAAGGCATATCACATTTTCATTACTTTTATGACCTTAAATGTCATTTTTTTTAATTATTTTATCATACATCCTAGTCCCTCTTATATTTTTGAGCCATATGATGTGGTCCTAAAGCTTAATTGGGTAATTTTTTTAATAGGTTCAAGATTGAACAAGGCATCCACAAGCAGTGGAGTAAGGGGACTAAGCATCATGTTAAAGAGAGATAACTATTAATTTTTATCTTTTAAAATCTCTAACTTTTTTTCAAAATGATTGATTTGAGGTTTAAAATGGAAAATATCATAACAATGATGGAATTACTCTTTCCTCAACATATCTAGGGGAAATTAGTTTCCTGGGAATTTGATGATTCCATGTTCTATATTTCAATGATAATAGGATTGAATGAGTAAAATTGTGAATTTTATGAATAATGTGAATAATTAATATTAAAAATAGGACTATGGAATTAATATAATTGGGTTATTGATGGAAAATAAATTTCCCTAAAATTATTCACACATTGAATTACTGAATTTTATGTGGATCTATTTTTAATTATTCTTTATTCATTAAATAATTACCCTTATCATATATCCCATTCCAAAGTGGATTTCTAAACCAATTACATTTTATTTTATCTTAAGTGTATTTCATGAATAATCTTGGGACATGAAACCTGCTAAAATGTACATTTGATCTTATTGAATCAATTCTTATGAAATAACACATTTAAAATTACTGAGGAATATTTTGAAAATCACATATCCTTATAATAAACCCTTTACATAAAAACATGTCTAAAATCATAGAAATTGTTAATGAACATATTAGGCATGAGCCATGTTTCATGTAATTTTTATCCTTTCCTACCCCTCTGTAATTAATGTATATTTTAATGTTGGACAGTTAGGGTGAAGGGAGTCATGATGGAAGGGATGAAATATATTATATGGAAGAATTGTGGGTGCTCTACATATATTTTTGAATAATTAATTGTTCATTGAAAATTTTATTTTACCCTCCCATGAAAATAGAATAAGAAACAAAGAACCAAATAAATGAGAAAATATATTTTTTTATTCTTGAAATAAAAAACCATTACTAGACATATTATTTTTAGCATATGTGGTGAGATAGTGGATAAAAGATTAATTCTGTGAATAACATTCTAAAAATAAATAAAAGAATTATATCTTAAAAAAAGGACCATAAAAGTATAAAATAATAATCATGAGGGAACACAATCATGTGTTATGATTTATTTGATTATGAAATGTACATTGAGTTTTTGTAGAAGTGGGTGTTGTTACATTTTAGTTGGGATATTTTCATTACACTTTTACTTTTAATATCATGATTTATAATTTAATATATAAAACTCCTCCTTAATCCATAAATTTTAAATATCTATTCTTACCATCATTAATCCTTAAAATATATTTGGAACAAAAATGAAATGAACTCATGATTTTATGTGTCTTTTTTCATTATAAAGTTAATAAAGTACTTAATTTAGAATCCCACGGATAAGTTAATTCTCTGATGACATGATAATAACTCCACAAGATTTTTATCATGAGATATGATAGAAAAAATTCAATAAATGTAAATCATGAAATGGAAAGTATAATAATATTTAATTAAATATCATGAAAAATTAATAGAATATGTCTCATCTTTATTGAAAGGGATATACTAAAATACATCAATTTTTTATTTTGTTCAAAATTGAGATATTTAATTCCTATTTATGTGAATTCATAAATTTAGATTTTAAATTGATAATAATTTAATAACATTACTTTAGTATTTGAATAATGATAAAATTGGTTCCCTCTAAATTTCATGTTGATATTTTATTCTAGATGAAAAACATGGTTTATGTATATGGGGTCTTTTCATGACTCATATTTGGTGAATATTTAAAAAAATTTATTTATTTATTTTAATTTTTTCAATGATAATTCCATTAAATTTATATGTTTTATTAAAAAGTAAGAAATCGGATATTTGGATATGTAATTTAATGAAAATGAATTTTCATTATGAAATTCATGTGTGGTATTTATTTTAATAATATATTAGTTTCAATATAATATTTGAATGGATTATCATGTGGGTACTTTATTAAAAATAGGTTCCATGCCTACATAGAATCCTTGACCATACTAAATCATTCGAGATAGACATCTCAAGTGGTTGGCCACCCATGAAATGATACAATCTAGCCAACCAAGGCCATAAGGGTAGGGGGAATCTGCCATATGCATAGGGTCTCATAGTGATTAAATTCTCGAGTGCTCATAGATTAGTCAAATGATAAGCATGACGATACATGGCAAAAATCCATAGGATGGTGGGAGGAGAGTTTAATTGGGACGAGGCAACCCATGGAAGAATGAATGAGTCCTATGTCTCCCACATGAATTCATTATGGGGTGGGAGCCATGTATTGTTATTTAGACTCACACGCATTCATTAGGAATTTCATTATGGACACTTATTTTTAAATGTTACTATTCCTCCACTCACATCCTTTTATGAAACATGGGTGTCAGTGACTCCTCTTGACTTATTTATCTCTATCACCTTCTTCCTCACCGACCACATATGGAATGTTTGAGAACTAACATTTCCACACCTATAAGATCATGTTCACAACATGACCCCATACTGAGTCATTCCACCACCTTGAATCACATCCTAGGCCTCATATGAACTCCAGGAAGAATTTTTCAAAGATAAATATGAACACTTTAGTGGCATGATATATTATGAAGCTCCACCAAGCCACTTCCACCTACTACACCTCTAACAAAACTATAAAGTCATACACACCATGTGGGAGGTTTTTTCTTCCATGAATTATATCCACAATGTTCCCCTCTTGGATTTATTACATCCCAAAATAAGATACAAATGATATAATTGAATATAATTTGAAGACCCCATGGATATCATGGATGCCAAATACTTTCAAATTATACTATATTGGGGGATCATTAAAGCGGTATGATGTCAAGGACCCCCTCCATTGATGTCTATAATCGAAGGCACCACTACCTAGTAGATGGATTCAACAGCCACTGTAACGACCAAAAATATTTTTAATGACAATTCCTATTGATCTATTTAAATGTCTTATTATGTAAAATGGTTATATAACATATGAACTTCTTTGGTTTTATGATTTTGGATTTAAATATTTTGTTAATAATTGTTACCATTGGCAATATATTCATGGAGTAGTGATCACATGATTAGTATAAATATAGTGCCTTAACAAATACAATTAACTCAAACAAAGGAAGCGTTGGCCTCATCCAGTATAATTTTTCCATAATAAGCCCATTTGTCGGAGCTCGGAAATGTGGTGGCATCACTGTGCTTTTTTCTTAACCAAGATGAAGCTGATCTTCATCATGTTATGCTCGAACGGAACCGCCTATGGGAGAAGTGGATGTCGATAGAGATTACCACCCAAGAGATATTATCTGAGCCACCCCAAAAGTCTGTCACCATCACACACCTTACCCTTAGGTAATATACGGGTTTTATAAGGGGTTATGTAACAAGACCGTAACCCTATGATTATGTTCATTATTTTTGTATATAATGATGAATATACATTCATTTTATTATTGTTACTTTGTAAATTGATTCTAAAGCACCAATATTATTTTTAGTTAATATTCAATTTAGAAATATGTTTTTATAAATTAAAGGATTATTGAATTAAATGATATTTCAATAAAATATTATTACTAATTTATATTTTATTAAATATAAATGATCGTATAATTTTTATGAATACACTTGTAATTTTTATTACGGTTTGAAAGCTATTTTTTAATAACCCATGAATCTTTGGTAAATGTCTGTTATTATTTTAAAAGTAAAAATTCACATATATCAAAAATTATTCAGAAAAAATGAATATTATTTTTCAAACCATGATGTCAAATATATCTAATGGTGAATTTTTCATAATTTTTTTATACAGTCAAATTTTTGGGTAATAATTTAACACCGTTTAAATATATAATCTGCCTTATGACATAATAATGACCCAGTAGTGATGTATTAAAATACAATAAATGAGATTTTGGGCTAATAAATGTTTTCCAATAAAATAATTTTATTTTACGTTTGTTTGATTTATTTTAGAAATCCTTACTGGACCCTCCAAGACTTATAATATATTTTGTCATTATAAAATGATTTCTTTGAGAGTGTGACTCACCTCTATATAAGAAAGTATAATATTTTAAAAATTTAGTACATAGTACTTATAAAATAGTTTTTTCAAATTCCATTTGGAAAAAACCATGGGCCAAAACCATGGGTTGGTTTTTGTTTTTGATTAATTTAATGTGTGGTATCCAAAACCTAAATAATAAAGAATTCCATCAATTTTTCGATATAAACCCACCCAAGCTCCCACTTACTCTTCAAACAATGTGTTTGGATGTCAAAAAAAAAATTGCCTCTGCTCTCTATAATCCTCCCAAGGTTCCCCATGCTCCCATTAAGCCTCTCTTAAGCCTCTCTTAATACTCTTTCATGCCTTTGGGATAACACTTCCAAGTAAGGGATTCCTTCCTTTCTTATTTATGTCCATGTTTTCTGATATTTTTATGCCCTTTTATTTTCAATTAAAAATGTTGGGGTATGATTTTTTTAATCCCATATTCTACCAATATAATTTTTTAATGATGATAGACCCCTTTCTCTCTCATTAATGCCTACCATGTACACCTCTTACCATGCTGAATTTCTATAATGGATTTCTTCTTTTCTCATTTTTGTCCAAATATTTTTATATTGTTATACCATTTTATAATCAATTAAAAATGTTGGGGTGTGATTTCTCACCTACCCCATAATTCCCTCCTTATTTTTTAATTATTAGAGACCTCATTCTCTCTCATTAATTCCGTCCATGATCATCTGTTACCTTGTAGAAATTTCGTAAGGGATTTTTCTCTCCTCATTTACATTAAAGCAATTATTATTTTTTATGAATAAAAATTACATTAAATATGTTGAAAATTTTACATATAAGTTCCCCTTACTGTCCATTTCATGTATATATTATGAGACACCCCTTCCCCACTCATTAACCATTTTTATAAATTCTTATGTCACATAGTTATGCTGCCGAAATTGCACCATGTTTTTCCAATCCAATGTCATTGTGTAGTGAATACCATGCCCATTTTTCTATCAATTTTATTCACCTTTATAAAAATTTACTTTTTGATTATAGAGTTTCATGTATTATTTCCACATTCCTTTATTGTGTAATAGATTATCATTTTATGAATCTACGTTACATGATCCATGTGACACACTTATGCATGGAAGGAAATGATTAAGAAGGGTGCACCCAAATAGATCTCAAATGCAATGGCTAAAGATTAGTATTAGTATAAGTCAATTTAAATGAGGTTTTACTCATAATAATTCAATTGAAATGAGGCTTTACTCATACTCCAGGTTCAATGTACCTTGGTTCATTCTAATACCATGTTAAATGTTGCTTCCACATTTACTTGTTATGATAATAATGCAATATCATTCCTTCAAGTTCATGATTCTCTTATACTCCATTGATATGAAAATTTCTTAACATTAACTATATATTTCATTTAATTCCTTGTTTACTCCCTTACTGGACTTTATATCTCACATTTTTCTTATGCATGTCCTCTGGTTATCCCTTGCAATGCTATGTACGAAGTATTGATGTGGTAACATAAAATAAGTTTTCAATAATAATGTTGTGTTTCATGTTTTATGTTTTTAAGTAATTCTCCAAAGCCTTGATGACACTGTACCTCTCAATATTCTGTTTTGTATCAAGTGATGAATTTATTTAATAAATTATGTTTATGTTTGGAATAAAGATTAGAGTTGTTATAGTTTGTATCTGATGATAGGTTTTATTTATTTTTGGGATTATGATTATAAGACCCTCATAAAATCCTTATGGATAAGACATTTAATATTAAAAAATATCACTAAATTTTGGTGATTATTTAGTAAGTGGTTTATCAATAAAATACATCATTTTCTGGAAATGAACACGTAGAGGAGGCTCTGGCACAGATGTATCCTTTGGGTAAAACCAAACAACACCACTTTGAGCAAGACTCGAATGTGAACTGGTGCACAAAAATTAGTATTACTGCACTCATGGTTATGACAATCCCAAGGGATATGCTTTGGAAAATTTTCAAGCGTAGTATGAACAATTGTTAAGGGAATTCAAAAAATTTCCCCTAATAATATATATATGGAAGTAGATCATTCATAACATAGATCGATGCTTATAAATTCATAAGTTGAGGAAATAAAAGTAATTTATAATTTATCTGTTTTTTTCTTTGTATTACCATTTATGTGTTACCCCTAACTTTTCTTTTATTCCAGCCAATGGATGGTTACAGGAGTACTCGAGCTAAAAAATGATGTGAACATCAATGTGATGATTATTCTAATGAGATGCCCAATCTAATGGGAGTGGGAGTTGTGAACCTTTTCATAATAATCTCTCAGTTAGCTCATGTTTTTAATAGAAACATAGGTCAAGAGTAACATTCAACCCCCCCCCCCCCCCAAGAAAGAACATGTTGTAATAAAGAGATTCATTAGACAAAGGTCTCCTACTTTTAATGGATCATCTGATCCCTCAATCGTAGAACATTCGATCTCCTCAACTGAAAATATCTTCTCCATCCTTCAATTTTTTGAACAATATAAGGTACTTCTATATGCTTATCATATAGAGGGTTAATCTGGTCAATGGTGGACATTGAAAAAAAATACTAAGCATGAGGAGGATATTGAGACATTGGAATTGAAGGATTTCTGGAAAATGTTTTTTGAAAAATATTTTCATCGCACCCTATGACTTAAGATCGAAAGGGTCTTCCTTGACCTCAATAAAAAAGATGATGAATCTATTAGAGAATACAAGGAAAACATTAAAATGATTTCAAGATATTCCTTTAGCTTTGTCGTTACCCCCGAATGCAAGGTTGATCGCTTCTTTCATGGTCTAAAACCTAGGTTATGGAAATACCTAGAAATCTGTGACTTTGAGAGCTATGAAGAATTTTTTTGATGTGCCCTCAAAGTTGAAATGGAGATTAGAGATTCTCATGGGGTATCATGATGATAAGAAGCGTAATGTGCACTTCAATTCTAGCGGTCTGATGGATAAATCTAATGTTTCTAAGAAAATATTACACCCTGCTTGCCAATGGTGTGGAAGGAATCACCCCAAAAATTTCATGAAGGGGACGAGGAAATTCTTTAGGTGTGGAAAAGAAGGGAACCTGGAAACTAACTACCGACAAGTGAAACATACAGCTACAACAGAGGAGAGGAATGCCCCATTCAACCCTAAATGCGTTGTTCATTACTTCAACTCCAAGGAACTAGGGCACATTGCAATCTAGTGCTGTAATCCATGTGTTTTCAGAGGCAACCAACAACCTCCAAGGAATAAGGGGAAATATTTACCCATTACTAACACTAAATTGAACCTCTAAAATAAAGTGGTGACATGTACAATAGTTATTCATTAAATAATAGTGAACATACTTTTTGATTCTGGTACTATGAATTCTTTTATATCCTTAATGTTTAGTAGAACAATCCCAAAACCACCACAAGTTATGGTAGTAAATATGTAAATGAGAATGTAAAATGGAGAAATCATTGAATCCCATGAAAATAACTCCTCCCCTATCATAATTTTTGGATTGAACTTCCCAGTGAACCTCATCATACTACATTTGGTGTAATTTGAAGCAATTCTCAGCATGTATTTCCTTTCCTTATATAGGGCCAACATAAATTGTCGAGAGAGGGAAATCACTCTTTATATGGTAAATCGACCCCCCCGATTCTGTACATGTTCAATGAGGAGAGTGAATCTTCTTTATAACTATCATCTTAAGCATGGATATTACTTCCCTATGAGCACATGTATTTTTATCAGATAATTGAGTCTAAGGAATCGATCATCCTTGACAACATGCTTATTGTGAGGGAATTTTCTAAAGTGTTTCTTGAGGAATTTTCGGGTCTTCCTCCTAGAATAGATGTTTAATTCACAATTGATCTTATACCTAGGGAATTGATATTATCCAAGAGTCCATATTGAATGGATATTTTGGTGCTTGAGGAGCTAAAGAAATAACTATAAGAGAATCTTGATAAAGGTTTCATATTCCCAAGTGCTTCACCGTTGGGTGCATTAGTCCTCTTCATCATGAATAATAATGGGTCAATGGACCTTTTACTTGATTTTCATGTGGTCAAAAAAATCATGATGTAGAAATACTTTCCTCTTTCACAAATTGATGACTTGTTCGATCTGTTATGTAGAGCACAATACTTGTTCAAGGAGGTTTTTTGGTCGGGATATTATAAAGTGAGAGTGAAGAAGGAGGAAATCACCAATACTGCTTTTCGTACAAGATACAGACACTATGAATTCATATTAATTCCATTTATACTCACTAATTACCCATCACTCTCTTTGGACTTGATGAATAGAGTCTTTATAGATTCCATCGAAAAATTTCTGGTAGTCTTTATAGAGGATATTCTAACATACTCCAACCCCAAGGAGGAGCATGAGAGGAATCTAAGCACTATAATAGAGACCTTTCGAAATGATAATCTCTGTGAAAAGTATATATGGTGTTAGTTCTTCAAAAAGGAGGTCTCATTCTTGGTTCATATCATCACAAGAAATGAGATATTTGTGGATCCATCCAAGATAGTAGCAATTGAGTAATGGCTGATTCCAACAACATTAATGAATATTCATAGCTTCCTAGGTTAAGATGGATACTAACGCTAATTTTTGATAAATGTCTCAAGATTTCCCAACACTCTTACCAAGCTATTGTAGAAGGGAGTAATGTTTTCATAGAGTGATGAATGAAAAGACATATTCATGGAGTTGAAAATGAGGATTATCAATGCACCCATGCTCACAATACCTATAAATGTAGAACTTTTTGTGATATTTAGTGATTATTAGAAGAAGGGACATGTAACACCCCAAGCTTCCACAATATGCTTCTCTTTTAATAATACAGTATCATGTGTTGTACGCAACTTCGACTTCTGACACCCGCCACAACCAAACAAACTAGCCGTTATGAATAGTAATACCCACTTTTTGAAATTTTAGAAATATTATCGTTCAAAATAGACTTCATTTTTTTATTTGGAATATTAAAATTATCTTAGGGTGAATTTTTGGTACTTTCCAGATAACTTTCATATTTTGGTGAATAGTGAAAATTACTAAATTTTCATTAAAAACAACATTTTTAATCGAAATAATTAATAGGGATAGATTATGAATTTGAGTGATTTTAAAGTATATTTAGAATATATTTTTACCATTTAATATAGTTTTGGTCATTGGAAATAATTTCACATTTAAACTAGACATAAGGAAGTGCCAATCTTTTGATAGTTATTATTTCTTAAAAACACGCTTTCTATTTTGACAACAGGAATTAATTTTAAATTAATTTATACCACATCTATGTTTTGAATTTAGAAAAATGGATTCCATATTTTGAATCAGTAGGTCCAAATTGTGGAGAAAGGTAACTTTTATTTTTAGTCATTTTGAATAATTACTTCGGTAAATATTTTATTTACCATGGTTAAAGGGTAAATCTGGTAAATAAGGGTAAAAAAATAATATAATAATAATAATAAATTACCCTAAAACATGTTATAACCCTATCGGTTGATAAAATTCCGACCATGGGCATCTTGTGGTAGATTTTGGGACCCCATTGATCCACTTGTAAGTGATAATGAAACTTTATATTAATTAAGTTTAAGTAAATACAAAATTGACATAAGCATGTATCTTTTAGAAATACAATTTTTACATAGGGTTATATATGTTATATTTTCAACTATAAATATTAATTATAATATTAAAAAAAATTATACATAATGGTATATTATTTATAATTTTTAGACTTTAATAATTAAATTTATTAATGGCATAATAATGATGCTGTATTTTCCTTATTAATGAAAGAATCAAATAATTAGTATTATAAATGTTAAAATTAATGTAATTTAAAAGTTTTTATGACATCCAAAAATTTTATTGGTAAATATGACATGTTAGTATTACTTATATTAATTTGGTTCGAATTAATAAATTTTTTACAACTTTAACAGAAATCAATTATTAAATAGTGTCAAAATTGACATAAAGGAGTTTTTAAAACAAATATTATATTAATAATTGATATTCTATTCCTAAAAATCTAAGTATTGACTATAGGACTTAAATAATTATAGGATTATTATTAATGGACCACTTGGGGGTCTCATGAATTTTTATAGTAAGTTTTTTAACTATATAATACAAAAGTCCCAAGAGACATGGTAAATGTCAAACTATTTAACTAAGAGTTAAATCAAAATGATAAAGATAATATAGTGACCCAAACCTATCTAAAACCTATTGGTTGAGTGGTTTTCTACCTATCCCCATATTAAATTTTAAATAATCCACATTGGAGCCATTAGAAACTGAATATGAATTTATTATAAAATAATATTTCTAGCTTTTCCTAAGGTGCCCCTCACCCCTCTTATAAAAGGGCACATCCCCTTCCCTCTAATTCACACCTTCAAAGCCTTTTGGCTCGGACAAACCCTACCCAAATATTTTCTCCACTTCCCTCAATTCAACCTAGAGGCCTTATTTTGATCAGAAAGACAACCTAAGGGGCCCTTTTTATCAAGTCCAACGGAAGAACCCGAAGAAGAGGTAGTGATTTCACCACTCTCTTTCAAGTTCCTTTCATCTTAAACTTCTTCATTATTTGTTATTTACATTATAAAATAATAACTCCAGTATATTATATATACTATGATGTTATTATAAATATGGTACAACCATATTCAGTATTTTATCCATCCTTTGAATGACATGTCACCATACGTGTGTACGTACGACCTACCATCTCCACATCGTGGTGTAATTGTTATTCAAAACATAATTATTTTGATGGGTATGATAATGATGTGTAATTAATGTAAATAATAAACATAACATGATAATTATTCTTTATATATAATATACCATCAAATTATATATTATTTTAATATCAAAAGAAATATATTGTCGCTTGTGCGTACGTATGGACTACCGTCTCCACTAACGCGTTGAGATTCATTCCCCATCATATACATGCAAGTAGAATTCTCATTTGATGATTAAAAATAATGTTTAAGGACTTGATATCATTCTGTATATGAATAATATACAACATTTGGATAACAAACACGACTTATGTAACAAAACATATAAAAGAAAATGAGTAAGTGAACCCCCAAAACGACGATAATACTAAAAATTATTATCAAAATAATATTAAAAGATCATATATGATATAATATTTATGTATATGATTATTTTGTTATTTAATAACAATGATTTAACTATTATACATGAGGATAACCTACCCTCGACCAAGGAAAAGTACACGGTAATGGTTTATTTCACAATCTCTTCATTATCTGAGGTTGTTTATACGTAATTATCTACTAGGACCTCTTTATCATCCACATCCTCGTTTCTTAAAAATGTATTTCAAAACATTCTTAATATTTTATAGACTATGTTTTGAAGTCATTTATACCCTTTTTTGACTTTTTATAAGATGTTTATTAATGAATCTTTCCATCATTTTCCAAATAAGGTCCTTTTAAACCTTTTCGAAAAAATTACGGTAAGAATGTATTTTTAAACTTATACGGCAGGTGTGGCTGTTTTCCATCGTTATAAAATCTTCAAAGCTTCCCTTACAATCTTATAAGAATATTTTAAATTATATGTTTTATTTTATAATTATGTGACTTTTAAATTATTAAAAAAAAGAGATATTTCTATCAAATAGTTTTGATTTCATCTCTGTCAACATCATTTGATGGATTTTAAGTTTATTTGAAGTTGATTTATTATGATACAAAACATCCATATTGTATTTAAGGTTTTTTGATATGTTCGATTGTGGATGTGTTATTTTTATATCATTCATCATTTATAGAGAAATTATAGACATTTCGTATGCTAGTTTTAATACGAATGATTATGTTATGTTTAAACCCGTTCATAAAAGAAATGCATTGGACATAATAAGTGACGAGTGGAGCCCACTATAGCTCCTTGATGCATCGGTAGGTCTCATGAGACAAACTAGTGTCTTGGCACATGGCCCTGACAAAATCGTATTTGTAGTCTTGGCATAAGGTCTTGACTATGTGGTTATGATAATCTGGCATTATGAATTCCATCATTATGAAAGTGGTTATTGATATTGCATGTTATTATTAAACTAGTATAATATCCATGTGAATAAGTAAATGGAATTATTTCATTTTATCTTTTCCATATTATGGTGAAGTTCAAGTTTAAAAGGATTTTCTTTTAGTTATACATTTCCTTAAATATTTATGCTTATTTATCAATGTTTTCGCTATATTGTTATCTTTACTAAGAATCTGAGCTCACCCATTTCAATGTTTTATGTTTCCCAGGATGTGAAAAATTATTTAATGAATGAATTTTTGGGATAGTATGAGGGGATATGAAGATAAGATGTTGTTGTAGGTTTTTTTATTTTATTATGTAATGGAAGACTTATAAATATATATAGTGTTTCCAATTTTACTAAAATAATCGGTCTTTTGAGACATGATCTATTTTGATCATGCCAATATTATGTAAT
This sequence comes from Viscum album, assembly GCA_963277665.1. Lineage (NCBI taxonomy): Eukaryota > Viridiplantae > Streptophyta > Magnoliopsida > Santalales > Viscaceae > Viscum > Viscum album. The sequence continues at coordinate 458,082,589 of OY728143.1, read as the reverse complement.
AAAGAAATAGCCCTGGGTAACTGGGGTCAGGGTGTTACAGTTGGTATCATAGGAAGTTTAGTAGAAACCATAGAAGCTAGATTTAGATTAACTCTGATTAGAGAACATAGCCCTAAGACATATTTTGAGGATTATTATAGAAGAACATCCTAGGATATTGTTATTGTAGTGATTTTGTGAGTTTTACGAGCAATACATCCTTGTCTGGATATGAGCGGGTAGAGGTGGCTCTGGCACAGATGTACCTAGGGGTAAAACCTAAAAACACAGCTTTGAGCTAGACTCTAATAGGAACTGGTGCACATCAATGAGACTTGCTGCACTCATGGTTATGAAAATCCCGGGGGATATGATTAGGATAATTATAATTTTCTTTACAAACCATTATGAAGGGTTTATGAGTATATACTTCCACAAAGAAAACATTTTTATGATTATGAATTGTATCCATAAACTGCTAAATTTATGTTTGGATTTATGTATTGTGATTCATAAACTAATCTAGCGTATGCCATTGTTTAGAAATGGCACATAGTGGAAGAAATGGAAATTATATCAATGCACGCACTCCATATAGGGATTTCCCTCCTGCTCAAGACAATTATAGTGGAGCTAGTGATGCAACTGGTGCTGATCATCTAATCACCATATGAGGACAACTCACTCAGGATATGAATAATAACCTTACCCATATGGAACACCTTGATCCGAAATGTGGAGGATCAATGTTAGATCCCTTCATGAGGAAACAACCAACAACATTCAATGGAAGTACAAATCACTTAGTAGGTGAGCAGTGGGTAAATTCGTTAGAGAAAATATTCCACACCTTGGGGTGTAGCGAAAGGGAAAAAATTGTCACGACAGTTTACCGCCTCACTGGAGATGTTGATCAATGGTGGTAATTGATTCAAAACATTAAGGAAGATGATGAAGTATCAAATATGTAATGGAGGGAGTTTAAAGATATTTTATTAGAAAAATACATTCCTCATGACCATCAAGCAGATACAGAAAGAAAATTTTTGAGTCTAAGGCAAAAGGAGGATGAGAATGTCGCAATGTATGAGGCTAACTTTACAAGGTTAGAGAGGAATATGCAGATTATATATGTAACCCATGAAGTAAGATTGATCGTTTCTTTGATGGGTTGAAACCATTTCTTCATCGAGCATTAGTCTCACAAACCTACTCATCGTATGAAGACATTGTCTCATGTGCTATCAAGACACAAAAGGAATTATCTGAGTCTTACGACTTTAAAGCAATGCAAGAGAAGAAGAGATCTACTGATCGCTCTGGAAATGGAAATAATGGGAAGAAGGGAAAAGTTGATTATCCATCCTGTAGTAAATTTGGGAAGAAACTCCATGGTACTTGCTTGAAAGGAATGAGAGTCTGTTAGAAATGTGGTGAAAAAGGCCAGCAAGATTATGATTACAAGGGAAAGAAAGTTGCTGTCAATGAGGAATTCTATAATTGTAGAGAAATGGGGAATTATGCAAATTAATTCCCTAAGCAAGAGGGGTACTTACCTTAGAAAAGTCCAAGGGATCAAGTCCAAGCTTATTCTATCACTACTGTTGAGGTAGATGCTCTGAAAGACATGGTGACAGGTAATTTAATGGTTTACCCAAGTTTAGAAAATGCTTTATTTGATTCTGGATCATCGCATTATTTCATATATTCCTAGTTTTCTAAGAAAATTAGATATTTCCAATTTGATTTAACAAGGGAGTTGTCTGCTAATACTCCTAAGGGAAGTATCATTGCTACAATGTTCTGTGAATCAGTTATCATTAGAGCATATAAATGTTCTTTATCTGCTGATCTCATCGTCATACCTATGATTGAGTATGATATAATCCACATTATGGATTGTATTTCAGACCTTGATGCAAATATTTACTGTAAGAAGAAATAGGTTACGATTTTTGATGATCATGATAAGGGACTCATTATCATTAAAGCAGAATCATAACCACCTGAATCTTATCTTGATCCACCCCCAGTAGCTCAACTAAATTCAATTATCAGGGAGGAAGAGAATGAAATAACTATGGGTGAGGAAAGGAATGTTCAAATAGAGGATGTACCTATTGTGAAAGAATATATAGATGTGTTTCTGGAAGATTTACCTAGACATCCTCTAGAACGAGAAATTGAGTTTTCCAGTGATTTAATTCTGGGTTCAAGGACCATATCGAAGACCCATTATAGAATAAACACTTTATAATTAGTTGATCTAAAGAAAAAACTTGAGTAATTGAGTAATAAGGGATTTATTCTCCCTAGTGTTTCTCTATGGGGATCCCCTGTCCTTTTTGTTATGAAGAAAGATGGATATATGAGGTTATGTATCAACTACAGTGAAATAAATTCTATAACAATAAAGAACAAGTATCCCCTACCTCTAATTGATGATTTATTTGACCAAAAACATGGAGATCAATACTTTTCAATGATTTACCTTCAATCTGGATACCATCAGTTGTGGGTGAAGAAGGAGGACATTCTGAAGATAGCATTTCGAACCCGATATGGGCATTACGCATTTACAGTAATTCCTTTTGGATTGACTAATGCACCGTCTTTATTCATGGATCTAATGAAATGGTTTTTAAGGAATATCTCTATGGTTTTTTAGTGGAATTTATTGATTATATCTTGGTATATTCAAAAGGATATGAAGATCATGGAAATCAATTGTGCATTATCCTAAAGACTCTTAGAAGACATGAATTATATGGGAAGCTTAGCAAGTGTGAATTATGGCTTCAGGAGATCATTTTTCTTGGACATATTGTCTTTAAGGATGGAATATCTGTTGATCCTTCTAAGGACAAGGCAATCCAAGAATGGCCAGCACCGACAAGTATAACTGAGGTACACAGTTTTATTAGTTTAGTAGGTTATTATCAGCATTTCATCCATAATTTTTCCCGATTGGCTAACCCATTAACGAAGATCACACATAAATGGTTTAAATTTGTTTGGACAGAAGAGTGTGAATAATGTTTCAATGAATTGAAGAAAATATTAGTCAATTATCTTATATTGACTCTAAAATCAGGGAATGATGGGTTTGTTATTTATAGAGATGCATCGAAGAAAGGACTTGGTTGTGTCCTTATGCATAATGATAGGGTTATTGCCTATGCATCACGACAGCTGAAAATTCATGAGCAAAACAATCCTACTAATTATCTTGAGTTAGCAGCTGTAATATTTTCTTTGAAGATTTGGAGACACTATCTCTATAGTGAAAAGTGTGAGATTTATATTGATCACAAGAGTTTGAAGTATATTCTCTCACTGAAAGAACTCAATATGAGGCAAAATAGATGGCTTGAACTACTCAAGGAATATGATTGTACGATACACGACCACTCGGGGAAGGAAAATAAGGTAGCAAATGCTTTTAGTAGAAAGGATCATGGAGTTTCGTACAAAATAAGAGTTAAAAGGGATCCTATTTTCATGTATTTAGTATAGATGGATATGGGAATCACCCTGGAAGGTAAAACATCAATTATTTTTCAAATGGTTTCCAAACCATCTTTACTAGAAATGATAAATAGTTCTTAGGCTGATGATGAATATTTTAAAAATATTATTAAAGCTGTGAATGCTGGGAGATTGAGTGACTTTGTGTACGAAGATGGAATTTTGAAATTTGGGAGGAGACTTTGTGTTCCCGAAATACCTGATCTAAAAAGGGAATTGTTGGACGATGCTCATAGTTCCAATTTATCTACACACCCTAGGAGCACCAAAATGTATAGATATTTGAAGGAAAATTTTCGGTGGGACAACATGAGGAGGGGGATTGTTGATTTTATGTCAAGATGTATGGTTTTTCAATTAGTGAATGCAGGAAGGCAACAACCTGGTGGACTATTGCAACCTCTTCCCATACCTGAGTGGAAATGTGATAATATCACAATGGTCTTTGTCATGGGACTACCAAATAATCCTAGAAGGAATGATGCAATATGGGACATTTTTTATGGTCTTACCAAGTCATCACATTTTCTTTCTATAAGGGAAGATTTACCACTTGAACGTCTAGAAAGACTATATATTAATGAGTTTGTGAGGCTTCAAGGAGTACCCCTATCAACTGTTTCGGATCGTGATCCTTGTTTTAGATCATGATTCTAGAAAAGTCTTCAGAATTCCCTGGATACTGAACTTCATTTGAGCACTACTTACCACCCCCAAACTGATGACCAATCACAACAGACTATTCAAACCTTAGAAGACATGTTTAGATTATCCTCACTTGACTTTTAGGGTATATGTGATCAATATTTACCTTTGGTATAATTTTCCTATAATAATAGCTTCCATTTGAGTATTCAGATGGCACCATATGAAGCATTATATATAAAGATATGTCGCACATAAATCTGTTGGGATGATGTTAGTGAAAGAAAACTCATAATCCCAGAACTAGTGGAGGAAATGATGGAAAAGGTGAAGGTAATCCAAAACCACATTAAAGAAGCTCAAAGTAGGCAGAAGAGATATGCCAATAACCAAAGGAAGGATTTGGATTTTTAGGTAGGAGATCATGTTTTCATAAAGGTATCTCCATGAAAGGGAGTTATAAATTTCAGTAAGAAGGGAAAATTGAGTCCCAGGTACATCAGACTATTTGAAAATCTAGAACGAATTGGGGTTGTAGCTTACCGTTTGGCAATGCCGCCAAGTCTCTCCAAAGTTCACGATGTGTTCCACGTATCACTATTGAGAAAATACATACCTTACCCAACGCATGTACTCACCTATGTGGAATTAGAACTAGAACCTGATTTTCCTTTTTGCGAAGAGCCTTTCAAGATTCTTGATATGAGAGAAAAAGTGTTGAGAAACCGGTCAACTCATCTGGAAAAAGTTCTATGGAGAAACCATAAGATGGAAGAGGCAACGTGGGAACCTGAGGAACTTATGATGAAGAACGACCCAAGTCTTTCCATGTGGTAGTATTCTATAAATTTCTAGGATAAAATTATTTGAAGGACGACAGAATGTAACACCCCAAGCATCCACGGTACGCTTCACTTTGAATAATACAGTAGCGTGTGTTGTATGCAACTTCAAGTTCTAACCCATACCACAACCAATCAAACTAGTTGTTATGAATAATAATAACCACCTTTTGAAATTTTATAAATTTTATCATTCAAAATAGACTTCATTTTTGGATTAGGAATATCGAAATTAGCTTAGGGTGAATTTTTGGTACCTTTCGGACAACTTTCATATTTTGCTGAAAATTGAAAATTACTAAATTTTAATTAAAAACAATTTTTTTAATCGACATACTTAATTGTGATAAATTATTAATTTGAGTGATTTTAAATTATATTCAGAATATATTTTACCATTTAATATATTGTTGGTCGTTGGACATAATTTCACATTTAAATAAGACATAAGTTTTGATAGTTATTATTTCCTAAAAACATGATTTTTGTTTTGGCAATGAAAATTAATTTTAAATTAATTTCTTACACTTATATGTTTTGAATTTAGAAAAATGGGTTCCATATTTAGAATCAAGAGGTCCAAATTTTGTAAATAGGTAACTTCTATGTTAAGACATTTTGAATAATTACTTCGGTAATTTTTTTATTTACCGTGGTTAAAGGGTGAATCCGGTAAATAAGGGTAAAAAAATAATATTATAATAATAATAAATTGCCCTAAAACTTGTTATTACCATATTGGTGGAAACATTTCCCACCATGGTAATCTTTGGGTCAATTTCGGGACCCCATTGTTCCACTTGTAAGTGATAATGACACTTTATATTAACTATGTTAAAGTAAATACAAAAATGAAATAAGCATATAAATTTTAGAAAAACAATTTTTACATAGAGTTATATATGTTATATTTTCAACTATAAATATTAATTAGAAAACTAAAAATATTTCATACATAATGGCATTTTATTTATAATTTTTATACATTGAATAATTAAATTTATTTATGACACAATAATGATTCAATATTTTCTTTATTAATGACAGAATAAAATAATTAGTATTATAAATGTTAAAATAAATACAATTTGAATGTTTTTATGTCATCCAAATCTTTTATTGGCTAATAGGACATGTTATTATTTCTTAAATTAATTTGGTTCAAATTTATAAAGTTGTTAAGACATTAACAAAAACCAATTATTATATATTGTCAAAATTGGCATAAAGGATTTTTTTTTAAAAATATATATTATTAATTGATATTCTATTCCTAAAAATCTACAGTTCGGCCAAAGGACGTAAATAATGATATCTATATTATTAGAGAACCACTTGGGGGGTCTCTTGGAAGTTTATAGTATCTTTATTAACTATATAATATAAAAATACAAAGAGACATGGTAAATGTCAAACTATTTAACTAAGAGTTAAATCAAAACGATAAAGTTAATATAGTGACCCAAACCTCTATAAAACCTATTGGTTGATTGGTTGTCGACATATCCCCACCTTAACCTTATATAATCCACTTTTAAGCTATTAGAAACCGAATATGAATTTAATATAAAATAATATTTCTAGCTATTCCTAAGGTTCCCCTCACCCCTCTTATGAAAGGGAACTTCCCTTTCCCTCTAATTCACACTTTCAAAGACTTTTGTATCAGCCAAACCCTAACCAAATATTTTATCAACTACCCTCACATAATCCTAGAGGCCTTAGTTTGATCATAAAGCTATCCAATGGAGACCTTTTGATCAAATCAATAGGAAAAACCCGAAGAAGAGGTAATGTTTTCACCACCCTCTTTCAAGTTCCTTTCTTTTCAACTTCTTCTTTATTTTTTATTTCCATTCTAAAATAATAAATCCAGTATATTATATATATTTTGATATTATTATAAATTTGGTACATCCGTATTCAGTATTCTATTCATCTTTTTATCACATGTCATCATACATGGGTACGTACGGCCTACTGTATCCACGTCATGGTTTAATTGTACTTCAAAACATTATTATTTGGATGAGTATGATAATGATGTGTAATTAATGTAAATAATAAACATAACACGATAATGATTACTTATATATGATATTCCATCCAATTATATATTATTTTAAAATCAAATGAATGATATTGTTGCTCGTGTGAACCTGCTGACTACCGTCTCCACGAACGCGATAAGATTTATTCCCCATCATATCCATGCAAGTATAATTATCATTTGATGATTACAAATAATGTTTATGGACTTGATATCATTCATTATATGAATAATATACAACTTATGGATAACAAACATGACTTATGTAAGAAAACATATAAGAGAAAGTGAGTAAATGAACACCCAAAACAATGATAATACTAAAATATTATTAACAAAGAAATATTAAAAGATCATATATGATATAATATTTATGTATATGATTCTTGTATATTTTAATAACAATGAATTATCTATTATACAGTATTTTAACCTACCCTCGACCAAGTAAAAGTACAAGGTAAGGGTTTATTTCACAATCTATTCATTATCTGAGGTCGTTTATACGTAATTATCTACTGGGACCTCTTTATCATCCACAAACTTGTTTCTAAAAAATTTATTTCAAAACATTATTAATATTTTTTAGACTATGGGTTAAATTCATTTATACCCTTTTTTTACTTTTTATAAAATGTTTATAAAGGAATATTTCTGTTGTTTTCCAAACAAGGTCATTTTTAACATTTTCGTCAAAATTAAGGTAAGAATGAATTTTTTAACTTATACGGTGGGTATGGCTATTTTCAGTCATTATAAAATCTTTAAAGCTTCTATTATAATATTATAAGAATAATTTTCAAAGTAAATGTTTTCTTTTATAATTATGTGACTTTTAAATGATTTAAAAAAAAGATATTTCTCTCAAATAGTTTTGATTTTATCTATGTCAACATCCATTCATGGATTTTATATTTATTTGATGTTGATTTATTATGATACAAAACTTCCATATTGTATTGAAGGTTTTGTGATATGTTTGATTGTGGATGTGTTATTTTTATACCATTCATGGTTTATAGAGAAAGTATTGACATTTTGTATTCTTGTTTTAATATGAATGTTTATGGTATGTTTGAACTTGTTCATATGAAGAATGAATTGGACTTAATAAGTGACGGGTGGAGCCCGCTATAGATCCTCAATGCATCAGTAGGTCTCATGATATAAACTAGTGTCTTGTAATAAGGCCTTGACAAAATCTTATTTTTAGGCTTGGCACAAGGCCTTGACTATGTGGTTATGATAGTCTGGTATTATTCATTCCATCATTATGAAAGAGGTTATTGATTTTGTATGTGATTATTCGACTAGTAGAATATACATTTGAATAAGTAAATGGAATTAATTCATTTTATCTTTCCCATTTATGCTGAAGTTCATGTTTAAAAGGGTTTTGTTTTAGTTATACATTTCTTTAAATGTGTATGCTTTTTTATGAAAGTTTCCGCTATATTGTTATCCTTACTGAGCATATGATCTAACCTATTTCAATGTTTTATTTTTCCCAGGATGTGAAGAATTATTTTATGAATGAACTCTAGGGATAGTACGAGGGGATATGAAGACAAGATTTTGTTGTAGTTCTTTTTACTTTGTGATGTAATGTACGACTTATGAATATATCTAGTGTTTCCAAGGCTACTAAACTAATTGTTCTTTCGAGACTTGATCTTTTTTTATCATGTCAACATTATGTAATAATGCACGGACTCTGGGTGATTGGGGTCGGGGCGTAATAGGACTAGGTTGTGTGTTGATGAAAAATGAAAAATATATTGCCTATGATTTAAGGAAATTAAAATTTGATGAGAAAAACAATCCAACACATTATATAGAGTTGGCTATAGTAATTTTTTCGTTAAAAATTTGGCGTCATTACCTCTTTGGGGAGAAGTGTGAAATATATACAGACCATAAAATCCATAACTATATATTCACCTAGAAATAGTTGATTATGCACAAACTAATATGGATAGGGTTGATCAAAGACTATGACTGCTCAATCCCATACCACCTAGGGAAAGAGAACAAGGTGGAAGATTCTCTAAGTAAAAAGGACCCAGTAATTCTATCATTGATGAGAATTGAAAACAATCCAATATGAATGGATTTGATGAAGATGTACATAGGAATCATAGAGAAGGGAACATTGTCAATCCTTTCCAAAATTATTTCTCAACAATCTCTTTTTTAATTGTTAATGGATGCTCAAAATGATGATTAGGGAATTCAGAATAATGAGGAAACAATAAGAAAATTGAAATCCTCAGAGTTCAATATTATTTAAGAAAGAATTTTGAGATTTGGGAAAAGACTAAGTGTTTAATCAAGCCTAGAGTTGAAGAATGAACTTTTGGATGATGCATATATTTCAAATTTCTCTATTCACCCAGGAAACACAATGATGTATCAAGATATCTAAGAGCATTATTGGAGGGATAAAATGAAGAAGGAGATTGTTGAGTATACATCAACATGCCTGTTATGTCAGCTAATGAAGGATGAGAGGCATATGTCTAAGGGGATGATGCAACCATTATCCATAAAAACATGGAAATTAGAGAACATCACCATGAACTTTGTCACTATACTTCAAAAGACATCCAAAAGAAACAATTCTATCTGGGTTGTTGCAGATTGTCTTAAAAAGACAACAGACTTCATTGAAATTTTAGATAATTATCATAGGACCAACTATCACGGATATACATCAGAGATGTGGTAAGGATACATGGAGTACCACTATCTATTGTATCTTATTGAGATCCAAGATTCACCTCTATGTTCTGGAAGTGTCTCCAACATGCTCTGAATACTGAGACGAACTTTAGTATGGCTTATCATACACAAATTGATGGCCAATCTGAGTGGAAAATCTAGACAATTGGGGACATGATGAGAGCATGAAAAATAGACTTTAAAGGAGGATGGGATCAACATCATCCTCTAGTTTAATTCTCTTCCAACAACAGTTTCCACTCAAATATCAAAATAGCTCCTTATGAAGCCATTTATGGGAAGAGGTGAAAAACACCGACATGTAGGGATGATGTGGGGGATAAAAAATAACTTGGTCCATAAATGGTTGATGAAATGGTGGAGAAGGTTAAGACCATCCAGTATCACATTAATGCTGCTCATAGTCGAAAAAAGGGATATGTAGATCATTAATGAAAAGACCTTGATTTTGGTGTTTGAGATACAATATTCCTCTGCATATCGTTGTGGAAGAGAGTTATGAGATTTAGGAATAAGGGAAAGCTTAGTCCAAAGCCCATCAGCCTTTTGGAGATCCTTGATTGCTTTGGAGTAGTGGTAAATCGACTAGAACTCCCACTGAACCAATCTGAAGTACATGATGCATTCCTTGTATCACTCTTGAGGATGTACATACCTGATGAATCACATGTACTCAATCCCGAGGTGGTTCCATTGGATAATGACCTCTCATATGAAGGGAAGTTAGTGAAGATAATAGACAATAGGGAAAACGTTCTATGAAATAAGACAATTCCCATCATCATGGTGTTGTGGTGAAATCACACATTTGAGGGAGAAATGTGGGAATCATAGTAAGTGATGAAGTAGTGTTACCCTCATATGTTCTAATGAGGGAAAATTATATTTCAAGGGTGGAATTTCATAAGGGAGAAGATTTTAATGACACAAACTTTTATTAATATAAATTCCTATTAATCTAATTAAATGTATTATTATGTAAAATTGTTATATAACATATGAAAATCATTGGTTTTAGGATTTTTCATTTCAAAATACCATTAATAATTGTTACATTGATAATATAGAGGTTGCGAAGTGATCACATGATTAGTATAAATATGGGGTCTTAACAAATCGAATTTACTCAAAAAATGGAAGCTATGGCCTCATCTAGTAGAATTTCCCCATAAAATTCCCATTTTCTGGAGCATGTGAAGGTGGTGGAATCATAGGGATTCACTATTGAAAAATACCAAGACGAGCTTCAACATGTTATGCTCGAACGGAACCACCTATGGGAGAGATGGATGCTAATAGAGATTACCACCTGAGCGATTTTATCCGATCCACCTCAAGAGTTTGTCATCATCGCACACCTTACCCATAGGTCATATGCGGGTGTTATAAGAGGTTATGTAACAAGAACCTAGCACTTTGAATATGTACCATAGTTTTTTATATAATAAAAAATATACATTCATTTTATTATTATTACATTGTAAATAGTTTTTAATGAAAAAAATACTATTTTTAGTTAATATTAAATTAGAAAATCTATTTTAATGAATTAATGGATTTTTGAATGAAATAATTTTTTAATAAAATATTATTACTAAATTAATTTTTATTTAATATAAATAATCGTATAATTTTTATGATTATAATTGTGATTTTTATTAATGTTTGAAAGTAGTTTATTCAGAAACCCATTAATTATCGATAAATGTAATTTTTTATTTTAAAAGAATTAAATAAAGTATTTATAAATTTATTAAGATAAAATGAATATTTTTTTTAATCAAGACATCAAAATTATTCCACAGTTAAATTTTAATAATTTTCTGAGATAGTGGAATTTCTGGGTAAAAATTAAATACAGTTTAAATATAAATTTTTTTAAGATATCTGAATGACCCAATAGTGATGTAATAAAATAAAATAAATGAGATGCTTGGCCAATATATGTTTCAAAATTAAAATAATTTGATTTTATGTTTGTTTTAATTATTTTAAAAATCCTTATTATACCATCCAAGACTTATAAAACATTTTTTCATTCTAAAATGATTTCCTAGAGAGTGTGACTCATCTCCACATAAGCAAGCTTAATATTATAAGAAGTTCATACATTGGACTTATAAAATATTTTTTTCCACTCCCCTTTGGCCAAAGACCCTGGGAAAAAACCATGGGTAGGTTTTATAGTTATGATTATTCTTAAGGTGTGGTGGCCAAAACCTAAATAATAAAGAATTTCCTCCCTTTTCAAATATAAACCCCCTAGAACCAACATCCTCTTCTCTCAAATCCTTTGGATCCTGAAAAACCTCTTCCCTCTTCTCTCTATAATCCTTACAAGGCACCCCATGATCCCAATAATCCTATCTCAAGCCTCTCCCAAATCTTTGGGATCACACATCGAAGTAAGGGATTCATTCCTTTCTAATTTTTGACCAAGTATCCTTATATTGTTTTGCCCTTTTATTTTTAATTACAAATTTTGGGGTATGATTTTGTGCATCCCCTATACTTCTCTACATATTTTTGAATGATTAGATACCCAATCATATCCCATTAATTCATCCCATTAACACACGTTACCATGCCAAATTTCAGTAAGGGACTTCTTCCTTTCTCATTTTTGTCCTAATTTCTTTATGTTGTTATGCCATTTCATTTTCAATTAAAATTGTAGGGATATGATTTATGTCACAACCTTTCCCTTGAGGTATTTTCCTTGACTACCACAAGACCACCTTCCATAGGCCAGGGGTTGGCGACGAGCACCGAAAAGGCATATCCCTATAACGGGAAGGCATTACCTTTAAACCTCTTAAAACACACAAACCGGGAACACAAAAAGAAGCAATCGTAGACTACATAGCTATAGTAAAAATTGTATTGAAAGTAGAGGGGCTAGAATACAATCACAACTAAAAATTACAATTACAACTAAAAAGATAAAAAGTTCTCTTGGATCATCCACAGAGGATCCTACCTGAAGGGTAGGTACATCTCATGATTAGTGGTCACTATAGCTATAGAGACCCAAAGATTGACGTGCATGTAAATTACATTACTTTTTCTAAATACTTAATACATAACAAAAACCAACAATCAAGGATTGTAATAGTTTAGTGTCTTCAAAAACTCGAAACAAAATCTTCTAATTATTTTGAAAGATCATCAATATCTCCCATAATGATCTTCCCCTTTTGTTTTCTTACCTAAAACCATTATTTATATCCTGGGGAAAATAAAACATATAAAGGGTGAGATCAAATGATCAGTAAGGGTAAAAATAGAGAACATAAAACAATCCATAAACATTCGAATGTAAAACATTAGCACAAAATCTGAACATCAAAATCTTGAGCAATGAAATAAAACATTGTGGTACATAAAGAGTAGATCATAAAGAACATTAATCATGATAAACTATCATAGGAATAATAATATAATTGTGGAAACCATTATGCACATGTTATGATTTCCGTAGTAGCCAAGGCATTACTGGAAAGACCATCTTAGTGGATAAAGTCCCAATCTGAATTGAGTTCACTAATCATTCCAGTCCTATATCACTGATCTGGATTAACTTTCCATTATAGCCATGTCTATCTCATGAGATATAAATAATTACCCAATTAATTTTAGGGAGATATATGTCCCACCAATCTAATAGTGAAATAATTCTTACATGTGCCACAATATAAACATAAATCATTCATCATAACCCAAAAAATAAAAATGGGTTTCATAAACATCATCCCATTATAAAATAATCCATATAAAAATTGGATATCATTTCAATATAAGAAAAGTGAAACAATTTAAATCAAAGAGACATTATTCTTGAAACATACACATATGAAATAATGTCATCTTAGATGGAATGTTTTTTTGATAAAACACTTGAAATGAATTATTGAGAAAAATATCATTTCTTTTTAAAAATCAATTCACAAAATGCCATGAAAATTTAAAAGAAAAGGATTGTGTTGAAAATAATAATGACATCTTATAGATTAAGCTTCATGAAAATATGGTGTTATGAAACTGTAAAAATCCATTCATGACATATAAGTTAAAAAAACTTTCTTCTCGTACTTTTGTTGGAAAAGTCAAAAAGTTCCCCGTGTGATAAACAGAAGTTAGATTCCTTTCATAACATGTGGTAAATTTCAAAAATAAGTAAAAATGACTTTAAAAATGGATGAAAATATTTTTAGAAAACACGGGAATTGATGATAATAATAACCCTGGTAAATACTTATGAATAACAGTCCCGGATAAAAATGAGATTGGAATAGTTATCCCTTAACATATGTATGATATGCTTCGTGTGTATTTGAACCTCCTGTATAATGATTTAAATAATTTCATTGACTTATTATAGAATCATATTTATTGTTATGATATCATATATGGTTCACTTATGACTTTATATTACCCGTTCTTTTGTTAATTCCATGTTAAAGAATCATTTTGGTAAAATAGTTTCATTTATCGCACGTGTTTCCACTTGTTGTTCTTGATATTATTACATATATATTTATTTAATTAATTCTAGAATGTAAAACATGATTTATATATATTAATCATATACATATATATATGATTGATCGATAAATGGAATGAAATACACCATTCATGGAGACGGTAGGCCGTACGTACACATGAACGCTATTTTTGTTTCCTTATTGAATTGAATGGAATTAAGTAGATGACATAAACACACACAAACACACACACACACACACACACACATATATAGACAAATCCAGTATCATTATTATGTCATATATTTAATTATTATTCATTATATATACTTTATAATCATTCATGAATGGTTAACTTGGTGAATGAATCTCATCGTGTCGTGGAGACGGTAGTCCGTACGTACGCATGAGCAATGATATCATTCCCATGATCGTGGAATTGTATTGAAGTGTATGAATAATATTTTAGAATCAATATAAATTTACAATAATCATATATAGTTATTTATTTTACCATTATACCCATCCAAGTAAGGTGGTGGCCAAAAACAGATTACACCACGGCGTGGAGACGGTATTCCGTACGTACGCACATGCGGTGATTTCAATTTTCGTAGGAAGGATAGAAGGTTAAATAGGTTTGTTTCAGATTTATAATAATATATCAGTATATTAGTGACAATTATGTTACTAATTTATAGTGAAAAAAATAATGAAGAAGAATTATAAGAAGAAAGAAACATGAGAGAATCGGAAGAAAAGATTACCTCTTCTTCGACGCACCTCCTTTCAGCTTCCTCATAAGGAAGTAGAGTTGGTCTTTTGAGAAGACCAGAATCTCCATAATGTTTCTAGAGAATTTTAGAAGAGAAATGGGTAGGGTTGGGCCGAGATTCAAGGCTCAAAAGGGTGTGAAAAGAAGAGGGAAGGGGTGCCCTTTTTATAAGGGAGGAGAGGGGCACCTTTGAAAAAACATGAATTTTTTTTTTATAATAACGGAATGTTCGGTTTATAATAGCTCAAAATTGATTTATTTAGAAGATAAAGTGGGGATGGGTCAAAATCATCTCAAAAAATAGGGTTTAGAGAATATTAGGATACTATTTTAACCTTATCTTTTAGATTTAACTATAAGTTAAATAATTTTACTTTTACGGTGTCTTCTTGTTTTGTTACGCTATATGGTAAATAAACATATGATAACAAGAAAAACGAAACCCAAGTTGTTTATAATTAATATATATAACCTCATATAAGGAATTTTGTAGACCCTTAGATTTTTAGGAATAAAATAACAATTAATAATATAATATTTGTTTTAAAAACTATTTTATGTCAATTTTGACACTATTTGATAATTTATTTTTGTGAAAATCATAGAAGTATGATTAGTTAGAACAAAGATAATTAACTCAATAATAAAATGTCATATTAACCTAGAAAATAATTTAAATTCATAAAAAATCTAAAATTATATTTATTTGGGTATTTATAATATGAATTATGTTAATATTTCATTAATAAGGTAATTACTACATCACCATTGTGTCATAAATAAATTAACATATATAATTTATAAAAATTATAAATAAAATACCATTAGGTAGGAAATAGTTTTATATTTCTAATGAATATTTATAGTTGAATTTATCTTAGGTATAACCCTATATTAAAAATTATTTAGTGATCAAACATTTATTTTAACTATTTTAACCCTTCTTTAAATAAATTAATAATAAATGTCCTAATCTAATCCAAGTGGACCTAAATGATCATATTTTATTCCTAAAGTTTTTTGGTCGAATTACACTTATCCAATAGAATTAGGACATGTTTTAAAGTAATAATAATATCATTTTTATCTTTAA